>JANHMN010000003.1:57696662-57810554 GCA_030674055.1 Rhabdomys pumilio
AGAGAGAGAGAGAGAGAGAGAGAGAGAGAGAGAGAGAGAGAGAGAGAACACAAAATGTCTGGCTGGGGAAAGGGCAGCCCAGCCCCCTGGGATAAAAAGTTTAGGGTTGGGGACATGTAGGGACTGAGAGATGGTGGGGGAACCTAGAAGACAAGTCTACTTTGATATTTAAAATATACATCTCAGTCCCTTGTCCCCAGAGTCTGAAACCAAACAATGACAAAGTAATCCTAAGAACCTCCAACAATATGGGCATAACAACCCTTTAGAAACAAGGGTTGGGGTGCAGGCTGGTTATTACCTTTTGAAACAAAAACAAGACTGCCATGCTCTGAACCCACAGGACAGAGCAATTTGTAGTTAAAGTTATAAGTAGGGCATAGCCCAAACTTTGAGAAATAGACATTCAATCATCAACAGGAATGAACATAGTTTGTCTTTACTATAACATGACACTTAAGCCTAAAATGGAGGCAGTCTAGTTCTTCAATGGCGATGGAAATAATGACCAGGTGGTCCACCAAATAAGGCATTATATGTATTTGACTCTTGAAATCCCCACTAGCTGAGGTAACTTTTTGATAAACATTTATTTCAAGCCCAGTATCCTCCATTTAGAGAGATTGTTGAGGCATTCAAATCCACTGGGAAAGCCCAAAATCTTAACCTCAATTCAAATTTAGATTAAAGAAATGTATTCTTCAGCTCAGGAGAAAGACAGCAGACTTAGAGCCAAACAGTGTTGAAGCTGGGAAAAAAAAAGAGGGGGGAGGTTAAAGGGTGAATATCAAAGGAGTATAATTATGTGTGGAACTCACAGCAAGGCAAGAGAACTGTTTTATACCCCTTGGCTATTTTGCTTTCCCTGTGTATACTAATACAAAGAACAGGTGAGCAAAATCAAAACAAACAAAAAACCACCACCAACAACTACTATAAAACACAAAGTTAAAACAAAACAAAACAGAAAATCAAATGGTTAGATACCTCACAGCAGGTTCACGAACGAGGATCCCACAGGCAAAGGTCAATGGCCCTTAAAGGATACCTTGTTTTATATTAAGTCACTTCAGCCATCGTAAGGGAATTATGTGTAGATTATTACACAGGTCTGAGCCCTTTGCGGGGAGTGTCTCTAATGACTGGGTTAAAACAGTTTACTTCTGGGCATACAAATAAATGATGTCATCAGCTTAGGCGTAGCTGTCACATCCCCACATCTACACATACATGCTTTGCCTGGATGCCTTTTTGGCCAATTTTCCAATCACACTCCTTTCAAGTTCCCAGTCATTAAGACAAATCATTAGCTACAGCTCATGAATCAGTATACAATCACTTATCTGACACTTTGTTCTTAGAAATGAAATTCACAAATACGTGCACTGCACAAACTTCCCACAACTGAAAAATGTTAAAAAAAAATAAATAAAAAATAAAATAAAAAAAAAAAAAAAAAATATGTTAATTCACTATTGTCATTCAGAGTTGTTCGAGAACTGTGACCACAGTACATCATTGAGTGTTGCCTGTGTAGAACTGAGAAATACTTGCAAATATGACCCTGGGCTTTCTTACTTAGTCAACAAATCATATGCCATACATTATTAGGCCATGGGTACATTCCTTGTGGAAGAAGGCCCTGTAACATTGGGGATTATAGGCAGTTGATTAATTTCTTGTAACTTATCTGTGTTTTCAGTACTAATGACTTCTTATCAAAAATTAAGTATTAAGTTAGGTCAAAGAACAGATTAAGAGTTATTTTTCAGTCTTCAGGAATCTGCAAATGAAGTCAGGGCCTTGCTTCCAAATCTCAAGTGTTTACACAGTGATTCACTCATGGCAGCCTATCAAATACACCAAACAGCATTCCTAGGCTGGTTGAATAACTCACTTCTGCTGCTTGTCTAAATGAAAAGTATACTTTTCTAAGTCTCTCTGTATATACACTAGAATAAAACACCAAGATAAGGTAATATTTTATCTCCAAAACACCAGAACTTGACCAGTGAGTTGATTAAAAAAGTGAAGCATTTAGCTACCATCTCTAATGATCTTAGTCCAATTTCTGGGTTTCACGTGGTATAACAAGAGACCCAATCACCTTGAGATGTCCTCTGATATTTGTACACATGGCACTGTGTGCACTGGAGCCTATACATACACGGATCAATGAACAAATAAATAAATGCTATATAACTTTCAAAACTCTTCTGATAGTTCCTGTATATGTTGTGCTCCTTTCTTGGTTGTATGGGGGGACTACAATAAATAATATATATCTCTTTTTATTAGAAATATCTCTACATGGCACAACCACTGATCTCCTCGAAGTTTGACTGAAGTAGAAGACTTTTGAATTTTTACTGGAATTATTTACTATCTTCTAATTGCATTTATTTTACCAAGAATTCCAGAGTGATGGCTACCTTCTGTTCACTAGCATAATGTCACCAATATAATGGAGAAATGTGAGAGAGGAAGATGATCAATATCCATTAAAATTAAACTATTCTACAGGGCTGGAAATTTACATACTCTGATACAGATGAATAAATGTACACTGCGAACAATGCCTGCTGAAAATATCTGTTCTTATGGTCTTTCCGTAAGAACAGAGAAAATATCAACAGTCACATATCAGGTGACAGGAGATGTAAGAAAACGATGTGTATAGGAATTACGATCAGAATTTCTATTGTTTTGGTTTTGAAATAATAAACTTTCATCCATCGTGATCTATGTATTTTGCATACAACTCTAACAGGAGAGTTAATGGAAATGTGATGGACACCACGATGAATATCTTTGATGTATTTGATGATAGCACAATTTCTGTAATTCTTACAGTAACTTATATTGTTTTGTTTCAGGATTTCTTCCGGTAGAGGCAGAGGTCAGAGAGCAAATACGGTGATTCTACCAATAGTAACAACACCAAGTTTTGCATTCTGAGAATGGGTATTTATACCCAACAAATGATGTTTGTGGACCAACTAGAAGCAATATGTCAGACCCTGGTTAAAACTCCATTGATCAGAGCTAAAGATTTGATCCATGACCTAAGCGCAGTGACTGCTTCCAGATGAATGTGCTTCAGTTTGATTCACAGCATTCACACGGTGGATCACAGCCATCTGTCATTTCAGTCCTATGTGCACTGCGTGTGTGTGGTACACAGGCACACATACTAAAAATCCTACACAAAGTAAAATAAAATTTAATGTAAAAAGTAAAGCACTGGCGTGCACGCGCGCGTGCGCACACACACACACACACACACACACACACACACACACACACACACAAATGACCAACTCCAAGGATTATTTGAAGCCTATAAGCCTCCACATTACCTTTGGCTCATAATGACTCTTGGGATCCTCAGGAGACAGTGTCTATTCAGAAGCAATGTTTAGTGGACTTTGAAAGCTGTGCTTAATTCATTCCCACCAATGTAGAGTTGCACTAGTAGAAGGCCATAGTTCTTCGTGTGCAGGGCAGGAGAAAGATTGATTTGAAAATCTTTTGATACTGCAGCAAGTCCCTTCCTTAAAGGATCTTAGTCTCTCCTGCATCCCTGGTGCCTTGGGTCAGTAACTGACCAAATTTGGAGGTCACTATAATTCTAAGTATCCTTTTGTTCATTTGTTCTCTAACTTTTCTGCTTATACAGACAGAGCAAGGATTTAGTAGGCTTCCTATCTATCTAACTTTTGAAAACATTTTGATTCATAAGCCAGACATAACCCTTATGAACATTGCTGTGGCTATACTGTCTTTTAAGGTGAATATTCACACCTTGAATTTGTAATCTGGTGGTGATGCATAGACCTTTCCAGTGTGGGATTCAATTGAACTTATTACATTGAAGACAGGCAATTTCACCCTTTGCTTCCCTAAGCACTGTGGAAAAGTCTGAAGTATCTTTGTGATCTTCTCATATACCAGCTCCTTACAGTATTAGCTAAGGAAAAGTCTTCTGGTCACCTCCATTGTAGAAGGGTTATGCTTTACATGGTAAAACTATTCTAGTATTCCTTTTAAAATTAAATTGTTTCATTTATTTACATCCCAAATGTTGTTCCTTTTCCTGGTCCCCCCCCCCCCAAAATTCTTCAGCTCACACCTCCTCCCCTTTGGCTCTGAAAAGGTGCTTCCCCACCACCCACCCACCCACACACCCCTATCTAACCCCTCAACATCCTCCTTCCCTGGGGCATCAAGTCTCTAGAGTATTAGGCACATCCTCTCCACTGAGGCCAGACAAGGCAGTCCACTGCTACACTCGTGTCAGGTGCCACAGACCAGCCAAAGTATGCTTTTTGGTTGACTTAATCTCTGGGAGCTCTGTGGGGGTCCAGGTTACTTGATGTTGTTGTTCTTCTTATGTGGTTACCATCCCCTTCAGCTACTTTGATCCATTCCATCTCTCCCATAGGGGTCCCTGACTTCATCTAATGGTTAGCATCTGTCTCAGTCAAATGCTGGTAGAACCTCTTAGAGGATAGCCACACTAGGCTCCTGTCTGCAAGCACAGCATGGCATCTGTAATAGAGTCAGGGTTTGGTGCCTGACCAAGAAGTGGATCTCGGTTTGGGCTGGTCACTGGATGGCCTTTCCTTCAGTCTCTGCTCCACTTTTGTCCCTCCATTTCTTTTACACAGGAACAATTCTGGGTCAAAAATTTTGAAGGTAGTGGGTGGCCCTATCCCTCCACTGGGGACACTGTCTATCTACTGGTGGTAGGATTTTCAGGTTCCATCTCCCCCTGTTGGGTATTTAGGCTAAGTTCACCCCCATTGAGTCTTGAGAGCCTCTCAGACCACAGGTCTTTGGGACTTTCTAGAGGTTAACCCCACCCACATCCCCTGCTGCTGCATGCAGTATTCTTTTATTTTTATTACTATTATTTTTTTACAGTCCAATCATTACTCACCTCCAGGTCCTCCTTCCCACAGTTCCTCATCCCATTTCTCCTTTCCCTTGTCTCTAAGATGTCCCCACCTCCCCTTTTGCCAGGCCTCCCCACCCCCTGGAGCATCTTCTCCCACTGAGGCCAGGCCAGGCAGTCCTCTGCTGTATATGTGTAAGAGGCCTTGGACCAGCTAGTATATGCTATCTGGTTGGTGACTCAGTGTCAGAGAGATCTCAGGGGTCCAGGGTTAGTTGAGACTGCTGGTCTTCCTATGGGGTGGCCCTCCTCCTCAGCTTCTTCCAGTCTTTCCCTAATTCAACCACAGGGGTCCTCAACTTCAGTCCAATGGTTGGGTGTAAATATCTGCATCTGTATCAGTCAGCTGCCTTTTGGACCTCTCAGAAGGCAGCCATGCTAGGCTCCTTTCTGTAAGCACACCATAGCATCAGAAATTGTGTCAGGCCTTGGAGCTTCCCCTTGAGATGCATCCCTAGTTGTCTGACTATGCATTAATTCATTTCATGAGCAGTAAGCCAAGGAATGTCAGGCATTTCAAACTCAATCAGAGTGCATTCCATTAGGATGTACATCCATCCAAATAATCAAATAAACCATAGAGACCTTTAAAAAAAATCATTGAAAATAACAAATCTAAACTATACTTTAGGCCCATGCTAATACTTAGCCTGATCTAGTTTATTTTTTCCTTATATTCATTATCTCATACCACTAAACTCAATGTTCACATGTATTTATAGGACTTTCAATTGAACAACTTAGAAGATTTATTAAGTTCCTTAGAAGTACAGTGCAACCTCCTGGGCCATACTGTATCCCTTTCCTCCAATGGTCTGCTTGGCCTTCAGAATGATTATCCATCTAGAAGCACCTATCTTTGCTTCTAGATGGATAATTAAGGTGAACGCTTAGCTACATCTTTGTGTTGCTTGCCGTTTCCTTCAACAAAGGTCATTGTCAGCTCCACAGACAAGAGAAAGTTAGTTCGCTAGGAAAATAGCATGTAAGAAATGTTTCAGGGGGTAAAGGTGGGGATTCATCCACTGCTGAGCCATCTGAGTGCTTTACTGCCCATTCTCCTACACAGCTACATCCTAATATATACAATCTTTCTCCTTTCCAACCAGGGCCTCACTTTAACTGCCAACGTTAAGTTGAGATTGAGATGTTATTTTTGTGATGTATGAATCTTAGGATGGTGACTTGCACTCGGCTTTTGGCATTTTAATTCCTATAACCGGTGTGAAGTAGTCTGTTTTGTGGAGAACACAGAAAAATATTTAGGTCATTTGTGTTCCTCTGGAGCTGAGAAATTGGATTTTCTGAGTTCATTTACCCCATTTTACTTTCCCTATAAATATGAGATGTAAAAAGCCAGCCTCATTCTTTCCCTTATTTTTTTCAAACACACACAAAAAAATTTCTATTCAAAGTCACTAAATTCCTTGTTCTTCACAAGAGGTGAATCGCTTTGAAATACATGATTTTGCACAGGCCTTAGATAACTCACACTGAATGTTTGCAGTGTACTCCTTGCTACCAGGTGAGTCTTTTTAAAATTTAATTTAGTCAAGTTAGAGAGACAGTTGTAGATACCACTAAGCCTTCTTGAGTAATTAATTTTTCTTTTTTCTCTAAAACCACTTGCAATTTGCATTAAAAAAATTTTTAGAGGCCCGAGACTGATAGAACAAACAAATATTACAAAGGGAATTTATTCTATTGATTTACAGGGTATTCTGAATAGCTCAACAATGGGTATTTGCATAAACAGAATGAAAGACCAGTAGCTCAAGTCCATGAGGTAGGATGATTTGGCAATTCCAGTCTGAATCTAAAAGCCTGGAGGATTCCAGGTGAGATACTGACCTTCAGTCCATGTTAAAGGACGAGCAAATGGAGTACCAATCTCAGTGATGGAGTGTGGCAGGATGAACAAATGGAGTACCAGTCTCAGTGATGGAGTGTGGCAGGATGAACAAATGGAGTACCAATCTCAGTGATGGAGTGTGGCAGGATAAACAAATCAAATACCACAATTTCAGTCACTCCGGTGCGAAGAGTAGATATGTCAATAGCCACATCAGGATGCTGAACAAGCCATTGACTCCATAAAACTAAAACGAAACAGTCGCTTAGAGTGAACAGTATTTCCAAGCACCTCACAGTTACAATAGCTAAAGCCTGCAAATTTCCCATCTGGAGGGTCACATTTTTTTTTTTTAACTAGGTTTCCTTCACTTACAAACGCGAGCTGGCACAGCTGGGGGAGGATCAAGGAGGAAAACAACTCTGTCTATCCAGGGAACTGCAGCTGTTATTACAAATGGCCCCGAGAGCCCATTATTCACGGTTGTGTGAGACTGTGTCCCAGGACTGCCTATTATGTGTAACTTTCCCAGTCCCCTACTCTGGCCCCTAGCATCATCAGCGCCACCCCACTGAGTAGGGCAGCAGAACCAAGGGGTAAAGGTGATACTGGGTCACTGTCTCAAGACAGTTTGTCTGCAAGCCAGGAGGAGGGGCTGGGGCAGTGGCCTCGGTCTGGAAGCCCAGACACTCAGCACTAGCCGCCCTCAACCCCTCTGAAAGAGGTGGTTAGAGGACTCCAACATTTACAAAACAGCGTGCTCTTCTCCCAGCAAGGCAATTGGGTTAATCCCTGTGCTGGAACCCCATGGCACGATGCACACCCAAGAAAAAGTGACCCCGAACCCAAAGAGGGATGGGTCTCCTGTAAAAACACATTTTAAGAAGGCAGGAGGGTTCACTCTGTGCTTCGCCGTACTCTTTCATCATCCAACACTGCTCACTGCCGCCTCCCACCCTACACTCATGGGGTACAGCTTTCTCTCAACACTCTGCTAACAGCAACCCTTCTGTAAAAAGGGACAGACAAAAAATGGTTACTTCTATTCAGCCCCAAGAGTGTCCTCTCATGGTACAGCATGTTTAACATTGAAACCAGCACTGCAAAAGATGTCGTAAAATGTTCACGTCCACTCTTTTTTCCCCCTCCCCCAAAGTGGACCAGGAACCAGTCCTGAAAACTACAGCAAGTAACAAGGATCATCGTCCTTCCTTCCATAGCTGGGCTGAGCCAATCCTGGGAGCATGCATCGTGGCCACATGGTCGCCCGCTTGGCCAGGAGAATCTGCGCGCGGAATTGCAGAGACCAAGTCGAATCGTGCCAAAAAAGGAGTCCTGCTGACAGCCTGCGGTGCGCTCTAGAGAATCTGTTTTAAACAAATCTAAGTCCTGGGTTTCAAACAGTTTGGGGCTCTCAACTTCAGTTACCCATGAAAATATTTGTTGTCTTCCTTAACTTCTTTTCCTCCACCAGCTGCGTGAAGCTCTGGGTGAATCTCTTGGTTCCCCGGCTACAGGTTGGTGCTGGGGCCACTTAGGTTATTAGCTGCCAGGGACAAGAAGGTCGTCCCCAATTCTGAGCTGCACCCTCCTTCGCAAGTGCCAGGGTCGCTGCAGGCCTCGCGAGGGCTCCCGGGCAGAGGCGGCTCAGGCACCGGGGCTGACAGAGGCCCGAGGAACGAGTGTGCGGGAAGCTTTGCGTGTAGCTGTAGCCGTCGCGAATGAAGTCTCCGCACCGCCTCCTTGATGAGGTTTCCCGAGAGCACGAGCTGCTGCAGGAGCCGGGGCGGGTCGTCGTCGCCCGTGCGGGTCTCAGGCTGAGATCCACGTCGCTGTTGCAGGCGGCGGGACGCGGCTGCGTTCCGGAGCCAACTCCGCCTGCACCGGCCGGACAATGGCTGCGGGATGCTTAGTTTGCCCGTCCCCGGGGATCCCTCCAGGCTGGGCAGCTGGGGAAGCGCGCTGGCGCCCGGGGCGATCTCCGCCACGCAGTAGGGCGCCGCCCGGCCCCTCACGCGCCCGCGCTCCCCCAGCACACAGCGCATGGCCCCGGGGGGCGCAGGGTCTCCGGCCTCCGCCGAGGCCGCTGGCCGCAACAGCCGCCTCGCTGGGGCCCGGGCCTTGTCCGCCGGGAGCGCCGCCAGGACCCGCGGAAGCGCGGGCGGGGGGCCCGGGGCAGCACATGGCGAGGCCTGGCCATCCTGTGCCGCGTCCAGCTGCAGCGTCTCGCCGATCTGGGCGATGAGCCGGTCCACGTCGGCCGAGCCGCCCAGAGTCACCGACTGCTGCAGCAGGAGGAAGCTGTTGTCCTCCTCCCCCTCTGCCTCATCGCGGGCTTCCTCCTCCTCCTCCCTCCGGCACGGCATGGCCCCCCGCCCGGGTTCCCGCGGCTGTGCGGGAGTAGCTGGCGGCTCGGTTGATAGCGGACTCGGCGGGACGCGGCTGGGGCGGGAGCGGAGCGGAGGCCCGGGTCGGGCGGGAGCCGAGCCTGGGACGCGGAAGCCGGGACCTCCGGGCAGTGGCATCGCGCGCTTTAGAGCCGCGGGAGCCGGAACCTGGGCTTCTCACTCTTGATTAAGAGAAGTGAACTTTTTTTTTTTTTTTCAAAAGTTCTTAGCTGCTGTTCTAATCTTTGCCACCAGAGGGACTCATTCATAGTACATGCTGAAATTCCTTCCTCCCGCAGATTTCAAAGAAACTTGCTGTGTTCAACTTGCAGACCACCAGAGGGCAGACGATGCTAGTTTTAGTACAAAAACAGTTATAAACAGAGTGAGGGGCCCTCCGTTTCTATCTAAAACTGCAGTGGTTTAAAATGTTATAAAATTTTCCCAATTTTGTTTCAGAGAAGAAAAAAACTATTCCAAAAAACGTTAGATGAATGAACATGTCCCAGCCCAGCTTGATCTGCTATAGTGAGTTACAAGACTAGAATGGGAATCTAAGACAGATAAGCACACACTAGAGACATGAAACAGTAACATACATCTGAGAAAAAGTGGAATCTGACTTTAACCTCCAACTAGATTGTTACATAGCTTTCATTTTGCTTTTTATGGGGGAAAAAGCTCCTACATTGTCGTTTGCTGATAGTAGAAAGAATGTTTGGAGTATCAATATAAAACAAGATTTCTGATACCCAATGAATGGGAACTTGAATAATTACATTAGTTTTTCCAAATCCCTTTCTTCACTGAGTTTTCTTTTTATTTGGTTGTGTTTTTGAACACTCAATATTGATGTTCTTTTACTGTAAATATGTTATGAAAGTGTATATACTCCAAGGTTGAAACTTGTCTTTTATAGACTCAGTTTTGAACTGTACATAAAGAATAGTTTAAAGAAGTCTAATTCACAGTGTTCACGTTTGATGAATCAACCCTTTGTTAGCTCTGAGATGTCACCAACAACTGCATTTGCATTTGGCTCATTTTGAATACATGTGCCAAATCATTGTGGAGGCTCACAGTTTTACATGGGTGCTTATGTCCCATCATCATTTCTTGAAAGCAATTGCTCTGTGATTATTGTACTCTTTTATACCGTTGTCAGAAATAGACGGATGATCTCACTCTCCTTCTATCCCCAGGATTTCCATTCTGAGTCACATATTTGTGTCTACTCTTTTACTTACACAATTTTGTTTGGTCTCATAGGGAAAGAATTGAGTTTCTAGTCATCACGGGACATGCTTTATTTAAACCCTTCAAGAAAGGGTTCTAGAAAATTCCTTCTATCTCTACTTTCATTTTGGAGTTCGTAACATGACTGAGTGTTGCTTTTATATAACTGGGGGTTCTCTCTGTGTGAAAATGTCCTCTTTCCCTTTTCAGGTATGGATGAGCTGAATGGAATGAATCAATGTTATAAAGTGTTGAATCAGCCTTGAACTTTTGGTGTAAGCCTCACTTGATTATTTTATATTATATTTTTTAAAGGTTGCAGATTATCATTTGTTGTAATTTGTTAAGAGATTTTGTGATATACTCACCTAGAAATACCTATCTTATTCTCTTGCTAATTCTATATGTCTTAGGAATTACATAAATGGCAAGTTCATAAGTTGTTTCTTCTTCACATGTTCTGGAAATGACCCATGACATCCACAACTTTCTCTTGTGGGGAAGAGTTTGATCAGTCTTGTGCTGTGGATCAGGCTGGTCTTGAGCTCTGCGTGCTGCTGCCTTGTTTCTTGTAGTTTCTCAATGCCTTTTCCTAATCATTTTTTGTGAAGTTCATCAGTGGAAGAATATTGGCCTCATGCTGTCTGTTGTTCATCTTCATCAAACACTGTGGGACAGTGAAGAAACGAATCTTCATGAGACAATCATTTATCCGACAAAATGGGCTGCCCCTACACAATCCTGGATGGAACTGGTTCCACTGATAAGTATATTTCTTTGGAAAAATTAAAAATGCATAGAATCACAACATGATATACTAGTTTCTCGCTATTTTTATAAACGAGTACACTAGTGTCTCAGTTAGGGTTTCTGCTGCAGTGAAACATCGTGATCAAAAGCACATTGCAGCAGGGAAGGCTTTATTTGTTTTACACTTTCACATCATAGTTTACCATTAAAGGAAGTAAGGGCAGGAACTCCAACAAGCGAGGAATCTGGAAGCAGGAGCTGACACAGAGGCCATAGATATTGCTGATTCCTGATTTGCTACCTATAGCTTGCTCAGCCTACTTTCTTTTTTTATTGAATATTTATTTATATTTCAAATGTTATCCCTTTTACAAGTTTCCCCTCAGGAACTTTCCTCTCCCCTTTCCCTCCCCATGCTTCTATGAGGATGCTACCCCTCCCACCCACCGACTCCCACCTCACTGCCCTGGCATTCCCCTACACTGGGGCATCGAGCCTTCACAGGACCATGGGCTTCTCTTCCTAGTGATGCCAGCCTACTTTCTTATAGAACCCAGGACCACAAACCCAAGGATAAAAATACCCACAATGCACTGTGCCTTCCTCAATCAATCACCTATTAAGAAAAATCTCTGTAGGCTTTCCTATAGTCTAATCTTATGGAGGCATTTTTTTTCAATTGAGGTTCCCAACTCTATGCTGGCTGTAGCTTGGGTCAAACTGATGTGAAAGTATCCAGCACAACTATGAAATGAGAACAGATATATTAAAATAATTGTGTGAATCAATAACATATTTGCTTAATGTCATTATCTGATGGAGGCTGAAAGGTCCTTATGCCAACAGTGTACTAGGTAAGTAAGAAATGGTCAACACTCAGGATTTGTCTCCTCAATAAAGGAAATAAAGTGCCAGCATTCTACCCAGAAATCTGGGAGTGGATGTTATTAGCAACCTGGTAACATTTTTATATCTGTGTATCCAGACCTCTTGCAATACTTCAGAGTGATTATCCAAGACTCTTCTTCCATAGATCTTTATCTTTAGCTCCCTGTCGATAGAATCGCACATTGGGACAGATGCCATATGTATTTCATGGCTTGCTTTTCTGTAAGCTATCTCAATCAGAGTCCACACTATATTCTATGTTTATGTAGTCAGCCCCTATGCCTTATTGTGTACTTGTAGTTGGAATGATTACTGTCTGGAAACTTTCCAAATTGTATTGGGTTGAAATATGCTTGCAATCAATCAAATGGCATCAGGCTTTCAAAGACGGATCCAGACCTAATACGTCGGGCTGGAATGACTTTTTATTCTGATCTCTTTGTGGATTGTTTATCTTCCTGAAACGATGCTTGCAGGGTCCCTCGCAATTAGTGCATTTTAAATCTAAATCAAATGTTATTTGTACTCTGATGCATAGCAAATATGGTTACAATAACATCATCACAAACATTTTCTTATGTGTGGCTGGATGACACCACTAAATTTGTTGTTGTATTTATTGTCCCCAGTGATGAGTTGTATAGATAGTTTCTTTCACTTAGGCTGTACATTTTGAATATTTCCGTTCCATATGTTGTCATGCCTAGAGAAGAGCACACCAACTGATTACTTTTGGATAACAAAGTAGTCCTCCCTGAAAACATGTAACCAATGTGATCAAGACTGACTCAACTGTATTTTGAAATACAAATATGATTATTTAGGAAACATTTATATGTAACACAAATTAATTGAAAAGGAGGAAATAGATTTGAAAGAGAACAAAATTTAGTAAGAAGGATAAGTAATAGAGAAATGATGTAATTGTATTATAATCTCCAACATAAAAAGTAGCAAAAAGCATTTATAATATCAAGGAAGGCAGAGATAATATGAAAAACTTATAAAATTCTCTACATAGCAAAAATATCACTTTCAGGTTTATGATTCAATGTGTTGATTTTGGAAGGGCACATTTTCTGCTAGGTTTACTAATTTCTGTAAGATTTAACTTTCCAATGATCTCAAGGTTGTGGTATTTATCAGAAATATGATGCTCTAGAAAATATTCATTCCTTAAAAAATATTTGCAAATTTTACTAAATAGAGGCTTAGAACCTCCTTGTACTCATATCCTTTGATATTACACTTGAATATATTCAGTTTTCTTTTAACTGAATCGAGCCAACAGAACAAACTGAAAAATGATACACTTCTCAATTACGAGAATCTGTATTGTAAGATGTACATTCTGTTTCGTTTTGTATTTCTTCTTTGATTTTGCTGAATAGTGTTGTTTAGTTTCATGCATAGAAATATTCAAATGTAGGGCAGTGAGCTCTGAGAAGCAGCTGGGTGTTTGGTTGAGCATGAGTTTCGAACCTCGGAACCTTTATCGGATGGCAGGAGTTCAGCTCTGCTCCCAGGCCCTGGTTCTTTTCACTTAGCTTCAGTCCTCCAGCAAGGAAGTCCCCCTTCCACAGAAAGATTTATGACCATCAGTCGCGAGGAAGGTCCCTCAGGCTTCCCTGCATGCTGATGAGGTATCTCCAGGCTCTCAGATCAAGCCAATAGACATTATCTGCTGTCAGACCCTAACCCACCCCAAAACTGTTTATCAGGGCTCTGTTTAGGGGAAGTAAAAAGCATGTGCTCAAGAATCATCCTGGTGTCCGAGAGTTTTTATCACAAGAGCTGTAACACTTGGGGAAGAGCTCTGCTCTCCCGGAACCTGCCTGGGACACCAAGCTGCCTCCTTGCCTGCTAGCAGGCTCCTTATCTGCCCAGCCCTGGCCTGGACTGGCTCAGCGGAGACAGACCAGTCAGCCCAGTCAGCGACAGGGCGCCAGAGGCAGCCGCAGGGCAGGCAATCTCCCCTCCTGCTCGCACTCTGTGTCCTTTGGCCTCGACCTCCCGCATCAGACCAGGCGGGAGACCTACAGACAGTGGAGATGCAGGCCAGAGGCAGATCAGAGACAGTAGCGAGCCCTCCCTGCTCTCACCCTGCCCCCAGTCGGGAGATCGTTGTGGGACACCCTCCAGAACAAGGGACCCGTATTCAAATACTCCAATTGTTTCTATCCGTTTTATCAAAACATGTGTTATAAATGTTGTATTTTGAAGCTTTTGTAAATATACATAGAAGAAACACCCCCTGCTCAACCACAGACCACACCTGAGAGAAGATCAGGCAGCCTGTATGTAAACCTTCTTATTTTCTCTATTACATCAGAGGTATCTTTCTGGGTCTTCCCTAGTATTGCAAAAGAATTACAGTGGCAGCTTTCTTTCAGCCAGGTACATGTCTCCTGTTGATCTCCCAGACCATCATCCCTGGCTTCCTATTAACCAGCCACCAACACAGGCGAGCCTTGCCCATTAACACACTAGCTAAAGAGACCAGTAAAGTAGGCAACACTCAGCCAACAAACTCTCTGAAAATCTCAGAAGGAATCAGAAACAATGGAACAAAGCTCATATCAAATCAAGACAAGCCCACAGACCAGTAAGTAGATGTTTAATCAATCCACATGCAGATACCTAGAAGTCATCTTGTGAGTACATACAATAGCATTGAAGAAAATATATCTCCACGAGAGCCAATTATCCTACCACAACAGATCCCGATTTTCCAATAAAGATAAAGTACAAGATTTTGTATTCTTTCTTCTATCTATTTGGTGTTTTGATTATTTTTGTGGCAATGGTACCTTCGTTTCTAGTTCAATCTATTTGGTGTTCTATATGCTTATTGTACTTTTATAACTGTCAAAATGAATGAGGTTAAGGACAACATGGAAACTTAAGAAAACATTTATAAGAGCAAAGCCAAAAGAAGGAAAGCATGTTTACATACACGCTTGTGCGTGCACGCGCGCGTGCGCGCGTGCACACACACACACTTCTTCACCAATACCAACAACAACACAAATGAAAACAACAGAAACATTCACAACAAAATAACAAGAATTAACAATCATTGGTCTTTGATTTCTCTCAATACCGGTTGTCTTAATTTCAAAATAAAACAACACAAATAAATAAAGCAGATGCAAAACATGGCTCATCCTTTTGCTCCATATGAGAAACGCACCTCAACATCAAGAATACATATAACCTCAGGATAAAGTGCTGAAAGAATATATTTCAAGTAAACATACTTTAAATACAATCTGGCATAGACATGTTAATATCTAAAAAACTAGACTTCAAACGAGTATTAATCAAAAGAGGTGAGAAAGGCAATGCATATTCATCAAAAAGAATATTCAAGACATCTCAGTTATTAACATCTATGCTCTGAGAGAAGCCGCTTACGTAAAAGAAACGTTAATACTGTTTACACCACACATTAATGATAACATGCTGAGAGTAGGAGGTTTCATCTCCTCTCTCTCTCATGAATGGACAGGTCACTCGGACCAAAATTAAACAGAGAAATTCCGGAGCTAACTAATACTATAAATCAATTTAATTTAACAAACATTTACTGAACGTCCTACCCAACCAAAAAAGAATATACTTCTTTTCAGCATCTCACAGAACTTTCTCCAAATTTGATTTACTTGGATGCAAAGCGAGTCTCAAAATTGAAATAACTCACTATATTCTATCAGACTACCATGGGGCAAAGGTGGGTGTCATCAACAACAGAAACAACAAAAGCTGGCCATCTCATGGAATGTGAACAAATCTTAGTTTAATGAAATAATGGATAGAAATGAAGAAATTAATGCCCTTCCTAAACCTCAATGAAAATGCTTCTACAACAAGTCAACAAACACAAATTTATGGACCACAATGAGAGAGTTATTAACAGGAGAGTTCATAGTACTAAGTATTTACATCAGAAATTTGAGAGGTCTCATACTAGAAACATAGCATGACAACTCAAAGCTCTATACTAAATAGTAGTAAGCATGCCCAAGAAGAATAGATGGCAAGACATTACCAGAATTAGGACTGATATCAATAAAATAAAAAAGAGAATTCAGAGGAATTCAGGAAATAAAGTATCAATGTTTGATGAACCTTTATCCAAACTAAACAATGAACAACAAGAACATATGAAGATTAATAAAATCAGAAATGAAATTAAGAAATAACAGACATAGTAGAAATCCAGAAAATTGGAAACACATACATTAAAAACCAGTGCTTCACAAAATTGGAAAAAAAATTCAAGCAGTTTTATTATATTTTATTATGTTTTTAAATCTATTTTTACATTCTAGAAGTTATTCCCTTCCCAGTCTGCTCTCAGACAGTTCCTCATCCTATTCCTCCCCCCTATCTCCAAGAGGATGCCCCCCCCTCCACACACACACAACTCACCAGACCTCTACACTCCCTGGGGCCTCAGGTCTCTCAAGGGATAGGTGTGTCTTCTCTCACTGAGGCCAGAACAGGTAGTCCTTTGCTGTATACGTGTTGGGGGTCTAGATCAGCAAGTATATGCTGCCTGATTGGTGGCTCAGTGCTTGAGAGATATCAGGGGCCCAGGTTAGTTGATATTACTGGTCTTCTTTGGGGTCACTCTTCTCCTCCGCTTCTTCCAGCTTTTCCCTAATTCAATTACAGGAGTTCACAGCTTTAGTCCACTGGTAAATGTCTGCATTTGACTCTTTCAGCTGCTTGTTGTACCTCTTGGAGGGCAGTCATGCTAAGCTCCTGCCTGTAAGCACATCATAGCATCAGTAACAGTGCCAGGCCTTGGAGACTCCCCTTGAGCCAGAATCCAATTTGTGCCCATCAGTGGACCACCTTTCCCTCAGTGACTTCTCTATTTTTGTCCCTGCAGTTCTTTCAGACAGAAACAATCCTGGGTCAGAGCTTTTGACTGTGGGATGAGAACCCCATCCCTCCACTTCATGCCCTGTCTTTTTGCTGGAGCTGGAAGTTCTTTCTCCCCACTTTAATGTTAGGCATTTCATCACTGGTCCCTCCCACTTAGGTCCTTTTTGTCCTACGCATCTCATAACTCTCAGGTCTCTGGTACATTATAGAGGGTCCTCCTACCTCATATCTCCTCTTGATAGGTAACACTTAAAACAGTTAAATCATGTTCAGATAAACAATTTAAATAGACCTATATGCCTTAGTGAAACAACAAAACCCATGTCTAAATGGTTTTTGATAGAAATTCTACCAAACTTTCAAGGAGGATTTAACATCAATATTTCACAAATAATTCCTAAAGTAGAAGCAGAAGGAACATGTACAAAGTCATTATATAAGGAAATAATTATCTTAATACACAAATCACATAAGGATTCAATAGGGGAAGATAATTACAGATCAATTTCTTTTACAAATATAGATACAAAATTATTCCATAAAATACTTTCAAAACAAATTCAAGAACACATGAAAAGATTATGCATCATGATCAAGTAAGCAGCACCCAGAAATGAGTAGATGATTCAAATTTAACAAAAAAAGTAATTCACTGTATAAATACTCTGACCAAAACCCACATGGATCATTAGATGCTGAAATAAATTACAAAATTCAGAATCCCTTCATCATAAAAATAGAGTCCTCATACAAGAAATATACATATACATATACATATACATATACATATACATACATATACATATACAAATAATTCTAAAGGCAATGTCCAGCAAGCTTATAGTGAACATTAAACTAAGTGAGTGGACAGTAATTAAAAACAGTGGCACTAAAATCAAAAGCATTACAAATCTACTTTCTCACTATCTATCCAGTAAAGTACTTGAAATTTTGGTTAGACCAATAAGACATTGAAGAAGATTGAGGTATAAAAAATAGAAAGAATTAACTCAAAGTATCTTTATTTGCAGATAATATGGCAGTATACTTATGTGATTCTAAATATTCCACTAGTGAACTATTGGAGCTGACAAAACTTTTGAGCTAAGTGGCTAGATACAAGATCAGCTTAAAAAGTCAGTAACTTCACTATATACAAATGAATAATTGACTGAAGAAGAAATTAGAGACACAACTTCCTTCATAATAGCCTCATGTAATATAAAATATACCAAACAACCTCTGGCCAAGCAAGTAAAAGACTTGTATGAAAAACATAAAATTCAAAGCTTCAAAGAAACAAATTGAAGAAATATCAGAAGATCAAAGATCTCCCGTGATATTAGATCAGTAGAATTAACACAGGAAATGGTCACCCTACCAAATAAAATATGTAAATTGAATCAATTTTCATGAAAATGCCAACATAAATTTTTATAGATTTTGAAAAAATTTTCTAACTTTATATAAAAAATAATAAACACAAGATATCCAAAAATGCTGAACAATAACAGAATTGCTGGAAGTAACACCAATCCTGATTTCAAGTGGTACCACAATGCTATCCTAATTAACATGTTAATATTGGCATAAAAACAATCACATTGATCCATGGAATAAAATTAAAGATGAGAGATGTATTCACACAAATATGGATACCTGATATTTCATAAACAATCTAGAAATACACACTGGAAAATGAAAACATCCCAAAGAAATGGCGTGAGTCACACTGGATATGTCCAGGTAGAAGAATACAAATAAATCTATATTCATCACCTACACAAATCTCACATAAAAACGGATCAAAGATCTCAACATAAAACAAGACACAATGAAACTTGTTGGAAAAGGTATGTCATTGTGGGAGAGGGCTTTTAGATCCTTTCCTTACAGGCTACAAAAGGACCAGTATTCTTCTGTTTGCCTTCATAACAAGATGTAAAAGTCTGCTCTTGTGCAATTCCTACCTGGAAGCTGCCATGCTCCTGCCTTCATGTTAATGGATTTAACTTCTGAACCTGTAAGCCAGCCCCAATTAAATGTTGTCCTTCATAAGAGCTGTCTTGTGATTTGTCTTCACAGCAATGGAATCTTAATTAAGATGTATAGCTTCTATACTTTTAATAAAATTGAAAAGTACAAACATGAGATAATACAGTAATCTTTAAAATTCAAAAGAAATATCCAGAAGAGAATATTATTTTCATTTTTTTCTAGAATGATGAGAAAAAATATAGTTCAACGGAGATAGTTTATTATTTCTGATACCAGTGTTACGGATGCTTTTTATTTTGAAATGAGATATGTCTTTACCTTTTCCAAAAAGACTTTTGAGAGGCATGTGAATATGGGAGAACTAAGAAAACTTATTATTTTGAAAAACATTTCCTTATTTGTCATGTTAGAAATAATTTCCTTTTCTGGGCAAGGGTAACAATCAAAACAGCAGGCAGCATTTCTTTCCTAAGGGGATTTTATGAGTCCTGATCTGAAAGGCATACTACATATTGAAGATGGAGTCTAAGAAAAATCAGATATATTATAGAAAGAAAGACTCTTTAGAATAATGGAAACAGTTCCAATTATTCACAACATACAGTCACTGAAAGACATTTTACATATATTTACTACATTAAAAAACTTTTAAAAACATTTTTACAGATAAAATATATGAATGCATGTTGATTTATATATTGTGAAACATCTAGAAGAGAGAGTTAAAGTAAGAGAGAGAGAAACAGATATCAAAAATGGAAGAAAATTAGTAAGTGAGGAAATAAATCAAAAATATTATATCACAGCAAAGCAAATATACACGAAATTTTAGGTAATTATGCTACATGTAAAACATTAAAATGAAGACTAAATTACCTTATTGGTATCTGTAGTCCACTCTATCATTTCATCAGATATATACAACTGTTGGCTATTTGGAGAATGACCAGAAAATCTTCCTATTTTCATTTAATTCCATATCGTTTTTGAAAATCTGTGATATAAAAAATATCATACTTTGTATCCTGTTTTAAGTTCTGCTTCATGATTACTAGGTCTCCATCTGGATTTATAAATTGTATGTTCTTGAGAAAAGAAAACACCTAAAACACATTTATCATCTTAGTTTCAACTATGCCTATGTATTAGGACAGAAATTATAAATTTTGGAATGCCCATACTTTGTAATATCCTCTCTTAAGATCTAACATTATCAGGAGTATTCCGTAGGAAAAAAGAACATAAATCCCATTTAGATGTAAAGTTCCACTATGGTTTATAATTAGTATTTTTTCCACTAGATTTAATGCCCTAACACATGCTTATCTTAATTTTACGTTTAGAGAGTACTGAAACATCCTCTACCTTTTTCTACCAGCAGTTTTATTTTATCATAAACTAGAAAACTGAAATCCTTAATAGGTCAAAATGTGGCAAAGGTACTTGATATTACTCGTGATCTATTCATTAACTTGATCAGCAAATTTTCAGTACATGAAAGACAAGTCATTTTATTATTCACATTTTAGAATTTCTTGTGAAAAATATTTAAATGTTAAAACATGAGATGTATGCGTAGTTGAAATATTTAAACACAATTTTATGACATAAATTGTAAAATATTTACTAGGATGCCAGTGTTGACTGTGTCATAATTTATGACACCAATATTATCTGCCTCATATGCAATGATAGAATACAAAAATATATGAATTTAGGAGAATAGTTACTTATTTACATGGCTTTATATCTTATGGTTCCCTCTGTGATATACATGTTATTGCCTTCCAAGAGTCAAATTCTGGTTCTTTCCCAGCATTCTTTGACCATGTTTCTACTTGTTGCTGAAGTATCTCATGGAGGGAGTGGCCAACAACATACACAGCATTGTATAAGTTATAACAAGTATCTCACTCATGGACATCCCAAGTGGTGGCCTGAGTAACCATTTAAATACAGTTTTGGTTGGACAATTCTTCAGGTTCTTAACAATTTGATGGTGGCAAAAAAACACTTAAAATGAGTCCACCATAGCTTAGCAAAAGAAATTTCATTACTATAGTTTGAAAGGTATACTGTCTGCATAAATTGTTTAAAACCAGACATCTCAGAATGCTAGTGTGAAAAAAATGAGTGCACCAGGGGTGTATTTAAGCAGGAAATCTCCAAGAACTGTGATCATATCAAATTGTGACATACTGACCGAGAGTCTCCAAATGTCTACAGAATACCACAGTATGAAGGTAGTCTGGCCACAGGAGAATCTTTGTCTCCATAAACTATCACAACTTTTGCTGATGACATCATGATTTGGTTATAGCACCACCGAAGCATTTTAAAGTATAACTTTGAATTTCCTACAATAGTACTTATAAATGATAAGCAGACAGGGTTCCTTAGCAATTCTCTTTTCAATTCAGAAAGGAATTGAAATCCATGGTTATGATGTTATCATCAATCCCACCCAGTTCCATCTGAGGTGAACCATTAGCATCACCATGGCAAGTGATAGAGATGTGTCCTTTGATGATATCTGGTAGAGATGAGGAAATTGTTCATTGACACTCTTATGGAGAAAAAAATTACCACAGCAAAGCTGAAAGACACGTATCAAACAACATCATGAAGAAAATGGAATGCACAGTGCTCAGTCTAAGATCTACTTGCTAGAATAAATTCTAGCAGTGTTACACGTTTATTCCTCACCTTATTTTTAACGGCATATCCAATTTCTTTTGATTCACTAAACAAGGACAGATAAACTAAATCTTCTGTTAGAACATTTTACATTACTGCTTTCTTGCTTGTCCTTTGTGATAAAGTTGTTGTGTTTGCCACAGAAAGTGTCTGAGTCTTAAGCTTGATAGATCAGAATAGACATAAATTCTCTGCCTTTCTGTTGTCTTGGTACTCAGAAAGTCAGACAAAATTGAGAAAGTATTATGTAAAATTAACTCGCACAGACTTACCTCTGGAGTTCTAGAGATGTACAAGAAAGGTCCAACTGTGGTAGATAATAACCACTTGGGTCCTGTGAGTACAATCAAATATCTTTTCTGATTTGTACAGTAGTAATTAAGATTAAGTTCCTTTGTTTTTAAGTACAAATAAGTTTACTCATCCTGATTCATTAGGTTGCATTCAATCTTGAAGAGAACTGTTCTCTTCTCTTATCTAGATTCCTATTGATATATCTAGATTTCTATTGATTTCTTCCATGGCAAAATAAACAGAGAAAATCAAGTGGATAGTCTCAGGTGTCACCCTGAAAACAGCGCACTAATCATCAGGCATTTTAGCTTCTCATCATGGTAATTTAAATAAGACTCAATGTGGATTAAACAACGTTTTCTCTTTTTACTGACCCATTGACATGAAGACACAGGTCCTTGTTATGGTGTATTAGTATTTGACACCTTTAGAAGACTGTAAGGAATCTTCATTTTGGGGTGTTGGGGTGGAAGGAAGTGTTTATTCAGATAAAAAAAAGTGCTGGCAAAAAAGCAGAATTCAACACACAAAAAAATTTCCACACTTATGTACAGGTTTTAAGTGACAGGAAACACCCGTATAATTTTCTCTAAGAACTTACGTTAACCAACATCTTGCAAAGAAATCACACTTGAAAATATGTGAGCAACACAAAATGATTCTGAAGGGATAAAACCAAAACACAAAAGTTGTGTGAGTACATAAGGGGGTTTATATAAAGAATGGGTTATGCAAAGAGGTCAAAATCATCAACATACATCATATGAAACTCAAAAAGAACTAATTAAAAAGTTCATCACATTCAAAGTGGACATATTCAGATAGTATCTTGGTTTTGGAGACTTGACTCAAACTGAAGAAAGATTTATTGATTGCTTTCATTCCTATTAGTATCTGGCGTTCATGATGGAAGATTTATGGCTGAAACAATGTTTTACATCTTGGCTTGGATAAACATGAAATTTTATTTTAAAAAATCAAGATTGCAATCCCAGTGATACACTTACCATTAACTTAACTTTTTCTTTGAAAGCAGTGTGTCCAAACAGTGTGATCATGAAGATAAATAATATACTGTAAAAGTATCTTTGGGTCCCTTTACATACAGTTTGCAATAATGTTGCAAATGAAAAGAGAGTAAAAAATATATAATGAGATTCCGTATCTTTCTTCTACCAGTCAAATACATGTTAGAGAGAATGATGTAAGTCTTGAGGAGAATCCATTTTCTTAGCCCCACAGAAATTTTTTTATGTATGTCATCATATGTGACGGAATATTTCAAATTTTGTTTTATAAATGGCATACAGTATTGGCTCTTACAACTCAGAAATATTTTTAAATACTCAGAAACTGGTTAAGTCAACAATTCACCAATAAATTGTATCATATGATAGTTATTATTTATACACTACTTGTAATAAACTATTTATTTATGGGTTAAACCAAATGTATATACAAAACAAGATTACATTGAATTTCCCAACTTACTATAAAATAAATTTCTGGTGTGTTACACAACCTATGAACATAAATCTTAAGTTTATAACATGTCATCTTCATGTTTGCCATGGTGGATTAGGATATTTTTAGGCATCATCTGTCAAATTGTGATCAGATTATATTTTACCTTATAATTCGTGTTTCTGTTACCTTAACAATGAAACTCAAGAAGACCTATGAAAGTGTATATACTGAAAATTCATGCAGATTCGGTTGTCAGAGTATTGGACATAAAACTTCTCATACTCTTAAAAGAGGAGAACACATCACTGATTTATGAGCATGGGAAATTTCAAAATGAATAAAATTAATTACAAGCACCCTCTCTTTGACATCTAGGGCAAGGCTTGCTTGTAATAATGTCTAGGTTATCACAGGCTTATGGGAGACAGAACACATGTATTTCTGAAGATTTTCTTGTTCAAACTACTCAACTTCCTTTACATTCTTTCTCATCGGTATCTGCTCATTTGGACTTGTGGCTCATCTTCTCAATGCTACTATTTTCCTATGAAATAATCATTTTTCCTATCACACTAATGCATAGTTCTAGTGAACTTTCCTATTCTTTCTGAGGTTTTTAAAATCTATTCCAAAGTAACAAACTTTCTCTTCTGTTTTGATTTCATCCCAAGATATTCATTTTGAAACTGAATGCCATCTTTATTTAAAAGTGTGAACTTTACTGTGCTAATCCTTACTGCATAAAATGCTCCTCTTGAAATACATTTTTATGTGAACATTTAAAATGTTCTCTTTATCACTTTCCAAGCATATTGCAGGAGAAATTGTCAGAGTTTCTTCACCTGAAGTCTCAAATACATCTGAAACCAAAAGAGAAAAAAAAACATTGATAATGGGTTTTAATGAAAAAATATATAAATTAAAACATGTAAAGTGGACACATCCCCATAATATCCAAACACATTTTATATAAGTTTGGGAAGAGGAAATTATATTTAAATGTTGAGTGACTTAATAAATGATAAATATGCCATAAAATTGATACATGAAAAATTGAAATCAACAAATGACCTTCAGTCTGGGGAATGGACAGATTTGCAACCATAATACTTCTCTCTCAACTTTCAGCAGGTACCACAGGAATCAGCATTTATTTTAGCACATGCAAAGGGAAATTGCAAGTTATAACTAGCATGGGCATCCTGTCTTCTAACAAATTAACAAATTATCTACTGAGATACACAGATGATTCTTAAGTTTCCATTTAAAGCTTTGAATAAATTCCTGACATCGTTAGTACAGCAAAAATGTGGCCGTAAATTTCAACAGAATTTAAGGAAATGAAACATAAATTTCTCATTTTGAATAGACATAGTATTTCTAGTCCTGATTTCAGACCACAACAAATTTGAAATTATGACATATAGATTATTTGAGCAAAGTATCTGTGTCTTCTCAATACATGTAACTAAAAGTCAGGGCAGATATACCAATGTCCTATGAGCAGAATTTGTGCATTGATGCTGATGGAAGAAACACTAGCAGACCAATAAAAGTCTATTATAGCCTCCATTAAATAAGCCAAAGGCAATCTTTGTTACTATTTTTCTCAGTGACAACACAAAATAGAAATTGACATATTAAGGTAATCTTTCTAGGGACAAGGTAAATAATGTGGGTCATTCATTCATTATCATTTCATAACATGAAAACTTCGACTCAAAAGGGACAAATCACAAGCTACCCTGTAAGCCTGCTAGAATTAGAAAAATAAGGAGCAGTAAAACATGAAGTAAATTTTGGCTATGTCCTAGAGTAAGACAGTGAGAAGGCAAACAAAATCATGGTCTACGCCTCAGCAACCCTAGAACGCTTTATCTCACACGATAAACTAAAATATATAAATGAAAGATGCACTTACTGCTTGTCTAGATTCCCACTGAAATAATCATTCTTCACAAGGCTGTGCTTTATATATATGGCAAAGAAACAATATCTTTATCACCTAGAATACCCTTTGTATCTTTTATTCTCCAAAAGCACCTGGGGCCACTAAAATGTGAAAGAAAGTTTCAGAACCAAGAAGAAAAAGAACAAAGAGAACATCCTTGTTATGTCACCAAGAAAGGTGCCTGAGTGAAAATTAGCATGACATATCAGGCAGGCAGAATCTTATGTATAAGTTTTGAATGAACATATCCAGGTATAAATTGTTGCTGTAACTGCTGCTAAGGAATACATCTACCTTAGTCAGCACTTCCTTGTTCAGTTCACTGTTTGCCTCTGGAGGATTCTTTAGCACTCTCTGGCCTGGGGTTCTGCATCTGAGATCTGATGTCCAGGTGACAAATAAGTGGTCATAAGTTTGGTCATGATTATCCTTCTTCTCCATGTCTCTTATATCTACATAAGTTAACATTAATGCACCACACATGATTCCTCTTGGGCACATTTTCTAATAGGCCTAGTTCATTAAACCAGTTTTCTGATTAACCATTAAAATAGTTGTTTCTGATTACATCGGACAGTCCATATAAATTTTACAAGAAATTATGCCAATGACTTTAATTGAGTTCAATTAACCTTAGTAATAAACAAATCAATAACAAGCAACACCTGTATGTGTCTCCAATACTTTTATATATTTATTTTATGAGATTGCTTTCAGTATTTTTCTCTTTTCTCACATTTAAAAGTATAGATTGAATTACTTTTGGATCAAGGTCATGGAAGAATATGTAATTTGAAGTTAAAGTTATTCATAAGCTTAATTTGCTAAAGCTGATTATCTGATTACGTGGAAAATCCAAAGCAAATAAGTTTTTTTTTTTATTGAATTGTTCTTTAAAGGTAAGGTTAAACAACAAGCTTGGTGCTCAAATTGTCATTTTTTTTCCACAGGGAATAGACTCAAGGATTTATTTTTTTCTTTTTCTTTTTTTGCTCTTTTTTTTTATTGGATATTTCATTTACATTTCAGATGCCAATCCCTTTTCGCATTTTCCCTCCCCAGAAAACCCCTATCCCGTGTCCCCCCTTTTCCATTTGGCATTTATACAATTTTTTTAAACGTTAATCAAGGGCTTTATAAGTATGGTAATGCTCAATCAGAAGTGTAACCTAATACCCAACCTAGCTATGTAAACTATCTTTGACTAGTGGAGACACGTGAACTTCTGCCTCCATCAAATTATCATTCTTAAGTGTCCTCAAGATGTAAGAACCTTAATTGTGATCTGAATAAGAAATTTACTCTATTATAATGTAAGAGGTATATTTATAATTGATGCATCATTATAATGTACAAATGTCTTGGATTATCTTCAGTTTGGATTATCAATTAACATATATTTCTAAATATTCTTTGTTATTCCTCTTCTGTGGCAATTTCCTTTATGAAAGTTTTTATGATGGATATATGCAAATAATAGCATTATTATCAATGAGAGGAAGAAATACCTTCATCCTAGAAGACAGAATAAAAGCTCAGTGTATGTGGCTGGGCATGTAACTAAGTGATCATGTTTATTGTTAGTATCATTTGATAGAATGCATTTACAAATATGTGTGCTTTGTTGCCATTCGGTTGCTTTAGATATTTTTCCAAGCAGGCGTATCACATTGCACTTTAATGATGCAGTAAAAATTACTGTCATATCATAAAACACTTAATATTTTCCTTTTTAGTTCTTTGATGTCTTTATTTTTACAAAAGTTTCGGTTATTATCACTGCATACACTAATTCTTTCTATTCTTTTATTCACTATCTATTCAACTGTGGGCCTTTATATTTTAAGCACTTCAAGAATACTTCTTTGGAAAAATTGTTTTGGGTTCAAGATCTTCCAATAAAGTTGAGTCAAATTAACAGCGAATGGTTTCTCATTTTTGCAAATCTTTGCTTTTTTCCCCAGAAGCTAAAATTTGCATTCATCAATGCCAATGATGGAATTGTGCATCTCCCTCCCCTTCATGTTTTGACATAGTCTCTCTTTGACTTGCAAGGTTTATGTGTGCTGCACCAATCCCTGCATGTTCATACCTGCCCTGCTGTGTCCAAAAGATTGTTTTCTTTTAGACATATACCACCCCCAGCAATTATATAAAATATGGTCAGAGTACTGCAGTAATTTTTGTGCCCTGAGGAACATGTGTTAAACATGGTAAGGCCCAAATATTGACCTTAGATTTATCTTCCTTGAGCCCAAGCATTTCTCTGTGTTATTAATAATATACACATAAATAGAAGCTTACCAGACACCTGTTCAGAACAAATTGGGATATAGATATAATCGAAAAGATTTGGAATATGTGTAAATTTATATTGATTTAGTAGTATAATAGCAGGTGGTTTTCCTCCTGGTACCAATGTCCTGTCTATCCAGAAACCTAACTGACTGAAGATTGAGGATCACATATTGTTATACATACACATTCCCATGTAATGCTGCATATTATATGTACTGTACAAAAACATAACTGTATCAATTCTGTATGTGTAGATATATTTTAAAGTGCATGCTAAAATCAGATATCAGCAAGTGTCATTTGCTTCACTCCATTGTCTAGTTACAGACAGCATCTCTCAGCGAATCTACCTTACTCATGCTAAGTCCTTAACCTTGAAAGGAATGCATATCGGTGACTGAACCATTTTCTCAGGCCCTAACAATTTCCATTTTTTGTTGAAGAAATTAGTTTTAATATCTTAGGTTATTTTCCATATTCAGTGTAGGCATAGTTCCTGGTGAGTAGTCATGCTGAACTATTTTAAAGTTAGAACAAGATTTGTAAGGAGAAGCTGTACAGAATACAGCTTGAAGGTAAATTCACGAAGATAAAGGCACGAATTTACTCATGACTGGGAATCTTCTTGCAGTAACTCCTACATGAGAAAGAGTCAGTTTTCATAAAGATTTGAGTGTTTTTGCATTAATTATAGTGGAATAAAGTATATAGAGCAACATCAATAGGTCTTGATTGTTTAAAAAATTATGTTGGGAAAGTTGGGAAAGTATGAAAGCCAGCAGAAATTTAAGGAACTGGAGAATATTTGAATATGATAAAAATTAATGTTTGAATTTTCAAACATTAAATACATGTTTTAAGAATTACTTAGTTTTGAGAATACGAAATAATTTCATCCTTTCCCCACTTCCTTTCCTCCTTACAAAGATTTCCCAATTTATTTCTTTACTCTTTTTCACATTAATGATTTCATCTTTCTTCAATATATGTACTCCGAAGTACAAAAATTCAATTTGTTCAATCTGTGTATAATAGTTATTTTTATGTATGTTTTTAGAGCTGACCATTTGGTATTGGATAACCAGTTTGTACACCCCTGTCTTGGAATGATCCCAGCGTTACTGTAAATGCTTGGAATGATCTCCTGCTGTCAGCATTACCCAGTAGATGGTAGACGTTTATGCAGCATTGATGACTTGTTGGCCTTATCTTTTAGCCTATTTTTAGCAGTCATGTTTGTGAGACTTTATGGGTTCAACTTCTTGCACTATTAGGTGACTCAATCTAAACACAAACTGGATGATCCTCTGGTTGCTAAAATCTTTCTCTTCCCTCTTTATTTATTTATTTATTTATTTATCTTTATTTAAAAATACCAGAGTACATTTCTAAACATTTTTTTTCTGGTGAAGTGTCCAGGCCAGCTGTAGGACCCAGCTCCAGATGGGGTCCCACAAAATCTCTGGCTTGGCAGAGGACAGGGTGCAAACAGCCGTTGTGTCTATTGTTGACCCTGCCCGTGGGTGGTCCAGGGTAGAGTGCCAGCAGGGAAGATCCACTGCTGCCTCTGTCACGGTCTCTGCAGCAGAGAGAGAACTCCGAAGGCGCTTCGGGAGGAGAGAGCTGGAGCCTTCTGAAGTGTTACAGCTCTTTGCTAAGCTGGGAGATGCTGGCTAGGTAATGGGTGTGGGGTGTGGGGTCTCTGGGGTTCAAAAGCTCGTTTGACCAGACACCCAGCTGTCTCTCATAGCTCAGCGCCCCACAACCCAGCTGGACAATCAAGTGGGACCCCTAGACCCTGTGGAGAGGACTGAGATGTGCAAGAAAATAAAAAGGCACAGCAAGTCAAGAAGTCTTATCAAGCTGGCAAAGATTTTATTGTTCACACAGGTTATATACTCTGAAAACAGGATATGGGGAGGGGTAGAAAAGGAAAGAGAGCTTTGCAGGTGGAGGAAGCTATCTGCAGCTGTGGGGTCTAACTAAGTTATACTTGTTCTCACAAAGCCTTGCCATTACCAGGGGTTCTAAAAAAACATCTATCTAGCAGGAAGTTGGCTAAAACTAAAGATCAAGAGGAAGGGTTACTAAGGTGGGTTGCTATGAGGCTTTTTTTGAAATTCTGAGAACTGACAAGTGAATCATAGAAGGTAAGCAGAAAGAATAGTAGATAGGAGAGCCAAGGGTGAGTGTTTGCCAAGAGTAAGGCCTTGCCATGGCTTCCCACAGTGAAGTAGAAACAGCCACAATTCGAAAACTCATTTGTGATTCATCCTAGAATATTTAACAATCTTAAAGTACAGTAAAAGACCATGTGTCAAAAGTATAGTGAAGGCTCATTGAGGGACTCCCTGATCATTGTCTTCTAGTATCCACAGCTATATGAAAACATGTATATAGGTACAGATGCATGAAACATGAACAAACACAAGATTCCTCCAGTGAAATCATAGGGTTTTCCATACTAATCTAGATATAATCCTAGTAATATTTCTTTTTACTCTAAAAAGACCTAAAGACCTTCATTTAATTGGTTTTTAAAAAGCAATCTTTTGGTTGATTCATAGTTCAGTCAAGCCATTTTTGTGATACAAAATTTTGTACTTAAAAATAAACTATTTCAGAGCATTCCTCTAAAGACAACAGCTTTATTTATGATTTTCACCTATGATAGAGTATCAAAAATTGATTTTATTCCCTTTATAGCTTCTAGTTACCAAAGAATCTTCTTTTTTAAAAAAAATAAAATATCTTCTTTAATAGATTACAATGATTATTATATTTTAAAATGTCCTGTCCACACTGTTCAAATAATGACATCTTCATACTCAATTCAATTTCTATCAAGTTTCCAATATTATTTCACAGAAATCAAATAAAATTCACATTGAGTGTATTTTTAAAGGTCAACTAATGAAGCAATTTACCAAAATAATAAAACATTTGAGCTATTATATTTCCAAAAATGCTATGTAACTGTTGTAGTATTAAAATTCTATGACAATAGCATAAATACAATGAGATGACCAATAAAATATAAAAGAGCACTCACATAATATATCCAAACACATAAGTTCAATATGATTTTGGTAAATGTGCCAAACTTGGGGAAATGACAATTTTTTAGAAATTTTTAAATGAAAATCCACATACAGATTAATCAAAACAGTCCATGTTTAAACTCCTACACAATAGTCAAAAATATATTAAATATTAAATGGCAAAACCTAAAATTACAATACTATTAGAAGAAAATATATGAGAAATGTTGATAGTATTTGTGTTGTCAGTGATGTGTGTGTGTGTCTATTTGAAAAGTATAGACATTTGAAACAAATAGACAAATTATACTAAAATATGGTATACAATAAAAGGAACTATTAAAAGAATGAAGATTCACCATATATTAGAAAATAGATTTGAAAATTTTACATCACATAAATGATAATATTAAAAAGCACTAGAAAAATTAATGGTGCCTGTGAGAGGTAGAATTGGTCTTCTCTAGGAATGATCTCACTAAGATATTGTCTAAATTCAAATGGTTATTCCTAAAGAAATTCATGCATGGGCAACACTAAATGCACCCAGAAGGTTTTATGTATGCTAAGCTGTGTGTGTGTGTGTGTGTGTGTGTGTGTGTGTGTGTGTGTGTGTGTATTTATTTCTTCATTACTACAGTTAAATAAAAAAGGTCATGAATTTTTGCTGAATAATAGTATATGTGAGGATTGTAAATACAGTAGTCATGAATGACATGGAGGGACCCATTCCTCAAGCTGAATATGTAGCAGAGGATGGACTTACCAGGCATCAGTGGGAGAGGAGGCCCTTGGTCCTGTGAAGGCTTGAAGTCCCAGCATAGGGGAATGCTAGGGTGATGAGGTAGGAGTGATTGAGTGGGTGGGGGAGCACCCTCATAGAAGAAGGGGGAAGGGTGGGATAGGGGATTTATGGAGGGAAAATTGGGAAGGGGGATAACATTTGAAATGTAAGTAAATAAAATAATTAAATTAAAAAATACTCAGCATTTTTAGTCATCAGGGAAATGCAAATCAAAATGACTCTGAGATTCCACTCTACAGGAATAAGAATGGCCAAGATAAAAAAGTCAAAGAGACAGCACATACTAGGGAAGATATGGGGCAAGGGGAACACTCGCCCATTCCTGTTGGGAGTGCATATGCTTACAATCATTCTGGAAATCAATTTGGCACTTTCTCAGTAAATTGGGACTAGCTCTACCTCAAGATCCAGATGTACCATTGCTGGGCATATAACCAAATGATGTTTCACCATTCTACGAGAACACTTGCTTCTGTAGGATGTGTCAGAGACCTGGATTTGGGAGGCTCCTAGGTGGTCATGTGGGTGACTTTGACTGAGACTCTTAGAAGTGGGCATATGGAACCTGAAGTGACCACCTTCTATAGCCAGGCAGGACTCTAAGTGGAGTAATAAGGACAACAACCTACCCACAAAACTATTGACCCAAAATTGTTCCTGTCTACAAGAAATGCAGAGATAAAGATGGAGCAACTAGGGAATGACCAACAAGTAACTCGTTGAACTTGAGACCCATCCCACCAGCAAGAACCAATCCATGACACTAATTAATGATGCTCTGTTATGCTTACAGAGAGGGTTCTAACATAATTGTCCTCTGAAAAGCTCCACTCAGTAGCTAATTAAAACAGATGCAGAGACCAATAGCTAAAGTTTAGATGAAACATTGGGAGTCTTGGAAAAGAGTTGGGGAAAGGATTGATGGACCTGAAGAGAATAGGAACTCCACAAGAAGACCAACAATGTCAACTAAACTGGATCCTTTGAGGTTCCACAGACTGAACCACCAACCAAGTACCAAGCATAGGTGGGGCCTAGGCCCTTTGAACATATGTAACAGATATGCAGCTTGGTCTTTATGGGGGTCCCCAAACAATTGGAGTGGGGACTGTCTCTGAATCTGTTGCCTTCATGTAGCTCCAGTTCACCTAACTTGTCCTCCTTGTCTGGACTCACTGTGAGAGTAATAGCTAGTCTTGCAGTGACTCTATATCCCAGTAAGAATGATACATGGGGGAGGGAGTGTATCTCTCTTATCAGAGAAGAAGAGGAGAGTAGGAATTTTGAGGAGGATCTATTTCTGGAGTGTTGAGAGGGTGAAGACACACATAGGGATGTAAAGTGAATAAATCAATAATTTTTTGTTAAAAACGAAAAAAGTTAACATTTTTCACAAATAAATAATTTTGACATTTATTTGTTTTTCTCTAAATATTTAACATTACATTTATAAGAATTATGCCCCATGGTGTAAATAGCTGTATTTGCAAATGTATTAATTACTTTAAGGATGCCAACATCCCTTATTGTATTAATTCTAAGCAATGTTTAAATATTACCTTACTAAGATATAGTTCAGATGTCCCAAAATTCACTCTCTTAAAGTGTTCAATTCTGTAGTCTGGTATATTCACAAACCCGTACAGTACAGTTATCATTTCAATAAAGTTATAACAATTATTACTTCCCACATTAACCTTTAACATATCAATAATTACCCAATAGCCTTCTACTACACTAGGAAAAAGACAATTTATTTTCTGTCTCAATGATCTGCATATTAGAGACATAGAATCATACATGATACTGATTCTATTTTTAGCATAATGTTTCCTAAGTTCATTCGATATGTAGCATGTATAGGTACTTCATTGCTTTTTATTCTTTTAATTTTTTTCCCAATCTGCTTTTAAACCACTTTAATTATATGCAAGTATTAAGGTCAGTTCTAGGTTGAGGAACCAGCAATACAATAGAAAATAGTCAAGGAAAAAGCAAGACAATAAACACAAATAGTCAAAGAACAAGCAAGGCAATAACAGAGGCCCATGATCACTCTCATGATGACAGTTTTTATGGGCTTATCAGGACGACCAAAATATCTGAGCCTACTTCCCTGTCCTAGCTCAAAGTCACTTTAATGCCTGAAGCCTACTTCTTTGTTCTAGCCTAAGATTTAGATTCCTGCCTGAAATTACTTCTTTGTTCTAGCCTAATGTCAGATTCCTGCCTGAAGCCCATAACTTTGTCTTTGGCTAATGTTAGATTCCTCCCAAGCAGCCCTTAAAACTCTCCGCCTCTGCCACTTTTTTATTTCATTATCAAAACTTAGCCTGTCTTAGGTCATTCTGACAAGAATGCCTTCATTACCTGTTGTGTAATATGTATTATGAAAAGCAATGTGCTTCAGTCTTAGGTTGGTAAGGCTCTTCAGAATCTTACCCATCCTTGGCTTGCCAGCCTGTTAATTTAATAACTCTCTCTGGAGGTCCATTTTCAGTTTCAAGCCAACATGTTGATGTTAAAGACAAACTTTAACATGATGATGGGCAGAAATAAAAGTATCCCCAGAACAAAAAGGGCTAGCATGTTCAAGTTATGTATGCCATTATTAAAGCTTGACCAAAATGGAAATACTGCCCTCAAGCTATGGATAATTTTATCAGCAGTACCTTCAGCATCAAAGGTCGTCAGAGCAGCATTCTTGAAATTCATAAGCTCACCATGCAAAGTTAAAACATCCAGAGAAATGTTAGAATTATAACAAATACACTGCAAGTGTCTTTAAAGTTTTTCCTAATTAAAATGACTATCATTTTAGATTTTAGAAGTAACACAAATCCATTGGTATTTGGCATGACAGTCAAGCTGTCTTCTTACTCTTAAACTCTCAACCTCCTTCCAATAATTTGAATAGGATAAAAAGCATCAATCAATTGTTCCAAACACCTATTTAATCCTCTTGTATACTCAACACATTAGTAACTTTTTTTGCTAAACGATTAACAAAATTAGCTGTCTTAACTTCTTGTGTCAAAGCAATTGCAGAAGCAGTGATGTTAGCAATTAATGTAATTAAAGCTGTTATACCAGCAACAATCAAGCCCACTACCCTCTTGCTTCTGCTTAAAAACAGACTCACTTCTTCCAGTGCTTGCAAGCTTTTTTCAGAATACAAAGGTCCTGTAATACTCAGGAAAATAAAGCAAAAGCTCATTGGTAGATTCCCCAACCCCACAGACATGGCAGGTTTCAACACACTAACATAATTAGAAAGTGTAGGAGCATGGTGCTGCCAGAATTGTTGAGACATGCTGATGCTGGGACAAAGAATGATGCTGACCTGTGAGCCTTCTGAGTGCCCTGACAATGGCGACTGGGAAACTGTTTTGGACATATGTTCCTGACCCACCTTTGCTTGCCTATATCCCAGATGTGACAAGCTGACTTGCCTCAAGTTTTTAGACCTTGCAGAACAGAGAATCAACAAGAGAATTTACAATGACTCTTCTATTTTTCTTAAATGTGTCCAGTTATTTGGACTCAGTCATGGACTGGTTCAGAAATCCATCCAATATCAGAAACAACAGTCTTCATTTGGAAGGCTGGTTCTGGACATTTTCAGAGGCATATTTGGAAGTTAGCTGCAGATCTTATGATGTTACGTTAGCAAGAGATAAAGTTGGGACAGCATCTGGATTTCAACAAGTGTTAGTGCACGTGTTAAGGCTCTTTTAATTGTCAAGTTAGAATTACTTTTGTTTCTTCTACAGATGCCATCATTTTTTGTCACCATAAAAAATAGTTTAGTATTAAAAGAAATTCTTCAACAGCAAATACAGTTGAGATTAACATTAAAACAGAAATATATACATAGGGATGTATATATTTATATATACATAAAAATATATACATAAGGATGCTACTGATCTGATCTAGATCACCGAGGGGAGACTTGAACACAATGTGCTTTATCTAAGACTAGAAAGAAGAATAAAGTGACCTTCTAGTAAAGAGCATTTCAAGCAAAGGAACATAGTTTCTTCTGTGGTAGGGGACATACCACTGCGTTTCAGGAACTTAAACCCAGAGTTGCATGTCAGAGAACAAACAAAGTAGTATAAAGTGAGCTGCTGATGCCATCATTTTTAATGGTGCAACAGCTCCTGTTCTAATTAATGCCACCAGAGGGACTCATGCATAGTATATGCAAAAGTTCCTTTCTTTACCAGAAAAATTGAACGAAACTGTTGTTTCACATATTGGCCACTAGAGGGCAGAAAAGGCTCAGTTTAGTATGTCACACAATTTTATTTTTTAATTTTTTTTATGTTTTTTTATTTTTATTTAATCCCTTTTTTACACTCCAGCTTTTATCCCCCTACTGGTCCACTCTCTGACTGTTCCCCATTCCATATCTCTTCCACACTCCTCTGTCTCCACCTCCAACCCACCCTACCAGATCTCTAAAGTCCCTGAGACATTCAGTCACCTGAGATTATGTGTATCTTCTCTGACTGAACCAAGCCCCAGAAGTCCTCTGCTGTTTATGTGTTGGGGGCCTCATATCAGCTGGTGTATGCTGCCAGGTTGATGATCCAGTGTGTGAGAGATCTCATGGGTCCAGGTTAATTGAGACTGCTGGTCCTCCTACAGGTTCACCCTCCTCCTCAGCTTTTTCCAGTTTTTCCCTAATTCAGTTACAGTGGTCAGCAGCTTCTGTCCATTAGTTGGGTGCAAATATCTACATCGGACTCTTTCAGCTGCTTGTTGGGTCTTTTGGAGGTCAGTCATGATAGGTCCCTTTTTGTGACTGCTCTATAGCCTCAGTAATAGTTAGTGTCAGGCCTTGGGGCCTTCCATTGAGCTGGATCCCACTTTGGGTCTGTTGCTGGACCTTCTTTTCCTCAGGCTACTTTTCATTTCTGTACCTGCAGTTTTTTCAGACAGGAACAATTATGGATGAGAGTTTTGACTGTGGGATGGTAACTGAATCTCTCAGTTGATGCCCTGTCTTTCTGCTGGATGTGGGCTCTATAAGTTTCTTCTCCTCCCTGTATGGCCTTTCATCTAAGGTCCTTCCCTTTTAGTCCTGAGAGTTCCTCACCTCCCAGCTCTCTGGCGAATTCTGGAAGGTCCTCCCATTTCCTACCTCCTGAGGTTGCCTGTTTCCATTCTTTCTGCTGTCCCTCAGAACTTCAGTCCTTTCCCCCAACCCAATACAAGATCATGTTCCCCTCTCCCGCTTACCCTGTCCCATTTCCCACTCAGGTCTCTCACTCCCTCTCACCTTGTGATTGATTTCTTCTATCTCTTAAGTCGGACTGAGGTGTCCTCACTTGGGCCCTTCATCTTGTTGACATTTTTGAGTTCTGTGGATGATATCTTGGGTATTCTGTAATTTTTTGGGCTAATATACACTTATTAGTGGGTACATACCACACATGTTCTTTTGTGTCTGAGTTACTTTACTCAGGATGATATTTTCTAGTTCCATCCATTAGTCTGCAAAACTCAGGATGTCCTCATTTGTAATAGCTGAGTAGTATTTTATTGTGTAAATGTACCACATTTTATGTATCCATCCTTCTGTTGTGAGATATCCTGTTTGTTTCAAGCTTCTGGCTATTACAAACAAGGCTGCTATGAGCATAGTGGAACATGAGCCCCTGTGACTTTGTGGGGAATCTTTTGGGTATATTCCCAAGAATGGAATTGCTGGATCTTAAGGTAGATCTAGTTCCATTTTTCTGAGGAACCTCCAGATTGATTTCCAGAGTGGTTGTACCAGTTTGCAATCGCACCAGCAATGGAAGAATGTTCCTCTTTCTCCACATTCTTTCCAACATATGCTGTCACCTGAGGTTTTGATCTTAGCCATTCTGATTGGTATAAGCTGGAATTTCATTGTCATTTTGATTTGCATTTCTTTGATCACTAATGACAGTGAACATTTCTTTAGGTGCTTTTCACCTATTCATTATTCCTCTCCTGGGAATTCTTGGTTTAGTTCTATAACCCATTTTTTGATTGGGTTGTTTGGGCTTTTTTGGTGGTTAGCTTCTTGAGTTCTTTATATATTATTCCCGATATTCAGATTGCCAATTTGTCTTATTGACTGTCTTTTGCCTTACAGAAGCTTTCAAGTTTCATGAAGTCCCATTTATCAATTCTTGATCTTAGCGTGTGAACCATTGAAGTTCTGTTTAGAAAATTTCCTCCTGTGCCAATGAGTTCAAGGCTCTTTCATACTTTCGCTTCTATTAGTTTTATGTCTTAGTATTATTTCAGTCTATTTGGTTTTATGTTGAGGTCCTTGATCCACTTGGACTTGAGCTTTGTGCAATGTGACAAATATGTGTCTATTTTCATTTTTCTACATACAGACAGTGAGTTAGACCAGCACCATTTATTGAAGATATTTCCTTTTGTCCATGGTATATTCTCGGCATCTTTATAAAAAATTAAGTTTCCATAAGTGTGTGGTTTAATTTATGTCTTAAATTCTATTTTATTGATCAATGTGTTTGTCTCTGTATCAATACCATGCAGTTTTTATCAATATTGCTCTGTAGTAAATAAAGCTTGAGATCAGGGATGGTGATTCCCCCAGAAGTTCTTTTATTGTTGAGAATTATTTTTGCTATTCTGCTTTTTTTTTTTTTTGCCTTTCTAGATGAATTTGAGAATTGCTCTTTCCATGTCTTTGAAGAATTGTGTTGGGATTTTAGTGGGAATTGCATTGAATCTGTTTATTTTCTTTGGTAGGATTGCCATTTTTACTATGTTAACTCTGTTAATCCATGAGTATGGGAGATCTCTCCATTTTCTGAGATCTTCTTCGATTTCTTTCTTCAGAGACTTGAAGTTCTTGTCATACAGATCTTTCACTTGTTTGGTTAGAGTTACTTCAAGATATTTTTTATTATTTGTGGCTATTGTGAAGGGAATTATTTCTCTAATTTCTTTCTCAGCCTGTTTATCATTTGTATAAAGAAATGCTACTGACTTATTTGAGTTAATTTTATATCTGGCCACTTTGCTGAAGGTATTTATCAGCTGGAGGAGTTATTTGGTAGAGTTTTTGGGCTTGCCTATGTATACTATCATATCATCTGCAAATAGTGATACCTTTATTTATTCTTTGCCAATTTCTATCCCCTTGATCTCTTTTTTTGCCTTATTTTTCTAGCTAGCAGTTGAGTATTATATTGAATAGATATGGAGAGATTAGGCATTCTTGTCTTGTCCCCAATTTTCATGGGATTGCTTCAAGTATCTCTTTATTTAATTTGATATTGGCTGTTGGTTTGAAGTAAATTGCTTTTATTATGTTTAGATATAGACCTTGAATTCCTGATCTCTCCAGTACTTTTGACATGAAGGGATTTTGTATTTTGTCAAATGCTTTTTCTGCATCTAAGGAGATGATCATGTCACTTTTTTCTTTGAGTTTGTTTATATGGTGGATTACTTTAATGGGTTTTTGTATATTGAGCCAATCTTGCATCCCTGAGATGAAGCCTACTTGACATTGGTGAATGATGCTTTTGATGTGTTCTTGGATTGTTTGCAAGAAATTTATTAAGTATATTTATATCAATATTCATAAACAAAATTGGTCTGAATTTCTCTTTTTTGGATGGGTCCTTGTGTAGTTTAGGTATTAAAGTAATTGTGGTTTCATACAATAAATTAAGTAGTGCTTCTTCTGTTTCTATCTTATGGAATATTTTGAGGAATATTGGTATTAGATCTTCTTTGAAGGTCTGATAGAATTCTGCACTAAATCCCTCTGGCTCTGGGCTGTTGCTGCTGTTGTCGTTGTTGTTGTTGTTGTTGTTGTTGTTGTTGTTGTTGTTGTTTTGGGGGAGTTTTCAATGACTTTTCTATTTGTTTATGGGATATGGGCCTGTTTAGATAGTTTACCTGCTATTGATTTAGCTTTAGTATGTGGTCTCTGTCTAGAAAATCATCCATTTTATCTAGATTTTCTAGTTTTGTTGAGTATAGGCTTTTGTGTAGGATCTGGTGGTTTTTTTTAATTTACTCCCTTTCTGTTGTTATGTCTCCTTTTTCATTTCTGATTTTGTTAATTTGGATACTGCCTTTGGGCCCTTTAGTTAGTTTGGCTAAGGGTTTATCTAACTTATTGATTCTTTCAAAAAAAACCAGCTTTTGGTTTTGTCTATTCTTTGTATTGTTCTCTTTGTTTCTATTTTGTTGACTTTCGCCCTAAGTTTGACAATTTCCTGCCTCCTCCTCTTGGGTATGTTTGCTTCTTTTTGTTCTAGAGCTCAATGGTGTGCTGCTAAGTTGCTAATGTAAGATCTCTCCAATTTCTTTACCAGGGCACTTAGTGCTATAAATTTTCCTCTTTGCACTGGTTTCATTGTGTTCATTCCATAAGTTTGGGTATGTTGTGTCAACCTTTTTATTGAATTCAAAGAAGTCTTTAATTTCTTTTTTATTTCTTCCCTGACCAAGTTATCATTGAGTAGAGAGTTGTTCAGTTTCCCTGTGTATTAGGGTTTTCTGTTGTTCTTGTTGTTGTTGAAGATCAGCATTAGGCCATGGTGATCTGATAAAAATGTATGGGATTATTTCAATTTTCTTGTATTAGTTGAAGGATGTTTTGTGACCAATTATATGGTCAATTTTGGAGAAGGTACCATGAGTTATTGAGCAAAAGATGCATGCTTTTGTTTAAGGGTGAAACCTGTACATATCTGTTAAATCCATTTGGTTCATAACCTCTATTAGTTTCACTGTATCTCTGTTTAGTTTCTGTTTCAATGACCTGTCAGTTGGTGAGAGTGGGTGTTGAAGTCTCCCAGTATTATTGTGTGGGTTTCAATGTATGTTTTGAGCTTTAGTAAAGTTTCTCTTATGAATGTGGGTGCCCTTGCATTTGGAACATATATGTTTGGAATTAAGACTTCCTCTTGGTGGATTTTCCCTTTGATGAATATGAAGTGTTCCTTATCATGCTTGATACCTTTAGGTGTTAAGCCTATTTTATTGTATATTAGGATGGCAACTCCAGCTTGTTTCTTGGGATCATTTGTTTGGAAGACCTTTTCCCATCCTTTTACTCTGAGATAATATATGTCTTTGTTGTAGAGATATGTTTCTTGTATTCAGTACAATGCTATATTTTTGTCTGTGTATCCATTCTGTTTGCTTATGTCTTTTTATAGTTGAGTTGAGTCTATTAATATTGAGAGATATTAAAGACAGATGACTGTTAGGTCCTGTTATGTTTGGTTTTTGTAGGTGGCTAAATGTGCATGTGGTTCTTACCTTTTGGCTTTTTTGTGAGATGATTAATATCTTGTACTTGCTTTTGTGCAGGTACTTTCCTTGTGTTGGAGTTTTCTGTCTAGGATCCTCTGTATGGCTATGTTGGTAGATAGATACTGTTTGAATTTGGTTTTGTCCTGGAATATTTTGGTTTCTCCATGTATGTTGATTGAGAGTTTTACTTGGTATAGTAGCCTGGGCTGGCATTTGTGTTCTCTTAGAGTCTCCATGACCTGTGACCAGGCTTTTCTGGCTTTTAGTGTCTCTGTTGAGAAATCTGGTATAATTCTGGTATGTCTACCTTTGTATGTTACTTGGCTATTTTCCCTTGCAGTTTTAATATTCTTTCTTTGTTCCATGCATTTGGTGTTCTGATTATCATATGACAAGAAGATTTTTCTCTTCTGGTCCCATGCATTTGGTGTTCTATAGGCCTCTTATACATTTATTGCTAATCTCTTTCTTTAGGTTGGGGAAGTTTTCTTCTATGATTTTGCTGAAGATGTTTTCAGGTCCTTTGAGCTGGGAACCTTCGTTCTCCTCTATTACAATTATTTTTAGACTTGGTCTTTTCATTGTGTCCTGAATTCATTGGATGTTTTTGGTTAGAATATTTTTTAGTTTTTGAATTTTCTTTGACAGTTGTGTCAATCTCTTCTATGGTATCTTCTACACCTGAGATTCTCTCTTCTATCTCTTTTATTCTGTTGGTGATGCTTAATCTGTAATTTCTGACCTCTTTCCTAGGTTTTCCCTTTCCTGGTTTGCCTCCATTTGTGTTTTCATTTTTTATTAATCATTCCATTCATTTACATCTCAAATGATATCTCCCTTGCTGTGTGTTTGTTTTTGTTTTTTCCTTTTTTATTGGATATTTTATTTACATTTCAGATGTTATCAATTTCCCCATTTCCCCCCTCAGGAACCCTTTATTCCACCCCCCTCTCCTGCTTCTATGAGGATGTGCTGCCACTCACCCACCCACTCTCATGTCCCCACCCTTGAATTCTCCCACACTGGGGCATCCAGCCTTCATGGGACAAGGACCTCCCCTCCCACCTATACAGTTGGAGCCATGAGTCCCTCCTTATGTGCTCCCAGACTGGTGGTTTAGACTCTGGGAGCTCTGGTTGTTTGGTATTGTTGCTCTCCCCATGGGGCCACAAACCCTTTTCACTCCTTCAGTTTTCTCTCTAACTCCTCCATTGGGAACCCCATGATCAGTTCAATAGTTAGCTGTGAACATCTGCCTCTGTATATGTCAGGCTCTGGAAGACCTCTATATGGAAGGATACAGCTATATCGGGTTCCTGTCAGCATGTACTTCCTGGCATCCATATCAGTGTCTACTTTTGCTGACTGCACCTGGGATGGATACCCAGGTGGAACAGTCTCCAAACAGCCTCTCCTTCAGTTTCTGTCCCATACTTTGTCTTCATAATTGCTCTTATGAGTATTTTGTTACTCCATCAAAGAAGAACCAAAACACCCAAACTTAGTCTTCCTTCTTCATGAGATTCATGTGGTTCGTAAGTTGTATTTTGGGTATTGCTAGATTTTGGGCTAATATCCAATTATCAGTGAGTATATACCATGTGTGTTATTTTGTGATTATCCTCACTCAGGGCGATATTTTCTAGTTCCATCCATTTGCCTAAAAATTTCTTGAATTCATTGTTTTTAATAGCTGAGTAATACTCCATTGTGTAAATATACCACATTTTTTTGTATCCATTCCTCTATTGAAGGACATCTGGGTTCTTTCCAGCTTCTGGCTATTATAAATAAGGCTGCTATGAACATAGTGGAGCATATGTTCTTGTTATATGTTGGAGCATTTTCTGGGTATATGCCCAAGAGTGGTATAGCTGGGTCCTCAGGTAATGCTATATCCAAGTTTCTGAGAAACTGCCAGACTGATTTCCAGAGTGGTTGTACCAGCTTGCAATCCCACCAACAATGGAGGATTGTACCTCTTTCTTCACATCATTACCTGCATCTGCTATCACCTGAGTTTTTGATCTTAGATATTCTGACTGGTGTGAGGTAGAATCTAAGGAATGTTTTGATTGTACCTCTTGGTCATTCAAATTTCCTCAGTTGAGAGTTTGTTGTTTCACTCTGTACTCCATTTTTAATAGGGATATTTGGTTGTCAGGAGTATAATTTCTTGAGTTCTTTGTATATATTGGTTATTAGCCCTCTATCAGATGTAGGATTGCTGGAGATCTTTTGCCAATCTGTTGGTTGCCGTTTTGTCCTATTGACGGTGTCCTTTGCCTTACAGAAGTTTTGTAGTTTTATGAGGTCCCATTTGTCATTTCCTGCTCTTAGAGCATAAGCCATTGGTGTTCTGTTGAGGGACTTTTCCCCTGTGCCTAGGTATTCAAGGTTCTTCCTCACCTTCTCTTCTATTAGTTTCAGTGTATTTGATTTTATCAAGTATCAGTCGATAGAGAATGAGACTCTTAATCTCAGGTCATGTGTTTCAGCCCTATATTAGGCGCTGCTTGTTATAGTTAATATTTAGAATGGCGTTTTCTTGGGCTGACTATCTATGTGGTGGTGCTCTGCTTAGTTCAGGCCACTATGCTCTGCAACCTGTGCAGCCAAGTGTTCCACAGCTGGAAGCAGCCAGAGGCCACAGGCGCACCACAGCTAGAAATAGCCAGCCAAAAACATTGTCCCTTGTACCCACAACACACCATTGTGGGAGATGATTCTGCCAATCTCCCATGCTATCTCCACAAGGTTGGTCTGAGCCCAGAAAATCCCTCCATCCACACTGTATCCAGTAGAAATGAGACTCTAATGCTTAAAGATTATCCAATAGCTTTATAGATTTGGTAATGCTCAAATAACAAGAAGCCCACATAATCACCCAGTTCCTAACCTAGACATTACAACTACTTTAGACTGCTGGAGTCACACATACATTCGCTGCCACTTCCCCCTCTCTCAAGTCCTCGTGCTAGCTCCTCCTCTTCCTTCTCTTCTTCCTCTTCCTCCTCCTCCCACATTAGCTCCTTCCAAAATACTGAGTTTAATGCAGCGGGAAATATACTGCTATAATCCATCACCTTTCCCTCTTACAATTTTTCTAGCTTTTCATCCACATAGATCCCTCAGTCTTGATGGGAAGAAGAAACACACATATTTAAAGATTCATGGCTAATACTGACAAGAAATTTATTTTTTAGATTTTTGTATTTATTCACTTCACAACATGACTGAAGTTCACACCTCCCTCTTCTCCCCATTCCTACCATCCTACATACCTCTCTTTTCATTAGCTTCTCCATTTCTACTTGGAGAAGGTGAAGTGTCCCTTAGGATACCAAACTACCCTTGCAAACAAATGATAGCAGGAATAAGCATATTCTCTCCCACTGAGGCCAGACATGTCTGCCTACTTAGAGGAAGCAGATTCAAACACAGGCAACAGAATAAGAAACAGCCCTCTCCAGATTTTAGGAGCCTCACATGAAGACCAAGCTACACATCTGCTACAAATGTGTAGGGAGCCTAGGTCTAGCCCATGCATACTCTCTTTTTGGTAGTTTAGTCTCTTTGAGCCCTAATGGGTCCAGGTTAGTTGACTCTGTAGGTTTTCTTGAGCCTTCAGCTTCCATCAATCTTCCTTACTTTATCACAAGACTCCTAAAGGTCCACTTTGGGTTTGGCTGTGGGTTTTTGGATTTGTCTCCATCAGCTGCTGAATGAAGTTTCCCATACAACACTTATTCTAACTTCTTGTCTGCAAGCATAGCATTGTATCATTATGTCAGGATTTGGCTGTCTCACATGGACTGGGTCTCTAGTTTGGCCAGGCATTTGTTGGTCATTCCCTCAATCTCTGTTCGATCTTTATCTCTGAATACCTTGTAGCCAGAGGAAAATAGTGGTAGAAGGTTTTGTGGGTGGGTCAGTGTCCCCATCTCTGGTTGGTAAAGGTGCCATTAAGATAGCAATACCCCATGACTAGATGGTTTTCTGAGCTCAGTCCAAAATCAGCAACTCCCTTTCTCATGGTGTTTTCCTGACTCCATCTGTCTTTGTTTAGAGAGTGTCACTGAATGCAGGTGGCTAGCCTTGAATGGCTTTATCTGAAAATAGACTTTGTGCAGAACTTTCTGTAAGGCGGCATATCTCAGTACACAAGTCCTACTCTGTCTTCCCTCCTGAATGATAACTAGGTGCTATATTATAACCAACCAGCATTTTCTACTTACTCTGTCATGGCCAATGATTCCTTTGCAACATTATCCCTACAAAAGCTTCTATGTACCCTATTCCTAAAACAATACAGAGCAACCATCTTACTGCAGAGGTCTCTGGATGTAATTCTCTCCATACTCACAGAAATCTAAACTATGCTCTCCACCTTTGTCCTGTTTCTGCCCTCAGGCCAGTGGTCAACAGTCACTGGAAAAAATAGTGATACACCTCTCTTTATTGGAAGTCTGGCCGGGCTATATCAGGTGGCCAATTCAGTCTGCATATTCCCAGTTGCTACTAGTCTCAGCTAGTTTCACCCACATAGACTTGCAGGAGACTCCTGCATCCCAAGTGTCAGGATCATCACACATTGCTCAGACTTCTTTACCCTCTACTCTCCCCACAATTATCTCCACCCTTATTCTCTTTTTTTACCATCTCTAAAACCTAGTTTCCTCTCTCTTCCACCTCTGGTTGTGTTCTCTTCTTCCTGGTGAAGGGAGCAGAGGCACAAGAATGGGTTCAGTGGCCATGGGTACAACGAAATGATTTCTGGAATCAACTTCAGTGAGACAGATCAACTTTTTTTCATGGTAAACAAGGGCTATCTAGATCTTGATGGGTGGGTAGATATTTCCAGAGTAGGTATAAATTATTGCCTATGTAGAGATGGTGAGGTATGCTTTATTCACGTGGAAAAGGATTCTAAGAATCTGCCTGGAACATTCTTAATTGGAGAGAAGACATTGAAACTGTAATTTATTCATAGACTATCTGAAAGTCCTTAGAGGTGAGGGAGGTAGAGGTTGTGCACTGGTAGATGTAGGATAAGAACATGGAGACAGTGGTCCTAATCTTGCAGGTCTCAGGATAAGGTATTAGAGATTTTTGGCACATATCAATCTCTCTCTTGCTCCAGGCCAGCTACCCCAGTCACATGTTCCTACACTTCCCTATGGTTTGTTTTATAAGGAGGAAATGTTATCACTGTCAACCTCCCCTGTGTTGGGGACAATTTTGAAATGAATCAGAGCAGAATTGGCAGCAATTTTTACAAATTTACTTATCTTCCATTTTAAAAATTGGACTAGGTAGGGTACCAGGAGGAGTAGAGCTCTGATGGCCAATACTGGGCCAAGGAGAGAAAGGATCCAACACACAAGGGGATGTGAAGACATGTCAGGAGCCTTGTAGGAGAGGGTAAAGGTTGGCAGCTGATCTTCCAGAATGATGGTTTACCATGGAACTGCAAAGAACAATCCCTTGGAGGCAAGGCTGGGAGGAAAAATTTCTGGATTTGATTCCTCCTATTTATTTATTTGTCCTGCCATTATTGAATTAATCTAAAAATCCCTGGACATTAGCTCACCCTATTGGGCAAATTTTCTACAGATCAGTGAGGATGAACTGTTTTGTGGTGATGCTATACAGACTTGTAGATAATTTCTTAATTCCTAATGTTGATTCTATAAGGATCCCTAAACTATACTAGCAATTATTAAACCCTCAATAAAGACGACTGCAACTAGAGCTCTCTGTAATATAAATACTGAAATTAGATCTCTGCCACTCTTCATGTGTCATCAGTTTATTGCTTCTGTGGTAGAAAGAAGACAGAGATACAGATACAGATTTACTATTAGAATATATATATATATATATATATATATATATATATATATATATATATATATTCCTTAATATCATTAAGCTTTTAAGCTATAAAACAATTAGCTAGAGTTCATAGAAAGAAATGAACAGCTTATTGTAGGTACAAGGACAAAAGATAAAATATTGAATAGGTTTTTGTTAGTCAATTATTTTATTTATTTACATTTCAAATGTTGTTCCCCTTTGTGGTCTCCCTTCCACAAATCTTCTATCCTATCCCTGCTCACAGCCATCCATCAGACTGATCCTGGGGACCCCAATGGGAAGAGTTAGGGAAAGGACTAAAGAGACTGGGTTTATTTATACAAAAATGACAATGTTATTAGGCATAAGAATAAATTTAGAGTCTAAAACTGGAGCTAGAGACAAATATGAGTGTTTAGTCTAGCCAAATAACTAGTCTTCATAGAACCATATGTAAAGATCTCTGTTGTAAACTTCTTATTCATTTATTCCACAGGCTTCTAGAGGGATTAATATATCCCATATATAGTTAATGCTTAACTAATTTTTATAAAATTGGTAATTTCTCACTGTTTAATGGACATTCTCCTACCCAGAGAAGATCTTCTGTGATCCTTTCTATGCAGGGAGGAAGGCATTTAAAGTAGTTCTTCAGCATACACCAGTGGATATGAAGGCCCAGACATATACACAGCAGAGGACTGCCTAATCTGACCCCAGTGAGAGAAGGTTCACCTAACCTGCAAGAGACTCGAGGCCACAGGAGTGGGAAGTTATAGTGGAGTGGAGGATGGGGACATCCTCTTAGAGAATGAGTAGGTGGTATGGGATGAGGAACAGCCAAAGGGAGGATCTGGAGGGGGATAATGTTTGGACTGTAAATAAAGAGTAAAGAATTAAAAAAATCAAAAACGTAGTTCTTATAAATGAGGGTACTTTTTGTTTTAATATTGTGGTATTATTCTATGAGAAAGCATTCTCATTCTTCACTAGCAAGGATCACATTTAGATATTCTAAGATATCTCCACCCAGTAAAATAGTAACCATGAGGAGTCTAATGGTTAAATTTGTTCCATCTGGGTCCTTCTGTTTATAAAAGTCTTAAATAATGCTTGGGAATGACCACATATTTTTATTTGGTGAGGCCATGATAGAAGGGTCAAATGAGATTAAATTTAGGCTCATCTTAGAATGTTATTATCTGCTCCTGATTTTCTTTGTCATGTAAAACTTATTGCCATTTTATTGAAAGTTTATGCTGAATTTTCTCCTGTGTATTAGTGACTCAGTGAACTTGTGTTTTTTCTCTTTTACTGGTGGAGCTGATTATTGCCATGGAAGGTGTTTAAAGGTGTTGAATTTTGCCTTCTTTATATTATTTTATTTTCAGGCTTTTCCCCAATGAAACCTTTTGCTGCCATGCTAAAAGATGGTTTTAGGAGGTTTAGGAGTAGCTGGGTCATTTTTCAGAAATCGTTCTCATGTCCAGTCTGTCCACATTTAAAATTTTTTGACATAGACCATGTTGCAGCTACAAAGGCTTAGGCAAGAGAGAGGGACTATTTTGAGGCAAATTCAATATCATGGGAGCCATAAGTCGTTTGTCATAATGTTTATATTTTATTCCCTGGGATACATGTGTGTCCTCCAGGGTCACTCATTCACAGATAAGTTTATTGATGAACATCACTTTGGCTACTTTTCAGACTAAACTGGCTTCAACTCTTAAAATAAAACCTGAAGGAGATTCACTTGATTTTTGTTTTAGGAATGTCAGTGAAAAGTCCCCAGCCCCAGTCTATAAGAACAAAGGGTTATGTGGTTTCAGGCCTGCAGCACACATAAGGAAACCTGCTCAAAGCAGCTAGCAGGAAGTAAGACCAGTTGAATTCTGTCAGGAGGTCTAATCTCCATTCCACCTTCACCCTTCAGTCATGTAATTCTTTAAGGGATTTTTGTATTTCATATTTAAGGGCTTCTACCTCTGTACCTATGTTCTTCTGTATTTCTTTAAGAGAGTTATTTTTTACTTTCTTAAAGTCCTCTATCATCATCATGAGATGTGATTTTAAATCAGATTCTTGTTTTACCAGTGTGATGAGCCCCACCAGGGCTCACTGTGGTGGGAGAACTGGATTCTGATAGTGTCAACTAGCCTTGGTTTATGTTGCTCATGTTCTTGCCCTTGCCTCTCGCCATCTGGCTGTCTCTGGTGTTAGCTATTCTTTCTCTCTCTTACTGTGGCTTGTCTCTCTTGTAATCCTGTGTGTCAACACTCCTGGGAGACCAGTTCTCTCTGGTAAGAATTAGTTTCTTGGGAGCTGTGGCACAGGGTCAGCTCCCAGGCTCAGACAGAAACAGGAAGGATTCTGTCCTGGCTGTTCCTTGGTGTCCTGATGGCTCGAGGTGTGTTCCTTTGGGCCATGAATTTGAGCAGAAATGGTGGTTTCTCCTGTGCTCTCAGGTGTGTCAGAACTCTTGGGAGACCAGCTCTCTTCTGGTAGGATTTGGGTATAGAGACCTGTGGCAAAGGGTCAGCTCCTAGAGCAGATGAAAACCAGAAGGGAGATATCTAAGTAAATACTTAGATAACTTTTTCTAAGTATTTATTTTATCCAATTGTTTACATTTAGAGAGATTATTCAGGTGTTTAAATATAATTGGAAAGACCAAAGAGTTAACATCAATTCAAATTTAGATTAAATAAATGTATTGTTTTTTAATTATTTTATTTATTTGCATTCCAGTCACTGACCCTCTCCTATTCCACCCCCTCACAGTTCCTCACTCCATTCCCCCTTGCTATTGTTTCATAGAGCGTGTTTCCCCTCTCCCCACTTCCCAGGTATTCCCCCTTCACAAGGACCTCAAGTCTCTCCATAATTAGGAACATCTGCTCCCATTGAGGCCAGACCATGCAGTCCTCTGTTGTATATGTACCTAGGGCCGCTGACTAGTTGTGGATGCTACCTGGTTGGTGGCTCAGTCTCTAGGATCTCCCAGGGGTCTGAGTTAGTTAAGACTGCTGGTTTTCCTATGGGGTTGTCCTCTCTTTCAGCTCCTTCAGTCCTTCCTCTAGTTTTTTTCTATAAGGGTAACTAACTTCAGTTCAATGGCTGTATGTAAGTATCTGCATCTATTTCAGTCAGCTGCTGGAAGGGTCTCTCAGAGAACAACCATACTAGGCTCCCATCTGTAAACACATAGCTCCAGTAATAGAGTCAGGCCTTGGTGTCTCCCCCTCCCCTTCATGAGATGGATCCAAATTTTGGCTGGTGACTAGAGTGCCTTTCCTTCAGTCTCTTATCCATTTTTTTCTCTTCAGACAGTTCTTTCAGACAGGAAACTTCTGTGTCAGAAATTTTGACTGTGAGTTGGTAAACCTGTCTCTCCATTTGGGGTCCTGTTTATCGACTGGAGGTGGACTTTTCAAGTTTTGTCTCCCCACTGTTGGCCATTTTGTCCAAGGTTACCCTCATTGAGTCCTGAGAGACTCTCACCTTAAAGGTTAATGGGATTTTCCTAGAGCTTATGCCTACCTCCACTCCCAGAAGCTGTCTCTGTTTCTCTTGATTATTTTGTTTTCCCTCTAAATAGGATTGAAGCAACCTCATTGGGCCTTCCTGATTGTTGCACTTTTTACTGTCTGTGGGTTGTATCCTAAATATACTGTATCTTTTGGCTAATATCCACTTATTAGTGAGTACAAACCATCCATATCTTTTTGGGTCTGGGTTACCTCACTAAGGTGCCCCGGCCTGTTGGGCATTCCATGAGACCTTAGAGAAGACAGCGAATGAAAGGACAAGAGGCACAAAGAAGAAGCACTTGTCTAAATGTCTGATCAAGCACTTAATCTTTATTGTTCAAACCACTGTTATAAATATAAGCAGGAGGGAATCTCATCTAATAGTCAAGGTCCAGGGTCATCCCATAATTGCAAAGTTCTCTATGTCCACAAGCATTCCTTAGCCCATACCACTTATCTAAATATTTTCTCAAAAGTAAGATGGCAATAAAATATTTCTCAGTTCAAGTTGCTTATCTGGTTAATATTTTCTCTCAGGAAGGATGGCAATAAGATCTTGGCTCCTGGCACTAGGGTATTTTCTAGTTTTATCTACAAATTCTATTCTGCAAAATTCATGACATCCTTGTTTTTAATAACTGAACAGTATTATATTGTGTAAATAGACCACATTTTCTGTATCCATTCTTCGGGTGAGGGAAATCTAGGTGATTTCCAGCTTATGGCTATTACCAATAAGGCTGCTACAAACAAGTGGAGCACCTGGTCCTGTGTTATTGTAGAGCATCTTTTGGGAATATGCCCAGGAATGGTATGGCTGGGTCTTCAGGTAGACCTATTACCAATTTTCTGAGGAACTTCCAGATTGATTTCTAAAGTGATTATACAAGTTTGCAATCCCACCAGCAATAATTTAGTAACTCTTTCTCTACATCCTCAGTAGCAGGTGCTGTCATCTGAGATTTTGATTTTAGCCATTCCTTGTAGGTCCCTGTTTCAGAGGCTATCTCATAACAGTCTCCCAAGGGACCTGGTGTGGGGGTCCAGGACAAAAGGGACAGATTGTGAGCAGGGAGGGGGATTGTGCTCCACTGTCTCCACTGCTGCCTCCACCCACGTATTTGCTGTCACTATCCAGTTGCTCCCAGGAGCTGCACCCACCTCTCCAAGCTGAGCCAATCTGGACTGTGCTGGTGAGGTGCCGGCTAGCTAGCAGGGAGGAGAGCAAATCTCTTCCCCAGTGTTACAGATCTTGCTGAGCCAGTGAGGTGCCAACTAGCTGTTAGAGAGAGGAGGGTCCAGAAGGCACCTGGTTAAAAGCAGATCTCTTCCCAAGTGTTACAGCTCTTGTGACAGAAACTCTCAGACAATGAAATGATTCTCCCACATCTTTACTTCTCCAGAGTAGGGCCAATAGATACGGTTTGGGGGTATTAGGGTCTGACAGCAAATAACACCTATTGGTGTGGTCTGAGAGCTTGGGGATTCCTCATATACACGTGGGAGAGCCTGAGGCACTATTCCTACATGACCAGTGGCCACAGACCTCTTTGTGGGTGGGGCTATGGGGGGTTAAGTCTGAGTAAAAAGAGCCAGGTGCCAGGAGTGCACCAAACTCCTTCAGTCCCTTGAGGGCCCGGGGTTCGATGCTTATGCTCAAACAGGCACCCAGCTCTTTCTCATATCCCACTGCCCCACAACTCCCCTTATTTCTTTTATAAAGGAGAGGTGTCATCAGACTAAGTGTCTCCTATGTTGGGAACAGTTTGATACTGAACCAAGACCTGATTGGTAGTTACCTTTGCAATGCTACTCATTTGATGCTTTAGAAACTGATTGAGGCAAGGTGCCAAGAGAAGCAAGGCTCCAATGGCTAGTATGAGTCCAAGGAGGAGAAGAACCCAAGCCATCAAGAGTTTAGAGTACCAAGGCGTAGGGGTGCTGGAAGTATAGCATGCCTGGAGGTTTCCCTGGAGCTCTTTGAGCATTTGTACATCTTGTTCTACCACCCTAGATTCATCAACATAGAAGCAACATTTATCTCCCAGAAAAACACAAGTCCCCCTTGTTCAGTAGCCAACAAGTCTGAGGCCCCCCAGTTTTGGAGAACAACTCCTGCTAAAGAGGTTATCTGGCATTGAAGAGATTCAAGGCTGTCCATAGTAGAGGCCATTGCAATAGTCAAGCTTGTCCTGGAGGTTGCCAGCCAGATGTTGTGTTTGGACAAAGACTGCTCCAGCAGTTCCAGTAGCACCAAGTGAAAGAGCAAGGCCTAGTCCAATGAGCAAAGGGATGAAGATCTCTCTCTTCTTTTAGCTTCCTCCCATATGCAAGGTGAGTTCTTCAGGTTTGTAGCTATAAACCTGGGGGACTACAATCACAGGAGCACAGGAGCCCTGAAAATGAGGGTTGATTCAGGCACCTGTAGTGCCCTTGCACCAGAGGAGGGCAGGAGGTGTTAACACATACTGATTTTGGTAATGGTGATGTCACAGGCACATGTGAGATGGTGTTTTGAGGAGAGCCCTAGAAGGCAAAGCGGTGGGAGTAGGTCAAAGAGAGAAATGTCCTGTGGTTTCCTCATGGGCAGGTGTCCATGGAGGTTGTAAAGGGAAAAATTAATGGTAACAGCTGTTAATAATGGTTGGGAGAGAGAATTACAGAAAAAGCATTGGGAGGAATTGGGGGGGGTCATTAAGGGAAGGAGGTCTGCTGCACATTGGATGTACTGTAGACAGGAGAGGGTAGCTTGTAGTTCTTCCTGAGACTGGTTTTCCTGTTGGATAATATTAGCATGGGTAAAGGCAGATTTGGGGGAGGAAACAGTTTACGGGAGATGTGTATGTCAGCTATGGGGTATCTGGCATAGTTGTTGGCGTAAAGTTTACCCATGACTCCTGTTTGCCAATGTTCATTTGATGGATCACTGAAAGCTGAAAATGAGTTTTAAGGTTGGTGAGCATGGTACAACCTCGACTGGTGGATTCCATCCTGCAGCTCCAATATCTGCAACCTCCATATGTGAAGACCTCCTTGAGATATTCATGGTAAGGAAAGCAGGGAAAAGGACTGGGGATAGTGGAGACGGATTCTGGGCATAGGGCAATATCAATCCTGGTTCAACATCCTTCAAGTGAGCAGTCCTGGGTTTCTATAACTTTATTGTGTCCATTGTAGGTTTCCCTAGCATAGAATCTCCAATGGTAGGTGTTGGGAAGGCTAGGGAGAGGCTGGGCAGTAGCAGAGTTAGCATGAAGGATGACAAAAACTGCCAAGAGAATGGAGGAGAGGGGGCTTGTGGAGGGTACTTGGCCTGGGCAGCTGTCACCAGGTCATGGATGTCCTTTCAGTAGATCCTGCTGTTCCTCTGGGCATGGTGTCTCCTTCACCTTCTCCTCCCCCTCCTTGGTTCTTGGTCTGTCAGTGAGAGGTGGGCCATCTTCTTGGTTGGTGGGGTGATGTCAGACATTTCTGGTAGGGACCCAGATAGGCTTGGGCTGTTCCTGTGGAAAGACACAAGTGAAACCCCTCCAGGTTGTAAGGAGGGGGTCTCGTCCCATCCAAATTCCATCCAAAGGATCTCACCATCATCATCAAGGATAGGAGGAGCTAATTATGGTGTGTGCCAATGAAGGGAAATAGGAGAATGTTTGGAGTTTTTGTACATGTTAAATATGTTTAGGGTAGCCAGGGCTACCTGTGAGTAAATATCTATGGTGACAAAAGCATATTTTTGTCTACTGAATTACGGAACATGGGTGGGTAACATCAGTTTGCCATAAAGCATTAGATTTGAGGCCTCAGGGATTGGTGCACATGTTTTGCAAAGCTGAGGTGGTAATGAGAGATGCACAAGAGGCACATGTTTTTATTAACCTTTGGAGCTGAGCAAGGGGAATGTGGGGGAATCGAGCATGACGCCTCTTTAGGTGTGTGTGTGTGTGTGTGTGTGTGTGTGTGTGTGTGTGTGTGTGAATGAAATTGGTCTGCTTGCTCAGTGGAAGCTATAAATGTCCCTGTTGAGGCAGTTTGGTCAGCAAATGCATTTCCCTCAGATATAGGACCTGGCAGGAGACTGTGGGATCAGATGTTCTAGATATAGATGAAGAAGGCTTTCTCCTCTAGGACGGAGGAGACTTGTATGAGTAGAGGGGAAAGTGGGTTGTCATCTAGTTTGACAAATGATCTTGACAACCTGGTGAGCAAATTGACAGCATATATGCTGTCTGAAAATAGGTGAAGGGGGCCTTTGACTTCTTTTAGAGCTAGGTAAATGGCATATAGTTCTTTATATTGAAGGAGTGGTGGGGAAGCTCTTTGAATCAGAGGATAGGGGGTTCATCTTCAGGGAAGTAGTATATTACTGCTACAGCTCCCCTCTTCTTCCCATCAGTAAATATTAAGGTGTGTCCTGCTGTGGGCTCTCTGGAAAATAGTTTGGGGGTTAGCCATCGCAACAGAGGGAGGGCAGTGGCCCATTTTTTGTCAGGATAATAGTTGTCAATTTGTCCTGGGAATTCTATTAAGCTGATAGCGAAGTGGGAATGATTTTTTGATTAGCTACTGAACATAGGAGAGGGAGAAGGGTGTGACAAGGATGTCAGGTTTTTTTCCCTTGGGTCTGGATGTCTCTATCCCTGTCATTTTTAATCATATTGGCAAGTGCATCCACTTCATTTAAAATTCGGGGTGTACCACCCATTGGGGTATGGAGCCATTCTAGTACCATCTATGGTTGATAAATGTCTCCTACAAGCATAGGGGAGGAGTTACAGAAAAAGAGGTGTACAGGTATTGTTGGGTCATACCTAGCAAGAGCCATATCTTTTAGGGCTGAATTGACAGAATTTAGGGCTTGGACTGCTTCTGGGGACAGTGTTCTTGGGGAGGAGGGACTTTTATCTCCTTTTAGGAGGTTAAAGAGGGGTTGAAGGGTGCTTGTGGGGATGTGGAGACAGGGTCGAAGTCAATTGAAGTTACCTAAAAAGCTCTGGAGGGAGGCAAGAGTTAATTTTTGAGGGAAGAAAATGGTGTGTTTGGGAGGGCATATTGAAATAAGGGAGATCTCTGTTCCTAAAAATGCAATGGGAAGAATAAGTTGGATTTTGTGAGGCGCTCTTTTGAATTCTAGGGCAAATAGAGAAGGTATTAGCTCGTCCTCTAGTTGTGAGGGGGAGGTAGAAGCATCTCCCCATAGAAGGATGTCATCCATGTAATGATAGACTTTGAGTCCTTTGTCTAAATGGGGTTTTAATGCAGTGGCTACAACCTCCTGACAAGTGGTAGGACTGTAGCCATTCCCTGGGGAAGAACAGTCTATTTATATTGTGAAACTGGGCCAGAGTTGTTAATGGAGGGGCACTGAAAATGCAAAGCATTCACAGTCCAAGGAGTGGATAGGGATGGAAAAAAAGCAATCTTTTATGTCTATTTCTAATAGGGGAACATTGGTAGTAATGGCTGAGATATGGGGTAGCCCTCTTTGCAGGGAGCTCCAGATTCACGTGGTTTTGTTAATTGCCCTTAAATCTTGCAATAGTCTCTACCCTCTGATCTCTTTTTTAGAGCAAACACAGGGGTGTTCCATGGACTGTGGGAGGGATGGTTGTGTGTAGAGACAGCTGCTTCTCTACAAGTTCTCTGAGGGCTCTAAGTTTCTCCCTTGATAGAGGCCACTGTGGGACCCAGATGGCTTCATCAGAGACCCAATCAAGGCAGGGAGTATTAAATCTAACAGTGGCCCCTAGATTTGGGGGTGATTTGGAGGAGGGTTTTTTGGGTCTCCTTGGGTACTATTTTCTTTATAAGTAATATCCTTATCTTAATATAATCTCTTTCTGGTTGGGTGGTAAGAACCACGACTAAGGCCTGTAAGATATCTCTCCCTAAAAGATTGGTGGCTACTTGAGCCACCAGGCAGCATATGAGGCCCAAAGCTCCATTCAGGTCTTCCCACCTATAGGTCTGTTTGCTGATGCATGAGTACCCTCTATGCCTAGGTGCTGGAGCCCAGGGATCAGATGCCAGTCTTGTGGGACCTTTTGCTGTCTTAAAGTTGTCCTATCTGCCCCAGTATCAATAAGACACTTGAATGATTTATTATCTATTTTAATGGATAATTTTGGATGGGAGCCTTCTGAGATATTGGACACCCTTAAAACTTCTCTGGGTGTAGTTGTCCCTCTTACTGTTGGGGCTGAGGGTTGCCCCATTTGAAGTTTAAAGGCTCTAGTGGCTTGCCATCCTTATTGTACAGAGCAGTACAGTGCTTCCTCCAATGGAAACCTTTTCTACAGCATGGACAGATTGCCTTAGGGGTATTAAAATATGTCATAGGAGGAGACTTTTGTGGGCATTAATTTCTCCAATGTCCCACCTCTCTACATTTGAAGAAGATTTCTTCTGTTTTTACTGCTGCCACAAATGCCTGAGCCACAGATGCAACCTGGTGTGATTGGAGTTCCTATTTCTTGGGTTGCCACATCCATCTATCATGATGCTCTTCCTGGAGACCCTCACAAGCTAGTCTAGACTCAGAAGTCATGCCTTCCCCAACGATGGTTTTAAAAAGGTCTCTAGCTGTGGGGTTGCAGACTTTTCTTTCTACATTCATTTTAGTTCTGAGAATAAAATCAGATAGGGATTCTCCAGGCTTCTGATGGAGGAAGAGCAGGGAGTAGACAGGGTCTTGTGACCCTGAGGGTGGAATGATTCTATTCCAAGCTTAAATAGCACAGAGGCGAACCTGCTCACAGTAACCTCCTAGCTGAGTTGCCTGCTGTGCTCCAGTAGAGAAATCTTCCTGGCCAAAGAGTTCCTTAAAAATCCTATGGGGTGTCATTGCCCCTCTCCTAGTTTTGCCTAACTTGTTGAAGACATTCATCATGAAAGTAAGCTTCCAACTCTAGAAACATTGGACCAAGAAGAGCAGAACAGCAACTATCTCTCCAATCTTTGGGAGTGTTTAGGTTGGCAATATGGCTCTGTAAGAGAGACTTTGTTCATAGTGCATGAATGACATCTTCTTTCACTGCTTGCCTGAGTTCTTTTAGGTTTGAGGCTTGGAGTGGGTACCAGTTACATGGCTTACCTTGAGTGGGGTTGATATTATCTGGGAATGCTCTAGCAGTTTGTTTTTCAAGTTCTGTATCAGACTCCTGAGTAGCATGGGTGGCAGGGTTAGTTTTTGCATGAGATTCCCTGAAATTACAGAGTTGTTGAGTGGTTGATGGTTGCATATAAGGGACTATGAAATTTGGCAGGATTTTATCTATGGGTTCTGAAGGTCTCTCACTTTTGCTTGGAGAAGGGGTAGGGGATTTATCTCTCTTTGGTTGAGGAGTAAGGAGAGAGGCAGGTGAGAGCTCCTTTGGTATTTTAATAGAGCCTTGCCTTTGGATGGGAGAGTGAGGAGCAGACAGTTTGTTTGGCATTTCCTCCAAGGCATAAGGTGGGAGAGGTGGGTAGATGTTTTTATTTTTCTTATTAATTGGGTAAGGACTGTGAAGTCTGAAATATGGTGATTTTTGAGATCTTGATCTTTGGGTTTCTTTGACTGAGGAGTGTCAATAGCTGTGTTGTTCTCAGTCTGTCCTATTTTAAATGACCCTATATTTTGCCAAATTGCAGCTAAGATTGGCAAAAAACTATGAGGGTTTTTTTCCTTCTTGGGTATTTCTGGTTTTGGTGAGGGAAGCTGCTCTGCTCCATGAGTCTGGGTTGTAGATATTGTCATCAGCCATGCATGGCACTATCTGAAAGACTTCCTCCCAAAACAAGAAGGCTTATTTTTTGGTTATTTTATCCCTTGGGATTTTAGTAGGGTACATATTTGCCTGGCCCGGGGTGATTTTTTTTTATGCAATGTTGAGTTTCCCATGACAGAAAAGAGGAGAAATGCTTTGTCCAATAGGAATGTTCCTTTGGCCTATTGGCTCTGGAGAATTCCTCAAAAGTCCAAAGCACTAAGCCTTCCCACAGATTTAAGAACTGGCAGCCTCCCTGTGTCTTTTAACTGGCTGCTGCACTACCAGGTTTTTATTTTTGGGAGTGAGGAGGGAAACTGAGGGTATAAGCGTGGATCTCTGTTGCACTGTGGGTCTGCGTGTCTGTCACAGCTCAGAGTGACAGAATCATAGGATCCTCACTGAGTCTGGTTCCGTGGGGGCTCAGGGCTCTCATGTGGGAATCCTTGGGCCCGGAGGCGGCCAGGGACTGATTGGCCTCAATTTTGGGGGTCCCAGACACCACTGGGTGCCACAGCAGAACAGAGACAAGGAATGTACACAGGTGCATGGCCAGCCCACGCTGAGAGAGACACAGGGGGAAGAGAAGGATCTGGTGGCGCTCTGTGGGAAGTGCTCACTTGTTCTACTTGCTTGGCTTGAACTGAACTTCCTGTTTATTTATTTACAATACAGTTGTCAAATCCTTTCCCCATTTCTTCTCCCTAGAGTCCCCTATCCCATTCCCCCTCCTCCTTTATGCTTTTATAACATTTTGGTTACATGCATGTATTAAGGTACATTCTATGTTGAGGGTCTGGCAATACAGTAGATGCAAATAGTCATGGAACAAGCAATACAATAAACACAAATAGTCAAAAAAAAAAAGCAAGGCATTAAACCCAATTACATGAACACTCACATGATCACTGCTTCTAAGGGCTTAGTAGAATGATCAAATTATCTGAACCTACTTCTCTGTTCTAGCACAAGTTCATTTTCATGTCTGAAGCCTACTTCCTTGTTCTAGCCTAAAATTTAGATTCCTGTCTGAAATTACTTTTTTTGTTCTAGCCTAATATTCAGGTTCCTGCCTGAGATTGCTTCTTTGTTATAACCTATGATTTAGATTCGTACCTGAAATTACTTCTTTATTCTAACCTAATGTCAAATTCCTGCCTGAAGCCTACTGCCTTGTTCTTGGCCCATGTCAGATTCTTGCCAAGCAGCCTCCAAGGCTCTCCACCTCTCCCCCTTTTTTTGTTTCATAAACAAGACTGAGCCTGTCTTAGGTTGTTCTGACAAGAATGACTTCATTACCCATCATGGAATATGCATTATTATAAGCAATGCAATTCTGTCTTAGGTTGGTAAGGCTCTGTGTAGAATCTTACCTGTCCTTGGCTTGCCAGCCTGTTAATTTAATAAATCTGTCTGGGGGTCCATTTTCAGGTTCAAGCCATGTACTTGTCTACCAACATGTTGATGTTGTTGAAGAAAAGCTTTAACAAGATGGGTAGAAATAAAAGTATTCCCAGAACAAAAAGGGCTTTCATGATCAAGCTATATATGTCATTTTTGAAGTTTGACCAAAATAGAAATACTGGCCTCAGGCCATAAGTAATTTTATCTGCAGTATCTACCACATCAACACTCAGCAGAGCAGCATTCTTGAAATTCATAAGATCCCTATGTATCATTAAACATCCCAAGACATGTTAGAATTATGCCAAATACACTGCACATGTCATTAAACTAAATAAGGTTATTTGATTCTCTTGAGTCTAACATCTTGAATTCTTTGTATATATTAGACATTAACCCTCTATCGGGTGTAAGATTGGTAAAGATCTTTTCCAAATCTGTTGATTGTCATTTTGTCCTATTGATAGTGTCCTTTTGTTTTTTCAGAAGCTTTTCAATTTTATGAGATTCTATTTGTCTGTTGTTGACATTAGTGCATAAGGTATTGGTGTTCTCTCCTATTAAATTCTGTGTTTTTGGTTTTATGTGGAGGTTCTAGATCCACTTGGACTTGAGCTTTTTACAAAGAGATAAGTATGGATCAATTTGCATTTTTCTACTGGCTGATCACCAATTGAATCAGCACCATTTGTTGAAAATGCTGTCTCTTTTCCACTGGATGATATTAGCTTCTTTGTCAAAGATCAAGTGACTGTAGGTATTTAGGTTTATTTCTGGTTCTTCAGTTCTGTTACATTGATCTACCTGCCTGTCACTACACCAATACCATGCAGTTTTTATCACTATTACACTGTATACAGCTTGAGGTCAGGGATGGCGATTCCCTCAGATGTTCTTTTATTGTTGAGAATAATTTTTGCTATTTTTAGTTTTTTGTTGTTCCAAAAAATTTCAGAATTTCTTTTTCTAAATCTAAAAAAAAAATTAGTTGGAATTTTAATGGGGATTGCACTAAACCTCTAGATTGCTGCCAGCAAGATGGCCATATTTACTGTATTAATCCTGCTATGAGAATGGGAGATCTTTCCATCTTCTGCAGTTTTCTTTGATTTTTTTCTTCAGAGATTTGAAGTTCTTGTACAAATCTTTTACTTGACTGCTTAGAGACACATCAAGACATTTTATATCATTTGTGACTATTGTGAAGTGTGTTGTTTCCCGAATTGCTTTTCTCAGCCAGTTTATCCGTTGTGTACAGGAAGGCTACTGATTTGTTTAAGTTAATTTATATTCAGACACTTTGCTGAAGTTGTTTTTCAACTGTAGGTGTTCTCTGGTGAAATTCTTGGGGTCATGTAAGTATACTATCATATCATGTGCAAATAGGGATATTTTGACTTTTTTTCTTTTCAATTCATATCCATTTGACCTCCTTTTGTTGTCTAATTGCTCTGGCTAGGACTTTGAGTACTATATTGAATCAATATAGAAAGAGTGGGCAGCCTTGTGTAGTCTTTTTAGTGGGATTAGTTTACATTTTTATCCATTTAGTTTGATGTTGACTACTGTTTTGTTGTATATTGCTTTTGCTATGATTAGGTATGGGCCTTGAATTCCTGATTTTTCCAGGACTTTTATCATAAAGGGTAAAATTTTATCAAATGCTTTATCAGTGTTTAATTTTGAACATTTATGCTCCAAATGGAAGGGCACTCACATTCAAAAAAGAAACTATATCAAAGCTCAAAGCACACATTGTACCTCACGCAATAATAGTGAGAGACTTCAACACCCCACTCTCATCAATGATCAAATCATGAAAACAGAAGCTAAACAGAGACACAGTGAAACTAACAGAAGTTATGAACTAAATGAATTTAACAGATATCTACAGACCATTTCATCCTAAAACAAAAAAAAATGTAATTTCTTCTCAGCACTTCATGGTACCTTCTTCAAAACTGACCATGTAATTGGTCCCAAAACAGTCTTTTGAGACATGAGAATATTGCAATAATTACATGCATTGTATCAAATCACCACGGACTAAGGCTGGTCATCAATAACAACAAAATCATCAAAGAGCCCACATACACATGGAAGCTGAACTATACTCTACTCAATGATAACTTGGTAAAGGAAGAAATAAAGAAAGAAATTAAAGACTCTTTAGAATTTAATGAAAAAGAAGGCACAACATACCAAACTTTTTGAACACAATGAAAGTAGTGCTAAGAGGAAAACTCATAGCTCTAAGTGCCTACTAAAAGAAACTGGAGACAGAAACACAAACAGCTTGACAGAACACCTGTAAACTCTAGAACAAAAAGAAGCAAATACACCCAAGGGAAGTAAATGGCAGGAAATAATCCAACTCAGGGCTCAAATCAACCAAGTAGATAGTATCCAAATTAACAATATCAGAAATGAAAAGGGAGACATAACAACAGAACTGAGGTAATTAAAAAAATTATCAGATCCTACTACAAAAAATTATACTCAACAAAACTGGAAAGTCTGGATGAAATGGATAATTTTCCAGACAGATACAAGGAACCAAAGTTAAATCAGGATCAGATAAATCATCCAAGCAGTCTCATAATCCTTAAAGAAATAGAAACAATCATTAAAAGTCTCTCAACCAAAAAAGCACAGGATCAGATGGTTTTAGTGCATAATTTTATCAGACCTTGAAGGAAGACCTAATACCAATTTTCTTCAAATTATTCCACAAAATAGAAACAGAAATAACACTACTCAATTCATTCTTGGAAGCCACAATTAGCTCATTTCTAAACCACACAAAATTCCAACAAAGAAAGAGAATGTCAGACCAGTTTCTCTTATGAATATTGATTCAAAAATTCTTGATAAAATTCTCACAAACCTAATCAAAAGATACATCAAAATGATTGATCATCCATCATGATCAAGTAGGCTTCATCCTAGGGATGCATGGATGATTCAATATATCGAAATCCATTAAAGTAATCCAGCCATAGAGAAGGCTTTTGCCTACAGAGTAGCAATCTAATCTTCTCCAGAAGACCTCTCTGCATTCCAGCTATGGAGACCACCAACCCAAGCCAGCTGACTGCCATGACAAGCCAAGAACTCTTATCCATGCAAGGAACAGTCAGAGCATCTCTCCTCTTCTCCAGTTTGGCCATGGGCCAGTCCAGTCTGTGGGCCCTCACTTTATTCTGAGCTCTTCCTTGGCTCCCAGAGTTTCCTGGTGCCCAAGAGCCTGAGAACCAGACGACCCCCAGCAACCCTGCAGGCCTGGAGACCCCTGAGCCAGCATTGGCTCCCACAGGACCACAGACTGTGCATCCCCACCCCCAAAGTGGTCTCCCCACAGAGGCTTCTCACAGCCAGACACCCACCTGGCACTGGCATGTGGTGAGAGCTCAGTCAATCTTCTGGAGTCCCACATCCTACCTCCCTGAGCAGTGACTCTAGACCCATGGAGCAGCACATGCGAGAACCCCACTTTAACCCAACAGGACACTCTGTCTCCAGCCTTTTAAGTGTCCTGAAGGTTGTGCAGTATACTTCAGATTCCCAAATTTTTGTGTTTTTTTTTCCTATCCTGGGGTGTTTTTTAGTGAGTCATTTATGCTCCTGTATGCACTTATCAATATATTCTGGTAAGCAAACCCAATAAAACTTATTGCTTCACCAAACTGGTATGATAAGTTTGATTTTATTGTGTGTTCTCTGTCTGACTTCAACAGATATGTATGCTGCATTTACTAAAAAACAGGTTATTGTTAATGAATATTTTATTTATTTACACTTCAGATGTCATCTCCTTTTCCCATTTCCCCTCCCTAGAACCCTATCCCATATCCACTCCTCATTTTTGGTTTTATAACATTTTATATGTTTTTAGATTTTATTGGATATATTATTTATTTACTTTTCAGATATCATCCCCTTTCTCCATTTTCCCTCCCTACGGCCCCCATCCCATTCCCTTTCTTTTTTTGCTTTTATAACATTTTAATGGGGATCCATCCCATATACAGCCACCAAACCTAGACACTATTGTGGATGCCAAGAAGTGCATGCTTACAGGAGCCTGATACAGCTGTCTCAGAGGTGAATGCTAACAGTCAACCATTCAACTGAGAACTGGGTCCCCAATGGAGGAGTTAGAGAAAGGACTGAAGAAGATGAAGGAGTTTGCAGTCCCATAGAAAGAACAACAATGTCAACCAACTAAAACCCCTAGAGTTCCCAGTGACTAAACCACCAACCAAAGAATATATATGGAGGGACCCATGGCTCCAGCCTCATATGTAACAGAAGATAGCTTTGTTGGGCATCAATGGGAAGAGAGGCCCTTTGGTCCTGTGAAGGTTCTATGACACAGTGTATGGAATTTGAGGGCTGGAGGCAGGAGTGGGTGTGTGGGTGGAGGAACACCTTCATGGAAACAAGGGGGAGTTGGGATGGGATAGGGGATTTCTGGGGTAAGGGAAACTGGGAAAGGGAACAACATTTGAAATGTAAATAAAGAAAATATCCAATTAAGAAAAAGAAAATATCATTCTGCGTGAGGTATGCAGACCCAAGAGTACATACATGGTAGGTACTCACTATACATGAGTATTAACTGAGAAGTACAGAATACCTAGGATCAAGTTTCTGAAGTACTAGTTGCATCCTCTCCTACTGAGCCAAGACAAGGCAGTCCAATTAGAGGAATAGGATTCACAAACAGGCAACATATTTGGGGCAGTTTCAATTCATGATTTTGGGAGTCATATGAAGATCAAGATGCACATCTTCTACATATATGTTGGGGATGGGACTACATCCAGTCCAGTTATGCTCTTTGGTTCATTGTTCAGTCTTTGAGAGCTCCCAAGGATCCAGGTTAATTGACACTATTGGTCTTTCTGTGGAGTTTCTATCATCTCCAAGGACTCCAATACTTCACCAACTCTTTCATAAGACTTTCTGAGCTCAGACCAATGTACATTTGTGGCCATCTGTATATGTTTCACTTGGCTGCTGTGTGGACACTCTCAGAGAACATTTATGCCAGGCTCATGTCTGCAAGCATGACCAAGTATAATGTCAGGCATTGTTCCTAGCCGTTGGGATGGGTCTCAAGTTGGACTAGTTATTGGTTGACCATTCTGTTAGTCCCTACTCTTTTTCTCTTTGTATTGTTTGTAGACATGACTGATTTTGGATAAAATGTTATAAGAGTGGTTAACATCCTTATCCCCAGTTGAGTGTCCTGTCTGGCTACAGAAGGTAGCCACTTCAGAACCTGTATCCTCGCAGATAAGAGTCTCAACTAAAGGCACCCCAAGAAACCACTGGTAGCCTCCCCTGCCCCAGGTCTCTGGAATGTCCTTGATATACCCCAATTCCTACCCTGCCAGCTTCCAATTTCCACAGATTCTTTGGCCCACTGGCCCTCTCTGCTGTCTGTCTCCACACTTGATGCTCAACCCTGTCTTTATTCTTCCAATTCCCTCTTCCACCGAATTCTTTCCCTCTATCTGCCTATGACTACTTTAATTACCTCCTTCTTAGTGAGATTCAAGCATCTTTCATTAACCTTCCTTCTTGTTTAACTTCTTTGGTTCTGTGGAATATAGCACTGGCATCCTGCCCTTTTTGGCTAATATCCACTTACAAGTGAGTATATACCACATCTGTTCTTTTGGTGTGGATTACACCACTCGGGATATTTTCTAGTTCCATCCATTTTCCTAAAAATTCATGTTGTCCTTGTTTTTAATAGCTGCATAGTATTCCATTGTGTAAATGAACCATATATTCTGTATCCATTCTTCAAACGAGGGACATCTGGGTATTTACTAATTTCTGGTTATTATCAACAATACTGTTATGAAGACTGTGGAGTATATTTCCTTGTGGTATGGTAAAGAATTATTCTGATATATACCTAGGAGTTGTATAGTTGGGCCTTGCAAAATAATTTTCAATTTTCTGAGGAACCACCAAATAAATTTGGAGAGTGGTTGTACCAGTTTGCAATCCAACCAACAATGGAGGAGTGTTTCAATTTCTTCATATCCTCACCAGCCTGTACTGTCACTTGAGTCTTTGAACTTAGTCATTCTGATTGGTGTAAAGTGGAATCTCAGGGTCATTTTGATTGGAAGTTTCTTGATGACTAAGAATGTTGAACACTTCTTTAAGTGTTTCTTGGTCATTTGAGATTTTTCTGTTGAGAATTCTGTTTAGCTCTGTACTCCATTTTGTATTTGAATCTTTTATTACCTGGAGTCTAACTTCCCTCTCCTGGATGTAGGGTTTGCGAAGATACTTCATGAAAAGAATTCTGTCCCTCTATGGAAGATATGATGTAGATATTTGATGATATCTGTGGCTAATATATAAAAGATAATTCTAGGACTTATTGAGTCTTAATTCCGCTAGGTGCCATATTATTACGGCACATTATCTTTACAAACCATTTTTCTGTGGTTAACTGATGTCAGGTAACAGAAATCCTCTAAGGTATTGAGATAGCAAGTACCCCACTACAACAGCTGGTGCTTTATAGTTCTGATATAATGTCTCTTGCTGCTTATTTTCAGTAACTAATCAAAGAATCAAGGGAAAATAGTGTAATATTGGAAATGCCTGGCCAACAAAATGTAATATAAAGTGAAGACTCCTAATTTCTATTAATTCTCTAGTCTTTCCTCATATTAAAATGTTGCCCAAGTAGTAACATTTATAATCTGAAAATCTAAAATCTGAGTTAAAAGTATAACTTTTAGAGTACTAATATATTTGAAAAGTGCAAAATTGCACATCTTATATACCAGGTTGTAGTGAATACAGAGCTGCATCAAAGTGCTATAGAAAATCATTGTAAGGCTGTGTGCATATGTTGCAAGAAAAGCACAAATGAACTCCCCACTTAAACTTTCTCTCAATAATTTTTTTTATCTTATCAAAGTATGAGGAACTGTGAAATTATTCACAAATCTAAACTGGCTGAAATCTATAGAAAACTTAGGTATCAAATATTTCTGATATGGAACACTCATCGTTAATATCAAACAGTTTTGGTTAGCACTTGGTAGTAGAATATATGTGCACTACAAAGGGGATTTGTTAATTGGCTAGTAATATATTCACTTTATAGTTAAACAGTGGACACCTGCCTGCTAGAGGATCTGACAACCCAGGTTGAGCTCAGCAGTTGCCGTTGGATGCTCAGGAATTCCAAAATAATCACAAGGGAATAGGGGATTCCATTGAAAAGCAGTGAAACTTGAAATATAATGTCATATACGGATGATATTAGCAGTAGTTATAATTGTCAAAGTATTCTATCAGCATTGAGTGAAGGCAGTTTGCTGGGAGCTATGATTGACAAGGCCAGGTACTGAGGTGAGACACAGAGACACAGGCCAAAGACTGAAGACCTCTAGCCTTTAAGTCTCTTTTACTGTTGTGAAGGCTACAAGTTGATGACTTCTGGCAATTTAATTCTCAGTGTTCTGGGGGTCAGAAGCTGCTTGCTTCTGGCAATTTAACTCTTACTCTTCTGGGGCTAAAATCTGGTAGCTTTTGTCAATTTCACAGAAAAAGGAAAAGAAAAAAGTCAGGTGCAACATACACACATGCACCCCCATGCTCGCACACATACGTGCGCACGCACGCGCACACACACACACACACACACACACACACACACACATACACACACACACACACTGTGGAGTCCAACAGCTGCACTACCAGGACCTCATGAAGGAAGCTCTCAGAAGGCAATTGATGCGGTTGCAAAAGAATTTTGTTTGTCCAAAGCATTGGAGCCATTCATTCAAGCAGGAGAAGAAGCAGCAAGCACACTTGTGTTCATTTGAACAGGGCAGATTCTTTTGTGTGTGTGTGTGTGTGTGTGTGCAATAAACTGGTCGGTTGGCATTGTTGCACTGTTGAGGACCTTCTAAGGGGGAGATATCTGCTGCCAGAAGACTCCATTTGTCTGATAACCTGTGAGTTTTCTTGGAACTATGTGTCTACACCCTTCTTGGGAAGGGAGGGGTCCTGAGGATTTTCTAGGGACCCTGTAGCCTGATTCTTGTGGGAAGGGAGAGGTTCAGGGGGTAATTTTCTATTGACATGGACTTTACATGACATGGACTTTACAACACACACACACACACACACACACACACACACTCACACACAGAGGCACTGTGGCCAGGCTAACTGACCACCAGTTTCATCAAGTTCCCAAGTGTCCATGCATTTGTACACACACACACACACACACACACACACACACACACACACACACACAAATATACACAGACAGACATCATCTTTATATAAATGTTTTTCATCTCCACTATAAATATTTTTGCTAACTGCTCTCATGGCAGAACTCTGAATTTTGAAATCTTGGTCTTATGGGTCGTCTCTAATTTCATTTTTCACAGTACATTAAATAACTTCCTTGGATGTCCACAACATAAATTACAAACATTTTCCTCTTTTCATCTGGAGACAGCTAATATTTACCAGGTGGTTGGTTGCTGATATCAGTCATTGAAAACCAAGTTATTTAAATACTGGAAGAGTAAAAGCACTGTATACACTTCAACTTGTTTTGTCAGTTTACCTTTCTCAGCATGAAACCTGGCAGTAAGGCGAACTCTTCACTTTGTTTGCATTTCTTTGCCTGAAGCCTGTCTTCAAGGTAAACTTTCCTGTAAATTTGCATTTCTCAGCAGGAGTTCTAACAGCTTAAAGGAAAACAATGCTGTATTTTTACATTTAAAAGGCGGGGGTGGGGGAAGGCAGATCCTGGAAGTTTACCTCTATCCCAATGAGTTTGAGGATCTTTTCCACTTTCTCTTCCATTCAATTCAGTGTATCTGGTTTTATGTTTTAGTCCTTTATCCACTTGGACTTGAACTTTGTGCAAGGTAATAAATATGGATCTACTTTCATTGTTCTATATACAAACTACAGCTAGATCAGCACTATTTATTGAAGATACTTTCTTCTTTCCATTGTAAATTTTTTTTGTTTTTTTTTTCACCAAAAATCAAAAGTCCATAAGTGTGTGGGTTTATTTCTAGGTCTTCAATTCTATTCAGTTGATTGACCTGTCTGTCTCGGTACCAATACCATGCAGATTTTTTAAATCACCATTGCTCTATAGTACAGCTTGTGTTCAGAGTTTTGAGGTAAATAGATGGAACTAGAAAATATCATTGTCTTGTGGCTAGGGCAGACACCCAGCTAGTCTGCTCCAGTGAAGACATTGTATTCTGAGACATCCTAGAGGGCCACTGAATTCAAAGCAGCAGGTAAGAACAGTCGCCCACTGCCCTATGCCCCACAGCTACAATTGAGAGCAAGGGGCATTCAGGACCCACCAGGCACCATAACTCCTTACCTGCAGAATACCACACAACTTCTGCCCCTTCCCTGAGCCTTGTGGCTGAATCAGACACCTGGCTAATCTGCTCCCATGTGGACACCATATCCCAAGACATCCTAAAGGGACCACTGAACACAGAGCCGTGGACACAATATCCTGAGACATCCTAGAGGAGCCACTGAACTCAGAACAGCAGATACCTAGCTGGTCTGCTACCATTGACACACCATATTTTGAGACATCCTATAGGAGTCACTGTACTCAGAGCAGCTGGAGCTTAGGATCACAGAATCACAGAGACATCTGGACTCTGAGGAGTTCTGACACAAGCAAGATAACAGAAAAGTCAGGTTCCAGTGAGATTAAGAGATTACAGGTAGCATTAGAGTTAACCAGATGGCAAAAAGCAAACTCAAGAACATAAGCAACAGAACCAAAGTTACTCGGCATCATCAGAACCCAGTTCTTGCACCATAGTGAGCCCTGAACACCCCATTACACCAGAAAAGCAGGATTCACAATTAAATTCACTTCTCATGACGACGATAGAGGACTTTAAGAAGGACATAAATAACACTCTCAAAGAATTTAAGGAGAACACAGGTAGACAGATAGAAGCCCTTAAAGAGGAAACACAAAAATCTCTTAAAAAATTGCAAGAAAAGACAACCAAACAGGTGAAGGAATTAAACAAAACCATCCAAGATCTAAAAACAGAAGTAGAAACAATAAAGAAATCTCAAAAGGAGACGACCCTGGAGATAGAAAACCTAGGAAAAAGATCAGGAGTCATAGACACAAGCATCACCAACAGAATACAAGACACAGAAGAGAGAATCTCATGTCCAGAAGATACCATGGAAAATATTGACACAACAGTCAAAGAAAATGCAAAATGCAAAAATCGCTTAACCCAAAACATCAAGGAAATCCAGGACACAATGAGAAAACCAAATCTAAGGATAGTAGGTATAGATGAGGGTGAAGACTCCCAACTTAAAGGGCCAGTAAATGTCTTTAACAAAATTATAGAAAACTTTCCTAAAATACAGAAAGAGATGTCCATAAGTATACAAGAAGCCTACAGAACTCCAAATAGACTAGACAAGAAAAGAAATACCTCCTGTCACATAATAATCAAAACATCAAATGTACAAAACAAAGAAAAAATACTAAGAGCAGTAAGTTTAAAAGGTAAAGTAACATATAAAGGCGTACCTATAAGAATTACACCAGACTTCTCACCAGAGACTATAAAAGCCAGAAGAGCCTGGACTGATATACAGACCTTATGAGAACACAAATGCCAGCCCATACTACTATACCCAGCAAAAGTCTCAACCACTATTGATGAAGAAACCAAGATATTTCATGACAAAACCAAATTTACAAAATATCTTTCCACAAATCCAGCACTTCAAAGGATAATTTATGAAAAACTCCAACAAAAGGAGGGAAAATACAACTTAGAAAAAGTAAGGAAGTAATCTTCCAACAAACTCAAAAGAAGATAGCTACACAAACATAATTCCACCTCTAATAACAAAAATAAGAGGAAACAACAATTATTTTTCTTAAATATCTCTTAATATCAATGGGCTTGATTCTCCAATAAAAAAAGACATAGACGATCAGGCTGAATACATAAACAGGATCCAACATTTTGCTACATACGGGAAACACACTTCTATGAAAAAGACAAACACTACCTCAGAGTAAAAGGATGGAAAACAATCTTACAAGCAAATGTTCCCAAGAAACAAGCTGGACTAGTAATTCTAATATCAAATAAAATACATTTTCAAACAAAAGTAATCAAAAAGGATAAGGAAGGACACTTCATACTCATCAAAGAAAAAATGTACCAAGATGAACTTCTTGATTCTGAACACCTATGCCCCAAATGCAAGAACACCCACATACATAAAAGAAACCTTACTAAAGCTCATAGCATGCATTTCACCTCACACAATAATAGTGGAGGATTTGAACACCACACTCTCAGCAATAGACAGATCATGGAAACAGAAACTAAACAGAGACACAATGAAACTAACAGAAGTTATAAACCAAATGGATTTAATTGATATCTATATAATATTTCATTGTAAAACAAAAGAATATACCTTTTTCTCAGCACTTCATGGTACCTTCTCCAAAATATAACACATAATTGGTCACAAAACAGGCCTCAACAGATACAAAACGATTGAAATAATCCCTGCACCCTATCAGACCACCATGGACTAAGGCTCCTCTTTAATAATGACAAAAACAACAGAAAGCCCACATACACATGGAAATTGAACAATGCTCTACTCAACAATGACTTGGTCAAGGAAGAAATAAAGAAAGAAATTAAAGACTTTTAGAATTTAATGAAAATGAGGACACATCATACCAAAACTTGTGGAAATTCATGAAAGCAGTACTAAGAGGAAAAATCATAGCTCTAAGTGCCTACAAAAAGAAACTGGAGAGAGCATACACTAACAGCCTGACAGCAGACTGGGAAGCTTTAGAACAAAAAGAAGCAAGTATACCCAAGAGGAGTAGAGGGCAGAAAATAATCAAACTCAGAGCTGAAATCAACCAAGTAGAAACAGAAAGAACTATACAAAATATAAACAAAACCAGGAGCTGGTTCTTTGAGAAAATCAACAAGATAGATAAACCCTTAGCCAGACTAACCAGAGGGCACAGAGAAAGTATTCCAATTAATAAAATCAGAACTGAAAAGAGAGACATAACAACAGAAACTGAGGAAATTAAAAAAATCATGAGATCCTACTACAAAGGCCTATACTCAACAAAATTGGAAAATCTGGATGAAATGGACAATTTTCTAGATAGATACAAGGTACCAAAATTAAATCAGGAGCAGATAAACTATGTAAACATTCCCATAACCCCCCAAAAATAGAAGCAGTCATTAAAAGTCTCCCCACCAAAATAAGTCCTGGACCAGATGGGTTTAGCGTAGAATTCTATCAGACCTTCAAGAAAGACCTAATAAAATTCTCTTTAAACTATTCCACAGAATAGAAACAAAAAGAACACTTCCCAATTTGTTCTATGGAGCTACAATTACGCTCATACCTAAACCTCAGAAAGACCCAACAAAGAAAGAGAACTACAGATCAATCTCTTTTATGAATATTGATGCAAAATACTCAATAAAATTCTCGCAAACTGAATCCAAGAACACATCAAAAACAATCATTCATCATGATCAAGTAGGCTTTATCCCAGGAATGCAGGGATTCAATATTTAGAAATCCATCAGTGTAATCCACTACAAACATAAACTCAAAGAAAAAAACCACATGATCATCTCACTAGATGCTGAGAAAGCATTTGACACAATTCAACATCCCTTCATGTTAAAAATCTTGGAAAGATCAGGAATTCAAAGCCCATATCTAAACGTAGTAAAACCAATATACAGGAAGCCAGTAGCCAACATCAAACTAAATGGAGAGAAACTGGAAGCAATCCCACTAAGATCAGGGACTAGACAAGGCTGCCCACTCTCACCCTACCTATTCAATATAGTACTGGAAGTCCTACCCAGAGCAATTAGACAACAAAAGGAAATCAAAAGATTACAAATAGGAAAGAAAGAAGTCAAAATTTCACTATTTGAGGTGATATTATAGTATACTTAAGTGACCCTCAAACTTCCACCATAGAACTCCTATACCTGATAAACAACTTCAGCAAAGTGGCTGGATATAAAATCAACTAAATAGCCTTCCTCTACTCAAAGGATAAACAGACTGAGAAAGAAATTAGGGAAATGACAACCTTCACAATAGTCACAAATAATATAAAGTATCTTGGAGTGAATCTAACCAAGCAAGTGAAAGATCTGTATGATAACAACTTCAAGTCTCTGAAGAAAGAAACTGAAAAAGATCTCAGAAAATGGAAAGATCTGCCATGCTCCTGGATTGACAGGATTAATTTAGTAAAAATGTCCATCTTGCCAAAAGCAATCTATAGATTCAAGGCTATCCCCATCAAAATTCCAAATCAATTCTTCATAGAGATAGAAAGAGCAATTTTCAAATTCATTTGGAATAACAATAACTCCAGGATAGCGAGAGCTATTCTCAACAATAAAAGAACTTCTGGGGGAATCACCATCCCTGACCTCAAACTGTACTACAGAGCAAGTGATAAAAACTGCATGGTATTGGTACAGAGACAGGCAGGAAGATCAATGGAATAGAACTGAAGATCCAGAAATGAGCCCACATACATATGGTCACTTCATCTTTGACAAAGGAGCTAAAACCATCCAGTGGAAAAAAAGACAGCATTTTCAACAAATGGTGCTGGCTCAACTGGAGGTCAGCATGGAGAAGAATGAAAATCAATCCATTCTTCTCTCCTTGTAGAAAGCTCAAGTCCAAGTGGATAAAGGACCTTCACAGAAAACCAAATACACTGAAACTAATAGAAGAGAAGGTGGAGAAGACCCTCGAATACCTAGGCACAGGGGAAAAGTTTCTGAACAGAACACCAATTGCTTATGCTCTAAGATCAAGAATTGACAAATGAGACCTCATAAAATTGCAAAGCTTATGTAAAGCAAAGGACACTGTCAATAAGAAAAAATGGCAACCAACAGATTGGAAATAGATCATTACCAATCCTACATCTGATAGAGCTCTGACATCCAATATATACAAAGAACTCAAAAAATTATACTCTCGACAACCAAATAACCCTATTAAAAATGGGGTACAGAGCTAAACAAAGAATTCTTAACAGAGGAAATTTGAATGGCCAAGAAGCACCTTAAGAAATGCTTAACATCCTTAGTCATCAGGGATATGCAAATCAAAACAACCCTGAGATACCACCTCACACCAGTCAGAATGTCTAATATCAAAAACTCAGGTGATTGTAGATGCTGGTGAGAATGTGGAGAAAGAGAAACACTCCAACATTGTTTGGTGGGATTGCAAGCTGGTACAACCACTCTGGAAATCAGTTTGGCGGTTCCTCAGAAAACTGGACATAGCATTGCCTGAGGATCCAGCTATACCACTTCTGGGCATATACCCAGAAGATACTCCAGCATATTACAAGGATGTATGCTCCACTATGTTCATAGCAGCCTTATTTATAATAGCCAGAAGCTGGACAGAACCCAGACTTCCCTCAACAGAGAAATAGATACAAAAAATGTGGTACATTTACACAATGAAGTATTACTCAGCCATTGAAAACAATGAATTCATGAAATTCTTAGGTAAATGGATGGAACTAGAAAATATCATTCTGAGTGAGTTAACCCAATCACAAAATAACACACATGGTATTTACTCACTGATAAGTGGATGTTAGCCCAAAAGCTTGAAATAGTGAAGACGAAACTCACAGACCACATGAAGCTCACGGAGAAGGAAGACCAAGTGGGGATGCCTCAGTCCTACTTAGATGAAGTAACAAAAATACTCAAGGGATCAAATCTAGAAACAAAACATGGGACAGAAACTGAAGGTGGGGCCATGTGGAGACCATTCCACCTGGGTATCCATCCCACGTACTGTCACCTAAGCTAGACACTGATGTGGGTGACTGGAAGTGCATACTGACAAGAACCTGATATAACTGTCTTCTTAGAGATCCACCATGACTGACACATTCAGAGGACGATGCTCACAGCTAACCACTGATCTGACAAAGGGTTTCCCAATGGAGAAGTTAGAGAGAAGGCAGAGGAGCAGAAAGGGTTTGTGACTCCATGTGGAGAGCAACAATAACAACCAACCAGAGCTTCCCAGGGTCTAAACCATTAGCCTGCAGCACATTGGGAGGTACCCATGACTCCAGTTGTATATGTAGGGGAGGACTGCCTTGTCAGGCATAGGTGGTAGAGGAGATTGTTGGTTCCATGAAGGACGAACACCGAGTTAGGGGGAATGTGAGGGTGGGGAGGTGGGAGGGGGTAGGTGGGAGCACAGCCTCATAGAAGCATGAGAAGAGGGGATGGGATAGGAGGTTTTTCGGTGGTGGGGTGAAGTGGGGAAAGGGGATAAAATCTGAAATGTAAATATAATACCCAATTTAAAAAATAAAGATAAAATAAGAAATAGAAGATCTCAGAAAATGGAGAGGTCTCCCATGCTCATGGATGGGCAGAATTAACATAGTAAAAATGGCCAACCTATAGATTCAGTATAATCCCCATCAAAATTCCAACATAATTCTTCGAAGAATTCCTCAAAGACATGGAAAGAACAATTCTCAAATTCATCTGGAAAGGCAAATAACCCAGAATAACAAATACAATACTTAACAATAAAAGAATGGTTGGCAGAATCACTATCCCTGACCTCAAGCCTAACTACATAGCAATAGTGATAAAAACTACATGATATTGGTACAGAGACAGACATGTTGATCAGTGGAATAGAACTGAAGACCCAGAAATAAAACCACACACTTACAAGCATTTGATCTTTGACAAAGAACCCAAACATGTACAATGGAAAAAAGAAAGCATCTTCAACAAATGGTGCTGGTCTAACTGACTGTCAATATGTAGGAAAATTAAAAGTGACCCATATTGTCACCTAGCACAAAGCTTAGTTCCAAGTGGATTAAAGACCTCAGTATAAAACCTGATACACTGAAACTAATAGAAGAGAAAGTGGGATAGAACATTCAACTTATTGGCACAGGGGTACATTTCCTAAACAGAATTCCAATGGCTCATGCTATAAGATCAAGAATTGATAAATGAGACCTCATGAAACTGGAAAGCTTCTGTAAGGCAAAAGACATAGTCAATAAGACAAATCAGAAGCCTAAAGATTGGGAAAAAATCTTCACTAACCCCACATACAATAGAGGCCTAATGTCCAAAATATATAAAGAACCCAAGAACCTAACCATCAAAAAACCCAAACAACCCAGTCAAAATATGGGATATAGAACTAAACTGAGAATTCACAACAGAGGAATCTCAAATGGCTGAGAAGCACCTAAAGAAATGTTCAAATTCCTTAGTGATCAGGTGATCAGAGAAAAGCAAATCAAAATGACCCTGAGATTCAACCTCACAACCATCAGAATGGCTAAGATCAAAACCTCAGGCAACAGCACATGTTGGAGAGGATGTGGAGAAAGAGGAACACTTCTCCATTGCTGGTGGGTTTGTAAACTGATACAACCACTCTGGAAATCAATCTGGAGGTTCTTCAGAAAATTGGAAATAGATCTTCCTGAAGACCTAGCCATAACACTCTTTGGCATATACCGAAAAGATGCCCTACCATACCACAGGGCCACATGTTACAGTATGTTTACAGCTGCCTTGTTTGTGATAGCCAGAAGCTGGAAACAATGCAGATGTTGGATGGATACATAAAATGTGGTACATTTACACAATGGAACACAGAACACCCAAAATATTGTCCAGAGAATTCAAAAATATCAACAAGCTGAAGGGCCCAACTCTGTCTCGGGGGTTCATTTTCAGGTTCAAGCCATGTACTTTAGCTACTAACATGTTGATGTTGTTAAAGTCAAGCTTTAACAAGTCAGGCAGGAATGAAAGTATTCTCAGGACAAAAAGGGCTAGAATAATCAAGCTATATACGCCATTTTTGAAGCTTGGAAAAAACAGATACTGACCTCAGGCCATGAGTAATTTTTCAGCAGTATCTGTAGCTTTAATTCCCAGGAGAGAAGCATTCTTGAAATTCATAAGCTCACTATGTAAATTTAAAACATCCAGAGAGGTGTTAGAATTATGACAAATACACTGCAAATGTCTTTAAACTTTTTCCTAATTATAATGACTACCACTGTAAATTTTAGAACTAACAGGAATCCAGTGGCATTTGGGATGACACTCTTATACTCTGTACCTCCTTCCAATAATTTGAACAGGATAAAGAGCATCAATCCATTGTTCCAAGTGCCTATCTAAATCATCTTGTATATTCAACACATTAGTAACAGTTTTTGCTAAATAAATTAGCAAAAGTAGCTGTCTTAACTTCTTGTGTCAAAGCAAATTGCAGAAGCAGTGGTGCTAGCAATTAATGTAATTAAAGCTGTTATACCAGCAATAATCAAGTACACTACTCTCTTGCTTCTACTTAATGCCTGACTCATTTCTTCCAGTACTTGCAAGCTATTTGTAGACTATCAAGGTTCTGTAATACTCAGGGCAATAAAACAAAAGCTGGTTGATAAATATCTGTAACTGACATGTCAGATTTCAAAACACTAACACAATTAGAAGGTGTAAAATAAATGCAATTTAGATTAAATACTGTAGAAGAAACAAAAGTAAATTTAACTTGACGAAAGAGCCTTAATACGTGGACTAACACCTGTTTAAAATGCAGATCCTGCCCCAACATTATCTATTGCTAACATAACATTCTAGAGAACTGCAGCTAACTTCCAGTTATGTCTCTGAAAATGTCCAGAACCAGACTTCTAAATGAATACTGTTATTTCCAATATTAGATTGATTTCTAGACCAGTTCATGATTGAGTCTGAATACCTGGTAACATTTAAGAACAAGAGTCATTATAACTTCTCTTTTTGATTCTCTGTTCCACAAAAATCTAAAAACTTGAGGCAAGGCAGCTTGACCCATCAGGAGTATAGGTAAGCAATGGTGGGTTAGGAACTTATGTCCAATACAGCTTCTCAGTCACCATTGTCAGAATATTCAGCAAGCTCACAGGTCATCATCATCCTTTGTCCTGGCATCAGTAGGTCTCACCCATCGCTCTGGCAGCCACCATGCTTCTTCAGAATCCTGTAGAAAAAACATGAACATGCCCTCTCCCCATATTTAATACCTCATCATGCCTTACATCAGTAAGTGGATCCTTCCTTTTCACCTATGCATACATATACCTAGTTGTAGAGTGCTGTAGACATTCAGCAGATAGTTCCTTTGCATCCACTTTAAAAAATATTTAAAATAAAAAGAACATGATTTCAATAAATTTGTGGTACATGAGGATATTGTAAGGCCTGACAGGAGGGGAGGAACTCCCTGCTCTAGGGAATTCATGGGCACCCCAATAACTGCAAAGACACTGAACTTGGTCCAACAGCAAAGGTATATTTCAAATCAACACGTTGAGGTCACACTTCCAGCCTGTCTTACACAGAGGCAAGCAATGAAGTACAACCTCCTCCAGAAAGAGGAAGAGCTTTTTATAGGGAAAAGCCACAGCCCAGGGGAGGTGGGGGGGAATCATGAATAAGTACCTATAGAAAGTACCTGTCTAGTGTTCAGCTTCCATGACAGGTTCAAGAAATGGTCAGGGGAGAATATCTCTTTGTTCTCTTAAGACTCAAACCCTATTCAATTTGTTTCTGGTATTCAGCGTGTATGGGCACGCTGACCAAAACTTCTCTCAAACTCTATCTAATACATCTTGTGGTCAGTGTTTCTCAGGACCCAAAGAGCAGAACAAGCTGAACTGCACTTTTGACTCAGTCTATGGAAAAATTTTTTTAACTCTTTCAATATATCTCCCCCTTTTTTATTTTATGAAGATATTGTTTTAAAGTTTCATGTACCCCTTCCACAGGCTCTTGTACTTGACAATTATAAGGAATCCCAGTAATATGGGTAATGTTAAATTACTGTCAAAAAGTCTCAAATGTTAGACTGTGATAGCCAGTTCTTTTATATGTTTGTTTGTTTGTTTGTTTTATTTTTTGTATTTTTATTATTGCATATTTTATTTATCTACATTTCAAATGTTATCCACTTTCACCATTCCCCCTCCCCAGAAACTCTTTATCCCATTCTCCCTCCTCCTGTTTATATGATGGTGTGCCCCACCCATCTACCCACTCCATCTTCCATGCTGTTGAATTCCCCCTCTCTGGGGCATCCAGCCTTCAAGGGACCAAGGCCTTCCTTTCCCACTGATGCCTGACAAATCCATCTTCCTCTACATATACAGCTGGAGACATGGGTCCCTGCATGTGTGTTCCCAGACTAGTAGTTTAGACCCTAGAAGCTCTGGTTGATTGGTATTGTCACTCTTTCCATGGGGCAGCAAGCCCCTTCAACCCCTTCAGTCTTTAACTCGTTCACTGGGGACCCTGTGATCAGTTTGATGGTTAGCTGCGAGCATCTGCATCTGTATATTTCAGGCTCTGGCAGTGCTGCTCAGGAAATATGTATGTCAAGAACCGCTCTGCCCCACGTTGGGTGCCAAAATGTTGCAGCCCAACCTGCCCCACGTTAGGCGGCCAAAATGTCGCAGACTGCACTGTCAATGTTGGAACCTGCACTGCCAAAAGCCTTGGGGGCTAAATTGTTAGAGCCCGCACTGCCCCAAGCTGCTCAGGGTTCAGCAAGAGACAGAGTGAGGACGGACATGAAGAATGAAGACCAGACAGAGTGTGATTCAATCCCATTTATTCTTTAGTCTCTCTTCTCTCCAAGTCTCTTGTTCTTAGTCCAAGTCCCAAGTCTCAAGTTCCTAGTCCCTAATTCCTAGTCCCTAGTGCCTCCAAGTTCCAAGTTTCCAGTCTCAAGTCCTAATCCTAGTTTTAAGTTGCTAGTCTCTTTCTCAGTTCCAAGTTCTTCTCTCAAGTGCCAAGTTACCTGTCTCAAGTCTCAAGTCTCAAGTACTCTTCCAAGTACAAGTGTCTAATAATTTCTTCTGTCTGCCTCTTGCCTTTTATATGTCTCACTTCTAAGCCATGCCTTTAAGTCTTATCTCTAAATTACACCTTTAAGTCTCACACACCCAAGGGAAAATCCTGGGTATCTAAAACAAGATGTTATCAGAGTATGCTCAGATGTTGTAGGCTGTTGTAAACAAGTCACTTGTCAGGGTATATGGCTCAATATGGCTGCAAGGATGATAGCCACCTTCTGTCAGCTCCCCACACATGTATATCAAACTCCTGACAGCATGAACTTCTGGACATTCATGACAGTTTTTACCTATGGTGATTACATCTGGGATAGATCCCCAGGTAGGTGGTTTGTGGCTGGTCCCACCTTCAACTTCTGCCCCACACACTCTCTCATATTTGCTCTTGTGTGTATTTTGTTACTCCTTCTAAGAATGCCTGAAGTGCCCAAATGTTGTTCTTCTGTTTTCATGGGCTTCATGTGGTCTCTGAGTTATGTCTTGGGTTTTGAGAGATTTTGGGTTAATATCCACTTATAAATTAGAGCATACTATGTGCCTTCTTTTGTGACTGGGTTACTTCACTCAGGATGTTATTTTCTAGTTCCATCCATTTACCTAAGAATTTCATAAATTCATTGTTTTTAAGAGCTGAGTAATACTCCATTGTGTAAATGTACCACAATTTATTTGTCCGTTCCTCTGTTGAGGGACATCTGGGTTCTTCCCAGCTTCTGGCTATTATAAATAAGGCTGCTATGAACATAGTGGAGTATATGTCCTTGTTATATGTTGGAGCATCTTCTGGGTATATGCCCAGGAGTGGTATAGCTGGATCCTCAGGTAATGCTATGTCCAATTTTCTGAGGAACCGCCAAACTGATTTCCAGAGTGGTTGTACAACCTTACAATTCCACCAAACAATGGTGGAGTGTTCCTCTTCCTCCACATCCTCACCAGCATCTACTGTCACCTGAGTTTTTGATCTTAGACATTCTGACTGGTGTGAGGTGAGAAATCAGGGTTGTTTTGATTTGCATTTTCCTGATGACTAAAGATGTTGAACATTTCTTTAAGTGTTTCTCAGCCATTCAATATTTCTCAGTCGTAAATTCTTTCTTTAGCTCTGTGCCCCATTTTTGATATGGTTATTTGGTTGTCTGGAGTCTAATTTCTTGAGTTCTTTGTATATATTGGATATTAGTGCTCTATCAGATGAAGGATGTAAAGGTATTTTCCCAATTTGTTGGTTGGTATTTTGTCCTTTTGATAGTGTCTGTTGCCTTACAGAAGCTTTGCAATTTTATGAGATCCATTTATCAATTCTTGATCTTAAGGCATAAGCCACTGGTGTCCTGTTAAGGAACTTTATCTCTGTGCTCATGTGTTCAAGGCTTTTCCCCACTTTCTTCTATTAGTCTCAGTGTGTCTGATTTTATATGGAGGTTCTTGATCTACTTAGACTTGTGTTTTGTACAGGGAGATAAGAATTGATCAACTTGTTCTAACCTAATATTTAGATTCCTGCCTGAAATGACATCTTTGTTCTAGCCTAGTGTCAGATTCTTGCCTCAAGCCTACTTCCTTGTTCTTGGCCAATGTCATATGTCTGCCAAGCAGCCCATTTCCTTGTCCTTGGCCCATGTCAGATTCTTGCAAATCAGTCACAACGGTTTTCAACCTCTACCTCTTTTTTATTTCATTAACAAGACTGAATCTGTCTTAGGTCATTCTGACAATGCCTTTCTACCCATCATGGAATATGCATGATCAAAACCAATGCATTTCTGTCTTAGGTTGGTAAGGCTCTGTGCATAATCTTACCCATCCTTGGCTTGCCAGCTTGTTATTTAATAACTCTCTCTGGGGGTTCATTTACACATTCAAGCCATGTACTTTGAATGTCAACAAGTTGATATTGTTAAAGACAAGCTTTAACATGATGGGCAGGAATGAAATTATTCCCAGAGCCAAAAGGGCTTGCATAATCAAGCTATATATGCTATACTTAAAGTTTGACCATAATAGAAATACTGACCTCAGGCCACAAGAATTTTGTCAGCAGTATTTACTGCATCAACTCTCAGCAGAGCAGCATTTTGAATTTCATAAGCCTTTCTGACTGGTGTGAAGTGATATCTCAGGGTTGCTTTGATTTGCATTTCCCTGATGATTAAGGATGTTAAGCATTTCTTAAGGTGCTTCTCAGCCATTCGAATTTCCTCAAGTGAGCAATTTTTTTTTGTTTAGTTTTGTATCTCATTTTTCAATAAGGTTATTTGGTTGTCTGGAGTCTAATTTCTTGAGTTCTTTGTATGTATTGGATATTAGCCCTCTATCAGATGTAAGATTGGTAGTGATCTTTTCCCAATCTGTTGGTTGCCGTTTTGTCCTATTGACAGTGTCCTTTGCCTTACAGAACTTTGCAATTTTATGAGGTCTCATTTGTCAATTCTTGATCTTAAAGCATAAGTCATTGGTGTTCTGTTCAGGTACTTTTCCCCTATGCTCAGGTATTCTAGGCTCTTCTTCACCATCTCTTCTATTAGTTTCATTATATCTGGTTTTATGTGAGGGTCCCTCATCCACTTGGACTTGAGCTTTGTACAAGGAGATAAGAATGGATTGATTTGTATTCTTCTACATGCTGACCTCCAGTTGAACAAGCACCATCTGTTGAAAATGCTTCCCTTTTTCCACTGGACAGTTTTAGCTTCTTTGTCAATGATCAAGTCACCATGTGTGTGCATTCATTTCTGGGTCTTCCATTCTATTCTGTTGATCTTTCTGCCTCTCTGTACGAATACCATGCACTTTTTATCACTATTGCTCTGTAGTACAGTTGAAGTCAGGGATGCTGATTTCTCCAGAAGTTCTTTTATTGTTGAAAATAGTTCTCTCTAGCCTCCATTTTTTGTTATACCAAATGAATTTGCAAATTCTCTCTTTATATCTCTATGAAGAGATGAACTGGAATTTTGATGGAGCTGAATTTTTAGGTTGCTTTAGGCAAGATGGCCTTTTTTACTATATTAATTTTGCCAATCCATGAGCATGGGAGATGTTTTTCATCTTCTGTTATCTCCAATTTCTTTCTTCAGTGACTTGAAGTTCTTGTCATACAGATCTTTCCCTTGCTTGGTTAGAGTCAGACCAAGGTATTTTATATTATTTGTGACTATTGTGAACGGTGTCCTTTCCCTAATTTATTTCTCAGCCTGTCTATCCCTCAAGTAGAGGAAGGCACTGATTTGTTTAAGTTAATTTTATATCCAGCCACTTTGCTGAAGTTGTTTATCTGGCTTAGGAGTTCTCTGTTAAAAGTTTGGGTCACTTAAGTATACTATCATATCATCTGCATATAGTGAAATTTTGACTTCTTCCATTCCTATTTGTATTCCTTTGATGTCCTTTTGTTTAATTGCTCTGGCTAGGACTTTGAGTACTATATTGAAGAGACAGCAAGATTGTAGGCAGCCTTTTCTAGTCCCTAATTTTAGTGGGATTGCTTCAAGTTTGTCTCCATTTAGTTTGATGTTAGCTACTGGCTTGCTGTATATTGGTTTTACTATGTTCAGGTATGGGCCTTGAATTCCTGATCTTTCCAAGGCTTTTAACATGAAGGGATGTTGAATTTTGTCAAATGATTTCTCAGCATCTAGTGAGATGATTATGTAGTGAACACTTGATTTTTAATGAAGCCAAAATCATACACTCTAAAAGAGAAATTATCTTCAACAAATGGTGCTGATGTAACTGGACCTCTTTATGTAGAAGAATGCAAATAGATCAATTTTATCACCCTGCACAAATTTGAACTCCAAGTGGACCAAGGATGTCAAAATAAAACCAGATAAACTAGATCCAATAAAAGAGAAAATGAGAAATAGCCCTGAATGCATTGGTACAGAAGGCCATTTCCTGAACAGAACACCAATGACTCAAGCTCTAAGATCAACAATTGATAACTGGGGCTCTAAGAAACTTAAAAGCTTCTGTAAGAATAATGACACTATCAATAGGACAAAATGACAAATTGGAAAAATATGTTCACCAACCCTATATCTGAAAGAGGGATAATATCCAAAATGTTTAAAGAACTGAAAAAGGTAGATGCAAAAACTCCATCACAATAAAAAATGGAATACAAGGCCAATCCAACCTGCCCTGAGCAGCCTGCTATCCCAGGGGGATCTCCATTCTTCTGCTGTGTCTCCTAAATCAGTCTCCTGAATCATACAGGTAAGCTTCCCTTCCCCTACTCATCTTCCCTGCTCTCTGAGTCTTCTGGCCAAAGTCATATTGCTCTGAGCAGCCTTGCAAGCCTGAGGAGACCTCCATTCTCCTGCCACATCTCCACCCACTTTCATCAAACCTGAGGTTCCTGAAACATGCAGAGTTGTAGGTAGAGAATCATACAGCCCAAGAATACCTATCAGAGATCTGTCACACCTGAAGCATGAAGGTTCACCTCCACTATCACAATACCTAGTACAAGAACTTTCAGAATCCAAAACAATCCAGATGTCTAAAAGGTCCTCAAAAGAACACAATCAACAATAGGCAGGGCAATATGATACCTCCAAAGCACACCTACCCAACTACAGCAAACCATGGATAACCTAAAACAACAGAACACAGGAAAACAGTCAAAAATGTTAAAGCTAAAAATCTCCACACACCATGCATATAGGAATACTGGGATACCATGAAAAGAACTAAGCTACCAATAATAAGGATAGAAGAAGGTGAAGAGTCATACAAAAAGCTTATAGAACACTGATTAGACTGGACCAAAACAGAAAATCCTCCCTGAAACTAATAATTAGAATATAACATCTACTGAACAACAACAACAACAAATATTAAAACAAAGCGAAGGAAAAAGGCCAGGTAACATACAAAGGCAGATTTATTAGAACTACACCTGACTTCTCAACACAGACTATAAAACCTAGAAGGGCCTAGTTAGATAACTTGAAACCTCAATAAAACCACAGGTGCCAACCTAGACTACTATACCCAGCACAACTCTTAGTTACCATAGATGAAGAAAAGAAGATATTTCAAGACAAATCAAAATTAAAACAATATTTATTCACAAATCCAGCCCTACAGAAAATTATAAAAGTAAAACTCCAATTAAAGAATAACTATGTCTAAGAAAACACAGTGAATAAGTAATTCCATACCAGAAATGAAAACAAGAAAAAGCACACACACACACACACAAAGACTCAATTCACCACAAACATCAAGATAACAGGAAATAGCAATCACTGATCATTAATATCTCTCATTATCAATGGACTCAATTCCCCAGTAGAAAGGCACAAGCTAACTGATTTTATATAAATACAGGACCCATTATTCTGCTGCATCCAAAAAACCAAAAACATACCTCAGCAACTAAGGTAGATATTATTTCAGAGTAAAGGGCTGGAAAAATGTTTTCCATGCAAATGGGCCCAAGAAGGCAGCACATTTTAAAAGAAATGTTACTAAAGCTCAAGACACACACTAAACTTAATAATAGTGAGTGGCTTCAACACCCTACTCTTACCAATTGACAGGTCATGGTAAGAGAAACTAAATGGAGACAGTGAAACTAACAGAAGTTATGAACAAAATGGATTTAACAGATATCTATGGAACATTTCACTGTAAGACAAAAAAATACCTTCTTTTCAGCACCTTCTTACAAAACTGACCATATAATCAGATGCAAAACAAGACTGAACAGAAACAAGAAGATAATAATCCCATGCATTCTATCAGATCAGCATGGACTAAGGCTTATCTTCAATAACAATAAAAAGAGCAGAAAGACCACATACTCGTGGAAACCAAACGAATCTCTAGTCAGTAATAACTTGGTCATGGAAGAAAAAAAAGACTTTCTATAATTCAATGAAAATGAAGGCACAGCATACCCAAAGTTATGGGACCCAATAAAAGAAGTATTACAAAGAAAATTCATAGTACAAAATGCCTATATAAAGAATTTCTAGAGATACTATCCCATAGTAGCAACTTAACAGCATACCTGTACACTCTAGAACACACACAAAATGCAAACACATCAAGAAGACTGCAGGAAATAGTCAAACTCAGAGCTGAAATCAACCAATTAGAAACAAAAAGAACAATACAAACAAAACTAAGAGCTGGTTCATTGTGAAAATCAATAAAATATATAAGCCCTTAGTGAAAATATGTAAAGGGAACAGAGACACTATCCAAATTAACAAAATCATAAATGAAAATGGAGATACAACAAGAAAAACAGAGGAAACTGAAAAAAATCATCAAATCTTCCTGCAAGTCTACACTCTACAAAACTGAAAAATATACATGAAATAGAAAATTTCTAGAACATAATTAATTCAAGATCAGATAACTATCTAAACAGTCCCGTAACTTCTTAGAAAATAGCAGCAGTCATCGAAAACATTGAAATTGAAAAAAAGCCAAGGACCAGTTGGCTTTAGTGCAGAATTCTACCTGAACTTCAAAGAAGAACTAATTCCAATATTTCTCAAACTATTCCACAAAATAGAAACAGGAAAACTACCTAATGAATTTTATTAATTCACAGTTGCTGTGATGCCTAAACCACACAAAGACCCAACAAAGAAAGAGAATTTCAAACTAAATTCAATTATGAATATCGATACAAAAATACTCAATAAAAATTTAATAAACAGAATCCAAGAACATTAAAAACATCATTCTCGCCGGGCAGTGGTGGCGCATGCCTTTAATCCCAGCACTTGGGAGGCAGAGGCAGGCAGATTTCTGAGTTCGAGGCCAGCCTGGTCTACAGAGTGAGTTCCAGGACAGCCAGGGCTACACAGAGAAACCATCATTCTCCATAATGAAGTACACTTAATCCCAGGGATGGAGAGATGGTTTAATGTACAAAAAAATCCATCAACATGATCTGTGATATAAAGAAAATCAAAGAAAAGTGATGTCATTTTTAATAACTGTAGGATTTTTAAAAGGAGAGACATATCCTGTACAGTAGATCACTTGGATAATCTCACTCAAGATTATTTTAAATCCTTTGTTTCAGAACTTATCACTTTACAGGACTATCATAACATTTATATTTACCACCTATCAATCTAGTCACCCCCCACTCATCTACTACTCTATGCCTTCTTCATCCTGATGGACGTAAACTCTCTGAAATCCTATGTCAAAATTATCCTTTGTCAAATGCTGTTTGTCACATGACTTAAATAACTAACACAATTTTATAGAATAAAGAAAATTTCTTAGTAAATTTCCTTATCACATCCTACACTTGTCACCAATGAAAGAAAGAATTCTACTATACAATTATTGTTCAAATTAAGTTGGCATCATGGCTTCATTTTGAGGCTTAAACAGTCTTAAATCCAAATATTAAAATATCATGTATAATTTTTCATTTATAGCAGTGTTTTGAAACACAATATTTCTGTGTGTATATGTATACCAAATTGTAAATGATGACACAGAAGCATGTTACAGTGCAGTCATTTAACTAAAGCAGTGCTTATTTTTATAAATATGCCTGAATAATCACTGACTGTGTCAAGTACTGTAAGCCTATATTAGAAACTAGACGATATAAAGGGAACTACAGAATGCAAATGGATGCCAACAACTTTGAATTGGTTACTCAATTATATTTATTCAATAACATTACACATTCAAAAATGATGCCTTATAAAAAGATGCAAATTCCAAAGCATATAAACATGTATTCATGAATAATATTTACATCCAGGGAAGAAACAAGAATATAAAATAAACACAAAATAATATAACATATTAATGTAACAAAACATAAAATAAACTCAAAGAAATAAACACTGAAAATAATACAATACAATACTATAATAAAAATAAAATAAATATGCATTTTCTTTGAACCAATTCGAGAAGGGATTTATTTTCTCTTCAGTTGTCATATTATGGATGATCAGAATAATTTTCAGGTAATCACAACGCATTTGTCCAAGTTCCAGGATGAGAATATTCCATGTAAAGTACATAATTCTATCTTCTGCTTTATAAAACTATATGGAATGTGATATAAAGAGTTAGTTAGAACATTCATAACAAGTTGTAGAACATTTGTGCCTATAAAGATGTTTATATATTTATATATCCTGTTATAATAAATAAATATATATGCATACATGTATACATATACACATACACATTTACATTTACATACACACACACACACACACACACACACATGCAGTGTTCATGGCAGGCCAATATGCACCAGGACAGCTGTGAACCTTAAAGTCAACATCTAACTCTAACCTTAGTCTATTCTAACTATATAATTTTAAACCTAATCATAAAATTTCACCTAGCCTTAAATTATAAACTGGATCCTAACTTTGGTACTTGACAACAGTGAAGAAAACATGAAGGGAGTTTAGGAACAGTTTTTTTCCTTATGAATGAAACCTATTAGAAACTCATTTATATTTTCCTTACAGTTACAACACCTTGCTATTTTTTTCTAAAGCATTGATTTTCTCACCTACCATCATTCATACTGCCACATTTCAGCCATCTATTCCTTATGTTTGAAACTTTAGATTCTTTAACCAATATCATTTTTTCTTATAATTTATTTTGTAATATTCCTGAACTGTTAAAATGTCACACACGCGCACGCGCGCGTGCGCGTGCGCACGCACGCACGCACACACACACACACACACACACACACACCTGAGGTAACACTAGCTAAGTCTTCTAGCCATGGAACCTGAAATGACTACCTCTTTAACCAGACAAGATGTCCAATAAAAGGTTGATGACAACAATACAACCACAATTCCTTTGATCCACAAGAATTTTCCTGACAAGATGTACAGGTATAAAGTGGGAGCAGAAATTGAGGGAATGGCCAACCAACCAGTTGGAGACAAATGACATGAGAGTCCATCTCTGACCTTATTAATGTTATTCTGCTATACTTGCAGAAAAAGCCTACTATAACTGTCATCTGAGAGGCTTACCACAGCAGCTGATGCAAACAGATGCTAAGACCCACAGCCAAACATTAGGCAGCTTGAGGGAATCTTTATGAAGATGGGGAGGAAGGATTAAAGGAGCCAGTGATGTCCAGGATACCACATGAATATCTACAGAACTACCTAACTTGGGCCTGTTGGGGTTCACAGAGACTGAACCACCACCTACCTAAGAACATGTATGTGATAGACCTAGGCTGCCATGTACAAGTAACAGATATGAGGCTTGGTCTTCATGTGGGACACTGAACAGCATGAGCAAATGCTGTCTATGACTCTCTTGCCTGCTTTTGGATCCCTTTCCCCTAACTGGGCTGCCTATCTAGTCTCAGATGAAGAAGATAAAACTAGTCCTACTGCAATTTTATATGCCAAGATGATATGCTAGAGAAGGAGAAACATCCCTTTCTCTGGAAAGAAAGGTAGATGGGATGGAGTTGGAGGAAGGTAAGAGGGAGGGACTGAAGGAAGAGGAAAGAGGGGACAAAATGATTGGGTTATAATGTTAATTAACTAATTAATGAAAAATAATTCTGTCATTTTCCACTATATACACTGCCACATTTTCCTGTATTTACTTCCTGTGTTTGAAATTGTTAATGTTCTTTAACTTCACCATTCTTTTTTTATGCCTTATTTCCTAACATTCCTGAACTAGTAAAATGTGTTGCAAAACTACATAAAAACACATTTACATCTAGATATCTGTATATCTATATATCTATACATTTATATATAATCTAATCTCCACATATATATAAATACCTACTCATATATATTGCATGTATATCATCTACACATCTGTAAGTCATCTATCTATATGGCTCTCTTTCTGCATATATTATACATTTTTAAAATCTTTATTGGATATTTTATTTATTTATATTTCAAATGTTATCCCCTTCCTAGTATCCCTTCCATAACCACCTCATCCCATCCTCCTTCTCCTTTGCCTATGTGATGGTGCTCCCCACCCAACCCCATTTCTACTTCACCACTCTAGCATCCTCTTAAGCTGGGGTATCAAGCCTCCACAGGACCAAGGGCCTCCCCTCCTATTGATGACAGCTAAGGCAATTCTCTGCTATATATGTATCTGGAGTCTTGGATCCCTCCATGTGTACTCTTTGGTTAGTGGTTTAGTCTCTGGGAGCTCTGAGTGGTCAGGTTAATTAATATTGTTATTCTTCTTATGGGGTTGCAATTTCATTTAGCTCATTCAGTCCTTCCCCTAACTCTTCCCCTTGGGCTCCTTGGACTCAGTCCAATGGTTGGCTGTGAGTATCTGTATCGGTCAGGGGCAAGCAGAGTCTTTCAGGGGACAGCTATACCAGGCTCCTGTCAGCAAGCATTTCTTGGCATCAGCAATAGTTAGTGTTGGGGTTTGTTGTCTGCAAGTGGGATGGTTCCCTAGATGGGATGGTCTCTAGATGGTCTTTTCTTTTGTCTATGCTCCATTTTTCATTTCTGTATTTCCTTTAAATAGGAATGATTCTGGGTTAAAATTTTTGAGATGGGTGGATGGTCCCATCCCTCCATTGGGGTGCCATGCCTATCTACTGTAGATGGTCTTTGCCATCTCCCCTTTGTTCCTTCTCTCCTTTGTTGGGTATTTTAACTAATGTCATTCCTGTACTTATTTCCTGTCTCTTCCCATGCTATATCCTGTCCCCCTTCCCCCTTCTTCTCTCCCTTCCAGATCTCTCTCTCACTCTATCTCTCATGATTATTTTGCTCCCCTTCTAAGTATGATTGAAGCATCCACACTTTAGTCTTACCTTCTTGATTTAGCCTGTTGATGCATGAGATAAGTATTCCATTGACAGTAAACTCTTTTATCCCTCATGCTACATTTACACAATAATATTCCTCAGCTAGAATACTGAGTATATGTTTTATATAAACATTATTTCTAAATCCTTTTTAAACAAAATATAACTTTTACATACTTCTATCTATGTTTTCTCTTCTATTTCTTTTGGAGGGGGGAATAGTTCTGGTTTTTGGTGAAACATGCATAAAAACATGCTCTTATAGCATCAATCTGAAAGAGATTTATAAAATAAGGAGTTAAAATGAAATTTCAAACAATATTACCAGTGATTTGAACCATCCCATCCAACTAAAAACTACAAATATGAGTTTCATTCCTAATTTTAGAAAATGTTACATCATTAATAGAATTAAAATTAATATTTAATGTTGCAGAACCTAACCCTCTAGGACTCTTACACTAATTGAGGGATGCTCCTACTATGCTTAGGCCAACTCTGCTGTAGCAGAAATTCCAGAACAATATAAAAGACCTTTATGTCCCTTGGGGCCATGTTGCATACCTGTGAACTTTGTCTTGTGTGTGGCCAGAATAGTATCCTACATCAATCTAGAGCCTGAGATTTCCTCTCAGGTTCTAGGCAGCATGACCTCCTGCAACAAGTGAGGAATCTTTCCTTCCAGAGATTAAGCCCATCAATAGCATATAGCATGTCTACCAGCAAGTGGGACATTCTCCTTTCCCTGATTATGCCTATTTACACTGCTGGAGACCACTCTTCCAGATGGCTAGCCTTCACCTGCCAGACACCAACTGTATTGATACAGGTACATTAAAATAGGCATTTGAGAGATGCTGCTTCTCAGAAGAATAGACCTAGAGCATGTGGCTCTCAGTGTTAGACACAAAGTAAAATTCACATCTCAAACCTGTCAAGAATTAGCCCCCTTAATTATTTTAAAGCCTCCATTAAAACATAAAATGTGATCAAAAACAGGGAAAGGAGAAAAGACTTCAATTACCAAACTATAATATCCTTTCCAAAAAATTATTAATCATATTATAAAGACCACCAAAGAGATGACATGGATGAACTTCAGGACAACAAATTCCAAAGAATGTTTATTTCTATATCCAAGCAATTCTGTGATAATAAAAATCAGATCTCAAGGTAATATACTATAAATTTTAAGTATTGCAAAAATAAACTGCAAATTTGATTATTTCTAAAGATAAATAAAACTGAAAATCATTATCAAACTGAGAGGGTAGTAAGGTATAAAATGAAAAAGGAGGCATGACAGCAAATTGCAGTGAATTTCAGAAATTAGACACGGGTTTTTAAAAAATTCTACATTCCATGTAATTTTAAAATCTAAAAGAAATGTATGTATCTCAACATTTATACTATATAACAAAATTAAGTCAAGATGATACAGGTGATTTCGGTATATCTATTAACAAATACAAAGAATAAAAAATTAACAAAAGGTTTTTTAACTTAAAACTGTCCAGGAACAGATGAGTAATTTTGAGAATTCTACAGAATATTGAAGAAGATTTAACACTATTCCTATTCAGAGTATTTCAGGAAATACAAAAAGAATAGACAAATCTCTAATTTTTTTTATAAAGTCAGTGTCAGGGGCAGCCTTGATTACACAGTGAAGGCCTAAAAATCAGCAATAGGCCTAAATCAGCTTGCTAACACAAAGTCTTGGTCTCTATGGAAAAATACCAAACAAATGGCTATAGGATCTTGTAAACAAGTAGCCTTGGTGGAAATTTACCAGCCTGGATAATAGTCACAGACCTTGTGGATAGGTAGCCTTGGTGGATAGTACCAGCTTAGATAAAAAATGAGTGAATATAGACAGAGTCATAGTGACCTATCCCCTGAACCTTCACCCAGCCGATACCCTGTTCTGGAAGATATCTGTCCTCCACTTGAAGACACCTACCCTCCTGCATCATCCCCTTCCCCACATCCCGCCTTTATGTGTATATAACCCCTATGTGAAAAAGTAAAAATAGCCATTTGATCAGCCTATAGACAAGCCGTGGTTCTTTGAGTTCGCCTGTTTTTCCTCATTCTCTCTTTCAGGTGATCTCCCCAGATCCTGTTCACGGCCCTGCTGGATGGGGCAAGCCAGTATTACATTGATACTAAAAGTAGACAAAGATGTGGCAAAAACAAAACAAAGTTTCATGGTTAACATAAATGCAATATTTCTAAATAAGACATTGACAAACTGGGATGGGAGACATGAAACAGCATTTTTTATTAAATATTTTTATTTTGATTAATAATTAAAGAAAGTTTCAAATAAATTTTGGTACTGAGTATATTAATACTTATACCCTTATAATTATATTAATATTTATGCCCTTATACAAGTGATCATTTCAATGAATAAGACTTTTTTCTTTTTTTTTATTGGATCATTTATTTATTTACATATCAGATATCATCCCCTTTACCCATTTCCCCTCCCTAGAAAACCCCTATCCCATCCCTCCTCCTTCTTTTTGCTTTTATATCATTTTAATTACATGCAAATATTAAGGTCAGTTCTAGTTTGAGGAAGTAGCAATACAATAGATGCAAATATTCAAGGAACAAGCAAGACAATAAACACAAATGGTCAAATTACAAGCAAAGCGATGAACAAAATTTTGTGAACACTCCTATGATCACTGTTTCTAAGGACTTATCAGGATGAACAAAATATCTGAGCCAACTTTCCAGTCCTAGGCAAAAGTCATTTTCATGTCTGAAGCCTACTTTCTTGTACTAGCTTAAAACTTAGATTCCTGTCTGAAATTACTTTTTTGTTCTAGCCTAATGTCAAATTCCTGCCTGAAGCCTACTTCCTTGTTCTTGGCCCATGTCAGATTCTTGCCAAGCAGCCCAAAAAGCTTTCCACCTCTCCCTCTTTTTTATTTCATTAACAAGACTTAGCCTGTCTTAGGTCATTCTGACAAGAATGCCTTCCTTACCCATCATAGAATATGCATTATCCAAAGCAATGCATTTCTGTCTGTGCAGAATCTTACCAGTCCTTGACTTGCCAGCCTGTTAATTTAATAACATTGTCTAGGGGTCCATTTTCAGGTTTAAGCCATGTACTTTGGTTGCCCAGCATGTGAGTTACAGAGGCTTATCAACTAGCTTTTGTTTTATTGCCCTAAGTATCAAAGAACCTTTGTATTTTAAAACTATCTTACAAGTACTAGAAGTGATTCAGGCTTTAACCAGAAGCAAGAGGGTAGTGGGCTTGATTATTGCTGGTATAACAGTTTTAATTACAATAATTGCTAGCGCCACTGCTTCTGCATTTGCTTTGACACAAAAAGTTAAAACAGCTACTTTTTAATCATTTAGCAGAAAAATGTTACTAATGTGTTGAATATACCAGAGGATTTAGATAGGCATTTGGAAGAATGAGTTTTCTTTATCCTGTTCAAATTATTGGAAAGAGGTTCAGAATTTAAGGGTAAAGAGCCATCTCAAGTGCCATGTCAAATACCATTAAATTTCTGTTAGTTCTAAAATTTACAGTGGTAGTGATTATAATTAGGAAGTTTAAAGACCCTTGCAGTGTATTTGTCATAATTCTAACACCTGCCTGGATGTTTTAACACTGTATACTGAACTTATAAATTTAAAGAGTGTTGCTCTGCTGGGCGTTGGTGTAGTAGATACTGCAGATAAAATAACCATGGCCTGAGGTCAGTATTTTTATTTTGGTCAAGCTTCAAGAATGACATATATAGGTTGATCATGCTAGCCCTTCCTGTCCTGGGAATACTTTTATTCCTGCACATTGTGTTAAAGCTTGTCTTTAACAACATCAGCATTTTGGCAGCCAAAGTACATGGCTTGAACCTGAAAATGGACCCCCAGACATAGTTATTCAATCAACACCTGACTCTTACCAGTGAACAGATCATGAAAACAGAAACTAAACAGAGACACAGTGAAACTAAAGAAGTTATGGACCAAATGGATTTAATAGATATTTCAAGAACATTTCACCTTAAAACAAAAGAATATACCTTTTTCTCAGGACTTCATGATACTTCCTCCAAAACTGAACACATAATTGGACATATAGAAGGATTTAACAAATACAAGAAGAATGAAATGATCTCATGCATTCTATCATATCACTAGGCACAATGGCTTGCCTTCAGTAAAAGCAAAAACAACAGAAAACTGACATACTCATAGAAACTGAACAGATATTGTGATTCCTAAACCACACAAAGACCCAACAGAGAAAAAAAACTTCAGACTAGTTTCCCTTATGAATATTGATGCAAAGATACTCAATAAAATTCTAGCAAACCAAATCCAAGAACACATCAATATAATCGTTCACCAGGATCAAGTAGACTTCACCCCAGGGAAGCAAGGATGTTTCAAGATATGGAAATTATTTTTCTTTGAGTTTGTTTATATAGTAGATTACATTAATGGATTTTTGTATATTATATTGAACAAACCTTGCATGCCTAGGATGAAGCCTACTTAATCCTGGTGAATGATGGTTTTGATGTGTTCTTTGATTCTGTTTGCAAGTATTTTATTACGTATTTTTTCATCTATATTCATAAGTGAGATTGGTCTGAAGTTCTCTTTTTTGGTTGGGTACTTGTTTGGTTTAGGTATCAGAGTAACTGTGGCTTCATAGAATGAGTTAGGTAGTGTTCCTTCTGTTTCTATTGGGCTTTTTTGGTTGGGAGGTTTTTAATGACTTCTTCTATTTCCTTAGGGGATATGGGCCTGTTTAAATAGTTTAACTGCTCTTGATTTAACTTTGGTATATAGTACCTGTCTAGAAAGCTATCATTTCATGTAGATTTTCCAGTTTCATTGAGTATAGACTTTTGTAGTAGGATCTGATGATTTTTGGAATTTTCTTCCTTTCTGTTGTTATGTCTCACTTTTCATTTCTGATTTTGTTAATGTGGATACTGCCTCTGGGCCTTTTAGTTAGTTTGGCTATGAAATTATCTATCTTCTTGATTCTCTCAAAGAACCAGCTTTTGGTTTTCTTGATTCCTTGTATTGTTCTCTTTGTTTTTATTTGGTTGATTTCTGCCATGAGTTTGACTATTTCAGGCTGTCTACTCCTCTTGGTTGTGTTTGCTTCTTTTTGTTCTAAAGCTCTCAGGTGTGCTGTTAAGTTGCTAGTGTAGGATATCTCCAGTTTCTTTACCAGGGAACTTAGTGCTATGAAATTTTTCTTAGCACTGCTTTCATTGTGTCCCATAAGTTTGGACATGTTGTGTCAATATTTTCAATAAATTCTAGAAAGTCTTTTATTTCTGTATTTCTTCTCTGACCAAGTTATCATTGAGTAGAGTGTTGTTCAGTTTTTATGTGTATGTGAGTTGTTTGTTATTTTTGCCATTATTGAAGACCAGCCCTAGTCCATGGTGATTTGATAGAATGCATGGGATCATTTGAATATTACTGTATTGGTTGAGAATTTTTTGTGTCCAATTATATGGTTGATTTTGGAGAAGGAACCACAAGGTGCGCAGAAGAAGGTGTATTCTTTTGTTTTAGGATGAAATGTTCTTTAGATATCTGTGAAATCCATTTGGTTCATAACCTCTATTTGTTTCACCGTGTGTCTCTGTTTAGGTTCTGTTTCAATGACCTGTCCATTAGTGAGAGTGGACTGTTGAAGTCTCCCAATATTATTGTATGGGGTTCAATGTGTGTTTTGAGCCAGAGACCTAGAAGGTAACACACTCTCAGGAATCAAAGAAAGGAACCTTAGATGAAATTCCCTAGAGTGGACAGAGGGAAAAAAAAACAGATCATCAAGTGAGGGATGGGGTTGCCATCCCACAGTCAAAACTCTGACCCATAATTGTTCCTTTCTGAAAGAACTGCAGAGACAGAAATGGAAAGGACTATGAGGAAAAGGATGTCCAGCAACAAGCCAAAAGTGGGATCCAGTTCAAGGGGAAGGCCTAAGGCCTGACACTATTACTGAAGCTATGGAGCATTTACAAAAATGGACCCATCATGACTGCCTTCCGAGAGATCCAGCAAGGAGCTGAAGGTTTCAGATGCAGATATTTACATCCAATCAATGGACAGAAGCTGCTGACCCCTGTGGTTGAATTAGAAAAAAGCTGGAAGAAGCTGAGGAGCAGGGCAATCCTATAGGAGGACTGCTAGTTTCAACTAACCTGGACCACTAAGATCTTTCAGACACTGGACCACCAACATGGCAGCATACAACAGCTGATATGAGGCCCCCAATACATATGCATCAGAGAACTGCTGGGTCTAGATTCAGTCAAAGAAGATGAACCTAACCCTCAAGAGACTAGAGGCCCCAGGACGTTTAGAGGTCTGGTAGAGTGGGGGGTAGATGGCTGGGGACATACTTATAAAGACAAGGGGTGGGGAGAAGGTTTTGGATGAGGAACAGTCAGAGGGTAGACCCAGAGGGGGATAAAATCTGGAGTGTAGAAAAAAGATTAAATAAAATTTTAAAAAGATATGGAAATCCATCAATGTAATCCACTACATAAACACCCTCCCCCCCAAAAAAATACCACAGCATTTAACAAAATACAACACTCCTTTATGTTAAAATTCTTGGAAACATAAAGAAATCAAGTCACATATCTAAACATAATAAAAGCAATATACAGCAAACCAATAGCCAACATCAACCTAAGTGGAGGGAAACTTGAAGCAATCCCAATAAAATCAGGGACTGGACATGGCTAACCACTCTCCCTTTATCTATTCAACATATTACTCAAAGTTCTAGTTGGAATAATTAGACAACAAAAGGAGATCAAAGGGATATAAATTAAAAAGGAAGAATTTTAGTTGTCACTATTTATGGATGATATGATAGTTTACATAAATGACCCCAAAAGTTCTACCATAAAACTTTGACACTGATAAATGACTTCAGGAAAGTGGCTGGATATAAAATTAACTCAAAGAAATGAGTAATCTTCCTTTTTACAATGGATAAACAGGCTGAGAAAGAAATTACAGAAACAACACCATTTACAATAGTCACAAATTATAAAATTTCTTATTAACTTTAAAGAAGCAAGTGAAAAATCTGTATGTCAAAAACGTTAGGTCTCTGAAGAAAGAAATAGAAAAAGACATCAAAAGATGGAAAGATTTCCTATGCCTATGTCGTGGTTTGATTAACATAGTAAAAATGGCAATTCTCAATTTCATATGAAAAAATCCAGAATAGCCAAAACAACCATAAACGATAAATGAACTTTGGGAGGAATCACCATCCCTGACCTCAAGCTGTACTTCAGTGCAATAATAATGAAAATTGCATAGTAATTATACAGAAACAGACACACTGATCAATGGACTCAAACTGAAGACCCAGGAATAAACCCATACTCTTTTTTTTGAACTAAGTATGACTTTTATTTCTCCTTCATACAATTGAAGCACATATCCCACATCCTCACCCCCTTATTCTCAGTCACACACTCTTAAGCAGTAGTTTTGCCCCAGCATGACATCACATGACTGGATGAGTTTTCTTTTTTGATTTATTTTTTATTGGATATTTTATTTACATTTCAGATGCCATCCCCTTTCCCCATTTCCCCTCCCTAAAAAATCCCTATTCCATCCCCCTCCTCCTTTTTGCTGTTATACAATTTTTTAATGTTGATCAAAGGCTTTATAAGTTTGGTAATGCTCAATAACAAGATTCCAATACAATCAGAAGTATAACTCAATGCTCAATCTAGATATACCAACTATCTTTGACTGGTGGAGACACGTCAACATCCGCCTCCATGTTTCTCTCTCTCTCTCTCTCTCTCTCTCTCTCTCTCTCTCTCTCTCTCTTGCTCTCACTCTCTTTCTCTTTCTTTCTCCCCCCGCTCTTGTCTCTCTTGGCTCCTCCTCCCTGTAACTAAGAGCCATATGGATATGCATGGTATTTACTCACTTGCAAGTGGATATTAGCCACAGAGAACAGGATAAAGACACGACCATCCAGAGACCCAAAGAAGCTAAACAAGAAAAAAGTCCAAGCAAGGATACTTGAATCTCTTTTATAAGGGGAAATAAAACAGACATTTGAAGTGAATAGAGAGAAGAAACTGGGTGGGAGAGGAGATGGAGATGAGGTATTGGGATAATGAAGGTCAGGGGTGAGAGGGTTGGGAGAGCGAAGAGAAGTTGGTGAGAGTGTTTTTCTGGGACAAACAAGTGGCCTGGAACAAAGAAGGCTCCTGGGAGGAAATAGGCATGACCCCAGCTGAGAATCCTAGAAGGAGGAGAAATAGAACTTGAAGTGATCCACCTCCTGAAGTCAGGAAGAACTTCTAGTAGAGGAGGAAGACACTGATCCACTCACCAAACCTTCAACCCAAAATTTGCCCAGCCTACAAGATGCGCAGGAATTAAGATTTAGACCACCCAATAATGAGCCCAACTTTAAGACCGAGTCCATTGGAGCAAGTCAATCCTTAATACTCATCTTAATGATACTCTGCTATGCTTACAGACTGGAGCTTAGCATAACTGTCATCTGAGAGTCTTCATCCCACAGCTGATGGAAACAGATGCATAGACCCTCTGCTAAACATTAGGAGGAGTTTAGAGTCTTGTGGAAGAGTTGAAAGAAGGATTGAGAGAGCTGTAAGAGTACAAGACGACCACCTACAGAGTCAACTAAACTGGGCCCATGAAGGTTCACAGAGACAGAACAACTAACCAAAAGTTATGCCTGGACTGGACCTAAGGACTCAACACATATTTGGCAGATATGCAGCTTGGTCTTCATGTCCCCAGTAATTAGAGTGGAGCTTTCTCTTACTCTGTTGCCTGCCTTTGGATTCTGTTACCCTAGCTGGGCTGCCTTGTCTGCCCTCAGTGAGAGAAGATTCACTTAGCCCTGATGTTTCAGGGAAGGTTAGTACCCAAAGAGTAGGCTCCCTCAGAAAAGGAAAGGTGAAAATTAGAGAAGGGTGTGAGAAGGTACAACTGGGAGAAAAGGAGGAAGGGAGCTGTGAGCCAAATGAAAAGTGAATAAATTAATTAATGAAGAAAATCTATATAGAAACCTATGGTATTGGAATTTGTGCAAAATATAATTAGAGGGGCAGCAGAACACAGGTGGCAAGAAATAACACTGGGAGAATGCACTGAGTTAAAGGTTTAAGTGTCTAGGATGGTAAGAGAATAAATGAGACCAGGGAGTAAAGTTAGGTAAACAAACTGAAGCTGTATGAGGCCTCGTGGAAACTGCTAGTTTGTAAACTAATTTATTTACTTAAAAAGAATTTGCTCAGAGGTACCTGGAATGTGTTGCATTGCCTCAGAAGCCAGGAAATTTTTAGTGAAACTCCAAGAACCAGGATATTTTCTTGTGTTATTATTCAAGAAGGAATCCACGCCACCCAAAAGAACACAGGCTATTCCTTTGGATTCTGCTTGGGTTTCATAACTAAATGGTAAGATCTTGTGCTGAAGACACACATTCACAGATGGTCAGCCCTAATTGTACTCAAATGTGCTACTAATAAAGTTTTTAAGAGGACACTAATCCCAGCAAAAGAATGAGTACCATAATGAGCTGGAGGGAGTTGGTGTTAATATGAAGGTTTCAAAGAATGAATAAAATTACTATTTAAAAACATTTAAGTTTAATGTATTAATTCTAAAAGATATAAAATTTAACTATGTTGGGCAGTGGTGGTGCACACCTTTAATCCCAGCACTTGGGAGGCAGAGGCAGGCAGATCTCTGAGTTCGAGGCCAGCCTGGTCTACAGAGTGAGTTCCAGGACAGCCAGGGCTACACAGAGAAACCCTGTCTCGAAAAACCAAAATAAATAAATAAATAAATAAATAAATAAATAAATAAATAAATAAAATTTAACCATACTTGGCCTATAAAACATTATTGGGGAAACAATATAAAGTGTGTGATTTTAATTTGAATATTTACTTACAAATGGTCTCTTGCTTATTCTAATGTTCTTTTGTTCCTCCTCTTCTGAGGTTCGTTTTTGGTCTTCCATAATAGATTCTGTTGGCAAGTGCATACATTTCACTAAGTTAACTGCAATGAATATATGAAATAAAAATCTGCGTATTATAACGAATACAAATTAGGCATGACAAAATGTTTAACTTTCCCAAGTAATATTTTGAATTAAGTTAAAATAGTGTGGAAATATTTTCTTCTTATAAAAGTCCTCTTAACTGGATTTTTTCTGTCACTTGATCACATGCTACATGTCAGAATGTTCTATACATTCCTATATGTGGAAGATAAGCACATGTTGCTCTGCCTGTGCAAAGGTAGAGAATGGGCTCACCACACAGTCTTCAGTAGGATTCAGATTATGCAAGTGTAATATGTAATTTCTATATGCTTGGACAGTCATGTTTACAATTGTAGTGCAAGAAGATCATGTGTTTGGAGGCTGAACATGGTAAACATGAATAAGCTAGGGAAACAGTTTAATAGAAGGTAAGAACAGAGAGTGATAGTTTTATGGGTCTGGATTAAGGAGTTTTTAGAAATACTGAATATGTAAAATGATCATAGCCTTGTGTCCAATTCAGAATGTTAATAACAATAGATATACGTATTTGAAGCTGTGTGGAACTGGACTCTATTATCCCCTGATGTAAGATATGCATCACTAACATAAACTCTTTTATGTTGTTTGTGTTACTTTGTTGTTTTTCTGTTGCATAGTGTCCTATGATGAGAAAGCACATTTGGGTGCTTAAAGATGTTTCTGGTAACTCCAAGTCACATTACAACACAGTACCATAAACTGGGATTATTAGGTCACTGGCATAACATGTGTTTAACATGCTGAGAGCCTGGGTAAATCCCTAAAAAAATTATTATCAATAAGAAGTAACAAATAAGAAGTAACAAAATTAAAACAAAAGTGTAAGAGAATCAAACAAAAACAGTTATCTTGATGATACTAAAATTTTGTTTGAAGATTTCTGTATTATAGAATATACAGCCTTGGTGAGTCTCATCCTCAGACATGCTGAATTGACTTGCTTGAAATCCTGATGTCTTGGACTTTCCAGTCAGGACTCACATATCAAAGATGTAGGTATGCACTTCTTAAGGTCAACCAACTCCCTCATTTTCCCTACTCCCAACCCCTTCAAGATATCTCAATGCCCATATTCAGCTTGAAGAAGTTATGAAAAGTCATCATCCCAGTTCCTTGGACTTGGGGGCCTGCCGGTGGCTATTCTAAGGTTGTCTTTCTGTGGAATTTAGTAATGATCATAATTGGAACCGGGAAGAAATAGCTAGAATTGGTTGTATAGCCAAAATCTCATTTGGTAAAAATCTTTATAATTGTTACGAAGTTGAAGTCATAATTTCTTATTTTGGTACAGAATGTGTTTTGATGAAAAATCAAGGTTTTTCATTGGTATAAATTTCTTCTATTGATACAAAATTTTAAAAGTACAAGGCTTGGACCCAACCCTTCTATAAATGCCATTATAAACTGATCTAAGATGTTCAACCCTATGAGTTAAGGGCCAAATAATACATTCATGGCTCTGATTTTATTGTTAGGTATTGTCAGATATTTTAATTATAAATAGCTGAGGGTAGTTAATGGATAACAGTCCAGATTACGTTACATAGATAGTCAGTTTTCAAAAACATCAGAAATCCATATAATGTGACACCTAATGTTATTTATTCACTTGTTGTTGAGACAAATCTGCTCATAACAGCTTCCCATTCATGGATTCAAAGAAGTAGCAGAGCATCTATACCTTTAACTGAGGCTGTCTATTGTGGCTAGGTAGACACTGGGCAGAAATTGCCTATCTCTTCTGCAGATCTGTACTATTCTTGAGAGGACACAAGTTACAGGTTTAGTTTAGTTTTGCTGAGACAGAATAGACTAGTCCCTAATAATTCCTGTTCTTCGAGGTCTGTCAGAATATCCTGCGCCAGAAGTCTGAAGACTGATGCTCCAACTTCCTGACTTATGGGGGCTGTATAGGTAGGCAGCTGTCTCTACAGTTTTTCCTCAGTTCTGGAAGCTGTGTTAGCCTTCATATATTTTCAGATAAGGTTGGTCATTCTTGGATTTCTGATGGGGTTGAAAGACTACTTACAGTCTTATAGCCAACCCAGGCTATTTACGTTAAGAAAACAGATTTGAGAGTATGGTTTTCAGATGGCAAACTATCTAAAGCCAGAACATAAGTCAGGTGTAGAATTATAAATCTCTTAAGTTAGGACAGATGACACAGTGTTCTATTTTATTGACAAAAATGATGGACTGGGTATTAGGTCTATTTTGTACTTTATAAATTACAAAATGGTAATAGATGTGCTCAATTTATATTTGAGAGGAAAGTTTTTTATATGAACAGAAAGGGTGAAATGTAGCAGAATTTTTTCCCAATTAATTTAAATATTAATACAATAAGAAGCGTGTGAATGGACAGAGAAAAAGGGAGGCAGAGAGAAGAGTTTCACAGACAGAGAAAGAACAGGAAGAAAGAAGAAAGATGCAGCAAAAGGAAGACAGTCCAGATTTTGTGTGGCTTTAAACAGCCAAAGGTATCTATAAATGATTTGTAAGAGATGGATAATTATAGGACAGTTTGTCTTATCTAGGTAGACAATTTATATCATTACCAATTGGCTTTCAAATTATTATGTGGGAATATTGTGAATTGAGAATTTATTGATATATAAATCTGATTGGTTAATAATAAGCTTCTAGAGCTTTTATTTTACCAGGCTACTGTATTTGGGACTGCCAACCACAGAGGGAAGATGGCTCAGAAGGTACAGGCAACTCTGAGGCAGGTGAACAGGAGAAGGAAAAACTGCTGACTGGGGCTAGACAAGAGGCAGAAAGACTGCTTGGCAGAGAGTAGCTGGGAATAGTGCAGGATGGTGCCACTTTTTAAATATTTCCAGCAACATGTGAGCATATAAATTGTATGGGTCTGTGACTACATTTAAACCTTTCAAGTGCTGCTCTAGAGGAATTTAGGTAATGATCCTTAAAGTATGTGTATTGTGCAAGATATAAACAAAAGAAAACATGTATTAATATTATACTGTAGTGTTTTTAGTTGCAGACCTGAGTCTATGACTGATCAAAGACACTGAACTCACTGATTGGAACACACTCAGATGCAGAAAACTGCTAGACCAAAGGTTCTCACACACACTACACCCTAATTTATCCTGACACTCATTTTTTTGTAACAACAAAATAAGCCTATTCAAAACAATCCTATTTTTATATTTGGATTTATCTCATATATTGCTAAAGATAATGTGAATTGCATAGGGACATCTAAGAGTTGTAGGAGGAAGGACTTGTTCATCGACTACTTCTTACCTGCTGCTCAAATTTTCCCATGTATATATTATCACCACTTGACTTATCCTTTTGCTTACTATATATTTACTTTGTAATCTTTGTCTACTTATAAGAGATAGGGTTCTGTACTACATTGTTTTTACAACAATTATATTTTAAAATGTGCTACTTACTTTTCTCTAGGTGCTCTATTACTTTTTTTTCTGCATCATTGTCCAAATTGGATGAATGAAAAGCTTCAGTGGAAGTTTCATGTGGTCCATTAGGGTTAGACACACTCTGTCAAATGAGTATTGGTAACACATTTTAGAAAGGTCTTATTTGATTTCTAAGAACATAATTTCTAAGTTTATAAAATGTGTACTGAAGTCTATGAAATATATGTTGAAGACAAATATTTAATGGCAAATCTAATATATACACTGAAGCTTAAATCTTTCATTTTTCATGGCACCTTATTATGTAAGAGAAATACAGAACAGAGACAATGCCTTCATAGACTAGTAGGATCTGATGTGTGAAATTAACAAAGGCAATTACATTTATATTAAAAATTCCTCATTATAATTGATATGTCCAGATAAATTCAAAAGGTATTTGAAAGAAATAAATGCCTACATTATTATCAAAAAAAATTTTTTTTTTGTTTTTCAAGACAGGGTTTCTCTGTGTAGTCCTGGCTGTCCTGGAACTCACTCTGTAGACCAGGCTGGCCTCGAACTCAGAGATCTGCCTGCCTCTGCCTCCCAAGTGCTGGGATTAAAGGCGTGCGCCACCACCGCCCAGCCAGAAAAATTTCTTTAAACAGTATTAATTTTCTTTTTCTATTTGTCTCACTTTTATTTGCTTCTCTTGACTTATTGCTCCAGATAGTACTTTGAGCACACTATTGAAAAGGAGGGAAAATTGTGGACATCCTTCTGATTCACAAATTCAATGCGATGGCTCTCATTTTCCTCCATTTATGATGATGTTGGCAGTAATTTTCACATATGCATGTTTTATTATATTGAAATATGTTCCTCCTTGCCCTACTATCTGTCTTAGACTGTTATCAATAAGGTTTCTTGGATTTTATCAAGTCTTATCTGCATCTATGGAGAAGATCTGATGATTTTTATCTCAGTGTTCATTTATGTGCTTTATTCAATTTATTTACTCATCTATTTTAAACCATCTCTACATCTCTGAAATAAAAACAACTTGATCATAGTGGACTATATTTTTGATCTGTATCTGTTTTCAAGGTGAAAATTTTTATGGAACACTTTAAAGTCTCTGTTCAGATAATATTGTGAAGGCTACTAGTTGCTCTCCATAACCTTATGGGTTGGTTTTTACAGCCTTATGGCAACTCCTTGTTACAGAAAACAATACTTATGTTTTTCAACATGGGGTTTTGCGTTGGATTTCTGATGGGGTTGAAAACTTATAGTCTCATAGCCAATCCTGGCTATTTACTTTGAGAGAAAAGATTTGAATGGATGGTTTTCAGTTGACATTCATTTTAAAGCCAAGAAAAAAAACCCAGGTTCAGAACTAAGTATTTTAGTTAGGAGAGATGACAGAGGTTCTGGTTAGTCAACAAAATGATGGGGAGGCCTGGTGCAGACCCGCATCCAAGTCTGCCCCTGAGTCAACCCCAGACTACTCCCGAGACATCATAGAGGGTCCACTGATACCAGAGAGGTAGGTAAAACCCACACAGGGCCCTATGCCCATAGCTGAGAGCGGGGAGCACTCATATTCCAGCAGAAACCCAACCTCCCCACCCCTGGGGAGTGGCTTTCCCCTTCCGCCACTTCCCCAGATCTGAGACCTGGTGCAGACCCGAGCCCCGGCCCACTCCTGTGTCGACCCCGAACTCCTCCGGAGACAACCTAGATGGTCCGCTGATCTCAGAGTGATAGAGGGTCCTCTGAACCCAGAGCAGCAGAGGTACCACTGAACTCAGAGCAACAGACAACATATCCCGAGACATCCTAGAGGAACCACTGCAATCAGAGCAGGGGTTGCCTTATCCTGAGACATCCTAGAGCAAACACAGCACTCAGAGCAGTGGGCACCTGATCCAGAGACATCCTAGAGGAGACACTGCACCCAGATCAGCTGGTCTGCTACCTTGGAGGCACTATATCCTGAGGAATCCTAGAGGTACCACAGTACTCAGAGCAGCTGGAGAAGGTCACAGAGACATTTGGACCCTGAGAAGATCAGACAAAAGCAAGATAACTGGAAAGGCAGGCTTCAGTCAGAGACAGTAAGTACAGGCAGCACTAGAGTTAACCAGATGGCAAAAGGCAAGCCAGAAGATCCTGGATTGATATCATACAGACCCTAAGAGAACACAAATGCCAGCCCAGACTACTATACCCATCAAAACTCTCAGTCAATATTGATGGAGAAACCAAAATATTCCATGACAAATCCAAATTTACACAATATCTTACCACAAACACAGCACTTCAAAGGATAATTGGTGGAAAACTCCAACACAAGGAGGGAAACTACAACCTAGAAAAAGCAAGAAAGTAATCTTCCAACATCCCTGAAAGAAGGTAGCTATACAAACATAACCCCACTGCCAATGACAAAAATAACAGGAAACAACATTCATTTTTCCTTAATATCTCTCAACATCAATGGACTCAATTCCTGAATAAAAAGACATAGACTATCAGAATGGATACATAAACAGGACCCAAAATTTTGCTGCATACAGGAAACACACCTTTGTGAAAAAAATAGACACTACCTCAGAGTAAAAGGCTGGAAAACAATCTTCCGAGCAAATGGTCCCAAGAAACAAGCTGGAGTAGCAATTCTAATATCAAATAAAATCATTTTTCAACCAAAAGTAATGAAAAAAATATAAAGAATGACACTTCATATTCATCAAAGGAAAAATGTACCAAGAGGAACGCACAATTCTGAACATCTATGCCTCAAATGCAAGGGCACCCACATATATAAAAGAAACTTTATTAAAGCTTAAGGCATACATTGCACCTCACACAATAATAGTGGGAGACTTCCGCACCCCACTCTCAGCTATGGACAGATCATAGAAACAGAAACTAAACCATGACATGATGAAACTAACAGAAGTTATGAACCAATTGGACTTAACTGACATCTATAGAACATTTCATCCTAAAACAAAAGAATATACCTTTTTCTCAGCACCTCATGGTACCTTCTCCAAAACAGACCATATAATTGGTCAAAAAAAGGGCCTCAACAGATACAAAAAGATTGAAATAATCCCTTGTACCCTATCAGACCACCATGGACTAAGGCTCCTCTTTGACATGGACAAAAACAACGGAAAGCCCACATACACGTGGAAGCTGAACAATACTCTACTCAACGATAACTTGGTCAAGTGAGAAATAAAGAAAGAAATTAAAGACTTTTTTAGAATTAAATGAAAATGAGGACATATCATATCAAAACTTGTGGGACTCCATGAAAAAAGTACTAAGAGGAAAACTCATAGCTCTAAGTGCCCACAAGAAGAAAATGGAAAGAGCGTACATTAACAACCTGACAGCACACCTGAAAGCATTAGAACAAAAAGAAGCTAATATACCCAAGAGGAATAGACGGCAGTAAATAAACTCAGAGCTGAAATCAACCAAGTTGAAACAGGAAAAACTATACAAAATATCAACAAAACCAGGAGCTGGTTCTTTGAGAAAATCAACAAGATAGACAAACCCTTAGCCCAACTAACCAAAGGGCACAGAGATAGTACTCAAATTAATAAAATCAGAACTGAAAAGGGAGACATAACAACAAAAACTGAGGAAATTAAAAAGAATCATCAGATCCTATTACAAAGGCCTATACTCAACAAAATTGGAAAATCTGGATGAAATAGACAATTTCCTAGATAGATACCAGGTACCAAAGCTAAACAAGGAGCAGATAAACCATCTAAACAGTCCTATAACCCCAAAGAAATAGAAACAGTCATTAAAAGTCTCCCCACCAAAAAATGTCCAGAGCCAGATGGTTTTAGTGCAGAATTCTATCAGACCTTCCAGGAAGACCTAATACCAATTCTCTTCAAACTATTCCACAGAATAGAAACAGAAGGAACAATACCCAATTCATTCTACGAAGCTACAATTACACTCATACCTAAGCTTCACAAAGACCCAGCAAAGAGAGAGAACTACAGACCAATCTCTCTTATGAATATTGATGCAAAAATATACAATGAAATTCTCGTAAACTGAATCCAACAATACATCAAAGCAATTATCCATCATGATCAATTAGGCTTTATCTCAGGAATGCAGGGATGGTTCAATATTCAGAAATCCATCAATGTAATCCACTACATAAATAAACTCAAAGAAAAAAAAAACCACATGATCATCTCACTAGATGCTGAGAAAGCATTTGACAAAATTCAACATCCTTTCATGTTAAAAGTCCTGGAAAGAGCAGGAATTCAAGGCCCATACCTAAACATAGTAAAAGCAATATACAGCAAGCCAGTAGCCAACATCAAACTAAATGGAGAGAAACTGGAAGCAATCCCACTAAGATTAGAGACTAGACAAGGCTGTCCACTCTCACCCTACCTATTCAATATAGTACTGGAAGTCCTAGCTAGAGTGATTAGACAACAAAAGGAAGTCAAAGGGATACAAATTGGAAAGGAAGCAGTCAAAATTTCACTGTTTGCAGACGATATGATAGTATACTTAAGTGACCCTCAAATTTCCACCAGAGAACTTCTAAACCAGATAAACAACTTCAGAAAAGTGACTGGATATATAATTAACTCAAACAAATCAGTAACCTTCCTATACTCAAAGGATAAACAGATTGAGAAAGAAATTAGGGAAATGACACGCTTCAAAATAGTTACAAACAATATAAAATATCTTGGAGTGAATCTAACCAAGCAAGTGAAAGGTCTATATGACAAGAACTTCAAGTCTCTGAAGAAAGAAATAGAAGATCTCAGAAGATGGAAAGATCTCCCATGCTCCTGGATTGGCAGGATTAATTTAGTAAAAATAGCCATCTTGTCAAAAGCAATCTATAGATTCAATGCAATCCTCATCAAAATTCCAATCAATTCTTCATAGAGATAGAAAGAGCAATTTGCAAATTTATTAGGAACAACAAAAAACCCAGGATAGCAAGAACTATTCTAAACAACAAAAGAACTTCTGGGGGAATCACCATCCCTGACCTCAAACTGTACTACAGGGCAATAGTAATAAAAACTGCATGGTATTGGTACAGAGACAGGTAGGAAGATCAATGGAATAGAACTTAAGGTCCAGAAATGAGCCCACATACCTATGGTCACTTCATCTTTGACAAAGGAGCTAAAACCATCCAGTGGAAAAAGGACAGCATTTTCAGCAAATGGTGTTGGTTTAACTGTAGGTCAGCATGTAGAATGCAAATTGATCCATTCTTATCTCATCGAACAAAGCTCAAGTCCAAGTGGATAAAGAGACCTTCACATAAAACCAGATACACTGAAACTAATAGAAGAGAAGGTGGAGAAGACCCTCAAATACCTAGGCACAGGGGAAAAGTTTCTGAACAGAACACCAATGGCTTATGCTCTAAGATCAAGAACTGACAAATGGGACCTCATAAAGTTGCAAAGCTTCTGCAAGGCAAAGGACATTGTCAATAAGACAAAACAGCAACCAACAGATTGGGAAAAGATCTTAACCAATCCTACATCCGATAGAGGGCTTATATTCAAGATATACAAAGAACTCAAGAAATTATACTCCAGACAACCAAATAACCCTATTGAAAATTGGGTTCAGAGCTAAACAAAGAATTCTCAACAGAGGAAACTCGAATGGCTGAGAAGCACCTTAAGAAATGCTCAACATCCTTAGTCATCAGGGAAATGCAAATCAAAACAACCCTGAGATACCACCTCACATCAGTCAAAATGACTAAGATCAAAAACTCAGGTGATAGCAGATGCTGGCTAGGATGCGGAGATAGAGAAACACTGCTCCATTGTTGGTGGGATTGCAAGCTGGTACAACCACTCTGAAAATCAGTCTAGCGATTCCTCAGAAAACTGGACATAGCATTACCTGAGGATCCAGCTACACCACTCCTCGGCATATACCCAGAAGATGCTTCAAAATGTAACAAGGACATATGCTTCACTATGTTCATAGCAGCCTTATTTATAATAGCCAGAAGCTGGAAAGAACCAAGATGTCCCTCAACAGAGGAATGGATACAAAAAATGTGGTACATTTACACAATGGAGTATTACTCAGCTATTAAAAATAATGAATTCGAGAAATTTTTAGGTAAATAGATGGATGTTGAAATTATCATCCTGAGCAAGTTAACCCAATCACAAAAGAACACACATGGTATTTACTCAATGTTAAGTGGACAGTAGCCCAAAAGCTTGGAATAGCAAAGACTCAATCTGCAGAAAACATGAAGCACATGAAGAAAGAAGAGCAAGAGGGGATGCTTCAGTTCTACTTAGGACGAGTAACAAAAATACTCAAGGGAGCAAATATGGAGACAAATCATGGGACAGAAACGGAAGGAGGAACCATTAGGAGACCATTCCACCTGGGTACCCATCCCATGTACAGTCACCTAAGCTAGACACTGATGTGGATGACTGGAAGCGCGTGCTGCCAAGAACATGATATAGCTGTCTCCTTAGAGGTCTGCCAAAAACTGACACATTCAGAGGACGATGCTCACAATTAACCACTGATGTGATCAAGGGCTTCCCAATGGAGAACTTAGAGAAAAGACTGAAGGAGCAGAAAGAGTTTGTGACTCCAGGAGGAAAGCAACAATACCAAACAAACAGAGCCCTCCCAGGTTCTAAACCACCAGCCTGGGAGCACATAGGGAGGGACCCATGACCCCAGCGGTATATGTAGGGGAGTATGGCCTTGTTGGGCATAGGTGGTACAGGAGATTCTTGGTCCTATGAAAACAAACACAAAGTGGGAGGAATGTGATAGTGGGAAGGGGGTAATGGGGGCAATGGGGAAGGTGTGGGCACAGCCTCATAGAAGCAGGAGGACAGGGGATGCGATAGGAGGTTTCTGGGTGGTGGGAGGAAGGGGGTAAGGGGATAAAATCTGAAATGTAAATTTAATACCCAACTTTAAAAAAATGAAAAAAAAAGATAAAGAGGAAAAAAGAAAGAAAAAAGAAAAGTAAAATAGGAGATTTAATAACACAAATGGAAGGATTTAGAAAGTTAGGAGGCAGTTTATGTTAATGGAAACAGCATCATAGAAACTGGATAATCACACCCTCATAGAATCACAAGGAGGGGGAATGGGATAAGGGAGTCCTGGGTGTGGGGGGAATGGGATAAGGGGATAAATTTTGAAATGTAAATATTATAACTAACTTTAAAAAGAAGGGGGGAGTTGTTAGAACCAACATCTTTTAAAAAATGCCAGCCCTCTAGAAAAAAAATTATCTTGATACTAAAACTTGTTCTGAGAATTTCATATTGTAGAATACACAGCCTTGGTGTATCTACTCATCAAGCAAAATGAGCAGACCTGCTCAAACCTCCGATGTCCTGGAATTCCATCTGGATGCAGTGAAAACACAGCGTCAGAGGCTTATCAATCTACTCTTCCCCCAACCCCTCTTCTAATATCTTGAAGCCTGTATTCAGCTTGAAGAAGTTAAAGAAGAGTCAGCACCCCTATTCCCTGGGCTTGGGGACTAAGGTGGTTAATATTGGGCTGTCTTTCTAGGGAAAAGTAGTGGTTTTGTTGGAACAGGGAGGATTAGCTAGGATTTACTGTATAGTCATAACCTATTGGTAGAAATCTGTATAATTATTATCAAGATGAAGTTATAATTTCTTAAATGGTACAAAATTTACTTTGATTTCAAATTTAAGGCTTTCAGTGGTACGAGATTCTTATTGATATAAAAATGAGATGAATACTGATATTCTCGTGGGCATTGTGGTTGTATAACACAGTTAGGAATACAAGGCTTAGACCCAGTTCTTCTTTAACTTTTTAAACTGATTTGAGATGGTTAGCTTGTGAGTTAAGAGACCATAGCAAATTCATGGCTTGGAGTTTATTGTTAGGGTGTTCTCTATGTTTTATTTAGAAATAACTGAGAGAAGTTAACAGACAACAGTCCAGGTTACCTTACATAGATTGTTGGTTTTCAAAACGTCAGAAGTCCATAGAACTGACGTCACAAACATTTCTATATTAATGTTCATTTTGATTAGAGACCTGTCTGCTTCTGACAGCTTCCTGTCTTGGATTCTAAGAAGAAATTGAGCATCTTTGGAGTTACTCCAGTGGCAGGGAGACAGCGACTAGGCAAGAATTGTCTCTTTCCATCTACAGACAAATTACTGTCCAGAAAAGGGCATACTTGCAGATTAGTTGATTAATTATATCTGCCTAGACAGAGTAATCAGCCCTTAATAATTCTCACCACTAAGTTCTGTCAGATGATTCTGGGCCAGAAGGCTGACTATTTGAGACTCCAACATTCTGTAGTATAGGGGCTGTCCAGGTGTTAAGTGGTCTCTATAAATTGGCTAAGTTTTAGAAGCTATGCTTAATGCTTCCCATAATTTCAGTTAACTAAGTCAGTCTGGATTTCTGAAGGGGTTGAAAACCTATAGTCTCATAGCCAATTCTGACTATTTACTTTGAGAGAAAAGATCTGAGTGGATGGTTTTTAGCTGACATTCATTCTAAAGTCAAGGGAAAAAAAAGCGAGGTTCAAAACTAAGTGTTTTCGTTAGGAGAGATGACAGAGGTTCTGGTTAGTCAACAAAATGATGGACTGGGTATTAGGACTATCTTGCACCTCACTGGTACAAATAGGCATAACTATGCTCTTATTGTATTATGAGAGAAAAGTTTTTTTAAAACAGGAAGGGTGATAAGTAGGAGGAGCTAAGGGAGAAGAAGTACCGAGAGAAAGAGAAGGAGTAAGGAGAGGAGGAGAAGGAGAGGAGAAGCTAGGTGATAAGAGAGAGGAAAAGTGAGAAAGGAGGGGAATGGAGACAGATGTTCACGTGTCTCCACCAGCCATAGACAGATTATATATCCAGGTTGGGTATTGAGTTACACTTCTGATTGAGCATTACCAAACTTATAAAGCCTTTGATTAACAGTTAAAAAAATTGTATAAAAGCAAAAAGGAAAGAGGGCATGGAATAGGGTTTTTTTTAGGGAGGAGGATTTAGGAAAGGGGATGACATCTGAAATGTAAGTAAAATATCCAATAAAATGAAATAAACAAAATGATGGACTGGGTATTAGAACTATCTTGTACCTCACTGGTACAAATTGGTATAATTATGCTCTAACTGTATTTTGAGAGAAAAGTTTTATCTTAACAGGAAGGGTGATATGTAGGAGGAGCTAAGGTGGGAGGAGTATGAAGAGGAAGAGAAGGAGTAAGGAGAGGAAGATAAGAAGGAGAGGAAAAGCTAGGTGATAAGAGAGAGAAAGAGAGAGAAAGGGGGGACATGGAGGCAGATGTTCATGTGTCTCCACCAGTCAAATATAGTTGATATATCTAGGTTGGGTATTGGGTTACACTTCTGATTGAGCATTACCAAACTTATAAAGTCTTTGATTAACATTTTTAAAAAATTGTATAAAAGCAAAAAGGAAAAGGGGCCATAGGATAGGGGTTTTCTAGGGAGGGGAAATGGGGAAAGGGGATGGCATCTGAAATGTAAATAAAATATCCAATAAAAAATAAATTAAAAAGTAAATTAAATTAATTAATTAAACATTTCATTCTTTAAAAATAACATAAAAGGTTTAGCCCTATAATGGGATTCTAAGAATGTTCTGTCATTGCAAACAGGTTAAATGCTTTAATTTTAATATTAAGCTATTAATCTCTTGACTGTATAAGGTAGTTTAAATGTAGCATGTTGGTCTAAGGCAGTATCATTAGAGCAAACAATATTAAATGATAAATTTAAATTTAAATTTTTACTTACAAATTCTTGATTTTTTGTACCCTTATTGAAACTTTTCTCATTTTCCAGTTTAGATTCTGATATTTCTTCTTCTATTTCTTCAGACAAATATATATCTTTTGCATAAAAATATGAACAACAATTATGTAAAACAATATTATATAAAAGGAAATAATTTAAAGTTGTTTTAAAAATATTATTTTAATTAGCCATATTGTATAGCTATATATATGTGCATATATATGCATATATATATATATATATATATATATATATATATATATATATATATA
>JANHMN010000003.1:57814655-57849167 GCA_030674055.1 Rhabdomys pumilio
ATAGATAGATAGATAGATAGATAGATAGATAGATAGATAGATAGATATTAATGAAGGCTCATGAAAATAAAAACTTCTGTATGGCAAAAGGCACCAGCAGTTAAGTAAATATCATGCTATAGAATATAAAAAAAACCTGTTCACATTTCCACATCTGATACTCAGTCGGAATCTAAAATATTTAAAGAACTAAAATAAAATTGAACTCCCAGAAAACAAATAATTTCTCAAAAATATTTTAAAAATAAACAGGAAATTTTCAAAACAGTAATACAAATTAAATTGGAAACAGCTTAGATGTCCTTTACCTTACCAATATATAATGAAGTATTCTGCTTCTGCTAAAAGTGGAAATTATGGACAGACTCTGGTGACCCCTGTGGTCAAATTAGGAAAAATCTGGAAGAAGCTGAGGAGGAGAGTGGCACTATAGGAAGACCAGGAATCTCAACTAACCTGGACTTCCAAGATCTCTCAGACACTGGCCCAACAACCAGGCAGCATACACCGGCTGATATGAGTCTCCCAACATATATACAGCAGAGGACTGCTGGCTAGACTCAGTCAGAGAAAATGCACTTAACCCTCGAGAGACTTGTGACCCCAGGGAGTAGAGAGGTCTGGTGGGGTGAAAGGAGTGGGAACACCCTCTTGGAGACAGGTGGAGGAGGAGGTGTGGGATGTGGAACAGTCAGAGAGCAAACAGGGAGGGGAATAACGTCTAGACTGTAAAAAAGATTGAAGAATAAATTAAAAAAATAGAAAAAAGTGGAAATTATGAAACATACAGGTAAACAAATGAACCTAGAAAAATGTGAGTGAGGTAACACAAATCCAAAATACAAACATTGTATGTTTTATATGTGTGCTAAAATCCGTAGAACCACAGAGATTCTATATCAAGTAAGAGATGTCAGGGATTACTCACATAAGAAGAAATACAGTATATAGTTGGAGAGTGTGGGAGATTTAAATGGGAAGGCAATGGAGAAGAATAATTAGAATGGTAAAATGGGAAGGAACAATTAGTTTTAAAAACCATATGGAAACTTATTACTGTAGAAGCATTCTAAAATAATTATGTATATAAAATAAATCTAAATGGAGTCTTTATTGGCCAAAAAAGAGCAAAACTCAAGAGATAGCACATACTGGGTAGGATGTAAGGCAAGGGTGAAACTCCTTTATTGCTGGTGGGAGAACAAACTTGTACAACTACTTTGTATATCAATTTGTTATTTTCTCGGAAAACTAAGAATAGTTTTACCTCAGGCCCCATCTATATCACTCCTGGACATATATTCAAAAGATTTTCCAACATTTCACAAAGACTCTTGCTCAACTATGTTTATAGCCACTTTATTTGTAATAGCCAGAAACTAGAAACAACCTAGATGCCCCTCAACTGAAGAATGGATAAAGAAAATGTGGTACACCCACACAATGGAATACTATTCAGCTATTAAAAACCAAGATAACATGAACTCTGATGTCAAATGGATAGAACTTGAGATTATCATACTGGATGAGACAACCCAGTCCCAAAAGGATGTGCAAGGTATGTATTCAATTATAAGTGGTTATTAGCCATAAAATACAGGTACCATGTTACACTCTACAGACTCCCCCCCCCAAAAAAAAACTAAACAAAAAGGAAGTCCCAAGCAAGGAAGTTTGAATATCACTTAAAAGGGAGAATTAAATAGTCCCAAGAGGTAGATAGAGAGAGGGACCTGGGAGAGAGGGGCATGGAGGAATTCATGATTGGTGTGGGGAAGCACAGAAGAGATGGTTAGATGGCCATGAAAAAGAATGAAAATCTGAAACTTATGGGGTGAGGAGTTAGGGACATCTCCAAGATGAGAAATGGCCTGGGACAAGGAAGGCACCCAAGAATCAATGGAGGTGACCTTAACTATGATTTACTACATTTGTGGTGTGGTACCTGAGGAGGGCACTTCCTTTAACCAGACAGGAACCCCAGTGGATCAATAGAGACACCAACCCACCCACAAAATTTTCAACCCAAAATTTATCCTGTGTACAAGAAATGCAATGGGATGGAGCAGAGACTGAGGGAATTGACAACCAATAACTGGCCCAACATGAGACCTATCCCGTAGGCAAGCACAGACCACTAAAACTATTAATGATACTCTGTTATGCTTGCAGACAAGAGCAAGTTGTCCTCCAAGAGGCTCCACTCAGCAGTTGACTCAAACAGATATAAACACCAACAGCCAAACAGTAGATGGAGTCTGGGAATTCTTATGAAAGAATAGGATATGGGAGTGTTGGTCCTGAAGATGACAGGAACTCTACAGGAAGACCAAGAGAGTCAACTAACCTGAACCCTTGGGGCTCTCAGAGACTGAACCACCAACCAAAGAACATGCATAGGCTGGACCTAGCCCTCCCAGTTTATAAGTAGCAGATGTGCAGCTTGGTCTTCTTGTGGGTCCTGAACAACTGGAACAGGAGCTATCCTAAAAGCTGTTGCATATATGTGGGATATGTTCTTCTAGCTGGGCTGTCTTTTCTGACCTCAGTAGGAGAGGAAGTGCCTAGCTTCGTAGAGATGTGAAGTGCCAGGGTGGAGGACACAAAGGGGTGCCCCCACCTAGCCAGAGGAAAAGGGGATGGGAGAAAGATTGTAAAAAAGGGTGACAGAGATTGGGCAATGAGTTGTATATAAAGTTAATAAGTAAAAAAATTAATAAATTTCTTAAACTGAAAAAAGCAGAAATGCACAAATAAGGAGGAATCAACCCCACTTGAAAGGGAGAAGGAAATAATTACCACAGGAGGAAGAGGGAGGAATCTAGGTGGGAAAGGAGAGGGGAAGAGAAAAGAAGAATAGTATTAGATACAGAGAAAGAACAGGAGAGAAGCCCAGAGGGCCAAGAGAGTAAATGGAAATAAGCAGCCTCAGGAAGTGGGAAGTGGGTGAACCCACTAGAAAGTACCAGAGACCCAGGAGGTGAGGTGAGATATTCTCAGGACTCATTGAGGGTGACTTTAGTCAAAATGCCCAACATTGTGGAAAAAGAACTCGAAGAATCCACCTCCAGTAGATAGACAGACAGAGCCTCAAGTGAATGGACAGGGTTACTAACACACAATTAAAATTTCAGACCCAGATTTGTTCCTTTCTAAAAGAACTGCAGGTACAAAACTTGAGAAGAGATGGGAGGAAAGGAGGTCCAATAACCGGCCCAACTTGGGATCCATCTCATAGAGAGTGACACCAATGCCTGACACTATTATGCTATAATGTGCTTATAGACAAGAGCCTGGCACGGTTGTCCTCAAAGAGGCCCTACCCGCAGCTGACTGAGACAGAAGCAGACACTTACACCCAACCACAGGACTAAAATTAAGGACCACTATGGTTGACCTAGGGGAAAGATTGAAGAAGCTGAAAAGGAGAGAGACCTCATAGGAAGACCAGCAGTCTCAACTAATCCAGACCTCAGGGAGCTCCCAGAGTCTAAGCCACCAACCAGAAGCATACAGAGTGTGATTCTAAGTCACTGGATCATATGTAGCAAAGAGCTACCTGGTCTGGCCTCAGTGGGAGAAGATGTGCTTAATCTTCAAGAGCCTTAAGGCCCCAGGAAAGGGGCAGTCCTGGTGGTGGAAGATCACCCTCTTTGAGGCAAGGGAGAGGAGGAATGGGATGAGAAATTCTGTGGAGGGGAGACTGAAGAGGGACAATACCTGATATTCAAATAAAATAATTTAAATTTTGGCAAAATAATCTTGGGCTTTCATTAAAAATGTTTTTAAAAAAATTGAAAGCATGTGAAACTTTCGGTTACATGTAATTGAGTCAATGGCCGCAAGGGCCCTTTGGAAACCCCCAAATATCTCAGGTATAAGAAAACACATAGATCTTCCTGTGACTATATCAATTTTATACATTTTTCAAATTTAGTAACATCTGAGTCTTAAGGCGTAATAAGAACGTAAATTTGAACAATGTATAATTTTGATTATCTTTTACCTGACTATAAATTTATTTAGTGATTTCTTTAGATGGTAAAACCTATCATTAACTTGTTTAAAAAATTCTCTTCTTGATGATGCTTACCTTGGCTTGTTTCATTTTTGTCTGTATCATTTTCTGTGTTGAATGAATGGCCAGCTTTCCTGAAACTGTTCTGCAATGGATTAGGGTCAAAGATATTCTGTCAAATGGTGTTAGTGATAATAAGTATCAGAAAGGTCTTATTTTCTTTCTATGAATATACTTTTATTTCTGACTTTAAGAAAATTATAGTTGAGAACATATGCAGTATATGTTCAAAAACATATTTTAGTGGGGAATCTTATAAATACACTCAAGTTTAAGTTCATCTTTCATTTCTCATGGCACACCATTATATACAAGTAGTACAGAAAATGAGGATATGCATGAATACACAGAGTGTTACCTGAGTTGCAGATATCAACATAGGTTAACTAATTTTATATTATAATATCTAAAACAAATCTGTATTTCTCAGTAAAATTGGAAATTATCTATGAAATAAATATTAGCATTCTTAACAAGGTCATTTCTCTAACAAATACAAGATTAAACATGAAATATAATAACAGTGACACTGTTTATATAGTTAGGCATAATAGAAGATATGTTATGGTTAAATTTATTTATAATATGTCATGATGAGTGTGATGATAAAAGTAGAAAAGGTTTTATTTTAGTAAAAATGAGCTGACTAAACTGACACATTTTATTAATTTCTTATAGATAGAAAACCTTGACCAAAATGATAAGGAAGGCAAAAGTGTTTTTCTATATTATCTTTAAGTAATAAAATTAGAATACAAAGTGTGTATGGTATGGAAATAGTTCTCAGTGAACTGAAATATTCCCCAAACAGAGTATTTTCCCAATTTTGTCAATGTGTTTCCAAAATAACCACATTTTGCATTTTCATCACTCAGGAATTTTGTAAGTTATGAGATGATGTTGTTCACAATTCCATATGATCAGTCATGCCAGTCTACTAGACAGTCACCGAGTGGACACATACAAATCCATATTTTCTAAGACATTTTAACCTTCATGCTTAGATTTCCAATAACAAAATACTAATGTCTCTCCTCTTCTGTACTAATGACAAGCATCCCTAAATCCCCCCATTATAATACATTTTATCCGCACTAAAATGAATCTTTCTGAACTAAAACAGTTGCGTCTTATTTGTTTTTTATTCTGTTACTATACCATAAGCTTCCATGAGGAAGATTCAATGCTTAGTTGCTCAGCATAGAGCAGATATGCACTATAAAGGCTTATACAAAAGCTAAAAATGTTTTCAGACCATCCTCACGTTTCAGTAAGTTGATTACTGTGTGTTGTGTCTCTGAAAAGATTGTGGGAAAGGGAAATATATAGTGTCTTGAATCTATGTAAATACATTATACTAACTCAATTCCTAATATGTATTCATTAAGGGATAGGAATTGGGAAACAATTGATTTTTTTTTTCACTGAAATGAGCAAAAATCATTTTAGTTGTTGCTTTACAATTAGGCTTCCTTTCTGTAATCAAACACTCTTTTAATATGCAGTTTACTTGATTACAGATACTATGATTACATTATCTCTTCAAATAAGAAAATTATTCAATGACCATAAGGGGAAAAATGCTCCTTGATATGACCGAATCTAATCAACACATCACAAATTTAGATTTTTTTAGACAGAATCATCTTTTGTAAATGAATCCAGTTGTGAAGTCATTAATTTTTATATTATACATTATTTGAAATGCAGAGCCACAAGACTCTCTATCCATGAAAAAAAACTTGACATAAGCACACATATAATCACATAATTATTTACTGAGCAAGAAAAGATGACTACCTGTGTGGCTGATTTCTAAGTATACTATGTGATTTATAGCAGATAAAAGTCTTTTATTTTAACATGAAATCATCACCTATTGACTGCATGTAGTAGCATTAAAGGTAGTTTACATTGGTCTATGGTGATATCATTAAAACAAACAGTATTAAATAAGAAATTTTAAAAGATACATACCAATTTTTGGTACTCTTCATTCTTATTACAACCATTTTTATTTTCCAGGGTTAAATCCAGTTCTGTGTCTAATCCTAGTTCTTTTGACAAATATACATAGTTTATCAAAATATAAAAAGCAGTTAGATAAATAATGATCTATCATAAGAGATTAAAATATATGTATAATTAGAATTTTTAAAAAGTTGACTCTCTCATTAAGTATTTCAATTAAAGATCATCTATAGATAAAACCTTACATCCTAGATAAATCTTCTAATTATAGTAATATTGGTAGATCACTTTTAAAGACAATACATGAAGCCTAGTTCATATCATACAATTTTTCGACCAGTTCATGAAGAAATTAATAAATGACAACACTTTCTAAAAGCACCTTTTAAGATGTCATATACATGAACACATTCATTACATGCACACACACACACACACTAAGAACACTTGACCAAAAAAATGGGAAATAATAGAAATGAGCAAAATAGTTTCTGTTGTAAGACCTGGGTGCTATAAATGCCACATTTTCAGACAGGATTTGGAAGAATTGACCTGGAACTTAGAAATTTACTTTTGTAATATGAGAATGTGCTATACAAAGTACCAAGGGAGGTAGGCAGGCAATAGCTTCACCAGCAGAAAATAATTCAATCCAAAATGTCTATGAGCCTAGCAAGATATCCTTTATGGTATGATAATAGCACTTTTATTTTGAAATAAGCAACCACTGTATCATTAGCCTTAAGGCGCACTCAATGAGCAACTCATGACTGGTACTGTAAACTTAATCTACTACCCATGGATATAGAAATCATAGATGCTAGATTAATCTCCTGGTACCATTTTTTATATCAGTATAGTTGCTGTATTCTAAATATGATACATATAGCCAGTTATGCCCACAGAAAAAAATGTAGCTCTTACTTCTCACCAACAAAGTTCCTTTATGCAGCAGACAGGAATATTACAGATATCTACAATAACACAAAATTTTAAAAAATGGCCATATAATGCCTAAGCCCCACTTATATAGCCCTAAATTTAAGCTTCATGGAAAATAGCAAAAGTGGGGAGAGAGATATTATATGATCATGGACCAGGACACTTGCTACTATATCCATCTTTCTTGCATGACTTGGATGTTGGTAATATGAAATTAGAAAAGTATGATTTCATAAAGAACATCTAAATAAGGACAACACCAGCTGAGATGCTAATATGGTTGAAAGAAATTCCAAATTTCAAATTACAAATTACACATCCATAGATGAAGAGTTGTAGGCAATCAGTGGCTGTTAAGAGAAGACAAATTAGGTTTTTTTCCCCAGAGATGAGCTCTGTAATAGGTTATGCAATTACAATAGTCCACTTTAAATATCTTTATATGTAAGAAACACTAGAAAGATACAAACACACACACACACACACACACACACACACACGAGAGAAAGACAGAGACAGAGAAACAGAGAGACAAAAGAGAGAGAGGTGTTATTAACAGTAGTATAGACAAAGAAGTCACAAACTTGAGGAAGAGTCAGAAGCACAGGAAGAATTGAAGAAATAGTGGAGAAGATTAAAATGATATAAATTCACTGAACAGGAGTAATATTCTCAAAAATATTTTTAAAAGTAAAATAAAAGGCATCTCTTTTACTGATATTGTTCTGTCAACATTTGGATGAAAATTGTTCTGCCTTAATATATTGACATCTTACTTCTGTTTTAATTAATAAGAAATTACTAGTTCAGTTTATTTGTCTTGGTTATCTGTGATCATTAAACAGTCTTCCATCAATTACTATTACAAGATAAGTGTACTCATTACCTTTTTGCTCTTCTATATCATTATATTTTTTGGAAACTTCTTGAAATTCATACACACCATTTTCCATAATAGTCTCAGAAATGTCTTGCTAAAATTCAGAATAAGAAAGAGACATCAAAATGAACTGAATTTCTTATTTTGATTAAATTTAAAAGTAAGAAATAATCAAAATTCAGAATATTTGCATAGGTGATATTTTGCATGCTCTTGAGGTCATCATGTTTCCCTCACATATTCTCATATGCTAAAACCCAAGTCTAAAAGCAAAAATAAAAATCCATCTGCAGAAATGAACAAGGAACTGATAAGTTCATCCTATGAAAATTATATTTCTTATCTAACTGAAATATGCTTTAGAAAGTACATATTTATGTGATAATTATTAATGTGCTTGCTATATCAAAGTGCTTAATTTTTAAAAAAATTAATTAAGAAAAACCCATTAGTATTAGAATAAGATACTTCGATTAGTAATAGAATACAGACTATGCCATCTGGAAAAAAACCTTAAACATTTTAGAATCGGTTTTGTTTAGGAAAACAAAGATGTAAAAAATCATAAATAAGAAAATTTAGAGATAGAGAAAAACAGTTTCACAAAATTAAAAACCAATATGTGAACCTGTTGAATTTACATAAGGCACATAAACATTCATTGAAATATAAAAGCTCCAAGCTTCTTATTGATATAAAAGTGAGATGAATATTGATACTCACATAGGCATTGTGCCTGTATAACACATTTAGGAATACAAGGCTTAGACCCAGTCCTTCTTTAACTTTTTAAAACTGATTTGAGATGATTAGCCTGTGAGTTAAGGGACTATAGCAAATTCAGGGCTTTGAGTTTATTGTTAAGGTGCTTTCTGTATTTTATTTAGAAATAGCTGAGAGGAGTTAACAGACAACAGTCCAAATTGCCTTCCATGGATAGTTGGTTTTCAAAACATCAGAAGTCCACACAATTGACTCTACAAACATTTCTGTATTAATGTTCGTTTTGATTAGAGGCCTGTCTGCTCCTGACAGCTTCCTGTCTTGGATTCTAAGAAGAAATTGAGCATCTTTGGAGTTACTCCAGTTGTGGTGAGACAGTCACTGGGCAATAATTGCCTCTTCCCATCTACAGACAAATTACTGTCCAGAAAAGTACGCACTTGTAGAATGGTCGACTGATTATATCTGCCTAGACATAGTAATCAGTCCTTAATAATTCTGCATCACTATGGTCTGTCAGAAGATCCTGGGCTAGAAGGCTGAAGATCAGATGATCCAACATTTTGAAGTGTAGGGACTGTCCAGGTGTTCAGCAGTCTCTATAAATTGACTAAGTTATAGAAGCTATACTTTGTGCTTCCCGTAATTTCATTTAACTCAGTCATTCTGAGTTTCTGACGGGGTTGAAAACTCGTAGCCAATCCTGGCTATTTACTTTGAGAGAAAAGACTTGAGTGGATGGTTTTCAGCTGACATTCATTCTAAAACCAAGAAAAAACCCAGGTTCAGAACTAAATGTTTTAGTTAGGAGAGATGACAGAAGTTCTGGTTAGTCAACAAAATGATGGACTGGTTATTAGGACTAACTTGTACCTCACTGGTACAAATCGGTATAATTATGCTCTAATTGTATTTTAAGAGAAAAGTTTTATTTTAACAGGAAGGGTGATATGTAGGAGGAGCTAAGGTGGGAGGAGTACGGAGAGGAAGAAAAGGAGTAAGGAGAGGAGAATAAGAAGGACAGGAGAAGCTAGGTGATGAGACAGAGAAAGAGGGGAGGGGACATGGAGGCAGATGTTCACGTGTCTCCACCAGTCAAAGATAGTTGATATATCCAGGTTGAGTATTGGGTTACACTTCTGACTGAGCATTACCAAAGTTATAAAGCCTTTGATTAACATTTTTAAAAATTGTATAAAAGCAAAAAGGAAAAGGGAGCATGGGATAGGCGTTTTCTAGGGAGGGGAAATGGGGAAAGGAGATGACATCTGGAATGTAAATGAAATATCCAATAAAAAACAGAAGCATAAAAAATTAATATAAAAGCTCTTCCACCATGAAAAGATGATGTCATTAGAATTTAGTAAGCATTAATGTGAAAGAAAGCATCGGAACATTCATTCAGTGTCTGGAATGTTCCAGGTACCTACTAGTTCTTGGCAATGGTAAAGGGAATGCCTTTGTGCAATTATATATTGAGCAGTTTTAATACACCAGCGTGAGGTATGAAAGACAATTTTGAATTCACATATAATTCTATTCTATTCTCTAAATAGCATGACAATAATATCACTTTATATTTAAGTCACATGACTAGGAAACTTAATTTAGAAAACTTATCCAATGAAACATCAATGTCATTATGCAAGTTGAGAATCTGTAAGTGTTCACATCTTGTTAAAATCCATGTCAATCTGGTCCTAAAACAAATAAAATGGATGAAGAAAGGAGTAAAAATGTCTAATTAACTATAACTTGAATTCCAAGTTTAAAGTAACTATGTATAGATTTTTAACAATAGACTATAAGGGATGGTTGTGTGGCTGAATTATAGAGAATTTGCCTTGCATTCATTAACTCCAGATTTGACTTACTACTTTTGAAAAAGGAAAAGAATAATAAAAAGAAAGGTGAGTAGGAGAAGTAACTGAAGGAGAAGAAGATAAAACTACAAAACTATAATCACAAATGATCTAGGAAGCCTAAAAACAGAAAGTATAACTACTTTTTAATACTTAAAGGTCTGAGATATGTATCTTCATTTATTTTTCACATTCTTTATTGGATATTTTATTTACATTTCAGACGTAAATATGTCAGACTCTGGCAGATCTCTAAGGAGACATTTACATCAGGCTTCTGTCAGCATGCACTTCCTGACATCCACATCAGCGTCTACCTTTGTTGACTGCACATGGGATGGATACCCAGGGAAAATGGTTTCCAGATGACGCCTCCTTCAGTTTCTGTCACACATTTTGTCTCCATAGTTGCTCCCATGAGTATTTTGTTACTCCTTCTAAGAAGGTCCAAAGCATCTATACTTGGTCTTCCTTCTTCATGAGCTTCATGTAGTCTGTGAGTTCTATCTTGGATATTGCAAGCTTTTGGGCTAATATCTAATTATAAGTGAGTGCATACCATGTGTATTCTTTTGTGATTGGGTTACCTCAGTCAGGATGATAGTGTCTAGTTTCATCCATTTGCCTAAGAATTTCATGAATTCATTGTTTTTAATAGCTGAACAGTACTTCATTGTGTAAATATACCACATTTTCTGTATCCATTCCTCTGTCAAAGGGCATAATTTCAACAAAGTGGCCAAATATAAAATTAAACAAATCAGTCACCTTTCTCTACTCAAAGGGTAAAAAGACTGAGAAAGAGATTAGGGAAACAACACCCTTCACAATAGTCAAAAATAATATAAAGTACCTTGGTGTGACTCCAACCAAGCATGTAAAACATTTATATGACAAGAACTTCCAAGTCTCTGAAGAAAGAAATCAAAGAAGACCTCAGAAGATAGAAAGATTTCCTGTACTCATGGATTGGGAGAATTAATATATTAAAAATAGTCATCTTGCAGAGAGCAATCTACAGATTTAATGCAATTCCCATTAAAAATCTCAACTCAATTCTTCACAGAGTTAGAACGAAAAATTCTCAAATTCATTTGAATTAAAAAAAAAACACAGGATAATGAGAATTATTCTCACCAATAAAAGAACTTCTGGGGTAATCACCATCCCTGACTTCAAGCTGTATTACAGAGCAACAGTGAAAAAACATGCATGTAACTGGTACAGAGACAGAAAGAAAGATCAAAGGAATAGAACTGAAAATACGGAAATGAATCCACACACCTTTGGTCACTTGATCTTTGACAAAGGAGCTAAAACTGTCCAGTGGAAAAAGGACAGCATTTTCAACAAATGGTGCTGGTTCAACTGGAGGTCAGCATGTAGAAGAATGCAAATTAATTCATTCTTATCCCCTTGTACAAAGCTCAAGTCCAAGTGAATAAAGGGCCTTCACATAAAACCAGACACACTGAAACTAATAGAAGAGAAGGTGGGGAAGAGCCTCAAATACCTAGGCACAGGGGAAAAGTTCCTGAACAGAACACCAATGGCTTATGCTCTAAGAGCAAGAATTGACAAATGGGACCTCATAAAATTGCAAAGCTTCTGTAAGGCAAAGGATCAGGCGAGGGGCAGAAGGGGAGTAGTACTCATCAGGGGTGAGGTTTGGGTGCCTGGTGGGTCCTAAGCACCTCCTGCTCCCAGTTGTAGCTCTGGGGTGTAGGGCAGTGGATGACTGTTCTTATCTGCCTCTCTGAGTTCAGTGGCCCCTCTAGGATGTCTCGGGATACGGTGTCCTCATGAGAGCAGACTAGCTAAGTGTCTGCCCCAGCCACAAGGCGAAAGTAATCTTTCAACACACCCAAAAAAAGAGAGCCATACAAACATAATTCCACCCCTAACAACAAAGATAACAACAAAGCAACAATCACGTTTCCTAAATACCTATTAACATCAATGGACTCAATTCCCTAATTAAAAAAAAAAAACACATAGACTAACGGACTGGATACTTAAACAAGACCCAGCATTTTCATAGATACAGAAAACTCACCTCAGTAATGAAGACAGACACTACCACAGAATAAATGTCTGGAAAATATTTGTCCAATCAAATGATCCCAAGAAACAAGCTGGAGTAGCCATTGTAATATCAAATGAAATTGACTTTTAACCAAAAATTATCAAAAGAGGAAAAAGGACACTTAATACTCATCAAAGGAAAAATCTACCAAGATAAACTCTCAATTTTGAGCATCTATGCTCGAAATGCATGGGCACCCATATTCGTAAGAGGAACATTACTAAAGCTCAAAGCACACAGTGAGTCTCACACAGTAATTATGGGCGATTTTAACACCACACTCTCATTAATGGACAGATCATGGTAACAGAAAATAAACAAAGACACAATGAAACTAATAAACATTATGAACCAAATGAATTTAACAAATATCTACGCTTCATCCTAAAACAAAACAATATACCTTATTCACAGTACCTCATGATACTTTTTCAAAACTTGAACATATAATCAGTAACAACACAAGCCTCAACAGATAAAAGACAATTGAAATAATCCCATGCATCCTATCAGATCACCACAGACTATAGCTGGTCTTCAATAACACCAAAATTAACAGAAAGCCCACATACACATGGAAGCTGAACAATGATCTACTAAATGGCAGCTTGGTCACGGAAGAAATAAAGAAATTAAAAACTTTTTAGAATTTAATGAAAAAGAAAGCACAACATACCAAAATTTATGGGACACAGTGAAAGCATTGCTAAGAGGAAAACTCGTAGCTCTGAGTTCCTCCAAAAAAACTGGAGAGAGCATACATTAGCATCTTAACAGTACATCTGAAAGCTCTAGAACAAAATGAAGCAAATAGACCCAAGTAGAGTAGGTAGCAGTAAATAATCAAACTCAGGGCTGAACTCAACCAAGTGGCCCCATAAGGAGCAACAATACCAACCAACCAGAGCCCCCCAGGGTCTAAATCACCAGCCTGGGAGCACATAGAGAGGGACCCTTGACTCCATCTGTATATCTAGGGAAGGATGGCCTTGTTGGGCATAGGTGGGAGTGGAGATCCTTGGTCTCATGATGGCTGAACACTGAGTTGGGGGAAATTCACGGGTGATGAGGTGGGAGTGGGGTGGTAGGTGGGGGCACATCCTCACAGAAGCAGGAGAAGGGGGATGGAATAGGGGGTTCCTGGGTGATGGGGGAAATGGGGTAAGGGGATAAAATCTGAAATGTATATATAATATCCAATAGAAAAAGAAACAAAGAGAATGATACAAAGAATAACAAACCAGGAGCTGATTCTTTGGGAAAATCAGCAAGACAGATAAACCCTTAGACAGACTAACCAGAGGACACAAAGATGGTATCCAAATTATCAAAATCAGAAATAAAAGGAAAACAAAACAGAAAATGAAGAAATTTTAAAAATTTATCAGATCCTCGTACAAAAACCGATACTCAACAAAACTGGAAAATCTAGAAGAAAGGAAAATTTTCTAGATGCATACCAAGTACAAAAATTAAATCAGGATCATATTAACCATCTAAACAATTTCCAAAACTTTAAAGAAATAGAATCAGTCATTTAAAGTGTCCCAACCAAAAAAGGCCCAGAACCAGATAGTTTTACTGCACAAATCAGTCAGATATTCAGAGAACACCTAACACCAATAATTTTCAAACTATTTCACAGAATAGAAACAGAAGAAACACTACCTAATTCATTCTATGAAGCCACAGTTATACTGATACCAAAACCAAAGACCCAACAAAGAAAGAGAACTTGAGCTTAATTTCCTTTATAAATATCAATGCAAAAATACTCAATAACATTCTCACAATCTGAACCTAAGAACACATCAAAATGATCATCCATCCTGATCAAATAGGCTTAATCCCAGGGATGCAGGTATGGTTCAACATATGGAAATCCATCAACATAATCTACTATATAAACAAAGTAAAAAAATACATAATCATTTCTAGATTCTGAAAAGCATTTGACAAAATTCAACATCCCTTCATAGTAAAAGTCTTGGAAATATCAGGAATTCAAGGCCCATACATAAATTTAGTCAAAGCAATATACAGCAAACCAGTAGTCAACATCAAACTAAATGGAAAGAAACCTAAAGCAATCACAGTAAAATCAGGGACTAGACAAGGCTACCCACTATTTCTCTATTTATTCAATATAGTACTTGAAGGTCTAGCCAGATAAATTAGATAACAAAAGGAGGTCAAAGCAATACAAATTGGAAAGGAAGAAATCAAAATATCACTATTTGCAGATGATACAATACTATATTTAAGTGACTTCAAAACTTCCACCAGAGAACTCCAACAGCTGATAAACAGAAAAATGGCTGAATATAAAATTAACTCAAACAAATCTTATAATCAAAGGATAAATGGGGTGAGAAAAAAATTAGGGAAATTACACCCTTCACAATAGTTACAAACAATATAAAATCCCAGGTATGACTCTAACCAAGCATGTGAAATATCTGTATGACAAGTACTTCAAGTATGAAGAAATCAAAGAAGGTCTCAGAAGATGGTCAAATCTCTAATGCTCATAGATTGGCAGGATGACTATAAGTAAAAATGGCCATCTTGCCTAAAACAATCTACAGATTCAATGCAATGCCCCATCAAAATTCCAATTCAATTTTTTATAGAGTTAAAAAGAGCAATTTGCAAATTCATTTGGAATAACCAAAATCCCAGAATGGCAAAAACTATTCTTAACAATAAAAGAACTTCTGCAGTAATCGCCATCCCTGACCTCAAGCTGTACTACAGATTAATACTGATAAAAACTGCATGGCCTTGTTACAAAGACAGGTAGGTTGATCAAGGGAATAGAATTGAAGACCCAGAAATGAACCCAAGTTGGATTGTAGTGTCTGTATCCTGGACCAGTTGTTGGGTTGATGTGTGTCCCACGTCTGTCTCACCACGGGACTAAGGCCACTCAGGGAAGACACAAGGGCAGGGAGTTTGACTGTGCTCTCCTCAAACCTGGGCCAGGCAGCATCAGGCTATGTGAAGTCGCAGAAACAACTCAGGGGGTGCGGGAGCACAGTCTGAGGTCCCGTGTGGAGCCAATGCTAGCTCATCTAGTTCTCAGGTTCTTGGGACTCCAGGTGATGCTGGAGGAAGCCAGGGGAAAGCCAAGAAGAAAGTGGGGCATATAGGTTGGATTGGCCCAAAGCCAAAGGAGGAGAAAAAGGGAGAAGCTCTGGCTGTGTCCCATGGGAATGAGTCTCTCTTGGCTTCCTTGGGTTGGTGGTCGCCATGGCTGGGAATGCAGAGGTCTTCTGTGGGAGATTAGACAGTGGCTGTGTAGATGAAAACCTTCTCGGTTGTTCCCACAGTGGATTCCAATGAAAGAGAAACAAAGCAGTCCATGGCTTTAAGATGTATATTGTCATGGTGGAAAGTAGATGAGAAACTGTACCCCAATTTTGAGATTAAATACCTTTTGCAGGGAGGACGGTCTGGGAAGGAATGCTTAATTGGCTATGCCTTTGGGTATGTTATTAATATGGAGATCTGTCTTGAGGCTCCATGGGCTGTAGACACACCCTCTACTTGTGGAGGAGCTACGAGGCATTGCCCTATGTGACTAAAGGACATAAATCTATAGAAGACTGTGGCCTCATGTCAGGAGCCTGGAGTCTGGAAGCATGGAGAAATGCATGCCATCTGTTAGGATCACCTGGGGTCTTTGGTGGTACCAGACTACGCTCAACCAGAAACCAGGCTGCCTTTCACAGTCCTACAAACCCACACACCTATGATCACTTGATCTTTGACAAAGAAACTAAAACCCTCCAGTGTTAAAAAAGACAGCCTTTTTAACAAATGGTGAGCATTCACCTGGCAGTCAGCATGTAGAAGAATGCAAATTGATCCATTCTTACCTCCCTGTACAAAGCTCAAGTCTAAGTGGATCAAGAACTTTCACATAAAACCAGATACCCTGAATCTAATAGAAGAGAGTGTGGGTAAGACGCTGGAACACATCAGCACAGGGAAAAATTTCCTGAACTAGATCACCAATGGCTTATTCTCTAAGATCAACAATGGACAAATGGGGAATTGAAGGTCTTCTGTAAAGCACAGGACACTGTCAATAGGAAAAAAACAGCAACCAACAGGTTTGGAAATTATCTTTACAACCCTACATCCAATAGAGCGCTAATATCCAAAACATACAAAGAATGCAAGAAGATAGACTGGAGAGAATCAAATAACCCTATTAAAAATGAGGTACAGAGCTAAACAAAGAATACTCAACTGAGGAATCTCAAGTGGCCCTGAAGCACCTTAAGAAATGTTCAACATTCTCAGTTATGAGGGAAATGCAAATCAAAACAACCCTGAGATTCCATCTCACACCAATCAAAATTGCTAAGATCAAAAACTCAGGTGACAGCAAATGCAGGTGAGAATGTGGAGAAAGAGGAACACTACTCCATTGCTGATGAGATTGCAAGCATGTTTGATCACTCTGGAAACCAATCTGGTGGTTTCTCATAAACTTGGACATAGTACTGCCTGAAGACCCAGCTTTACCACTCCTGGGCATACACCCAAAAGACTCTCCAACATATAACAAGGACACATGCTCCACTATGTTCATAGCAGCCTTATTTATAATAGCCAGAAGCTGAAACAACCCAGATGTCCCAAAACAGAGGAATGGGTACAAAAACTGTGGTCTATTTACACAGCAGAGTACTACTCAGCTATTAAAAACAATGACTTCATGAAATGCACAGGCAAATGGATGGAACTGTAAAGTATCATCCTGAGTGATGTAAATCAATCACAAAAGAATACACATGGTATGTACTAACTGATTAGCCAAAAAGCTTGGTATGCTCGCTATACAGACCATATGAAGCTCAAGAAGAAGGAAAAGCAAAGCATAAATCCTTCAGTCCTACTTAGAAGAGTAAATAAAACAATCATGGGAAGTAGAAAGTAGAAGAGGTAGAGCATGGGTGGGACTTTGGAAAATGTGAGGAGGGAGAGGGAGAAAAGAGGGGCACAACCATCCATGGGAAGAGATGGGGGAGATGTACAGAGAGAGGGTCAGGAAATTGAACAGAGGTGTATAGCAATGGGGCATGGGGAACTGGGGGCATCCACCAGAAAGTTCCAGATACCAGAAAAACAAGAGGCTCCCAGGACCCACCAGGTATGACATTAGCTTAAATACCCAACAAAGGGGAGGAAGAACCTGTAGACACGATATCCAGAGATTAGGCAAGGATCACCAATTAAGGGATGGGCACACCCACCTATCTCCAAAATTTTAACCCAAAATTGCCTCTGTCTAAAGGAAATATAGGGACAAAAAGTAAAACAGAGGCTGAAGGAAAGCCATCCAGAAACTGCCCTACCTAGGGATCCATCCCATATGTAGCCACCAAACTCAGACACTATGGAGGAGTTAGTGGAAAGACTGGAGGAGTTAAAGCAGTTTACAACCCCATAGGAAGGATAACAGTATCAACCAATCAGACCCCCTGAGCTACCAGGGACTAAATCACCAACCAAAGTGTACACATGGAGGGTCTCATGGCTCTAACTCTTTACATAACAGAGGATGGCCTTGTCTGGCATTAGTGGGAGGGGCCTTGTTCCTGTGAAGGCTTGATGCTGCAGTGTAGGGGAATGCTAAAGTGGTGAGGCAGAGGTGGGTGGGTGGGAAAGCACCCTCATAGAAGCAGGGGGAAGAGGCATGGGGTAAGGGGTTTGTGGAGGAGAAAACAGGAAAGGGGATAACATTTGAAATGTAAATAAATAAAATATCTAATTAAAAAAAGAAATTATAACTATATCTAAGTGTAAAGATTTCTAGCAATATAAGATTATGGCTATAAAATGATTTGTCTAAGAGTAAATTTAATATCCTATCACCATATATCTATTTCCCTATAATATTACACTATAATACTACTATATTTCTTTACCTAAAATATTTGCTGTGCTCTTTATTTTTTACAGTAGAGTCATTAAAGTGTCATCATTTTAAAAGAAAGTATTTTTAGCCAACTGCCTATCTAATATATGATAGTTCAACAACTACTATATTCAAACAATTCAAATACCACAAAGAAAAACTCAGATCAAGAATTTATCTAAAAAAAAAGTTCTGATTACCTGAATTTTAGAATTTTCTTTTTCCTCCTCTCTTGAACACATAGAAATCAGTGACTGAGATTTGAAGTGATACCTTTCAAGCAAAGACATATAACAAAATGGTTGAGTCGTACTTAATAAAACTATGAATGATTAGTTATTTGGATAACAAATAGTTTTATAAAATTCTTTTAGTTGTTACTTTCTGTTTCCAGTTTTCCCAATCTCTCTGTACTTATCCATAGATTACACACATAGTTCCACATCAAATTATGTTAGTCAATATATTGATGGAACCTGCATGTCATTGTTTCGGAAATTGTCCTGATGATTGCACCTAAATTACGATTAATTGCTCATATACCCACTCAATATAAGCATAATAAACATGACAGTCCCAAATAAAACAGAACAATAATGTCCCTATTCTACTCTCTATTTATAAAACACCAATCCATATAATTTAGAAATGGCAACTCTCATACTTGAGAATGTTAAGTGATGATTGATAAAAACCCATAACTTCCATTTATTTAAAAATAACTAATGAGGTCATTAAAAATAACTTTTAAAACCCTTGAACACTAAATTAATAAGTAAACACATAAATATGTGCATTGCTGTTAGGATTACTCTTTTCAGGGGGTAATACACCATAAATTACTCTGTAGTTGCATGTTTTCCCCACAAGTTGGGAGGAGCTAAGGTGAGAGGAGTAAGGAGAGGAAGAAGATAAGGAAGAGGAAGACCTAGGGAGCAGAGAGGTAGGAGGATGGAGAACCATGCTTGGATCAAGAGCAGTCCTGGGTAACAGCTTATATCTAGGTTGGTTAATTGGGAAACGCCTCCAATTGTGTGGGCATCTTGTTATTGAGCATGATCAAACATATAAAGCCTTTGGATAATCTAAGCATTAGAGTCTCATTTCTACGCATGGATGGCGGGATGGCCTGGGCTCAGCCCAGCCTTGTGGAGACAGTGTGGAAGATTGGCAGAGCCATCCCCCTTGCTGGCATCTTGTGGGTGGCAGAGCTGGTGTCTCTGGCCGCCTGAGCTGGCCTGAGCCGAGGGGCTGTGATAGATAATTTCCTGCTGCTGCTCCTGGCCACAGGCCTTGTCTAGTTGGGAAGGCTGATTAAGAACAGGCCAGATTGAGCCGCCAATTTTAAATAATTACTTCAACATAACTCAGTTGTGTTTCCTAATTGATTCAAGTTTATTCAAAGACTACAAAGCACTTAAAACTTTCTCTTTTTTGTTTTTTTTTAATTGTGTGGTTTTGGGGGGGTTGGTTTTTATTTTTTGTTGTTGTTTTTTGGTTTTTGGGTTTTTTGTATTTGTTTTTGTTTTTTGGAGACAGGGTTTCTCTGTGTAGCCCTGGCTGTCCTGAAACTCACTCTGTAGACCAGACTGGCCTCGAACTCAGAAATCTGCCTGCCTCTGCCTCCCAAATGCTGGAATTAAAGGTATGCACCACCACTGCCTGACTAAAACTTTCATATGTGGTTGATCAATGGCAGAGAATTCTTGATAAAGTACATTTGCCTCCCTTTCCCTCTACATTCTCAATGTGTCTTCCTTCTATGTGATACCATTCCTGCTCACTCTTCTGCAGTGCTCAGTGATGCTCCTTAGCCTTTAAAAATCCATCTTAGGAAAGCACAGATTCCTGAAAGTAAACTCTCTATGGACCTGAGTAGCAACTAGCTTCCTGACTCAGGCAAATTCGGTAAATGGAGGGTCAGCAGAACATACTTCAACCTATGCAAGCTAGTATTTTCTATGAAAATGTTCTTGTACATTCCAATCTATAAAAGATATGTAAGACTTGGGAAAAGATACACAGAAAAGAGGGCCATTTTTACCAGGTCACAGATTATTTCATTCAGTCCTTCCAGTACTGATTTCCAGTACTCTGTTTTATAGAAACACTCCTCTTTTCTAGAAAGAATTCACTGTGGCTCAAGTAAATTTTCTATAGAAACCTGGATATTTGTCATGTGTTACAATTAAGCACAAAGTCAATGCATTTTACAAATTACTTTTAAACCTACTTAACAGCCTGTATAAGATGATTTTCAACATCGTGTGTCCTGAGTAATTAACTCTATTGTCTTTTAAAAATTCATTGAAAGTTCAACCACTTATTCCTATTGACCTTCATGAAGTTCCTTTTGAAACTGCCTTTCCCCAGTTAAAGGCATTCTAATCCTCCACCATTGACCACCAAGAGACCAATCATCATGCTTTAATGTCATACTTGTCCTCTCTCATTGGTAACATTTGACTCACTCCTTTATTCTGCTATTTAAATATTTAATCAAATACTGGTCAGCAAAGAAGATAACTAGTCTTATAGATAAAAATATATGCAAATCTAAATTGAGGTATACATATTTACACATCCATGGAGTACTGTTCTTTCACTTTGGGTGCTCCATCAGAACAACCACTTGCCTACACTGCTGAATCTAGTTTGCTTTGCTTAAAGTATTTTTATTAGCTTTCAATATTCCTTGAAGACTCAAATTTTTAGAATCTGAGATTCTAAAAACTAGAAGAAGATTTAGCAGACAAAATTTAAACTACATATAAAGAAACATGAAAAAATTACAATGTATAGTAAAAATTTCAAAAAACTTAGTGTCGTGGAGAAAAAGACTTCATTAAAAAAAAACTTTATAAACAAAAAATTCCCTGTAGTCATTCAGGCTAGTAGTTTCAAGAGAAAACAAAACTGAGAATAAATTAGTAATATTCTCTAATTAGATGCTGAACACAATAAATTTAATACAGTGTGTGTGCATATGCACTACAATTCTAAAAAAAACAATTTTAAGACTTCTCTCATACTGATCATTTCAAACCTATGATTCTATGAACACTGTTAATGAAGGTTTTTCCTCTCCATTATATGACAGTAGTATGCTTTAGTTATGTATTGACTAACAACAAATGTCAAAAGGATACGATAAACTACTGGACTATAGGTATTTCAGGAAAATTCTAAACCAGAATTGACACATGGGACTCTTTCAGTGTAGTCAGAGAACCAAGAGAGTATGTAGCCTGACATTTAAGTCATGAGCTACATGTAAACTATGGGATCATAAAATTACTCAAAGTTTTTAGATGACAGCTTGGTTATAGTGATACAAATTTTTAAACATTATTTTAATAAGGTATAATCTACATTAAGAGAACCACATGGAATCCAGTGAAAAACAAAACACTGAATAAACCGTAGCATTTTGCCAACTGCTGGTATCATATGCCTATGACTGCAGTGCGTGATAGGCAAAGGAAGGTGGATCTCTGAATATGAGACTAGTCTGGTCTACATATAGAATAAGCCCTATATCAAAATATCAAAATAATTAATATTAATAATAATTTAATAATTAATAGAACAGTAGCTTCTTTTCCTTGGTTCAAATTATAAATAAACATTTATTTTTAAAAACTCTAAAATCCTACCCTGATGAATAGACGTCTGCATGCAAACTTCCTGTGATTGAAACAATAGTAAAAACATATTTCAGTAGAAGAAATGAGTCTACAAATGATAAAAATTAGACATGATGAAGCTTTGATGCTAAATAATAACTATACTTCTGACAAATAATTAAAATATCAAGATTCTTTATTTACTTTGAGTTTAGCATTTGATACCCAACACTAAGTGGCAATATAACATGACAATAATCCAAAATGAACTATCAGACTGATGGAAATTAACACCATTATCAACATCAGTAACTATTATAACTAACCATCAAATATAGTATTTTTTCTAGAATAATTGTAGTAGGATCAATTCTAATAAAGAATAAATATGTTCTTATGACACAACAAGGCTTCTCCAGATATACAGCTGCATTTGTTAAGGTAAGAATGAAACAATCTATCAGAAAGAAGTGGAGTCAATGAGCAGCATACCTTCCAATCCCTGAAATTATGGAAAATGATAAAAAAAAAATTTCTCATAAAGACTTTCAAGGTATCAGAAAAGAGACCTAAGGTGAAATCAAGTTTGACCATGTTCCCTTATCTTCTATGTGATTAGGTGGTGATGAATTCCTTTAATTCTTGCTATAATTTTCATTCTTACTTGTAAGTAGTGTGGTAAAAACTCAGTTGCTATTGTTGCCATCTTTGAAGTAAACACTGGTAAGATAAACTAATGAACACATCAATTCTATATATTGCTCATAGCAGAAGTTTAAAAGTATGCACTGCAAGAGTAAGGTCAGAAAAAAAATCACTGTGAAGGATGGATTATTATAAAATTATAGATAAATATGAAAGTATGTGCATATATATACATATATATCACTTAATAACTCACTAAAGTTATTTCTATTGTGATAAAAAACTAATATTCATTGAATATAAAACATGAAAGACAACACATGGTGAGGTCTTTTGAAAAGTATCTTCCCTTGAAAAAAAGATGATTAAGAATCTGCCCAAGTGGCAGAACACCTGGCTTTCAAAAATAGGATAAAAGATAATCTGGGATTATAGAGTGGTATTTTGGCATTATCTTGGTGTATGCAAGACTTCATTTTAAGACTTAACACCACAGACATCAATCACACGCAAACAAAAACACGACCTCAGGGTAAAAGGTAAAAAAAACTGTTTTCTAAAAGAGTGATCTGAAGAAACAAGATGGAGTCACCATTCTTATATCCAATAAAATGGAGTTTCAACCAAAAGTAATCAAGAGAGATGGGAAAAAACAGCTCACACTCATCAAACAAAATAACCCCCAAGATGAAGTCTCAACTCTGAACATTTATACTCCAAATGAAAGGGCACCCACACTTGTAAAAGAAACTTTGTGAAAGCTCAAAACACACATTGAATCTCACACAATAATAGTGAGAGACTTCAACACCCTACTCTCACCAATTGACAGGTCATTGAAATAGAAACTAAACAGACATGGTGAAACTAACAGAAGTTATGAACTAAATAAATTTAACATGTATCTACAGAACATTTTACAGTAAAACAAGGAAATATACCTTCTTCTCAGCACTTCATGAAACACTCTCCAAAGCTGACCATAAAATTGCACACAAGATGAGTTTTAACATATACAAGAAGACTGAAATAATCCCATGCATTCTATCAGATCACCATGGACTAAAGTTGAACTTCAATAACAACAAAAAAAAACAGAGAGCCCACATGCTCATGAAAACTGAACAACTTTCAACTAAATGATAACTTTGTTAGGAAAGAAATAAAGAAAGATATTAAAGATGTTCTAGAATTCTATGAAAATGAAGGCACAGTATATCCAAATTTGTGAGGAACAATGAAAGCAGTGTTAAAAGAAAAATTCATATCATTAGTGCCTTTATAAAGAAGATGAAGAGATCCTAGACTAGCAACTTAACAACACACCTGAAAACTCTAAAACAAAAGGGAACAAACACAACCAACAGTAGTAGGCAGCAGGAAATAGTCAAACTCGGGGATGTAATCAATTAATTAGAAAGAAAGAGAATACTAAGAATCAACAAAACAAAGAGCTGATTCTTTGAGAATATCAACAACCTCAATTAAATCCTTAGACAAACTAAAAGGCACAGAGACAGTATTCAAATTAACAAAATCAGAAATAAAAGGGGAGACATAACAACAGAAAGTAAGGGAATTCAAAAAATCATCAGATCTGACTGCAAAAACCTATACGTGAGAAAACTGGAAAATCTAGACACAATGAAGGTTTTTCTAAATAGATACCATATATCAAAGTTAAATCCAGATCAGATAAACTATCTAAAGAGACCCATAACCCCTATGGAATTAGAACCAGTCTTTAAAAACTGTCCAAACAACAACAAATAAAAACCCAAGAGCAGAAGGTTTAGTGCAGAATTCTACCAGACATTAAAGAAGAGCTAATACCAATGATCCTCAAAATATTCCACAATAGAAACAGAAAGAACACTACCTAATTCATTCTATGAGGCCACAGTGACTCTGATACCTAAACCACCACAAGATCCAACAAAGAGAGAAAACTGCAGACAAATTTCACTTCTGAATATCAATACAAAAATGCTCAATAAAATACTTAACAAATCAAGTCCAAAAACATATTTAAAACATCATTCATTACAATCAAGTAGGCTTCATCCCAGGGGTGTAGAGATGGTTCAATATATGAAAATCCATCAATGTAATTTACTATATAAACAAACTGAATGAAAAAAAATCACATTATCCTCTCATTACATCCTGAAAAGCCTTTGAAAGTGGCTAGATATAAAATTAACCCAAATGATTCAGTAGCCTTCCTTTATAGAAACAATAAACAGTCTGAAAAAGAAGTTAAGGAAACATCACCCTTCACAATAGCCACAAATAATACAAAATTATCTTAGTGTAACTCTAACCAAGCAAGTGAAAGATATGTATGACTAGAACTTCAAGTCCCTGAAGAAGGAAATTGAAAAATATATAAGAAATAGAAAGATCTCCCAAGCTCGTGGATTGGTAAAAATAACATAGTAAAAATGACCAATTTCGAAAAAGCAATATATAGATTCAATTCAGTCCCCATCAAAATTCCAGAACAATTATTCACAGATATGAAAAGAGGAAATCTCAGCTTCACATAGAAAAACAAACAAACAAAAAGCAGGATAGCCTAAACAAATCTCAACACTGAACAAACTTCTGTGGAAATCACCATCCCTGATCTAAAGCTGTACTACAGAGTAATAATAATTTTTTAAAATTCCATGATATTTCTACAGAGACAGACAAGTCGATCTATGGAATAGAGACACGATCCCATACAGCTATGGACACTTGAACTTTGACAAAGAAGCCAAAACCATACAATGGGAAAAAAAGAAAGCATCTTCAACAGATAGTGCTGCTCTAACTGGTGATCTGCATATAGAAAATTGCAAATTGATCCATATTTATCAACTTGCACAAAGCCCATGTCCAAGTGGATCAAGTACCTTAACATAAAACTAGATACACTGAATCTAATAAAAGAGAAATAGCCTGAAAAGCTATCACACAGGTGAAAATTTCCTGAACACAACAGGAATGGCTCAGACTCTAGTATCAACAATTAATAAATGGGACCTTATGAAACTTAAAAGCTTCTGTAAGACAAAGGACACTGTCAATAGGACAAAATAGAAAAAAAAGAACTTTACTGACTGGAAAAGATCTTCACTAATTGTGAATCTCTAAAGGGCTAATATCTGAAATATATAAAGAAATCTAATTACAAACGGGGTATAGAGCCAAACGGAGAATTCCCAAAAAAGAAATGTCTAATGACTAAGAAACAATTAAAGATATGTCCAACATCCTAAATCATCAGGGAAATGCAAATTTAAACAACACTGAGATTTCACTTTACACCAATCAGAATGACTAAGATCAAAAACTCAAGTGACACCATATGCTGGTGAGGACATAAAGAAAGAGTAACACTCCTACATTGTTGGTAGGATTGCAATCTGCTACAGCCACTCTAGAAATCGATCTGGTGTTTCCTCAGTATGATAGTTTGAATATGCTTGTCCCAGAGAGTTGAACTATTAGGAGGTATGGCCTTGTTAGAGGAAGTGTGTCATTGTAGGCATGGGCTTTAATACCATCATCCTAGCTCCCTGGAAGTCAGTTTTCTCCTAGTGGCCTTCAAAAGTAGATGTAGAATGCTGAACTCCTCCTGTGCCATACTTGCCTGAAGCTGTAAGTCAGCCACAATTATACATTGCCCTTATTTTTATCGGATATTTTCTTTATTTACATTTCAAATGTTATCCCCTTTCCTGGTTTCCCCCCAGAAACCCCTTATCTCCTTCTCCTCTCCCTTCTTCTATGAGGGTGTTTCCCCACCTGCCCATCCACTCTCACCTCCCCGCCCTGGCACTCCCCGACACTGGGGCATTGAGCCTTCCCAGCACCAAAGGCCTCTTCTGTCATTGATGCCTAATAAGGTCATTCTCTGCTACATATGCATCTGGAGCCACGTGTACTCCTTGGTTGGTAGTTTAGTCTCTGGGAGCTCTGGGGGGTCTGGTTGTTTGATATTGTTGTTCTTCCTATGGGGTTGTAAACCCCTTCAGCTCCTTCAGTCCTTTATCTAACTCCTCCACCGGGGAGCCTGTGCTTGGTCCAATGGTTGACTCCCAGCATCTGCCTCTGTATATGTCAGGCTCTGGAAGAGCCTCTCAGGAGACAGCTATATCAGGGTCCTGTCAGCATGCATATCTTGGCATCCACAATAGTGTCTGGGTTTGGTGATTGTATATAGGATAGATCCCCAAGTGGCTCAGTCTCTCAGTGGCTTTTCCTTCAGTCTCTGCTTCATACTTTGTCTCCACATTTGCTCCCATGAGTATTTTGTTATTCCTTCTAAGAATGATCAAAGCATCCACACATTGGTTTTCCTTCTCCTTGAGCTTCATGTGGTTTGTGAATTGTATCGTGGGTATTCTGAGAATTTGTGCTATTATTTAATTATCAGTGGCTGCATACCAGGTGTATTCTTTTGTGACTGGGTTACCTCATTCAATAAAATATTTTCTAGTTACAGTCATTTGCCTAAGAATTTCATGAATTCATTGTTTTAAATAGCTGAGTAGTACTCCACTGTGTAAATGGACCACAATTTCTGTATCCATTCCTCTGTTGAAGGACATCTTGGTTCTTTCCAGCTTCTGGCTATTATAAATAAGGTTGCTATGAACATAGTGAAGCATGTGTCCTTGTTATATGTTGGAGCATCTTCTGGGCATATGACCAAAAGAGGTATAGCTGGATCCACAGGTAATACTATGTCCAATTTTCTGAGGAACTGCCAGACTGATTTCCAGAGTGTTTGTACCAGCTTGCAATCCTACCAACAATGGAGGAGTGTTTCTTTTTCTCTACATTCTTGCCACCATCTGCCATATTCTGAGTTTTTTATCTTAGCCATTCTGACTGTGAGGTAGAATCTCAGCGTTGTTTTGATTTGCATTTCCCTGATGACTAAGGATGCTGAACATTTCTTTATGTGCTTCTGAGCCATTCTATATTCCTCAGCTGAAAATTATTTGTTTGGCTCTGCAGACACCCATACCAACACTGTTGCCATGGTCAAGAGGGACTTGCAGAGAGGAACCAAGTGTGGCAGTTTCTGTGGAGGTCTACCCAGCAACTGACCAATGCATAGGTGGATACTTAGAGCCAACCATCAGGCTGAACTCAGGTAACCTGGTGGGGAAGCTAACAGAAGGACTGGAGGAGTGGAGTGAGATTGTAACCCCACTGAAAGAACAACATAGTCTGGCCTGATCACCCAGTTCTTCCAGAGACTAGACCACCAAACAAGGAATGTACCCAAAAGGATCTTTGGCTCCAGATACATATGTAGCAGAGCCTTACCCAATAGCAATGAGAAGGGAGGCCTTTGGTCCCAGGGAGGTTTGATGACCAGAGTAGAAGGATGCTGGAACGGTGGAGCTGGAGAGTATGGGTGGGTGGGGGAGCACTCTCATACAGGTAAAAGGGAGGGGGGACAGCAGAAGTGGGATGGGGGAGTGGCAGAGGGGTAACTGGAAAGTGAGATATCATGGGATGAGAGATAGGTGGGGGGGATAATTGGGAAGTGGGATATTATTTGAGATGTAAACGAATGGAATTAGTAAAATTAAAAAATGATTTCATACAATTCACAGGCAAATGGCTGGAACTTGAAAATATCATCCTGACTGAGGTAACCCAGTCACAACTGAACACAAATGGTATGCACTCATTAATAAGTGGATATTAGTCCAAAAGTTCAAAATACCCAAGATAGAATTCACAGACCATATGAAGCTCAAGAAGAGGGAAGACCAAAGTGTGGATGCTTCAGTGCTTCTTAAAAGCTGGAACTAAACACTCACAGGAGGAAATATGGAAACAAAGTATCTAGCAGAGACAGAAGGAAAGGCCATCGAGAGAGGGAGACTGTCCCACCTGGGGATCCATCCCATATACAGTCTTCAGACCCAGATGCTACTGTGGATAATGAAAAGTGCTTGCTAACTGACAGGAGCCTAATATGCTGTCTCCGGAGAGGCTCTGACAGAACCTGAAATATACAGAGGTGGATGCTTGCAGCCAACCATTGGACTGAGTGTGGGTTCCCCGATGGAGGAGTTGGAGAAGGGACTGAAGGAGCTCAGGGGATTTGCAGTTCCCATGGGGGAGCTACAGTGTCAACCAGCCAGACCTCCCCCTAGAGCACCCAGAGACTGGACTACCAACTAAAGAGTACCCAGGGCTCCAGCTGCGTATGTGGTAGATGATGACCTTGTTGGAAATAAGTGGGAGGGTAGCCCTTGGGCCTGAGGGCGTTCAATACTTCAATGTAGGGGAATTCCAGGGCCAGAAGGCAGGAGTGGGTGAGTGGGTGGTGGAGAGGCAGGGGAAGAAGGGATTGGATAAGGGGTTCTAGAGGGGAGACCTGGAAAGGGGATAACATTTGAAATGTAAATAAAGAAAATATCCAATAATAAAAGGCATAAAGCCACATGCCCATGGACAGCTGATTTTTTATAAAGAAGCCAGAAATATAAAATCAAAAAATAAAAGCATTTTCAACACATGGTGCTGATCTACTGTATATCAGAATGCAGAAGAATGCAAATGTATCTATATTTATCACCCTGCACAAAACCCAAGTCCAAGTGAATCAACAACCTCAAAATAAAACAAGTAATATAGAATCTATAGAAGAAAAATGGGGAGTACCCTTGAATATATAGGCACAGGAGAAAACTTCCTGAAGAGAACAGCAGCACTGGCACTCAGACTGACAATTACAGAGATGACCTCATGACTCAGAAAACCTTTGTAAGGTGGTGGAAATCAACAATAGGACAAAACAGCAGCCTTCAGAATGGGGACAGATTCTTCACAAATTCCATATCTGACAGAGGGCTAATACTCAAAATATATGAAGAACTTAAGAAATTAGCCATCAACAAACTAAATAATCCAATTTGAAAATGGGTACAGATATAACTAGAGAATTCTCAACAGAGTAATCCTAAATAGCTGAGAAACACACCATGAAATGTTCAATTTCCATGCCATCAGAGAAATGCAAATCAAAACAATTTTTAAATTACAGTTTATACCTGTCATAATGGATAAGGTCAAAAAAACTCAAGTGACAGCTCATACTGGCAACGATGTAAAACAACAAGAATACTGCTAGTGGGAATGAAAACTTGTATGGCCACTTTTGAAATCTATATGGTGGTTTCTCAGAAAAATGGGAATGAATTTACTTCAAGACAAGATATACCACTTCTGGGCATATACCAGAAAGAAATGCTCCATCCTACCAAAAAGACACTTGTTCAACTATGTTTATTACTACGTTTTGATTTATTCATAATAGCCAAAAACAGGAAACAACTTAGATGTTTCTCAACTGAAGAATGGATAAATGAAAATATGATACATTTACACACTGGAGTATTTCTCAACTGAAAAAAATGGCATTATGAAGTTGGCTGGCATATAGGTGGAACTAAAAAAAAATCATTATGAGTAACGTAACACAGACCTAGAAAGACAAGCATCATATATATTCACTGATAAGTGGATACCTGTAGTGCGCCACGCATGCGCACTCTCGCTCAGCCATCAACTGTCAAAAGTAGCCATCAACCACCAAAAGGTGACATAGCCCAAGATGTTACATCAGCCGAGTAGCGCAAGCCAATAGAATAGGGACACGCCAACCCAGGGGCTATTTAAGGAAGGCTGTTTCCTCCTTCGGGGTCTTTCCTCTCCTCGGCTTCAATAAAGCTTGCTACAGAAGGATCCTGGTGTCCGTGTGCGTTCTTGCTGGCGAGAAAGTGACGCGGGTCACAGTTGGTGCTGAAACCCAGGAAGCCAGAACATCGCCAGGCACCGAGGAAGACCCCCTTCGCGGGTGGATCCAGAACTGTAGCCACAGGTAACGATCAGAAAGGTATGCTTTTGGAGGCTTGGTTGGGTGAAGCAGGTACTGCTTTCGTTTTGGTGATTGCTGCCTTCCTTTTGTTTATGATAAAATCCTGCCTCCAAGATGAGCAGTGCCGTTTCGCAGTCAAGGCAGGATAGTCTAGCATGTCAGAATCTGATCGTGAGAAGAGAGCCAGCGCGCGTAAAAAGAAACGTGGTTTAACTAAGAAGTCAGGCCCCTCGAAGGGTGTAAAACCTGCCGAGGCATTAGGAAAGAGCAAGGACACTCTGGGTGAGAAGATCAAAGGATCTGACAGGGAGCACGGAAAGCCGCTATACCCTTTGGCAGATTTAGAGGCCTTAGAAATTAGCTCTTCTGATCCCGAGGAACTTAGTCCCTCGGAGGAAGAGGACCTAGAGGAAGCGTCTGCGGATATCTAACAAGTCCAAAAAGGGGGTTAGCCGTGCCGTGGGGAAGTCCCCGCCTGCTCAGTCACCCGCTGTAGTCCCTGCCGCACCTCTACCCTATATCGGTCGGCGAGCTGATTCCTTCTTTACACCAGAGGTTGCTCAAAAGATCAGAATGGCCTTTCCTATTTATGAGGGAGCTGAAGGGGGCCGGGTGCATGCTCCGGTCGAATTCTCCACCCTCGAAAAGCTTGCAGAGTCAGTTCGCAAGTATGGGGTGGATGCTAGCTTTACTATCATGCAGGTTGAAAGGCTCGCTAATTTAGCCTTAACACCCAGTGATTGGCAAACAACAGCCAAGGCCACACTTAATAGTTCTGGCCAGTATATGGAATGGAAGGCGCTCTGGCAGGATGCTCTCCAGACCCAGGCTAAGATTAATGCCTCCCAGATAGGCTACCAAGCCGGCTGGACCTTCGACCTTTTGACAGGTCAGGGACAATATGCTACCAACCAGACAGAATACGATTGGGGAGCCTACAGCCAGATTGCAGCTGCAGCAGTTCAGGCTTGGAAGGGACTCTCCAAACGGGGGGAGTCCGAGGGACAACTTACTAAAGTCATTCAAGAGCCTCAGGAATCCTTCTCAGATTTTGTGGCACGTATGACAGAGACAGCGACTAAGATCTTTGGAGACACCGAAAGAGTGAAACTCCTTATAGAACAACAGTCTCTTTGGCTCTTTTTACGCTTAATTTTTTGAATTTGGACGATCATGGCCGGTCAACAGCCGATCGCCACTGTGCCCCATTGGGCTGTCCAAAAGACTTGGTTAAATGGAAGGACGTGTTAACCGGACAATGGAAGGGCCCGGATCCTATGTTAATGAGATCCAGGGGAGCTGTTTGTGTTTTTCCACAGGACGAAGATAATCCCTTCTGGCTGCCTGAAAGATTGACACGTCGCCTCCCTGGGGATGACCCTCCCAAAGATGGCCCTACAGCAACCTCAGCGGTGGATGATGCTGGTGACTTTGTTGCTTGTGCTACACTTATCTGAGGCTGCCGGAGAGCTTCAGTGGGCTATTCTGTCTGCTTATCCAAAGCTGATGCCCATTAGACATGATTCGCCTACGCTCCTGAGATTTTTCACCACAAATTATCTCCCTTATCTTCCCTATGAGACTGATATAGCCCACTTGAATGAGAACGGCAGTTTGATGGAGAATGGCTCTCTTTGCTTTCAAACACCTTTGGCCTCCAGCGATTGTCTACTTCTAAATTTTACCAAGGCTGGCCGCTGGTATTGGGAACATGGACTCCGTGGCCCCAAATCTATTAAACAGACACAAGATGCCCCCAATGATTCTAACAACTGCTTGGGGACGATGAATGCTACCTGGTGGAATATAGTGATGTGAATGAACTCCTCTCTTGTTTCCCCTCATTTTACAACTGAATTTGGTCCCAGACAGCCCAAGTATGCTCCCTACTGCTATTCTCTCCATGAGTATCAGTTTCCTCCCTGGACTGAGTGTCAGTCACCTATTGTTGCTTGGGCAGATGAGTCTAAGACCTTTTCCTTCTTCCCCTTTTTGGGTCGAGACATGGATCGCTTCAATGTTGGTGACTTCCAACAGGATATTCGAGAATATCCTTTTGATTCTCATCTGCTATGTGGACTAAATGGAAGTTGTTCAGATCTTACTCCTCTTGCCTTTGTTTTGGGTGCCCAGATTGCCTATAGCAATTGTTCTTTAGAGAGATCTTATCATGCACACCACATTTGTGGCGATATAGCCAATTATACCAATTGGAGGGAGGACCCCCATACTTGTCAGGATTTACGTGCGGTTGCGGTCCCTCCCACACCAGTGTGCTTGTATCCTCCATTTCTTTTTATTGCTACTAATAGTTCTTTTGCTTTATGTATCAATTATTCTTGTTTTATTTCCCGCTGTTGGGATGCTCAAAAGAGGTCCATGTGGACCTCTCTGTGCTTGAAGGATTGTCATCTTGGATGTCTTCTCTTTTTTCCTATTTTAAGGAATGGGTGGGAGTAGGGTTATTTGGCGTGCTTTTGTGAGCAGGCTTGGCGAGTTCCTTATTCATGATCTGGTGACTGAGCAATCAACGTCAGCGAGATAGGGTGGTGATGGCACAGGCCTTTGCAGCACTGGATCAAGGCGAGTCGTTAGGCATCTGGATGTCTATTCTAAAAAGAATGATGACCAAACTTTCTTGCCCACAGGGTCTTTGCTCCATGATTGGACCTGGTAAGTCAATGACGGAGTGACAGGTAAGACTCAGTCCACCTAAGACAGGGCGGTCTCGGGTGGGGAGGCCGACCCAATGACGGGTAAGGATCAGGCACTGCACTCCTTATCAGGCTCAGGTCCATCATGAGGCCATTCAAATCAAGGCTGCAACCCCCGCCCCCAAGAATCGCACTGTGAGTCTCAGCTTTTGCACCTGGAGGGTTCTACCCATTGCACCCAGTAAAGTGAGTCTCTAGCTGTCCTTTGATTTGGTCAAATTAAAGTAAAAAGGGGGAGATGTAGTGCGCCACGCATGCGCACTCTCGCTCAGCCATCAACTGTCAAAAGTAGCCCGAGATGTCACATCAGCCAAGTAGCGCAAGCCAATAGAATAGGGACACGCCAACCCAGGGGCTATTTAAGGAAGGCTGTTTCCTCCTTCGGGGTCTTTCCTCTCCTCAGCTTCAATAAAGCTTGCTACAGAAGGATCCTGGTGTCCATGTGCATTCTTGCTGGCGAGAAAGTGACGCGGGTCACAGATACCAGTTGTAAAGAAAAAAATAATGGTATAATTATTCTTTCTATTTATTATACCATTATATGATAATGGTATAATAATGGTATAATAAAAATAATAATGGTATAATCCATAGACCCAGAAAGACTATGTAGCAAAGAAGGCTTAAGAGAAGATGCAAGACTCTTCCTTCGAAGAGAATACAGAATGGTTTTCATAGTGTGAACTAGAGGCAGGTAGAAATGGGAAAAGGAAGGACAGGGTTGGGGGTGTTGAGGAAGACAATACTTGGAGTGATGACTAGAATTGGGGACCATTTAGGGAGCTAGGTGGAAACTTTTGCAATAAAAACTTCTTGAAATTTATGAGGTTGACACTAGCAAAGCTTCTAGTAATCAGTGACACAGAGTCTGAACTGTCCATCATCTGTCACCAGACAAGGCCTCAAGTGGGACACTAGCCTTGCAATAAAACCTCCATCCTATAGTTTCCCATGTCTGCAGGATATGCTGAGACAGGAGCCTAGAATTATAATAATTAGAGAGACTAAAGAGACTTTATCCAGCAACTGATTGAAGCAGATGCAGAATCTCAAAACCAAATATTATGGGGATTTGGGAAGTTCTGGGAAGAAGAAGAAGAAGAAGAAGTAGAAGAAGAAGAAGAAGAAGAAGAAGAAGAAGAAGAAGAAGAAGAAG
>JANHMN010000003.1:57849177-57906371 GCA_030674055.1 Rhabdomys pumilio
AAGAAGAAGAAGAAGAAGAAGAAGAAGAAGAAGAAGAAGAAGAAGAAATGATTGTATAAGCCATAGTTGTCAAGAACATCATATGAACATGGCCCACAAAATCAAGTGACTAGGACTCAAGTGGGCTCACAGACATTAGGGAGCCTCTATGGATCTGACCCAGGTTCTCTATATATATGTTATGGTTGTGTAGCTTGGTATTCTTGTGGGAGAAGCAGCTGTCTTTGACTGTTTTTCATGTCTACTGAGTTGCTTCATTCATCGCTGGTATGCTTGTATTATTGTAGCTTGTTATGCCACATTTGGTTGATGTCCCTGGAAGGCCTCCTCTTTTCTGAGGGGAGGTAAAATGGAGATGGATCCTGGAGAAAGGGAAAGTGGTGGGGGTCAAGGGGAAAGGAGACAGGTTGAAGGGGAGGAACAGAAAACTTCAGTCAGGATGTAATATATGAGAAAATAAATAAAAAGAAAATTACATAAAAAGAAAACAGTAATAATTTACTGAAATACAAAGGACAGCTAACAACACAAAAGAGCAAGAAAAATAAAAGACTGAAAACTACACACACCATTCTATAATGACTCTAAGTATTAGTGGCTTCCACATCAAAAGACAAAGGCTACCTAACTAGATTAAGAAACAAATCCAACTATCTGTTGTCTTCCCCCCAAAAAATCATCTGAGTTTTAATAACAGGCACCATCTTATAATGAAAAGATGGAAAGGATATTCCAAGAAAATACTATCATAAAGTACACAGGTATTCCTATCCTTATATTTGACAAATTAGATTTCAAATAAAAACAAAACAGAAGTGACACAGAAGGGCATTTTGCACTCAATATATCAATTACTCAAGAAAATATTACAATTCTTCACTTACATGCACCCAAATTCCAAAGAATTTACTTGATGAAATTAAACATTCAGAAGAATACAAACCCAATTATAAAAGTTGATTTCAAAATCCCAATTATTCCAATAGAGTTTGGTCATCTGATCAAAAAGTAAACAAAAAAAAAAAACCTCAGAATTAAATGGCATCTTCATCCAATGGACCTAACAGATAATGAGCAAAATATTCCTTCTAAACACCAGAGAATATGCACTCTTCTCAGCAGCACACAGATGTGCCACCAAAGTCCAGCATATTCTAGGACACAAAGAAATCCTTGAGAATTCAGAAAAGGGAAATAATGTCCTGTATTCTATCTGACCACTGTGTAATAAAACTTAAAATTCACAGCAAACAAAACTCCATTATCCATATAAACTCATAGAGTTTAAACAATTCACTATTGTATAAATCAAAGAGGAAATCCGGTAAGAAAAATAATCCTGAAACAAAATGAAAATGGAAACTCTACACAACCAAAACTCAATGACAGTTCTAAGAATAAAGTTCATAGCTCTAAGCCTTACATTAAAAATTCATACAAAAGAGGAATAAATAACTTAGTGATGCAACTAATGAACTTGTCAAGATAAGAACAAATGAAAGCACCAAACAGTAGCTGACTAGAAGTAATAGACTTTAAAGCAGAAATTAATGAATTTAAAAAGTTCAAAGAATCAATGAATCTAAGATCTGTTTCTTTTTAAGAAGATAAACATGATCAACAGACCCCCTCATCAAAATATTTTCTCTTTGTAGCAAATGGAGACCATTACCAGGATCTACAAGTGGACACAAAGCAGAGATCAACAGAGTGAAGGGATCCCAATCCTACTGGATACATCTACATCACAACTGCACCATCTGTGGCTCATGGTGCATCACAAAAGAGACAAGTGGAGAGACTGTAAGAGACATAAAGTCTATACTGTGAAACAATCTCTTGCAGAAATGTCTATACAAAAACTATCTGAGCAGAGGGAATAGACATGCTAATGATGAAGCTATGGGCAGGGGCTCTCAGAAGGTATGTTCCAGGACAAGGAAACAAATGAGCGCTGAGATAGGAACATTTAGTTTTTCTCTGGGATGAACCCTTTAGTTGCTTGTCCAGTGAAATTGTAGTCTGCACTGAAACCAGATAAATACAGACAATAAAACTGATCTCAGCAGACTGTAGTTACGTGTGTGTACGTGTGTGGGGGAGGATGTGTGTGTGTGTGTGTGTGTGTGTGTGTGTGTGTGTGCATTTAGCAATAATTACTAGAGAAGAAGATGTTTGAATATGTTAATTTGAGACTTGGATGGAATTGGAAGAAGCTGCAGCATGGTGAGTGCTGGAGGAAGAAAGGGAAATGAAAAAATTATCTAAATACACTATAGTTAAAATGTATTAAAAGGAAAATTGATTAAATAACCAACTTAGGAAAGAAAATTCTGACACTATTGAATATTGTGTTTTATTTTACTAATATAAATCATGTTCTCAGATATATATATATATATGTATTATATATATATATATATATATATATATATATATATATATAAAAGACAGTAATCATGTTCACTTACTGCAATGTATTCATTGTTAATGTGAAATAAAAATGTGTTTTTGTAGAAGTACCTATGTGGGTGGCTGAAATGACATATAATTTAGGAGCTTTTGTTGTCTTAGAGAGGACCAGGAGTCTGTTCCCAGAACCTATATTGTGTTGCACAATTATCCATAACTGCAGTTCTACAAAATTCAACATCACCTCTCTCCCACAAGAACCAGATATACTCATATCATACGTGTATATGTGCATGAAAAACACTCACAAAGTAAAATAAAAAACAACAGAAATTCAATGCAGTGTGCAGTGAATAGTAAGGACCCATGCAATATATTAATGTTTTTAGAAAGAAAAAAAACTTACTCTATACAGCAAAATGTTGTGGCGATGAAGCAGAAGGCTTTTCATCCCAACATGTTAATTTAAATCCATATTTATGTATTAAAGTATATATTTCTAGTGTAAAACTGATAAGCTTTATAGACAATACAGTTACAAACAACTAATTTCTTAAAGAATTCCACTGTCGATAGACATTCAGTTTTTAAGGTTGTGGAGAAGAAGCTGGAGGAAGGAAAGGGAAGGGGGAAATCAATGTTAATTATATTTCAATTAAATGTATTTTTAAAAATAAAAATGGCTCTTTGAAGATACATGGCAAAAGAAATCCTTATCCACTGGTGGTGGGAGTGCAAATTTGTAGAGTCTTTATGGAAAGCAGTGTAGTGGTTTTTTCAGAATACTGGAAATAGATCAATCCAGCTGTATAACTCTTGAGCATATACACAAATGGTATTCTATTACAGATAGTCAAAGCATTCTTATTTCAACCTTTCTCATACAAGAAAAAAGCTATAGAGAACGAAACTGCAAGAAGACTTACCTGAGAAGATACTGTCTTGACTTAAGAGGAGTGAGTTCTCATAGTCCAAAATTACATTCTTTCTGTCATGTACAGAATTGATAAAGTTATTGTGTTAATACTAATAAGAAACCTTGTGTCAATATAGTAAATTCTTAAGAGTAGTTGTAAAAGTAGCAGATTTTGTCAGAACATTTTGCCATACCCTTCAAATTTATAAGCTCTAAACGGGTTTTCCAAAATTTCTCATTGACAAAAAGAATGGGTGTTGATTCAAGGACAATACAGTTCAAACCATCTAGATTATCTTGACAGTATTGAAAGTATCCTCATATTAGGAGGAGTTCCAGGTTTCCTTGTTCTGGGACAGTGTTTTTCTTAGACTCCAAATTAGAATTTCAACATGCCTAGTACATTCAGAACCCTTAGTGTGATTCCAAGAATCACCGTAAATCAGCCCTGATATAAAGAAGTCTCCTGCACCCATTTCTAAGTCAGACCAATCTGCATGCTCTTTGGCAGGTGCAGTTGACTAAAATGGTTCTATTTCAAAAGTATCTAAATAATGCAGTCTCACCTTGGATAAAATACAACATTAGTAAATATTTCATGCCCAAATTTAGTGTTAATTAGCATTTTGACACTTATGCTTACACTTTGCGTTTCCCTGCCGTGGCATACTGAAGTGCAGTCCAGCCAAATGTGTCCTTTAAGGTGTGATCAATACCTTTCTCCAGTAATTGCTCAACAATGACTTCAGAATCACATTTAACTGCATACATGAGTGTTGTTCTAAAATGACAGAGACAAATTATTTAAACACTGAATATAATACATTATTTTTTTACCAATTGGATGTATTTAAGCACTGAACATAATATATTTTACTAAGGTAATGTATGACTGATATGTATGTACAATTAACCATTTACTAACCAGATTTAAGAACCTTGAAAGCTCAGAGTTAAAATTTGTAAAGTGTCTATAAGGCTAAAGAGATAAAACAAGCAAAGGTCTTCTTGGCCCACAGTGTGATTTTTATAGAAGAATGCCTACTTTAATTTCTTTATTGTGAATAACTATTTGAAAAACATTTACAAGAAGTATAGATAGATTTATACAAAAAAAAAAGGATGTCATTTCCTTCCTACTCTGGTGTAATATAATTCACTGTCAAATAAGGAATAGCCATTTACATAAAACCATATTAGTAATGTTATAAAATAATGTTAATGATGAAAACACGTGGCATAGTGCTTTCAATTACTGATTCTAGTAAGCATTGAACTGCATGCCACTATGTAAGTTTGCAACCACCATTCAAGTTGGTTTTTCATCTCTATGCTCAGTAAAAATGTATTTAGAGGTTAAAGACTGTTCCTAAGGCTGTACGACTAGATACTGGAAAATTTGGAACTGACACTGTCTTGTATCACTAAGGGCTTCTCTGCCACTCACATACCATTTACCTCCATCGAGCTTTATCCAGATAAAGCTACTTTTCTTTCTTTAATTGTTATGAGCTAATGAGACTACAAATAATTATTATATAAAAAGCAACATTAACAATATCTGGTAATGATGGCCGCTTGGGAAAATCCTGATGTAAGTATTATTCAAAGAAAGACATTTAAAGCAAAGAGTCATGCAACATATGATTTTTACCTTTATTCATACTTAAAACACTAAATAAAATAATTATAAATTTTATGATGAATCCATAATTTCACTTATAGTTCACAGTTTTCATAACAGTTGAATGAAGTTTTTCAGCTCATATAAGATCATAGGAAGAACAAAGTAATATTGCAAATGAGAAAAAAAATCTCATTATAACAGGAATATAAACCTGAGTGTGTGTGTGTGTGTGTGTGTGTGTGTGTGTGTATGATAGAGATAGATCTAACTCTTTGCTATATAAATAATAAATATATTATTATAATCATTTCATAAAATAGATATATTTAATGTAATTGATATTTTGTTGATACTTTCTAATATATTCCTATAATGGTTTTTATTTGAGTGTTTCTTACTATTCTAGACACCAGTAGTGTTTTTTCTTAAGATTTATTTATTTATTTTATTCCTATGAGTACATGACCATTGCTCTCTTCAGACACACCAAAAGAGGGCACCAGACCCCATTGCAGATGGTTGTGAGCCACCACGTGGTTATTGGTAAATTGAACTCAGAACCTATGGAAGAGCGGTTGGTACTCTTAACCGCTGAGTCACACCAGGAGTGCTTTAAAAGCCGAAGGACAGTACCTTTGATAATCATCCCGTACGTGGATATTTGCACCATTTTTTATTAAATATTCTGCCACGAGGAGTTTTTTTTCTCGAAGTGCCAGCAGGAGAGGTGTAAACCCATCCTGTAATTATATAGATTAATAATTCACAATACTGCATATTCCATAGCTAAACTGAATATATCTAGTCCTGTAAACAGAATATTTGCCATAGACTAGAGGTGAGTAGGCTTTTCCTTATTAGCCTAATACACATTCTCAGCACATTTTCAGCATTGAAATGCTCCAGCCCTGCCTATACCCTTCACAAGACTTCTAGTCTACTCTAAACCTGGTGTGAAACACCAGTCCCATAAACAGTATGTTCGCATGGACCTATGCTTCCCACCACAGCATCTGTTATGATATTTTGGGGTCCTGTTACTGTTTCCTTCTAATGAAAATCTCCTGAGAGTTTATCTTAAGAGACCCCCCAAAAAACACACATTAGCAAAGGTTTTCATTCCTCTGTTGCATGGGTGAGCTAAAATTTCTTTATGTCAGAAGTTCTTCTGCATTTCAAAACACATTTATGTGGCAGATGCACCGTTTCCCAGAAGAAAATTTCAGTTAAGCATTATGATAAAATTGTGGAATCGCCCAGTACTTAAAAATTGATTTCAGACATACTGTTTAACAGATCTTCTATGGGGAAAACATTAGCAACAGCAGAAGATGTTTAAAACACATAATTCTTGGAGCTTTGTAAGGATGTGGAAGTTTGCAGAGGACATGAAAGAAACACTACTTGGTTTATTTTTGAGGGTGGACCCAGGTTAACAGTGTCAACATCTTGCTCCAAACATATCACCAAAGTAATAGACTTAAAAAGAGCAATACCTCAAAGATTGGTTGGTTAACTAGAAATTGATTCTGTCCTTTTAGAATAGGAAAACTGTCTTAGAGTCTTGAAAGGCCAACACATCATTTTAAACATCTTTTAATTTAAATGATTTGATAAGTTCCTACACCAGAACTATATTTATTTTATTAATGTCCCTTCACTCCTTCAACTCCCCTTGTGCCCCCACTCCCTCTCAAATTTAGGACATCATCTTTACTGAGGACGCACACACACATATGTACAACCTAATAATTCCATTTAATGTCACCACTTCTCTCTGTCTTCATGTCTCCTTTTCTCTGTCTTTCTAACTCAATTTGTCTATCTGTCTCTTTTGTTTCTATATGAGTGTGTGCTTATGGCTGGATATTGTCAATGAGTAATCTATCAGGGAGTTTAGGAATTCTTCTCTTTTCAACCATGGCTAACAGGTAACTCTTCATTTTTCAGTGGTTCTTTTGAAGTTTCCCCATCAATATTCGCATGTCAACTGATGGTTTTATTGTGTTCATCTTGTTTATTCAACCATATTATTGAGATTTCATAGGTTCAATGTTCCTTTCATATCTAGAAGACACTATCTTGCAACAGGCATCCTGGGCTCTGGACCACACAGTCATTTAGACTCCTTCCTCAATGTTCCACGAGTCTTCCATAGGTGTGGTAGTTATATTGCAGATATATCAATTGTGGATATGATAGCCTTTTAGTGACTGCATTTTCACCACATGTTGATCTCTAATATACTCTGCCTGCTGCTTTCTGTCACTACTGTATCTAAGTCCAAGTTACTGCGTGACTGCAGTGTTCTAAACTTAGGGCATATAGATCAATGTAACTGAGCTTCTAGTGATAGATGAGGCATTATCTATTCCTAATTTATATTTATATTTTTGCTTAGAATAATAGCAGGGGCAGGGTAAGGTATGGGAAGAGGCAAGAGAGAAATCCAGAGGGCCAGGAAAACGAATAGAAATATGTAGCAGTGGGGGTGGGAAACAGGGGGCAGCCATGAGAAAGCCCCAGACACCAGGGAAACAAGAGGTTCCCAGGACCCATCGGGGATGACATTAGCCAAAATACCCAACAAAGGGGAGATAGAACCTGTAGAGACCACCTCCAGTAGATGGTACAGCCCCCCGTTGAGAGATTGGGTCACTCAACATCTCAAAACTTTTAACCCAGAATTATTCTTGTCTAAAAAAAATCACAGCAACAAATAATGGAGCAGAGGCAGAAGGAGAAGCCATCCAGAGATCACCCCACCCAGGGATACATCCCATATGCAGACACTAAACCCTGACACTATTGAGGATGCCAAGAAGTGCTTGCTGACAGGAGTCTGGTATAGATGTCCCCTGAAAGGCTGTGCCAGCACCTGACTAATACAGATACTCACAGACAACCATCACACTGAGTCCACGGACCCCTGCGAAAGAGTTAGAAAAAGGACTGAGGAACCGAAGGGGATTGCAATCCCATATGAATAACAACAATATCAACTAATGGACCAGTCCCCCCAGAGCTTCCAGGGACTAAACCACCAACCAAAGAGTATACATGGCTGTGTCCATGGCTCCATCTACATATGTGGCAGAGGATTGCCTTACCTGGCATCAATGGAAGGGAATATTGGTTCCGTGGAGGGGGATGGTAGAAGGGTGAGGCTGGAGAGAGTGGGTGGGTAGAGGAGTACCCCCTTAGAGGCAAAGGTGAAGGGAAAGGGGAAGGGGGATTTGAATGGAGACCAGGAAGGGGAACAATATTTGAAATGAGTAAAACAACCAAAAAAAAAAGAATACTTGAACTTCTAAACTTAGAAAATTGGCCCTACACATGACACTTTTAAAGCACTTAACTTTCAAATACTTTGGAATTCAATTTGGAAAATCATTACCTTTGTAGTTTCTTCAATTTCTGCTCCATATTCAAGAAGACTGGCAGCAATATCTGGACTGTTAACATATACTGCCTGGTGTAGTGCTGTTTCTCCGTTGCAATCTTTACAATTGGGATCTGCTCCATTATCAAGGAGAACAGAAACAATCTTTGTCTCCCAGCTTTGTACAGCCTGTGGAAAACATTGCCAATTCAAAGAATTTCTTCATGATTTATATTTAAGTGATATTAATTTTTCTTTCATCCTAACCATTTAGATCAAATTTATTCTCAAAATTGAAAACTTTGAACTACCTTCATTAGTGGTGTGGCTTTTTGATTATCACGAACATTTATCATGCAGTCATTATATAATAAGAACTGAACCAGATGCAGATGACCATAAAAACTTGCGAAGTGCAGTGCAGTTCTGTGGGAATGAGAGGTACTTTAATGAAATTCTACTGTAAGATGCTATATCAAAATACACAGTTACTCATGTATTTGCAAATATTACATGACATTTAAGTCCTCTGACCCCTAAATATTTAACTTTATTCTAAAATTATATTCATATGCTCTTATTATTTACTATATTAGAACAATTTACTATTTAGAAATTTTATGGCAGTATGAATAAAACTCATAGCTGTTGCAGCCTGGGTAAGTGCTCTATCATTGAGTCAGGGAGCCAAGAACATCTTATTTGAATAGAAGGAACATAGCCATTGGGCTGAACTCCTACTGAATTCTCATTCTGCTCAAAGATTCATTATCAATCAACTATTTTCCAGCCTTTATGTGTTATAATCTCCTTGTCCATGAAATGGGAATTAAAAGAAGTACTTCCTTTCTGTCAAATTAGGAGGCATCAATAAGAATTTTTACAACAATGGTAACTGGATTAGCCATGTGAGTAGCTACTGAAGAAATGACAGAGGAACTACAGGGAAGGAACACATTTTTAGCAGGACCACATACAATGGTTCCCTTTTCTTAGTGTATTGGTGAGCCTCAGACTACCTTTAAAGAAAACAGACAAACGAACAAATGAATAAATCAATAACTTTTGCAACTTTTTGAGAAAAAATTCTTGAACAACTGGCCATCTACTAGATATTAAAAATATTGCTGTTAACACTAACAAATACTTTTAAATTCAGTTATACTTCCACTATAACTATTTTGAAAAAAATTAAGGACTATATATTACACAGAGACTAAGACAATGCTTTTAAAATTTGAGACACACTCTGTTTAAATTTAAGGTCCTGCTGCCTCAGCCTCCAGGTAACCTGAATTGTAGATACAACATGTTTCCAAGCTCAGGATTCTCTTTTTCTCACATTTTAACTAATCTCAATTGGAATATATTTAAAACTTATAATGTAAAACAATTGACAACAATTTTTAATATATAAGGTAAAATACCATCACGCAATCCATGGTGTTTTGCAACTATGTTAAATGTGACACATATTCACAGCATTCTTTACCCTGGGGGTTATGAAAAAGCTAGTTATGGAAAGTACTATGAGTAGAAATCATGAAAAATATCAACAGTGGCATCTAAATGCACAGAAAATATTGCTTTGATTTTTAAGAAACTTGGAGTAAAAGGAAACTTGAGGTTTACATAGTAAATACGGCTCATGTTTGACGACAGTTAAATTCATAGGATATATAGAAATTAGATATTTGCTATGCCTGAAAATCTCAGTGTCTCATAACAATTTGATAAGGGAGATTGGTGATTTTTAAATCATGAAACTTGCAGAAAGTTTTATCTGCCTTTATCAGGAGTAAGTGAAAATGTCAAAATTAGCTTGCAGATAACCATGGAGTTTGTCAGCAAATGGTGTTAGAAAAATTGTGGCTGATCAAGACATTGTTGAACAAGCTTTAAGAAATATATTAAATAATGAATGAAGAAACTTAAGATAAATATGGGAAATCTACTGAGATGTAAAAATGATACCCATAGGGTACTACTGAGTAATAACAAAAAAGTGAAAGACGAGGAGCATACAGCTTTAAAGTTCAGATTATTGCTGTTATTGTTCAGTGAGAGATATAAATATTAGTACATGATAATGTAAAATTCATACTGAATTAGACTTGGATAATTTTAGGGATGAGTAAGATGCAGTATGAGGAACATTACTTGAATTCTGCATTTTCCCCAGTTCATGTAACATGGTGTTTATTATGTACATAGAAATTAAATCCTATTTCTTTATATTTTGTTATGCTATTGCATTGTATATTCAATAAAATGCCCTTGAGAGGAATTATGGGGTGACCCTAAACCTCCTGGAGATTCTTCTCCTCCAGAAGACCTGGACACTGGACCTCTGTGTGATCACAGGTGCCAAGAAGACTATATTACAGAAAGCATAGCTGGACTTTCACCACCCCTCTTGTCCTCAGTGTAGCTAGGAAAAGTAGATTTTCCCCATCACCCGATTTCCTCATGGCCTGTCATCCTTAGCTTCCAATTGCTCTCACCGTTTTCCTCTATCCTGGTCATTTACATTAAATTTCTTCTTAGAGAGGAAGCGCAGCACCACTTTGATCTTTCCCATGCACACTGCTTCGTGGAATTTATTCTCTGGATCATAAGGTTGGTCATACTTATCCTCACGACTACAGTTACAACATGCCAAGCTCGCTTTCCAGGTGCTTGGGCCATCACAAAACCCCAAGGGAGTTTCTGGCTCTCTCTTAAAGCAGCAGAACTTCCTCAATGTGGAGAACATCTCTGTAGCCACCTGTGTGTTAGCTCAAAGCTAAATAACTTTTAAAAATACGAACTTTTAATCTCTGAACTTCTAACAGTCAGAACTTAACTCTGGGAATCCCAGAAGTGATAAGCTCTGACCTGCCAAACAAGCAGCCAGGTATGGAATAGCCGTTACTAAGCAACAGTGGTAAACAAAAGCACGTGCTTTCTTCCTCGGGTAACAGTTTCTGGGGCGAATAGTGTTCACTGCGCATGTGCAGTGTAAGTCTTGCGCTCTTCCTGGGCTTTTACCAATGCTTATCCAGTGAGGTCTTGATCTCTTATTCAAGGTTTATGTATTTCTTTATTTCCTACAGTAATTGTCTTGGCACTTTGGAAGTGTGGGGCAGGGAATGAGTGAGGGGAGTGTAATTATTCACTCTAAAATCTTTTCTTTGGATTCTTGTTTTCCTTTTTCTTTGCTGTTGGTGTTGTTTTGTTTTATTTTCACTAAGAAATCCTGAATGAATTTGCCTCTGTAGGAAAATGAAATTTCTTTGTTGAAGCTTCTCCCTGCTTGTTTTTGGTTCTGTGGTCTTGGAATTTTCAATGTAGTGGCAAGCCTTAAAGTTATATGTTTTGTAAATATAGAAGTGAAATCATCGGTCTTTAATCCTGACACTTGGCGGGAGGCAGACACACGGATACCTATAATTTTGAGGTCAGTCTACAGTGTGAGCCAGAGCTGCCTAGTAAGAACATGCTGAAGAAAAAAACTAATAATGTGGAACAATTTAAAATTTTTAACCTAATTATAACACAATGTGCAGAGGTTAGCATCCAACCATGGCCGTTATGGTTCTAAGTGTCTCCTGAACTGTTTAGGTTGAAATATGTCCCCTGATGTGGGGCAATTTCTGCTATTATTTCATAGAACATATTTTATATGCCCATAGTGTCTCCACACTATCTTCAATATGTCTCCCACAGGTTCAGATAGTTGAAAACTTGGTCTCAAGTGATGGTGCTGTTTAGGGAGATTGTGAAATTTTGGGGAGATGGAGTTTTGATAGATGACATCTGTGCCTGGAAACAGCCCCTGAATAGTTATAGTCTCTGCACACAATGTTTGTTCTCTGCATCCTGCTTATGACTGACTGAGATGGGATCTCTAAGCTTCTGTTGCTTCTCACCATGCTTGCCAATTGCTGCTATGTATCCCCATCATGACAAACTCTTATGCCTCTGGGAATGTAAGCCCAGGTTCATTCTTCCTTTTCTACGATGCTCTGGTCATGATGTTTTATCACAAAAACAGAAAAATTAACAAATCCAATCACTGAATAGCAGCATCCCAGAGATCTTGAAAGAAGTGATCATTACTTTCAATTTTTAGTGTCTAAATGTAATAATAAATACACCTTGGTTTCCAGCCCCAGTGTTCCGCTTGATCAGTAACTGATGCTTTTGACAGAATTTCTATGCCTGGTGTATAGAGATTTCCTTGTAAAGGAATACAATAGATTTTACATTCTTTCTTTTGAATTTCACATACAAGTTGCCAATTTTTTTTCTTATATATTCAGCTGTTTATCATTGTCCTCATTGAAATAAAGAATGAGGGTTTGCTAATTACTTTTAAATTGTATTTTTATACATTTATAAAAGTCTCTTTCTCACTCTGTGGGTCTGTGTATGTCTGTGTCTGTATATGAACGTGTCTTAGGGCGTTACTGCTTGCGAAGAACAGACACCATGAACACGGCAGTTCTTATAAAGGGCAACAATTTATTGAGGCTTGCTTACACATTCAGAGGTTCAACCCATTATCATTATCGAGGGAAGCATGGCAACATCTAGGTACCTACTGCACTGAAAGAGCTGAGAGTTCTGTCTCTTATCGCGTGGGCAGCTAGAAGAAGATTGGCTTCCAGGGAGCTAGTATGAGGGCCTTAAAAAACATGCCCACAATGACACACTTTCTCCATCAAGGCAACACCTACTCCAATAAGGTCACACCTCCTAATAGTGCCACTCCCTGGGCCAACATATTCAAACCACCACAGTATGTATGCATATTTCTCCTTTTTAAAATTAATCATTCCATTGGTTTACATCTCAAATGATATCCCTATTCAGGGTTACCCCTCCATAACACCACTATCCCATCTGCACTCTTCCCCTCCCCTTTTGCCTCTATGAGGGTGCTCCCCAACCCACCAACCCACCCCTGCACCACTACTCAAATATCTGCCTACCCTGGGACATCAAACCTCCACAGGACCATTGACCTTTGCTCCCTTTGATGCCAGACAAGGCTATGATCTGCTACATAAGTACCTGGATCCATGGATCCTTCCATGTACACTCCTTGGTTGGTAGTCTAGTCCCTGGGAGCTCTGGGTGGTTGGGCCAGGCAATGTTCTTTCTACAGGGTTGCAGTACCCCTCCACTCCTCCAGTCCTTCCCCCAGCTCCTACACCTATGTCCCTGCTGTCAGTTTGATGGTTGGCTAAGAGCATCCACAACTACAATGGTCAGATGCTGGCAGAACCTCCCAGGGGACAGCCACACTAAGTTCCTGTCAACATGTGCCTCTTAGAAATATGTGGAGGTTTGGTGTCTGCAGACAGAATGGATTCCCAGGTGGGGCGGTCCCAGCATGGCTCTTCCTTCAATCTCTGCTCCATTTCTTGTCCTTGTCTTTCCTTTGAACAGAAATATATCTGGGTTAAAAGTTTGAGATGGGTGGGTGCCCCCATCTCTCAAATGGGGGCCATGCCTATCTGCTGGAAGTAAGCCCTACAGGTTCTGATTCCCCTTCACTGAGACTTTCAACTAAAGTTATCCCTCTTGGGTCCTGGGAACATTTCAGTTCCTTGCATCTGGGACCCTAGTGACTACTCCCAGTTCCTCATCCACTGCTATGTATTTTTATTCAATTTCCTAATCTACTATACCTCTCTTCCAGCCCATCCAAAACATGATCCTGCCCCACTTTTTTCACTCTCCTTTCTTTCTCCCTCCTAGGTCCCCCTTTCCCTCTACCTTCTATGATCATCCTGTTTCCCCCTTAAGCATGACTGAAACACCCACACCCTGACCTTCCTTCCTCTCATAGGGTCTATGGGTTGCATCATGAGCATTGTGAACTTTTGGGCTAATGTTCACTTATCAGTGATACATTATCATATGTGTGATTTTGTGTCTGGGTTACCTCACTCAGGATGATATTTTCTAGTTCCATCCATTTACCTGAGAATTGCATGAAGTCATTGTTTTTAATAGCTGAGTAGTACTCCATTGTGTAAATGTACCACGTTTTCTGTATCTATTCTGTTGTTGAGGGATACTTGGGTTATTTCTTCATTCTGACTATTATAAATGAGACTACTCTAAATATAGTGGAGAATGCATCCTTGTTATGTGTTGAAGTGTCTTTTAGGAATATGTCCAGTAGTGATATAGCTGGACCTTCAGGTAGAACAATTTTCAGTTTTCTGAGGAACCACCAGATTGATGTCCAAAGTGGTTTTACCAGCTTGAAATCCCACCAGCAATGGAGGAGTGTTCCTCTTTGTCCTAGTCAGCATCTGCTATCATCTGCATTTTTTATCTTAGCCATTCTGACTGGTGGAAAGTGGAATCTCAGGGTTGATTTAATTTGCATTTCCCCAATAACTAAGGATATTGAACATTTCTTTAAGTGCTTCTCAGCCATTCGATATTCCTCACTTGAGAATTCTTTGTTTAGCTCTGTACCCCATTTTAATAGGGTTATTAGTTCTCTGGAATTTAAATTCTTGAGTTCTTTATATATATTGAAAATTAGCCCTCTATCAGATGTAGGGTTGGTAAAGATCTTTTCCCAATCTGTTGGTTGCCATTTTGTCCTGTTAACAGTGTCCTTTGCCTTATAGAAGCTTTGCAATTTTATGTAGTCCCATTTGTCAATTCTTGATCTTAGAGAATAAGCCATTGGTGTTCTGTTCAGGAACCTTTCACCTGTGCCCAAGTATTCGATGTTTTCTCCACTTTTTCTTCTATTAGTTTCAGTGTATCTGGTCCTTTTTCCACTTAGACTTGAGCTTTGTACAAGGAGATAAGAATAGATCAATTTGCATTTTTCTACATGCTGACCTCTGGTTGAACCAGCACCATTTGATCAAAATGATGTCTTTTTTTTACTGGATGGTTTTAGCTCCTTTGTCAAACATCAAGTGACCATAGGTGTGTGGGTTCATTTCTGTGTCTTCAATTCTATTCCATTGATCTTCCAGCCTGTCTCTGTACCAATACAATGAAGTTTTTAATCACTTTTGCTCTGTAGTACAATTTGAGGTGAGGGATGGTGATTCCTCTAAAAGTTCTTTTATTGTTGGGAATAGTTTTCATTATCCTGGGTTTTTTGTTATTCCAAATGAATTTGAAAGATTCATTTGAAGAATTGAGATGGAATTTTAATCAGGATTGCACTGAATCTGTAGATTTCTTTTGGCAAGATGGCCATTTTTACCATCTTAATACTGCCAATCCAGGAGTGTGGGAAATCTTTCCATTTTCTGAAGTCTTCTTCAATTTATTTCTTCAGAGACTTGAAGTTTTTGTCATATAGATCTTTCATTTGCTTGGTTAGATCCACACCAAGATATTTTATATTGTTTGTAACTATTGTGAAGGATGTCGTTTCCCTAATTTCTTTCTCAGCCTGTTTATCCTTTTAGTAGAGGAAGGCTACTGATGTGTTTGGATTAATTTTATATCCAGTCACTTTGCTGAAGTTGTTTATCATGTTTAGGAGTTCTCTGGTAGAAGTTTTAGGGTCGCTTAAGTATACTATCATATCATCTGCAAATAATGATATTTTGACTTCTTCCTTTCCAATCTGTATCCCTTTCACCTCATTGCATTATCTAACTGCTCTGACTAGAACTTAGAGTACAATATTGAATAGGTAGGGAGAAAGTTGGCAGCCTGGTCTAGTCCCTGATTTTAGTGGAATTGCTTCAAGTTTCTCTCCATTTAACTTTATGTTGGCTACTGGTTTGTGTACATTGCTTTTACTATGTTATGTATGGGCATTGAATTCCTGTTTTTTCCAGGACTTTTAGCTTGAAGGGGTATTGAAATTTGTCAAATGCTTTCTCAACATCTAAAGAGATGATCATTTTTTTTCTTTGAGTTTGTTTATGTAGTGGATTACACTGATGGATATTCAAATATTGAAGCATTTCTGGGATAAAGCCTACTTGATTATGATAGATGATTGTTTTGATGTGTTCTTGGATTCAGATTGTGAGAATCTTATTGAGTATTTGTGCATCGATATTCATAAGGGAGATTGGTCTGAAGTTCTCTTTTTTGTTGGGTCTTTGTGTGGTTTAGATATGAGTGTAATTGTAGCTTCATTGAACGAATTGGGTTGTGTTTCTTCTGTTTCTATTTTGTGGAATAGTTTGAAGAGAAGATATATTAGGTCTTCTAGGAAGGTTTGATAGAATTCTGCACTAAAACTATCTGGTCCTGGGCTTTTATTGGTTGAGAGACTTTTAATGATTGTGTCTATTTCTTTGGGGGTTATAGAACTATTTAGATGATTTATCTGTCCTGATTTTACTTTGGTACCTGATATCTGTCTAGGAAATCGTACATTTCATCCAGATTTTCCAGTTTTGTGGAGTATAGGCTTTTGTAGTAGTATCTGATGCTTGTTTTAATTTCCTCAGTTTCTGTTGTTATGTCTCTCTTTTCAGTTCTGATTTTATTAATTTGAATACTGTCTCTGTGCCCTCTGGTTAGTCTGGATAAGGGTTTATTTATCTTGTTGATTTTCCCAAAGAACCAGCTCCTGGTTTTGTTGATTCTTTGTATAGTTCTTTTTTGTTTCTACTTGGTTGATTTCAGCCCTGAGTTTGATTATTTCCTGCCATCTACTCCTCTTGGGTGTATTTGCTTCTTTTTATTCTAGAGCTTTCAGATGTGCTGTCAAAGTGCTAGTGTATGCCCTCTCCAGTTTCTTTTTGTAGGCACATGGAGCTATAAGTTTTCCTCTTAGCATTACTTTCATAGTATTCCATAAGTTATGATAGGATGTGCCTTCATTTCCATTAAATTCTAAAAAGTCTTTAGTTTATTTCTTCATTTCTTCCTTAACCAAGTTATCATTGAGTAGAGTGTTGTTCACTTTCCACATGTATGTGGGATTTGCATTGTTTTTGTTGTTATTGAAGACCAGACTTAGTCCGTGGTGATTTGATAAGATGCATGGGATTATTTCAATCTTCTTGTATCTGTCAAGACCTGTTTTGTGACCAATTATATGGTCAGTTTTGAAGACGGTACCATGAGGTGCTGAGAAGAAGGTAAATTCTTCTGGTTTTGAGAAATTCATTTGGTTTATAACTCCTCTTAGTTTCACTGTGTCTCAGTTTATTTTCTGTTTTCATGATCTGACCATTGATGAAAGTGGGGTGTTGAAGTCTCCCACTATTATTGTGTGAGGTGCAATGTGTGCTTTGAGTTTTAGTAAAGTTTCTTTTATGAATGTGGGTGCCCTTGCATTTGCAGCATAGATGTTCAGAATTGAGTGTTCATCCTGGTAGATTTTTTCCATTGATGAGTATGAAGAGTCCTTTCTTATCTTTTTGATAACTTTTGGTTGAATGTCGATTTTATTAGATATTAGGATGACTACTCCAGCTTGCTTCTTGGGATCACTTACTTGGAAAATTGTTTTCCTTTTACTCTGAGGTGGTGTCTGTCTTTGTCACTGAGGTGCACTTCCTGTATGCAGCATTATGCTGGGTTTTGTTTACATCTAGTCCGTTAGTCTCTGTCTTTTATTGGGTAATTGAATCCATTGATGTTAGGACATATTAAGAAAAAGTGATTGTTACTTCCTGCTATTTTTGTTATTAGAGGTGAAATTATGTTTGTGTGGCTATGTTCTTTTGGGTTTGTTGAATGATTACTTTTTTACTTTTCCTAGGTTGTAGTTTCTCTCCTTGTGTTGGAGTTTTCCGTCTATTATCTTTGTAGAGCTGGATTTGTGGAAAAATATTGTGTAAATTCGCTTTTGTCTTGGAATATCTTGGTTTCTCCATGTATGGTAATTGAGAGTTCTGCTGGGTATAGTAGCCTGGCCTGGATTTTGGGTTCTCTTAGGGTCTGTATAACATCTGTCCATGATCTTCTGGCTTTTATAGTCTCTGGTGAGAAGTCTGGTGTAATTCTTATAGGTTTGTCTTTATATGTTACTTGACCTTTTTCACTTGGTGCTTTTAATATTCTTTCTTTGTTCTGTGCATTTGGTATTTTGATTCTTATGTGAGGGAGAAATTTCTTTTCTGGTCTAGTCTATTTGGAGTTCTGTAGGCTTCTTTTATGTTTATGAGCATCTCGTTCTTTAGGTTAGGGATGTTTTCTTCTATAATTTTGTTGAAGATATTTACTGGCCCTTTAAATTTGGAATCTTTGCTCTCTTCTATAACCATTATTCTTAAGTTTGGTCTTCTTATTGTGTCCTGGATTTCCTGGATGTTTTGGGTTAAGAGCTTTTTGCATTTTCTTTGACAGTTTTGTCACTGTCTTCTATGGCATCTTTTGCACCTGAGATTCTCTCTTCTGTCTCTTGTTTTCTGTTGGTGATGCTTGCATTTATGACTCCTCATCTCTTTCATAGGTTTTCTATCTCCAGGGTAGTCTCCTTTTGTGATTTCTTTATTGTTTCTACTTTCATTTTAGATCCTGGATGGTTTTGTTCAATTTGTTCACCTGTTTGGTTGTGTTTTCCTGTAATTCTTTAAGGATTTTTTTTCTATTTCCTCTTTAAGGACTTCTACCTATGCCCTGGCCCACAGGGATTCAGTGAGACCCTAGGGAAGGAGGCTGAAAGAATAAAGGTACAAGAGACACAAAGATGGAGAGCAACTCTGGGGTTCTGATCAAGCTCTGAAACTTTAATTTCAGGGGCAGGTTATAAAGACACAGCAAAACTGGAAGTTTAGGCAAGAGTCATTGCTCAGGGATAGCCCACCAAGACTATCTCACTGTCATATCCTTATTGCCTCAAGATCATCCTACTGTCATAACCGGCTCTCAGGAAATACCAGATGTTCTTTAAATTCCTGGTACCTGAGACCTGCGAACGTCCTTTCTTAACTTTGTACTGACTAGGCTTTCCAGAATAGCAGGTAATTTCCTGGGTTTTTGTAAAAGCCCCGTGCTAACTGTAAAGGACCACTCTTGCCCACGTTTGGGGGCCAAACTATAGCAGCCCGCTCTGTTCCGCAGGTCCAGGTTTAGCAAGAGAGAGAGTGGGGGGAAGAAGGGGAAGAGCCTCGAAGAATAGAGACAAGCCAGAGGATCTGTAGTAAAGTCTTCTTTACTGTCTCCACCATACACACACCACTACACCTACTACTACTACACCACACATACATATATACATATACCAAGGAAATCCTGGGTATTTATAGGCTTTTGCCACGTGCCTTGTAGGCGTGGATATGACATAAGCCTTACAGGCGTGGACAGCACGTGCGCCTTACAGGCATATATGGCATAGATAGCACGTGGATAACACGTGCACCGCATGCCTTGTAGGCGTGGATATCACGTGCTCCTTGCAGCTGGGGGCACTAAACAGCAAAACAAGCTATATGGGATATCAGAGTGTGCTTCAGCTGTTGTAGGCTGTTGAAAACCAAGTCTCATGTCAGGGTATATGGCTCAAGATGGCTGCAAAGCTGATAGCTGCTTTCTAGCCGCTTTTTGCTTAAAGTCGGCTCCCAACAGGTTTTGATCCCAGCATACCTGTTTAACCTGTGTTCTCCTGTATTTCTTTAAAGGAGTTATTTATGTCCTTTTAAAGTCCTCTATCAACATCATGAGAAATGATTTTAAATCTGAATCTTGCTTTTCCCATGTGATGGAGTATCCAGGACTTGCTATGGTGGGAGAACTGGGTTCTGATGATTCCAGATAACCTTGGTTTCTGTTGCTTATGTTCTTGTACTTGCCTTTCTTCATATGGTTATCTCTAGTACTACCTCAGTCACTGTCTCTGACTGGAGTCTCTGTCTCTCTTTCTTTAGGTTAAGGAAGTTTCTTCTATAATTTTGTTGAAGATATTTACTGTCCCACTAAGTTGGGAATATTTTCCTTCTTCTATATCTATTATCTTTGGTTTGGTCTTCTCATTGTCTCCGGGATTTTCTGGATGTTTTGAGGTTAGGAGCTTTTTGCATTTTGCAATTTCCTTAAGTTGTGTCAATATTTTCTATGGTATCTTCTGCACCTGATATTCTCTCTTTTATCTCTTGTGTTCTGTTGGTGAGGCTTGCATCTATGACTTCTCATCTCTATCCTAGGTTTTCTATCTCCTGGATAGTCTCCCTTTGTGATTTCTTTATTGTTTCTATTTCTATTTTTAGAACCTGAATGGCTTTTTTTTCAATTCCTTCACCTGTTTGGTTGTGTTTTCCTGAATTTTTAAAGGGATTTTTGTGTTTTCTCTTTAAGGGATTCTACCTATTTACCTTTCTTCTCCCATATTTCTTTAAGGGAGTTATTTATGACCTTCTTAAGTCCTCTATCATCATCATGAGATGTGATTTTAAATCTGAATCTTGCTTTTCTGGTGTGTTGGCGTATCCAGGACTTGCTATGGTAGAATTGTTCTTTGATGGTGCTAAGTAGCCTTGGTTTCTGTTGGTAAGGTTCTTGCTCTTGCCTCTCACTCTCTGTTTATCTCTGGTGTTAGTTGGTCTTGCTATCTCTGACTGGAGCTTTTCCCTCCTGTGGGCCTGTGGGCCTGTGATCTTAGAAGTGTCAGCACTCTTTGGGAGACTAGCTCTCTCCTGTCCATGGTTTGTGTGAGGAGGGCTGTGAAACAGCCTTAGCCCCTTGTGCAGATGGAGGCCAGAAGCCTGTTGAATAATTTAAGGAGTATTAGTATTAGTCCTTTGGAAATCTAGTAGAACTCTGTCCTAAAACTATTTAGCCCTAAGCTTCTTTACTTTGGAAGACCCGTAGTGACAGTTCCTATTACACTAGCAGTTATAGGTCAGTTTAAATTGCTTATCTGTTCTTGATTTAACTTTGGTAAGTGCTAACAGTTGAGAAAAGAATCCATTTCTTTTAGATTTCCAGTTTGGTGAAATACTTTTTTTTCTTTTTTCTTAATTATTTCATTTATTTACATTTTCAATGCTGTCCCCCTTCTCAGTCCCTCTTCCATGAGTCCCTCATCATATCCCTCCTCCCCTTCACCTTAAAGAGGACACTTTCCCACCCACCTACCTCAAATCTCTAGCATTGACCTTCTCTGGGCATCAAGCCTCCACAGGACAAAATGCATCTCTTCTCACTGAGGCCAGACAATGTAGTCCTCTGTGACACAAACCAGCCTATGTGTGCTCTTTGATTGGTGGTTTATTCCCTAGGAGGTCTAAGAGGTCTGGTTATTTGATTCTGCTGTTCTTCCGATAGGATTGCATGGTATTCCTTCAGTACTTCCCCTAACTCTTCCATAAAAGACCAGCAGCTCAGACCAATAGTTGGCTATAAGTATCTGCATCAGTCTCAGTCAGGTGCTGGTAGAGCCTCTCAGATGAGAACCATGCCTGGCTCCTGTCTGCAAACATATCTTGGCATCAGCAACAATGTCGGGGTTTGGTGTCTGCACATGAAATCGATGTCTAGTTGGGGCAGTCTCAGGATGGCCTTTCCTTCAGCATCTGCTCCATTTTCTGTCCCTGTTTTTCCTTTAGATATGAACAATTCTGGTTCAAAAATTTTGACATGTTTGGGTGGCCCCATCCCTTAAGTGGAGGGCTATGTCTATGTACTGGAGGTGGTCTCTTCAGGTTCCCCGTATTGGGCATTTTGACTATTGTTATCCCCTTTAGGTCCTGAAAGCCTCTCACATCCCTGATGTCTGGGACTTTCTAGTTGATTTCCCCATACCACATCCCCCACTTATCATTCCTGCATATTTCTATCATTCTCCTGGCCCTCTGGGTCTCTTTCCTGTGGGTCTCTCCCACAAATCTGAACCTGCCTTCCTTTTTTCTCTTCTGCTTCACCCAGGTCCCTCCCTCCCTCTGCCACTGTGATTATTATGTTCCTGCTTCTAAGTGGGACTGAAGCATCCACATTTGGGTCTTCCTTCCTCTTAAGCTTCATATTGTCTGTGAGTTGTATTATGGGTATTCTGAACTTTTTGACTAATATTTACTTACCAGAGAGTACATACCATGTATGTCATTTTGGGTCTGGGTTACCTAACTCTGCATATTTTCTAGTTCCATTCATTTGCCTGCAAAATTTATGATGTTCTTATTTTAAATAGCTGAGTAGGTATTCCATTGTGTAAATGTACCACATTTGCTGTATCCATTCTTTGGTTGAGAGACATCTAGATTGTTTGAGCTCCTGGCTATTATAAATAAGGCTGCTATGACTATAATGGAGCATCTTTCCTTGTAATATGATGGAACATCTTTAGTGTATATGCTTTGGAGTGGTATCTCTGAGTTTCAGGTAGAGTTATTTCCAATTTTCTGAGGAATAGCCAGGTTGATTTCTAGTGTGGTTGTACCAGTGTGCAATTCTACCAGCAGTGGAGGCTTGTTCCTCTTTCTCCACATCCTCACCAGCATCTGCTGTCACCTGAGTTTTTGATCTTACCTTTCTGATTAGTGTAAGGTAGAATCTTGGGGTTGTTTTGATTTGCATTTCCCTGAAGATTAAGGATGTTCAACATTTCTTTAGGTGCTGCTTGGACTTTGAAGATTCCTCAGTTAAGTAGTGCCAGTGCTCCAGACCCCCCGACACACACACACACACCTAGAGACAGCCTGACTCCCAAGAGCTCTATCACAACCAGGCTCATAGGCTCAAAGGAGGGACAGAATTCAGTCAGAGACAGCAAGGACAGTTATCACCCGAGTTAATCAGATAGCAAGAGGTAAGTACAAGAACATATGCAACAGAAACCAATGCCATCTGGCACAATTAGATCCCAGTTCTCCCACCTCAGCAAGCCCTGGATACCCTAACACACCTAAAAAGCATGGCTCCAACATAAAATCTCATCTCAAGAAGATGATAGAAGACCTTAAAGAGAACAAAAAATAACTTCCTTTAAAAGTACAGAAGAACACAGGCAAACAGGTAGTAGCCCTGAAAGAGGAAACAAATAAATCCCTTAAAGAAATACAGGAAAACACAATCCAACAAGTGAAGTAATTGAACAAAACCATCTAGGATCTAAAAATGGAAATAGAAAAAATAAAGAAATGACAAAGGGAGGCAACCCTGGAGCTGAAAAAACTAGGAAAGAGATTAGACGTTACAGATGCAAGCATCACCAACAGAATACAAACGATAGAAGAGAGAAGCCCAGGCACAGAATATAACGTAGACGTCATTGATAAAACATTCAAAGAAAATACAGCATACAAAAAAAAAAAAACCTAATCCAAAACATCCAGGAAATTCAGGGCAAAATGAAAAACATCAAACCTAAGAATAATAGGAACAGAAGAGAGAGAATATTCTCAATGCAAAGGGCCAGAAAACATCTTCAATAAAATCAGAGAAGAAAACTTTTGTAGCTTAAAGACAAGAAGCCTATAAGACACTACATAATAAATAAATTCAACAAGAAAAAGAAATTTCTCCCATCACATAATAATCAAAACACTAAATGCACAGAAGAAAGAATATTAAAAGCTCTAGGGGGAAAGGCCAAGTAACATATAAAGGCAGACCTATCAGAATTACACCAGACTTCCCAACAGAGACTTTAAAAGCCAGAAAATCTTGGGCAGATGTCATACAGACCATAAGAGAACACAAATGCCATTGCATGCTACTATATCCAACAAAGTTCTCCATCACCACAAATGGAGAAACCAAGATTTTCATGAAAAAACAAATTTAAATAATATCTTTCCACTAATCCAGCCCTACAGAGGATAGTAGAAGGAAAATTCCAACCCAAAGAGGAAACTACACCCACAGAAAACAAAGACATTTATCATCTCACAACAAACCCAAAAGAAAAGAACGACACAAACATAAAACCACCACTAACAAAAAAAAAAAAAATAACAAGAACCAACAATCACTGGTCTTTAATATCTTTCAACATCAATAGACTCAATTACCTAATAAAAAACCATAGACTAACAGATTAGATACGTAAACAGGACCCAGCATTTTGTTGCATTCAGGAAACACATATTAGTGAAAAAGATAGACACTACCTCAGACTAAACACAGGAAAAAACTGTCCAAGCAAATGGTCCCAAGAAACAAGCGAGAGTTGTTATTCTAATATCCAATAAAATAAACTTTCAACCAAGAGGTATCAAGCAATATGGGGGAGGACACTTCATATTCATGAAAGAAAAAGTTCACCAATAGAAAGTCTCAATTCTGAATATCTATGCCCCAAATGCAAGAGCACACACATTCATAAAATATTTTTTACTAAAGCTCAAAACACACATTGATCCCCACAATAGTGGTGAAGGACTTCAACATCCCACTCTCACCGACAGACAGGTAATTGAAACAAACTAAACAGAGACACAGTGAAACTAATAGAGGTTATGAACCAAATGCATTTAGCAGATGTCTACAGAACAGTTCACTCTAAAATGAAAAGAATATGCCTTCTCAGCACCTTATGGTGCCGTCTCCAAAATTGAGTATGTATTCAGTCACAAAACAAGACTGAAAATGAAATTAAAATCATCCCAGGCATCCTATCAGATCACCATGGACTAAGCCTAGACTTCAATAACAATAAAAACAACAGAAAACTCACATACCCATGGAAACTGAACAACTCTCTACTCGGTGATAACTTTGTCAGGAAAGAAATAAAGACAGAAATAAAAAGACTCTCTAGAATTCAAAGAAAATAATGACACCGCATACATAAACTTATGGAACACAATGAAAGCAGTGCTAAGAGGAAAATTCATAGCACCAAGTGCACTCCTAAAAAAATTGGAGAGATCCTACACTAGCAATTTACCAACAGCCCTGTAACAGCAATTTACCTGTAAGCCCTAGAACAAAAATACACTCAACCATTGGACTGAAGTCGTGGACCCCTGTGCTTGAATTAGGGAAAGGCTGAAAGAAGCTGAGGAGAAGAGCGACCCTATAGAGAAACAAGCAGTCTCAACGAACCCAGACTCCTGAGACTTCTCAGACACCGAGTATATAAAGACAGTATAAATTAGCTGCTCTAAGGCATCCAACACATACATGGTAGAGGATTGCCTGGTCTGGCCTCAGTGAGAAAAGAAGCAACTAACCCATGAAAAAATTGAGGCCCCCAGGGAGTGTAGAGGTCTGGGGTGAAGGAGGGAGGAAGGGGGCAGGACCATCCTCTTGGAGACAGGGGGAGGAGGAATGGGATGAGGACCTGTGGGAGGGAGACCAGGAGGTGGGTAACGGCTGAACTGTAAAAAAATAAAAGTAATAAAAAATGCAGAAGAAAAAATTTATTTTATTTTATGTGTATGTATGTTTTGTCTGCATATATGCCTGTGTGCAGTGTGCATGCCCAGTGGCCACAGATGTCAGAAGTGGGGTGGGGATCCCCTGGAAGTGCAGTTACAGGTAGTTGTGGGTGTTGTAGGTGCTGAGAATTGCCCCTGCCCTATGTAGGAGCAGCAAATGCTCATAACCAATGAGCTATCTCTCCAGCTCCTCCCTCATTGTTTTGTAAATTGTTGTATTTATTTACATTTCAAAAGGTGCCCCCTTCCCGGTCCCCCCTCCAAGAGATCTTCACCCCATACACCCTCACCTTTGCCTCTAAAAGGGTGCCCCCCCACCTTCCCTTCTCTGGGATATCAAGTCTCTATAGGATTAGGCCAGACAAGTGAGTCCCCAGTTGCATACGCGCCTGGTAGGGGGCTCAGGGTCGGGCTGTGGACCAGTCCTTGTATGCTCTTTGACTGGTGGCTTGGTTTCTGGGAGCCTAGTCTCTTCTTAATCACCACTAATTTCTCAGCTCCAGCTGACCAACATTGATTGACCAACTGACACTTTAGATATGCAACCCTGGTGCCAACTATTAGGCAGCATCTTGCAGCCTGGTGGTGGGTTCTCTAGAAGGATGTTTATGCTAATAATATCAAGTATGTAGTACTCTAACTCATATCTATGATTCATTATTCTAGGAAATACAGTGTGAAAATGGGAAAGGTTCAATCAGTTCTGTTGAACCGCTGGGACTGTTTTATTTTTGCTAACTTCTCCCATGACAGAACTCCACTGGTCAATATGTTAAAACTCTGAACTTTGAAATCTTAACATCATATGTCATCTTTAATCTCACTTTTCAAATACTTTAAATAACTTCCTCAGACATCACAAATAAACTTTTTTTTCTTCTCTCATCTGGAAACATCCCATCATTTACCATGAATCACAGATAATTGATTACTGAGATCAGTCATTGAAAAGCAAATTCTTGCTTTTTCTAGGTTGTAGTTTCCCTCCTTGTGTTGGAGTTTTTCACCAATTATCCTTTGAAGTGCTGGATTTGTGGTAAGATATTGTGTAAATTTGGTTTTGTCATGGAATATTTTGATTTCTCCATCAATATTGATTGAGAGCTTTGCTGGGTATAGTAGTCTGGGCTGGCATTTGTGTTCTCTTAGGGTCTGTATGATACCAGAAGGCTTTTATAGTCTCTGGTGAGAAGTCTGGTGTAATTCTTATAGGTCTGCCTTTATATGTTACTTTACCTTTTTCCCTTACTACTTTTAGTATTTTTTCTTTGTTTTGTACATTTGATGTTTTGATTATTATGTGGCGGGAGGTATTTCTTTTCTGGTCTAAACTATTTGGAGTTCTGTAGGCTTCTTGTATATTTATGGACATCTCTTTCTTTAGGTTAGGGAAGTTTTCTTCTATAATTTTGTTGAAAATATTTACTGGCCCTTTAAGTTGGGAGTCTTCCCCCTCATGTATACCTATTATCCTTAGGTTTGGCCTTCTCATTGTGTCCTGGATTTCCTGTATGTTTTGGGTTAGGAGCTTTTTGTATTTTGCATTTTCTTTGACAGTTGTGTCAATGTTTTCCATGGTATCTTCTGCACATGAGATTCTCTCTTCTATCTCTTGTATTCTGTTGGTGATACTTGTGTCTATGACTCCTGATCTTTTTTTTTTAGGTTTTCTATCTCTAGCGTAGTCTCCCTTTGTGATTTCTTTATTGTTTCTACTTCCGTTTTTAGATCTTGGGTGGTTTTGTTTAATTCCTTCACCTGTTTGGTTGTGTTTCCTTCCATTTCATTAAAGGATTTTTGTGTTTCCTCTTTAAGGGCTTCTATCTGTCTACCAGTGTTCTCCTTAAATTCTTTGAGAATGTTATTTATGTCCTTCTTAAAGTCCTCTATCATCGTCATGAGAAGTGATTTTAATTCTGAATCCTACTTTTCCAGTGTGATGGGGTGTTCAGAGCTTGCTATGATGGGGGAACTGGCTTCTGATGATGCCATGTAACCTTGGATTCTGTTGCTTATGTTCTTGTACTTGCCTTTCACCATATGGAAACAAAACATGGGATAGAAACTGAAGGAGGGGCCATCTGGAGACCATTCCACCTGGGTATCCATCCCATGTACAGTCACCTAAGCTAGACACTGATGTGGATGGCTGGAAGCGCATGCTGTCAAGAACATGATATAGCTGTCTCCTTAGAGGTCTGCCAGAGACTGGCACATTCAGAGGACGATGCTCACAGCTAACCACTGATCTGATCAAGGGTTTGCCAATGGAGAAGTTAGAGAGAAGACTGAAGGAGCAGAAAGTGTTTGTGACCCCATGAGGAAAGCAACAATGCCAACCAACCAGAGCTCCCCAGGGTCTAAATCACCAGCCTGGGAGCACATGGGGGGGGCATGACTCCAGCTGTATAAGTAGGGGAGGATAGCCTTGTCGGGCATAGGTGGGAGAGGAGATTCTTGGTCTCATGAAAAATGAACACAGAGTGGGGGGGGGAATGTGAGAATGAGGAGGAGGTATTGGGGGTGGGAGGTAGGTGGGGGTACAGCCTCATAGAAGCATAAGGGGGTGGGATAGGAGGTTTCTGGGTGGTAGGAGAAAGTGGAGTAAGGGGATAAAATCTGAAATGTAAATATAATACCCAATAAAAAATAAAATAAAAATAAAAAAGGATAATGTTGAATTTCATTAATTACAAGCATACAATTAAAGTATGTGCTCATTTTAAAAAAAAGAAAAGAAAGGCAAATTTTTTAACTAAAGGAATACTTTTTTTAAAATTCTCCTTTTACCAGGTTCAAAATTAAATGTTTTAGTCAAGAGAGACGACAGAGATTCTGGTTAGTCAAAAAGAGGAGGGACTGGGTATTAAGACTATCTTGTACCTCACTGGTACAAATAGGAATAATTATGCTCTAATTGTATTCTGTGAGAAAAGTTTTATTTTAACAGGAAGGGTAATATGTAGGAAGAGCTAAGGGGGAAGGAGCACCAAGAGGAAAAGATGGAGTAAGGAGAGGAGAAGATGAAGTAGATGAGAAGCTAGGTAATGAGAGAGAAAAAGAGAGAGAAAGAGAGAGGGGGCATGGAGGCAGAAGTTCACGTGTCTCCACCAGTCAAAGATAGTTTACATAGCTAGGTTGGGTAGTAGGTTACACTTCTGATTGAGCATTACCATACTTATAAAGTCTTTGATTAACATTCTAAAAAAAATTGTATAAAAGCAAAATGGAAAAGGGGGCACAGGATAGGGGTTTTCTAGGGAGGGGAAATGGGGAAAGGGGTTGGTATCTGAATTGTAAATAAAATATCCAATAAAAAATAGTAAAATAAAAAAAGAAAATATTAAAATTTTCTCTTATATATTTGGAAAAAAATTCTCCTTTTAGAATTTACATTGAAGCCTATTTTGTGAGTTTGCCTTTCTCAGCAGGAAGCCTTGTCAGCAAAGTAAACCTGCCTGTGAGTTTGCCTTTCTCAGCGTGAAGTCTGTCAGCAAGGTAAACTTGCTCTTGAATTTGCGTTTCTCAGCAGGACACTTTCTAGCTCTAAGTAAAGCCTAAGCCTGGTTTTTACATATGAAATGGCTGCAAGCAGTCGCAGAGTTGGTAGAAGGAGCAGGCTGAGGTAGGCTTTCTACTGCTTAGATCTGCTACTTCTTCACAGGGACTCTAGAAGAATAAATATGAGAAAGAAGTATACACCTAATGGCCCCCATTATCAATTAAAATAACAAGAGATTTGCCTGCTCTGGTAGCAGCTATCCTGGGATGCTCCATGGTAATCCCTATGGCATTAGGAGGACAATCTACTGTTCTATTAAGCCAGCTGTGCTAGGACAGTGGCGAAGTTGTGACACATGAGAATTTCATGAGCACAGTGAATACTGCTACAAATTTTGGCTCTGTATTTCTAGATTAGAATAGTAATGTTGCCCAGCTTATCAGAATGGTAGATAAGGCTTCCTGGAGGCCCATATATTAATAGAAGAATATACATAGGAGAGCTAATCAACACTCACAATAAATATCTATATCCTAGTAAGTAATTATACATTGTTGATTTTCCCAAGATATAAGTCATCCAAGGTATTTGAGCTAAGACCTAGTCAGTAGCTGGTTACCCGAGGAATGGTGTCGTATTGTGGGTTAAGCATCATTTCAGTTAATGCTTTGGTCCACCTTCAAGATAAAAGACTCAGACCCAGGTATGTTCTGACCCTGACAGTGGAAAGAGGAGATGGAAACATCCAGACAATTGCAGCAGTTTACTCTTGAGTCACAGACCCAGTCTCTGCTTAATGCAAAACCAATGTCTTATTCCAGTTCCTTATCTATCTTTATTAATCAAAAAGAGCAAAGCCGCAGATCTGTCACCCATTTCTGTCCTGGGAGAATTTCTCCTAGCAAATAATTAAGCACTGGTAGTTTCCATTTTTCCTAGTCACCAGTGGCTGCTAGGCATCATCTTCATCTTTACATGAGGGTTCTCTTCATCATTGTCCTTTTTCTGCAAAAGTGACTTTCTGTAGAATAAAATAACATTTCTGGCTATTTCTTGCTTTTTTAAACTTCAAACACACACACACACACACACACACACACACACACACACTCCACATATTACAGTGATAATAGAAGGCAGTATCATTCAGAAATTCTGAACTGTGTACCTCACATAATACCCATACAAAATTGTGGGTGTGTTTGTTTATGAGAGAATTCTGTTCTTCTATGAAAGATATAAAATAGATATTTGATGATATTTAGGACTACCTCATAATATATAGTTCTATGAATTATTGAAATCTTAATTCTACTTGAATGTCCAGTTTCCATATTTTTCTTAATCCTTTTTCTGTTGTTAGCTGATGTTATGTAATGGAAATTCTCTATGGGTGAGAAGAGAGGGGACATACCCTACTACAATATCCGGGCCATAATGGTACTGATATAATCTCTCTTGCTCTTTTATTTTCAGTGAGTGGTATAAGAATGCATCCTAAGAAGCAAAAGGAGATAATCCAGTACTAAAAGGACTTGGCTCTTAAAGAGCCCTTTGGTTTTGTGGAGGCTCAGTGACCCAGCGTAGGGGAATGCTAGGGTGCTGAAGTGGAAATGGGTGAGGGGAGAGTACTCTCATAGAGGCAAGGGGAGGGAGGAGATGATGGGGGGGTTGTGGAGGGAAAACTTGGAGGGGGAATAACATGAAATGTAAACAAATAAGATAACCAATAAAAAAAGAAAATAAGTGTCATGAGCCCAGTATGTTATCTGTTGTGAGCAAGTTGTGATATGGGTTTAGGGTCCCCGTGGGAAGAGGAGTGACAGGTCCTCTCCACTCAGGAATCGTATACAGGATTGACTGTGAGATGGTCAGTTCCACGAGAGGAGAGAGAGTACGCCAGAGACAGAGGTTTGATATTTAAATGCTCTTTAATAATGCACAGCAAACAATATATTATCACCAATGCTAAAGCTATTGTAACAACAAGGTATTGCCACATTTCCTATACATTGCCTCTATCAATGTTAATGCAATAAATACAAATAATAAGTTGCTAATTACCAAAGAAATAAGTATAGCAATAAATACATTATTAATTATGGGTTATACGACCTGAGTCCTTATGATTGTAGTTTTCAACAGCTCAGGTCCAGAGAGTGCTTGACCACAAAGATAAGGGTGTTCCAAGGCTTCTAGCAGCTCAGGTCCAGAGAATGTTTGACCACAAAGTTGGAGGCTTCGGTCTCTCTCTTTGATGATCAGGTGCAGAGTGCCCGGTCTCTGAGCTGTTGCTTTGATGATCCATGCTGCAGAGTGCTTGGTTTCTCGGTTGCAAAGGAGGCCTGAACGGAGGATCATGCTAGCTACCAGTGTGATGAGGTGCTCTGGCCAAGGGCTTCTCTTTTATGCTTGAATTGGGGTTACTTCTGACTTACACGGCAGATAACCAGATGTGTCTGGTTATCTGTGGAGCTATGACTTCATTGCAGGTGGACTTTTGGTTGCATAATACTTTAAAACATGTCCAAATTTGTTTTCTGGACTTGTCCAGACTTGTTATCTTTCCTATTACAATATGGAGTCAGCTCTGTTAAGGACCTGCCCCTTACATAAGTAAATTAAAGAGTATCAAAGGAGAACATGACAATTATCTGTGGAGTCCACAGCTGGACAAGAGAATTGTTTTGCATCTCTCAGTTGTTTCTCTTGCCCTGTATATGGTAATAAAAAATAGTTAAGCAAAAAAATAGACAAAAAAACAAGTGATTAAATACCTCACAGAAGGATCACCATTATTTTTTTTTTATCTTACCTGCAGGACACTAGGATCCCACAGGCATCTCAGGGCAATGGTCAACAGTCCTTAAGGGATGCTTTATACCACATTAAGTCACTTTAGCCATCACAAGGGAGTTAAATGTCTTATACAGTTCTGGGCACTCTGGTGGAATGGCTCTAATGACTGAAATAGAGCAGTTTATTTCTTGGCAGGCAAATACACAGTGTGATAAGTTTAGGGGTGGCTGTTACGTCTCCACAGGATCCTCACACTCCTCCTCTGAATGTCTTTCTGACCAACTTTTCAGTCATACTTCTTGAAAGGTCTCAACCATCAGGTCGAATCATTGGCTGCCTCTCACAAAGCAGTAGGTAATAACATATCTGAACATTTTTACTTAGAAACAAGATTCACAGCTAGGTTCACTGTAAAAACTTCTCCCAACTGTAAAGATGCAAGTTCACAGTTGTTCAAGTACTGTTGCCACTGTCCACTTATGAATGGAACCTGCACAGAATGCAAAACACGGAATTAAGCCATTCGCTACCAACTCTAATGGCCTGAGTAATTATGATTAGAATTTCTACAACATTGATTCTAATATCATAAACTTTCATCCATCATGATTCATAGATTTTTTTTATACTGGCACATTTGGAGAATAAAGGGAAATATGAGAATCACTACTTACATCTTTCATGTATTTGAGGATGGCGTGCTTTGTATAATCTCTCCAGGGACTTATATTGAATTTTCACCAATATTTCTCCTGGTAGAGGTAGTTTTAATGGCTTTCCCTTTTCATTTTCAATTATGATATCTCTCACTCCACTTGTCAAAGAAGAAGAGTGGTGATTCTACCATCTAACAAGTAACAATACCAATTATGCAGTCTTAAATTAGAAAAATGAACACAGAAACCAACTACAACCAATATGTGTCAGACTGTTGTTAGGCTCAAGTCACAGGGACCCCAAAGATCAACGAAGAGAAAATTGCAGCCAATTCTGATACAAACACATAAAGATCTTTATTATAAGCTGGCAAGGAAGGTCTCTCACCCTCCTGTCACAGAATGTCAAAGTGAGATCCTCAGGTCTAGGGGTGTATGGTATTAATTGTAGGTACAGCAAGCTTGGGGAATTTCTATATGAGTCAGCAAGTTAATACTTTTTAAAATTGCTTTTCTGGCATAATCAGTAGGAACCGAACACATGGGCAAAACCATCTGACAAATAGGATGGCCAACCTATCTATTCTCTGAAGAATATCTTTGGTTGTTTATATTTATTGTGACTCTGCTATTGTAACTTGACTGGATGTTGTTAAAGGAGAAGGGGGTTGTCATGGAACGTTTGTTCAGTGGACTTTGTGGTTTTCTTCCTGGAACTGGAGTTTAGCCCTTGGTCTCCCACAAAATGGAGTTTCTTCAAAAACTGTGTTGGTGGGGCTTTACAAGACTCCAGTTAAAACTAGAGGATATGTGCTTCATTTAATTCGCAGAATCAACATGGTGGATCACAACCATCTTTCACTTTAGTCCTAGGGAATCCAAGATGCATATCTGCCATTTAAGGATGCTGCATGTTCATGGTACATAGATACACATGCAAAACACAACTACAAAAGCACACATGCACATGAAAATAAACATTAAATGTAAATAACAGAAGAGAAGAATCAAATCTATTGATCACCTGACATCTACAGCCCCCACTTTAGGAGAGGTTCGCAATGCCAGTTGGGGTCCTCAGGAAGCAGTATCTATTCAGAAGCAATGTTTAGTGAAATCTGAAAGGTCTGTTTAATCCTTTCCCACCAATAAAGAGTTAAACTAGTACAAGGCCATAAGTTCCTCATGTCAAGGGCAAAAGAAAGATTGATTTTAAAATCATTTGTTCCTTAAAGGATCTTGGTCTCTCCTGGATCTTACAAAATTTGGTAAGTTTGTATGTCATTATGATTCAAAGTAGCCTTTTGTCCATTTGTCCTCTGGTTTTTCTGCTTATACAGAATGAACAAGAACTTTTAAGTTAATATCAATGGACAGTGCCGGATTCCAAACCATCGACTTTTGGCTCGTAAACAAAATCACCAGAAAGTTGTCATACAATTGCTTTCAAAACATTTAAATAAGGTATCTGTGAAACATGAGTTGACTAAACCTTGAGAGAAGGGCCTTATCCTCAGGAATATCTATTTCTATAGCAACTAACTAAAAATTCACCTATTTCTAAAATTCAAACAGACAAGCTAGAGTTACAGGTAATGAATGTTTAAACTTAAGTACAATCATCACATTAAGAAACATGTCTCATTTATTTTAGCATGTTCATTATACTTGCAAAATATTCAAGATGCCTTAGTCTATTCTTTTGGGCGTCTCACTTTAGAGTTACCTTTTTTTTTTGTTTTAAGTGCAAGCACCTGCTGTTGTAATCGTGGCCACTAGAGGGACTCACATATAGTATATGCTGAACTCACACCAGATAATTCAAAGAAACTGTTATGTAATATAGCAGCCACCAGAGGGCAGCAGAGACTTATTCAGAACACCGCACAGTTATAAACAGAATGACATGCCTGCAGTTTGGATCTAAAACTACAGTGGTTTTAAAATGTTATGAAATTTTTGTCATTTTGTTTTACGGAAAGAAAATAATTTTTTTCTTTTTTAATAATTTTTCTGAAAGAGGCAGAAATTTGTCTTTATATTCCCTCAATATTAAATTGCACATAAAAGAATATTTTAGAAGATTATAATTCATCAATATCTATGTTATATGAATCAACCTTTTGATGGCTCTGAGAACTCATCGATAACTTCACGTGCATTTGATTTATTTTGATTATATGTGCCATTTCTTTATCTAAGTTTACAGTTTTATGTGGGTGCCTCATGTTCCACCATCATTTCTTGAAATCAGTTGTTCTGTGATAATTATATTCTTCAATATCTTTGTCAGAAATAGACTGATGATATGACCATCCATCCATCTCCAGAATTTCCATTCTGAGTTACAGAATGTAACTCTATTACTGTGATACTCTGTTGCTTACATCATTTTGTTTGCTCTTACAGAAAAAGCATTGAGTCCCTAATCATTGTGGTGATTAGAAACATTGTGATGCTAGCTGGATATATTTTATATAAATCCTTTATAAGCTGAAATATTCCCTTGTACTTCTAGTTTTGTTCTAGAGTTTGAAACATAAGTGAGTGTTGAGTTTACATAACTGAAAGTTCTGCTTGTGCTAAGATGCCCACTTTGTCTTCTCAGGTGCTGAGATGGTGAATGGAATGAAACATTACAAAGTATTGAATTAGCCTTGTACTTTTGTTGTTAGACTCATTTGATTATTCTATATTGTTTTTATTTGAAAAGTTGTTACATATTATTTGTTACAACTTAAGAGATTTTGTGTAATGTTCACCTAGTGTATTCATTCACCTTGTATATTCATGGACATCTCTTTCTTCAGGTTAGGGAAATTTTCCTCTATAATTTGGTGAACATATTTACTGGCCCTTTAAATTGGGAATCGTCACCCTCATCTATACCTATCATTCTTAGGTTTGGTCTTCTCATTGTGTCCTGGGTTTCCTGGATGTTTTGGGTTAGGAGCTTTTTGCACTTTGCATTTTCTTTGACAGTTGTGTTAATGTTTTCATGGTATCTTCTGCACGTGAGATTCTCTTTTCTATCTCTTGTATTCTGTTGGTGATGCTTGAGTCTATGACTCCTGATCTCTTTCCTAGGTTTTCTATCTTCAGGATAGTCTCCCTTTGTGGTTTCTTTATTGTTTCTACTGCCATTTTTAGATCCTGGATGGTTTTGTTCAATTCTTTCACCTGTTTGGTTGTGTTTTCTTGCAATTCTTTAAGGAATTTTTGTGTTTCCTCTTTAGGGGCTTCTACCTGCTTACCTGTGTTCTCCTGTATTTCTTTTAGGGAGTTATTTATGTCCTTCTTAAAGTCCTCTATCATTATCATGAGAAGTGATTTTAATTCTGAATCCTGCTTTTCCAGTGTGATGGTGTGTTTAGGGCTGGCTATGGTGGGAGAACTTGCCTTTGGCCGTCTAGTTAACTCTAGTATTACCTGCACTCACTGTGTCTGACTGGAGTCTGTTATCTTGCTTGTGTCAGAACTCCTCAGAGTCCAGATGTCTCTGTGATCTTGTGATCCTGTGATCCTGTGATCCTGTGATCCTAAGCTCCTGGGTGAAAGAACTCCTGGGACTCAGGCTGCCTCTGGGATCCTGAAATCCTGCTGCTCTGAGTGCAGTGGTTCCTCTAGGATGGTTCAGTATATAGTGTCTTCACAGGAGCAGACCAGCTAGTTGTTCACTAGTCTGAGTGGAGTGACTCCTCTAGAATGTCTCGGGGTACAGTGTCTGGTGCTCTGAGTGCAGTGGTTCCTTTAAGATGGCTCGGGATACCTTGTCTCCACAGGAGCAGACCAGTTAGGTGTCTGACCCAGCCAAAAGGACCAGGCACTGGGCAGAAGAAAAGTTGTATTCCGGAGGGCGGGGTTTGGGTTGTTGATGGGACCTGAGTGCCCCTAGCTCCCAGTTGTAACTCTGGGGCATAGGGTAGTGTGAGAGGGTTCTTACCCGCTGCTCTGAGTGCAGTGGATCCTCTAGGATGGCTTGGGATATGATATCTCCACAGGAGCAGACCAGCTTGGTGTCTCTGGAAAAGGTTCTCATTCTCACCTCATTGATTGTTTTCCTGCCTGCCACAACTCTTACAGAGTCCACTACAATTATTGAACCTTAAATCTAAATCAAGTTATATTCCTATCATTTATACTTTAATGCATAACAAGTGTGGTTACATCAGCATCACCACAAACACTTGGGTATGTGTTGCTGGATGACATCGGCAACCTTTTTTTTTTTTTTTGCCATGTTTTCGTTTTCCTCTTTGATGGGGTTTTTAGATGTTTTTTTCAACTATGTTGACACTTTGACTATTTCCACCCATAGCCTTCTTTTTACCCCTCATGCCTTCCACTGCCATTAGACTTCATGAGTCTGTCAGTTCAACTTCTTCATCAATAGATTATAAATGGGATTATTTGTATTCGTATAAAATCTAAGATTCATAAATGAGGAAAAATGTGATGTATCTGAGTCTCAATTACTTTGCTTGATAATGATAATTTTGGCTACATTTACTATCTAAAAATAAGATAATTTTAATAATTTTGTGACTAAATAAAACTCCGTAGCACATGCATAATGCATTTTCTTTATTTATTCTTTTGTTGATGGAGACTTAGGTTTATTTTATAATTTGGCTTTGTGAATATTATAAAAATGAGCATTCCTGTGTAAGTTTGGTGTGGTGGTTTGAATGAAAATGGGCCCCTATTTCCATAGGAAGTGGCATTATTGCAGCTGTGAGGAAGTGTGTCATGGGTAATGAGCTTTTATATTTCAAAAGCTCAAGCCAGGTCCACTGTTACTGTCCCTTCCTGCTGCCTGCTAATCCAGGTGTAGAACTCTCAACTACTTCTCCAGCACCATCTCTGCCTGCATGCCACCATAATCCATGTCAAGATGATATTAGAATCTATAATCCAGCACCAATTAAATGTTTTTCTTTATGAGTTGCTGTGGTCATGCTGTGTCTTCAGATCAATATAATATTGACTAAGAAAATTGGCTATGGGAGTGCTATTGCTAAAACCTTGCTTATCTGTATATGTCAAAATCTACTCACTGTGTTTGTGTCTGTTTCAGAACTTCAGGTGTGAACGTAATGAGCCAGAATAAATAGCGGCTGCAACTCTATCAAAGATTTTACACGTGGGAAAAACGCAATTATAATTAAGATTTAATTTTTTACTAATTATTTTTGAGGTTATAATATAATTACATTTCTTCCTTTCAAAACCTCCTATGGATCCTTCTCCACAATCCTTCAAATTTATGGCATCATTTTCACTAGTTGTTATTTCATGCACATATGCGTATATAAAGACATGTATATTCTTAAATATAAACTGTTCAGCCCATATGTCACATGTATGTATGTATGTTTGTAGAGCTGATTGTTGGGCACTGAACAGTTGGTGTTCTCTTTTCTAGAGAAAACCACCTCCCTAACCTCCAGCTGTTCTCAGTTAACTGTAGTTCTTTGCGTAGGGTTGAGGCTTCATGGGATTTTCCCTGTACAGGTTGGTATGTCCGCTGGTGTCCTTGTTCATCTCACTTTTAGATAGTCATGTTCATGATACTGTATGGATTTATCTCTGATGTAATTATATTATAATCTCAAAAATTTAAAGAAATTATTAAAGAAGATTCTACAAATCCAAATGACTAGTCTCCATGATTATGAGGAGGTAAAATGTTATAGATGGGAGACAAATAATTTTGGGTTGTACTTTGCTCCTTTGAAACACATCCTTTGACCATCCCCTAAATGTAGAATAACATTAAAATCTTTACAAAATTGTCTCAACAAATCACTAGCTTTGAGAAAAACAAATTGGTCAGAATATTATCTGTCAGGGGCAGCCTTGCTTATACACTGAAGGCCTAAAATCAGCCATAGGCCTAAGTCAGCTTACTAACATAAAGTCTTGGGTCTCTGTGGAAAAACAATGAAACAAATATCTATAAGATATTACAAACAGGCAGCTTTGGTGGAAATTTACCAACCTGGATAAGAATAAGTAGTCATAGGTCTTGTGAATAGTCATAGACCTTGTGGATAGACAGCCTTGGAGGATAGTACCAACTTAGATTAGGACAAGTAATTCATAGACAGAGTCATAAGTAACCTGTTCCCTGAACCTTCCCCCAGCCAATACCCTGTTCTAGAAGATATCTGTACTTCCCCCTGAATACCTACACTCCTGCGTCATCCCTTCTTCACATCCTGCCTTTTTGTGTATATAACCCTTGTGTGAAAAAGTAAAACAGTTTGATCAGCCTATAGACAAGCCATCATTCTTTGCATCTGCCTGTTTCCCCATTATCTCTTTCAGGTGACCTTGCCGGACTCCTTTTTAATGCTCTACTGAACGGGGCAATTATCAGTTAATATGTAAAACCTTTAACAGGATTTCCTCTTCCTTGCTATAACTTGCCTTCCCCTGCTGTCCATAAAGATATTTGGTATACGTATTATTTGGTTAGTGACTCATTTCTTCCATAGCTAATAAAATCCCATGAAATCATTTTGACATTGGATTATATTTGTGCCAAGCTAAATATCTGTTTCCAGGTTATGTTCATTAAATTTTAGCTCTAGATTAAGGTGCTCTTAATCCCTTTGAGATGAGATGAGAACTGGGTAATATTTAGTGTGTATACATTTTTGTCACTAAAAGTTTTGGCACTCAATGCAGAATCAGTAAGATAATCTATTTGCGTGTAAGGAGTCGCCTGCATTCTATTAGGTACCAGAATGGGGGGTTTTGTGCTCAATCATCTGGTGCAGCCTTTACAGATGCATGTGGATGTTGAGGTCTTGGGGGCTTAGACAATCATTTACTTGGTCAGTGTTTCTTTTTTTTCCATATTTTTATTGGATGTTATGTTTACATTTCAGATTTTATCCCCTCACCCCCATTCCCCCCAACACACAGGAACCCCCTATCCCATCCCCACTCCTGCATCCACAAGGGTGTGCCCCCACCTACCCCCACTCTCCCCTCCCACCCTCGAATTCCTCCCCTCTCTGTGTTCAGCCTTCATGGGACCAAGGATCTCTCTCCCACCCATGCCTGACAAGGTCATCCTCCTCTAAGTATACAGTTGAAGACATGGGTGCCTCCATTTGTGCTCCCAGGCTGGTGGTTTAGACCCTGCGGAGCTCTGGTTGGTTGGCACTGTTGCTTTCCTCTTGGGGCCACCAACCCCTTCAGCTCCTTCAGTCTTCTCTCTAACTTCTTCATTGGGAATCCTTGATCAAATCAATGGGTAGCTGCGAGCATCCACCTCTGGATATGTCAGGCTCTGGTAGACCTCCTAGGAAACAGCTACATCAGGCTCCTGTCCGCATGCACTTCCTGACATCCATATCGGCGTCTATCTTTGGTGACTACACATGGGACTGATACCAAGGTAGAGTGGTCTCCAGATGGCTCCTCCTTGACTTTCTGCCCCATACTTTGTCTCCATATTTGCTCCTTTGAGCATTCTGTCACTCCTTCCAAGTAGGACCGAGGCATCCACACTAAGTCTTCCTTCTTCATGAGCTTCATGTGGCCTGTTAGTTGAATCTTGGCTATTTCAAGCTTTTGGTCTAATATCCGCATATCAGTGAGTAAATACCATGTGTGTTCTTTTGTGATTGGTTTACCTCACTCAGGATGATATTTTCTAGTTTCATCCATTTACCTAAGAATTTCTCAAGTTCATTATTTTTGATAGCTGAGTAGTACTCCATTGTGTAAATGCATCACATTTTATGTATCCATTCCTCTGTTGAAAGACATCTGGGTTCTTTCCAGCTTCTGGCTATTATAAATAAGGCTGCTATGAACATAGTGGAGCATATGTCCATGTTATATGTTGGAACACCTTGCTATTCTAAAAACTCTCTGGTTGAGACAGCTAGCTTTCATCTTGAGACAGCTCTCTTTGCTTGTAAAAATTCTAAAAGCTCTCTGAATAGCTAGCTCATAGGATTTTTGACCAAAGTCAAGAAATCTGCTATAAAAAATTTCTGGATCTTCTAACGAAGTCAGAAATTCTGTTAGAAAAAAAAATTGTGAAGAGCTGTTTTTGACTTTCAGAGATCTCTAAACAGCTTGGCTCTCTCTAGAGAAAACAATTCTAAAGAACTGTTATCACTTTCTTCTAGCTCATCTCATGGAGACCAAAAGCCCAGTTTTTTTATTTATGTATTATTTCAGTGATTTATTCTAGATTTCCTCTTGACCACTCCACAAATCAGCATTTCATTACCTTAGCCTCTTGACTCTTAAGAAGAGATAGCAAGCATAAGCATAAACAGTAGGTTATCTGGGTGGGACTTTGCCCTGGAATTATCATTCTGAACATGTGTGGATCTAAATTTTCTCTGTCCTAAGCTGATCTTGAACTCAGGAATCTGCTTGCATTTGTATCTACCTGTCTTTGTATCTGTCTGACAAACCGGCTCATAGTGTAACTGCTTCTGTTACTTTATATCTGTGAATTTCCTTAAACAATTCAAATCGCATCCTTATATTTTTGCATAGTTGAGAGACTCTATATTTTGAACTCATGATTTTAGAGTTCTTTTCTCCAGAATTAAAGGCTGTCCCAAGAGTCCTAGTGTTTACTATTTTGCTGAGACATTAGCCATATCTTCGCCTCTCAGACTCATACTGTCTCTGATTATCATGGAGTCATTAAAATTAAGAGGGAGGACATTTCTCAGAGGAATGTGAAAATATGCACATTATTATACAAACAGCAGTCATTGATACATGCCTGCTGGCCCTATCCCAGGAGCAGGAACCATGTCATTCTGTCCCTATGAAGGTCATGCCAGTAGCAATCCTGCATTATCTGAGTTTTAACATAAATTTTAATATATTTTTATCAATTTCTGTAAAGAATGTTATTGAAATTTGTTGAGGATTGCAAAGAATAAATAGATTACTTTTATAAACTATGTATTCTTTGCAATTTCATAAAATTATTTCTACCAATCTATGAGCATGGGATTTCTTTTCATCTTCTGGTATACACCTTCGTTTTCTTTTTTCTGTGTCTTTGAATTGTTATTACACAGGTCTTTCACTTTCTTGGTTAGATTTCTTCTAATATATTTTAGTTTATGAGGCTTCTGTATCTGAGATTGTTTGGCTATTTTTTCTGATGTTTCTAGTTAGTACCTAGAAAAGCTAATGATTTTCTGCCTGTTAATTTACTGGATGTATCAGCTGGAGGAGTTTTCTGGTGGAGTCATTAGCATATTTTATGTATAGGATCAAGCCAGCTGTAAATTATGATGCTTTGTCTTCTTTCCTATTAGCATCCTCTTTATGTCCTAGACTTGTCACCACTGTTCTAACAAAAAAAAAACCAAACAAACAAACAAAAAAAAAACCCTTTCTAGGGAATCCAGAAATACACGGCTCACATCTCAACATAATAAAGGTAATACAAAACCCATATTCAGTATTATGATGAATCGAGAAAACTTCAAAAAAAATTCCACATACATCAGAATAAGACAAAGATGTCCACTTACCTCTCTCTTGTTTTCTTTATCAAATATCAGATTGCTGTGGTTACTTGTACTCATGTATGGGTCTTCTTCTTTGTTCCACTGGTATCCATGTTTGTTTAAGTGACAATAACATATTTTTATTATTACACAATGTATCATTACTATGGTTATAGAATATATTTTGCAACCTCAAATAGTAATCTCTTCAGTTTTTGTTGTTGTAGTGGTTTCTGTTGTTTGATTTATTTTGTTTTGCTCGGGACATCTTTGGCTTTCTGGGATCTATACTAGTTACATATTTTTTTCTTTTGGCTGTGAATAATGTTGTGTGTGGTTTGTTTGAGATTTTATTGAACCTGTAAATTGCCTTTAGTAGATAGTAATTTTACAATATTGAATTTATTGATTCATAAATATGGCAGATTGTTCCATTTAATAATGTCTGCCTCAATCTCATACAGCACTTTGAAGGCTTCACTCTAGAAAGACATCACCTCCTCAGCTAGGTGTATTAAAAGATATTTGTTGTCTTTGAGACTATTAAAAATGGGTGTGAATCCATAATTTCCTTCACAGCATGTTTGTTGTTGGTATATAGAAAGAGTTCTGAATTTTGTAAGTTGAAAATATGTATTCAACATAAATACATGTTTCTATATATTCAACTTTCAATATATACAGTCAACTTATAAATATACCCTATAAATATACCCTATATATGTTTATAAATGTATATGCATGTATATTGAGAGAGAGAGAGGAGACTATATGTACAACCTGCTCAGTTAATTTAATGTTGTCTATATGTATGTTTTAATGTTTGACCATCTGATATTGGATAACCAATTGTTATTCTATCCTCTGGGGAAGACTATGTCTCAGCATTCCTTAGTTGTCTATAGTTCTTTGTGTGGTAGTGAGGACTCCTGGTATTGCCTCTGTCCATATAAACATGTCTATTGTTGTTTGTCCTTGTTCAGCTCCTATTAAGGTAGTCATGTTGGTGAGAGTTTATTGCTATAACTTTTGACAATATTAGGAGACACTCTTTCATAGCAAATGGCCTAATCCTTGAGCTCCTATAATCTCTCCAACCTTCTTTCACAATAATTCCTAAGTCTTAAGTATAAGAGATGTATTGTAGATGTATCCCTTACACTAGAAGCCATCACTATGGACTTTGATCAGTTGCAGTTTCATATAATGGTCTATATCTGCTGAAAATAACAGAAGTTTACTTGATGAGTCATGAGGGCTATCATTATTTGTGTGTATAAGAATAAACATTTTTAATTTATTTTTATATTATGCTGATTTTGTAACATTGTAGTTTTAAAGTTTTTTCCTTAGTGATATCTGTAGCCTGGGATAGTTGGCTTGGTTTCCAGCACTAGGCATAATTTCCCTCTTGTTGACTACATCTTAACTCCTATTAAGAGTTGTTAATTGTCTATCCCAGGGGGATCTTCATTCTTCTGCTGCCTCTCCTCCATTTCCTTCAGACTCCTGAACCATACAGAGTAGAATCTAGAGAAAACAAGATGGTTTAATACAAATCTAAATTCAAACAATATCTATCCACAAGATAAAAAATATCTTGGATTAACCCTAACCAAGCAAGGAGGAGGTCTATAAGATCTATATGACAAGAATTTCAAGTCCCTGAAAAAAATTGAAAAAGATATCATTACCCATACCATGCATTTTTTTTTATCTCTATTGTTATGTAGTACATCTTGAGATCAGGGATGGTCATTTCCTCAGAAGTTTTTTACTGTTAAGGATTATTTTTACTATCCTGGGTTTTTTGTTTTTCCATACTTAATTGACAATTCCTTTTTCCATTTTTTTTGAAGAACTGTGTTGTGATTTTGATGGGGATTTCAATGAATCTGTAGATTGCTTTTGGTAGGATGGTCATTTTTGCTATCTTAATCCTACCAATCCTTGAGCATGGGAGATCTCTCCCATGAGGTCTTCTTCAATTTCTTCCTTGAGATACTTGAAGTTCTTGTCATATAGACCTTACACTTGTTTGGTTAGTGTCACACCAAGATGTTTCATATTATTTGTGACTATTGTAAAGGGTTTTATAGTCCTACTCAGAAGGGGGAAGAAAATAATCTTGGGAAGTAGAGGGAGAGAGAGATCTGGGAGGGAGAGAAGAGGGGGAGGGAAAAGGGAGGCCAGTTCAGATATAGGAAAAAATGGGAGAGAAGTACAAAGAGTCAGAAATTTGAAAGGAGGGGAGTAGCAGTGGGGGAGGGGGAACTGGGGATAGCCACTAGAAAGTCCCAAATGCCAGAGACTCAAGAGATTTCCAGGACCCAACACGGAGGACATTAGCTGAAATACCCAACAAAGGGTAGATACAACCTGTAGAGTCTATATCTAATAAATTGGCACAGCCCATGGTTTAGGGATGGGACCATCCAACCATCTCAAAAATTTTAACCCAGATTTGTTCCCTTCTAAAGAAAATACAGACACTGAGTGGAACAAAGACTAAAGGAAAGGCCATTCAGATACTGCCCCACCTAGGAATCCATCCCATTTGCAGACACCAAACCCAGACACTATTGCTGATGCCAAGAAGCGCTTGCTGACAGGAGCCTTGTAATAGCAGTCTCCTGAGAAGCTCTGCCAGATTCTGACAAATACAGATGCGGATGCTCACAGCCAATCATTGAACTGAGCATAGGGACCACAATGGATGAGTTCGGGGAAGGACTGCAGAAGCTGAAGGTGATTGCAACCCCATAGGAAGAACAACAATATCAACTAACAGGACCTCCATACACACATACCAAAGCTCCCAGGGACTAAACCACCAACCAAAGAATACACATGGAGGGAATCCATGGCTCTGGCTGCAGATGTAGCAGAGAATTGCATTATCTGGCATCAATGAGAGGGAGGCCCTTGGTATTGTGAAAGCTCAGTGCCCCAGCATAGGTTGGGGAGTGGGTGAGTGAGTGGGGAAAGCATCCTCATAGAGGCAAGGGAATAAAAATGAGATAGGGGGTTTGCAGAGGGAAAATCCCAGGAAGAAGGACATTTGAAATATAAACAAAATAACCAATAAAAATTTCTTTCAAAAGAAATCTGAATATTTCTTTTTATTCACAGAGAAATGAAATCCTAACAACCCTGAGAATCCTAAAACACCAATCAGAATGGCTAAGGTCAAAAACTCAAGTGACAGCACACATAGGTGAGGATGTGGAAAAGAGGAAAACTCTTTAGATGGCTGGTGGGATTGCAAACTGGTACAACCACTCAGAAAATCAATCTGGTGGTTCCTCCAAAAGCTGGAAATAGTTCTACCTAAAGATGAAGTTTTACCACTCTTGGGCATATACCCAAAAGATACTCCACTATACCACAAAGAAACATGCTCCACTATGTTCATAGCAACCTTATTCATAATAGCCAGAAGCTGGAAACAACTAAGATGCCCCTCAATCGAATAATGGATATAGAAAATGGGGTTTATTTAAACAAAGGACTACTATTCAACTATTTAAAAAAAGAACATTATACATTTTGCAGACAAATTAATGGAACTTGAAAATATCATCATTATTGAGGTACCCCAGACCTGAAAGACATAAATGGTATGTATTCACTGATAAGTGGATCTTAGCCAAATAGTACAGAGTACCAAGGATACAACCCACAAACCACAAGAAGTTTACCAAAAGGAATACCCAAGTAAGAATGTTTCAAGAACACTTAGAAGGGGGAACAAAATAATCATGAGAGGCAAAGGGAGAGAGAAACCTGAGTGGGAGAAGGAGGAGGGGAAATGGGGGAAGGATCCGGTATTAGGAGAGACATGATAGAAGCCCAGTGGGCCATGGGAATGAATGGACATATGCAGCTTCTGGAGGTGGGGAAGTGGGACGACCCTCTAGAAAAACCCAGAGATTTGGAATGTGTGAGAGACTTCCAAAATTCAATGAGGGTGACCTAAGCCAAAATGATCAACAGTGGGGAGAAGGAACCTGAAGAGACAACTTCACAGATAAAAAACAGAGAATCCAATAATGCATGCCACTCGAGATTGTCTCTTCAAAGAAAGATGGATAACCTGTTTTCATCCCAGTAGGTTGGGAATGGATGCAATTAATACCCTAGTGCCCTCTGCAATTGCTGTATGACCAGGCCAGACCTGGCTCCCTCAAACTCTTTTGTTTACCTCAGTCATCACCCCTGTTCCTTACCTTGAACATTGTTTCTCAATCATTAGAACCCACTTTTATGGAAGACGTCACTTATACTTCATAAAGAGTTTCTATGTAATCCTGTTTTACGCTCTGTTGTACACACAGAATTGAGTTAATTATCACTAGAAAACTTTTTTCCAAAGTGTGCTGCACTTAAGTATGCCTAAAATAAACTTACTCACATCATACTCTCAAAGTATGAATCAAACCAGTTACTGAAGCATGTTGAACCACAACTCCTCCTTGCCTAACTCAGATATACACTCTGTTTGCCATGGTGTTTACATAGACACCCCACACACACACACACACACACACACATACACACTCAAATCAGAATGTCAAGTGCCAAGAAAGCAACTGACAACAAATTCTAGAGGGGGATGCAGAAAACAGGGAACCCTCATTTACTGTTGGTGAGAATGCAAACTAGAACAGCTCCTATGGAAATCAATATGGATTGTTCTCAAAAAGTTAAAGCAAACCTACCATATGTCCCAGCTATATAACACTGCTTGGCATATGCTGAAAGGACTCAACATCCTACTTCACAGATAATTGCTCAGCTATATTTATTGCTGTTATATCCACAATAGCTAGAAAATGTAAACAACCTAAATGTTCTACATCTGCCAAATGGAATATATATATAGTGTGTTATAGTATTCAATAAAATATAAAATATAAAATTATGAACTTTCAAATAAATGCCTGGAACTAAAAAAGTCATGTTGAGTGAGCTGTCCTGGACCCAGAAATGCAAATATTTCACATTCATTCTTATTTGAGGTTCCTAGTTTGAAATATTCAGATGTGTGTCTATAGCCTGCAGTAACTACAAAAACAAGCACAGTAAAATAAAACTATTGATAGGAACAAGACCTTGAGGAGCAATGGCCAGAGAAGTAGCAGGGTGAAAGTAATATGATAAGAGAAACTGGATAAGGGTGACTCCTTAGAAAGGACCATGTAAGGACAACGTAGAAGGAAGGGGCTGGACACAATAAGAATATGGAAGTCTGAAAAAGCCACAAATAATCATACTATTAAAACTATTTACCCAAAAAATTATGATGCACATATCACTGTAAGTATACACATATAGTTCCAATGAACTGTTCTTATCTGAGTTGATGATGATCCAACCAAGAGACACAACACTTAAAAAAATTCGCCACCACTACCTACCTCACCCCACCCCTATCCTGACCCCACCCCTGCATCATTTTTAAATTGGGCACTGAGGATCTGAACTAAGATTGTCAAACACCAGATATGAAAACAACTCCTTTGAGTTGTTGACAGGTATTGTCTAAAAGACTTCCAAAGCTTACAGACTGTTGGTGCTGCCCTTGGTAACTCCCCAGAGGTGAAGGATATGCTCCTAATTCTGAAGATACTGTTCACTTCAGAAACAGGAGCCAGCCAACCATGAGTTGGAGTAGACCTGAATGACTCCTTTCTGAATATTTTAGCTTTTATATAAAGCTATGACACGTGTGAACTACATCAATGACCAACAAGGTTGTAGTAGTGGCCCACATATTTTGGCTGTAACCAATATCTCTGTAATTGGACTACAACAATATAAAGTGTTCATAGTAACTTTAATCTTAATAATGAGAAACTGGTAACAACACAGATGCTTCTCAACTAAAGAATGGATAAAGAAAATGTAGTACATTCACACAATGGAGTATTACTCAGCTACTAAAAACAAGGACATAATGAAATTTGCAGGCAAATGAATGGAACTAGAAAATGTTATCCTGAGTAATGTAACTCAGAACCAAAAGTACATGAATGGTATGTACTCATTTATATGCTAATATTAGCCATAAAGAACAGGGTACCTAGGTTACAATCTACAGACCTAAAGAAGATAAATAACAAGGAGGTCCAAAGCAAAGATGTTTAAATCTTACTCAAAAGGGCAATTAAAATTGAAATTGGAGGTTAATGGATAGAAAAATACTTGGTGAGAGATGGAATGGGGAACGGAACAGGGGTTTGGATCAGGGGTCAGTGAGAAAGGGCAAGGGAGTGAATGGAAATCAGGGATGGTGGGGAGCATCCTTAGAACATGCCATAGATCTGGGATGAGGGAGACTCCAAAGAGTCTATGAAGGTGACTTTAACTGGGACTTTTATCAGTGGGTGATATGGAGACTGAAGTGGACACCTCCTGTAGCCAGGCAGGACTCCCAGTGGAAAGATAATGACACCAACCCACACACAAAACATTGAGCCCAAAATTTGTTCTGCCAACGAGAAGTGCAGGTACAAAGATACAGCAGGGACTGAGGGAATGGCCAACCAATAACTGATCCAACTTGAGACCTATCTCATGGACAAGGACCAGTCCCTAACACTATTAATTATACTGTTATGCTTGCAGACAGGAGCCTAGCATAACTGTCCTCTGACAGACTCCACCCAGCTGCTGACTAAAAGAGATGCAGTGTCCCACATCCAAACCATAGATGGGGCTTGAGGAGTCTTGGGGAAGAGTTGGAGGAAAGGTTGAGGACCTGGAGGGAGATAGGAACTACACAGGAAGACCAACAGAATCAACTAGTCTGGACCCTTGGGGGCTCCCAGGGACTGAACCACCAACCAAACAACATATAAGGGCTGGAAATAGTGTTCCCACACATTTGTAGCAGATGTGCAGCTTGGTCTTAATCTAACTCTGTTACCTGCCTGTGGATCCTGTTTCCCTAACTGGGAAGTCTTATCTGGCCTCAATGAGAGAGTAATCCTGCATTGACTGTAGGTGCCATGGTTGGGTTGATACTCAGGGGTGCTCGCCCCTTCTCAAAGGTGAAGGGAAGAGGGATGCAGCAACAAGACAGGTGAGTGGGAACTGGGAGGAGTGGGGCTACAATTGGAATGTAAAGTTAATAAATAATTTAATTAATGGAGAATAAAAAGAAAAGTCAATTCTCAACTTCAAATGGAAAAACAAAAAATCCAGAGTAGCTTAAACTATCTTCAATGATAAAAAAGCTTCGGACTGTTGCACCATTCCTAATTTCACATTGCACTACAGGGTTATAATAATAAAAAAGCACATAAAATCATCATTAAAACAGACATGTTGATCAAATGAATACTGTGACACAAAGCCGGCACCTGATTTTTGACAAGGAAGCAACAATTTGAGCAGCCACTGTCTCTGACTCTGTTGCCTGTTTTTGGATCACATTCCCCTAACTGAACTCCCTTATGTGAACTCAGTGGGAAAGGATGCAAAAATCCTGTTAAGACTTTATATACCAGGACAAGGTGGTGCACATAGGAGTCCTCCCTTTATCTGAGATAGGAGTCCTCCCTTTATCTGATGAGAGGGCTGTGTGAGGGTGTGGCTGGGAGAAAGGGGGCTGTGATCAAGATATAAAATGAATAGATAAATTAATTAATGGGGAAAAGCCAAAATTGTACAATGAAAAAAAGAAAGCATCTTCAACTAATGGTGCTGATTTAACTGGATATCAAAATGTAGAAGAATGCAAATAGATCCATACGTATCACCTTGCACAAAACTAAAGTCCAAATGAATCAAGCACCTCAATATAAAACCAGATAGTTACTCTAAACCTGAAAGGATAGAACAAGGGAAATATTGTTGAACACATTGTCACAGGAGAAGACATTCTTAACAAAACACTAATAATGCAGGCACTAAGGCTGTCAATAAATGGAACCTCATGAAACTGAAAATCTTGTATAAGGCAAAGAACACTCTAAATATGGTAGAAAAATAACAGCCTACAGAATAAAAAAATATTTTTTTACCAACTCCACATCTGAAAGAGGGTCAATGTCCAAAATATATAAAGAACTCAAGAAACTAGATATCAAAATTTTAAATAATTTTGTTAAAGTGGAGTACAGTTTTAAACAGAAAATTATCAATAGAAAAATCTCAAATGGCTGAAAAACACTTAAAAAATATTTCTACATCTTTAGCCATTAAGGAAATGAAAATCAAACTATTTTAAGATTATTTCTTACATCTGTCATAATGGCAAAGATCAATAATACAAGGGACTGTCCGTGCTGGTGAGGATGTGGAGCAAGAGGAGTACTCCTCCATTGTTTTTAAGCATTGAAGCTTTTACTTCTTTGTTTAGATTTACCCCAAAAAATTTTGTGTTAGTTGTGGCCATTGTGAAGTGTACTGTATCCCTAATTTCTTTCTCAAATTTTCATTTACATATATAAAGGCTAATGAATTTTTGGGTTAATCATTTATCTAGCTACTTCATTGATGGTATCTGTCATCTATAGGAGTTCCCTAATAGAATTTTGGAGTCACTTATGAATCTATCATATCACCTGCAACAGTATTTTGACTTTTTCATTTGCTTTTTGTGCCCTCTTGATCTCCTTTTGTCATCTTATTGCTAGAACTTCAGTAAGTTATAATAACTTCTATACACTAGAATTTCAAATACCATATTGAATAGATGTGGAGGGAGGGGACAGCCTTGTCTTGATCCTGATTTTAATGGAATTGCTTTAGATTCACTCCATTTACTTTGATGTTGGCTATAGGCTTGCTGTAACTCTAATCTCTCCAAGACTTTCATCATGAAGGGGTGTTGGATCTTGTCAAAGGCATTGTCAGTAACTAATGAAATCATCACGTGGATTTTTATTTCAGTTTTTCTATATGGTGAATTACATTGACAATTTTTAAAATGTTGAAACATTCCTGCATCACTGGAATGAAACCTAGTTGATAATGATCTGTGATCTTTTTGGTGTATTCTTGGATTCCATTTTCAAAGTCTTTTATTGAGTATATTTGAATTAATGTTCCTGAGGACATTTGGTCTGAAATTCTCTTTCATTGTTGAATCTGTGTGTGGTTTGGGTATCAGGGTGACTGTGGCCTCATAGAAAAAAATGTGCAATGCTCCTTCTATTTTTATTTTGTGGAATAACTCTAGGAGTATTCGCTTTAGCTCTTCTTTGAAAGCCTAGTAAAATTTTGTGATAAAATCATCTGGCCCTGGTTTTATTTTTGGTTGGGAAATTTTTAATTACTTTTTCTATTTTCTTAGAACTTATAGGCCTATTTAAATAGTTTATCTGATATTGATTTAACTTTGGTAAGTGGTATCTATTAAGAATATTGTCCATTTCTTTTACATTTCCCAATTTTGTGGAGTACAGGTTTTTAACGTATGACCTAATGATTCCTTGGATTTCCTCAGATTGTGTTGCTACACTCGCTTTTTCATTTCTGATTGTGTTAATTTGGAAACTCTCTGTCGTTTAGCTACTTTAAATAAGGGTTGGTCTATCTTGCTTACTTTCTTAAAAAACCAACCCTTTGTTTCATTGATTCTTTATATTTTTGTATTTCTGTTTTATTGATTTCAGTCCTTAGTTTCTACATGTGTGTTGCTTAAATTGTTACCATGAGATATCTCCAATTTATTTATGTAGGCACTTAAGGCGATGAACCTTTGTCTTAGTATCACTTTCATTGTGTCCCATAAGTTTGCATATGCTGTACATTTATTCTCATTGTATTCTAGGAAGTCTTTAATTTCTCTATTTTTACCTTGACCAGTAGTCATTAAGTAGAGAGTCATGTAGTTTCCATGAGTTTGTAGGTTTTCTGTTATTTCTCTTGTGGCTGTCCAACTTTAAAAGTATGATGGGACTCAGGAAGTTATTTCAATTTTCTTACACCTGTTTAGACCAACTATGTGGTCAGTTTCAAAGAGAGTTCTGTGAGATGCTGAGACAACATATTTTGGTTGGGTGAAATGTTCTGTAGATATTTGTTAGGTCCATTTGGTTCATAACACCTATTAGATCCAGTATTTATCTGTTTAATTTTTGTCTTGATGACTTGTCCATTGGTGAGAAAGGGATATTGAAGTCTCCCACTATCAGTGTGTGAGGGTAGACGTGTGATTTGAGTTTTAGTCATCTTTCCTCTACAAGTGTTGCTGCACTTGTAGTCAGGGGAAATATGTTAAGAACTAGAAGGTCATCTTGGTGGATTTTTCCTTTGATGAAAATGAAGTATCCTTCCCCATCTCTTTTGTTTAATTTAGGTTTGAAGGCTACTTTGTTAGATATTAGAATGTCTATACCAGCTTGTTCCTTAGGTCTGTACACTTGAAATATCATTTTCTAATCTATTACAGTGAGATAATATCTATTTCTGAAGTTCATGTGTGAGAAGGATGGATCCTGGTTTTGCCAGGATTCTGTTAGTCTTTATCTTTTGATTGTAAGATTGAATCCACTGATATTGAGAGATATCAATGATCATTTTTTCCTGTTATTTTGTTGTTGGTAGTGTGTCTGACCTTCTGATTTTGCTAGTTGAAATGATTTATTTCTTGTGTTTTCATGGGTATAATTAACCTGTTTGTGTTGGAGTTTTCTTTCTATGTTCTGTGGGGGTGGATTTGTATATATTGTTTGAATTGAAATAGAGTTTAACATGCAACATGTTGTTATCTTCATCTATAGTGTGGGTACTCTAAGCTAGGACCTGTGGTCTGCAGAACACTCATGCAGGCCCTTCTGATTTTTAGAGTTTCTATTGAGTATTCAATTTTAATTCTAATAGGTCTGCCTTTATATGTTATTTGATTTTCCCCATTGCAACTATTCATATTCTTTTGTTCTAGTTGTTCTGTATGCTTTGATGTAGCAAGGGGATTTTCTTATCTGTTCCAATCTATTTAGTAATTTGGATGCTTTTTGTACCTTTATAGGCATATCCTTTTTTTAAATTTATTTTATTGGGTATTATAATTACATTTCAGATTTTATCACCTTACCTCCTTACCCCCACCACCCAGGAACCTCCTATCTCAACACCCCTCCTCATGCTTCTATGAGGATATGCCCCTACCTACCTCCCCACTTCCATCTCCCCACCCTCGAATTCCCCCCCCCCCGACTAGGTGTTCATCCTTCATGGGACTAAGAATCTCCTCTCCCACCTATGCCTGACAAGGTCATCCTCTCCTTCATGTACAGATAGAGTCATGGGTCCCTTTCTATGTGCTCCCAGGCTGGTGGTTTAGAACTTGGGGAGCTCTGGTTGGTTGGTATTGTTGCTCTCTTCATGGGGCCACAAATCCTTTCTGCTCCTTCAGTCTTCTCTCTAACTTCTCCATTGGGAAACACTTGATCAGATCAGTGGTTAGCTGTGAGCATCGGCCTCTGAATGTGTCAGCCTCTGGCAGACCTCTAAGAAGACAGCTATATCAGGCTCCTGTCAGTATGCACTTCTTGCCATCCACATCAGTGTCTACCTTTGGTGACTGTACATGGGATGGATACCCAGGTGGAATGGTCTCCAGATGGCCCCTCCTTCAGTTTCTGTCCCACACTTTGTTTCCATATTTGCTCCCTTGAGTATTTTTGTTACTCCTTCTAAGTAGGACCAAGGCATTCACACTTGGTCTTCCTTCTTCATGAGTGTCATATGGTCTGTGAGTTGACTCTTGGCTATTCCAAGCTTTTGGGCTAACATCTGCTTATCAGTGAGTATATACCATGTGTGTTCTTTTGTGATTGGGTTACCTCACTCAGGGTGATAATTTCTAGTTCCATCCATTTACCTAAAAATTTCTCGAATTCATTATTTTTAATAGCAGAGTAAAACTCCATAGTGTAAATGTACCACATTTTTTGTATCCATTCCACTGTTGAAGGACATCTGGATTCTTTCCAGCTTTTGGCTACTACAAATAAGGCTGCTATGAACATAGTGGAGCATATGTCCTTGTTATATGTTGGAGCATCTTCTGGGTATATGCCTAGGAGTGGTATAGCTGGGTCCTCAGGTAGTGCTATGTCCGATTTTGTGAGGAACTGCCAGACTGATTTCCAGAGTGGTTGTACCAGCTTGCAATCCCACCAACAATGTAGGAGTGTTCCTCTTTCTCCAGCATCTACTATCACCTGAGTTTTTGATCTTAGCCATTCTGACTGGTGTGAGGTGGTGTCTTAGGGTTGTTTTGATTTGCATTTCCCTGATGACTAAGAATGTTGAGCATTTCTTAAAGTGCTTCTCGGCCATTCAAGTTTCTTCAGTTGAGAATTCTTTGTTTAGCTCTGTACCCCATTTTAATAGGGTTATTTGGTTGTCTAGAGTATAATTTCTTGAGTTCTTTGTATATATTGGATTTTGGCCCTCTATCGGATGTAGGATTGTTATAGAACTTTTTCCAATCTCTTGGTTGCTGTTTTGTCTCATTGACAATGTCCTTTGCCTTACAGGAGCTTTGCAATTTTATGAGGTCCCATTTGTCAATTCTTGATCTTGGAGCTTGGAGTGAATCTAATCAAGCAAGTAAAAAATCTGTATGACAAGAACTTCAGTTCTCTGAAGAAAGAAATAAAAAAACCTCAGAAGATGGAAAGATCTCCCATGCTCCTGGATTGGCAGGATTAATTTAGTAAAAATGGCCATCTTGCCAAAAGCAATCTACAGATTCAATGCAATCCCCATCAAAATTCCAAATCAATTCTTCATAGAGATAGAAAGAGCAAATTGCAAATTCATTTTGAATAACAAAAAACCCAGGATAGCAAGAACTATTCTCAACAATAAAAGAACTGGTGAATCACCGTCCCTGACCTCAAGCTGTACTACAGAGCAGTAGTGATAAAAACTGCATGGTATTGATACAGAGATAGGCAGGAAGATCAATGGAATACAATTGAAGATCCAGAAACTAACCCACATACCTATGTTTACTTGATCTTTGACAAAGGAACTAAAACCATCCAGTGGAAAAAGGACAGCATTTTCAACAAATGGTGCTGGTTCAACTGGAGGTCAGCATGTAGAATGATGCAAATCAATCCATTTTTATCTCCTTATACAAATCTCAAGTCCAAATGGATAAAGGACCTTCACATAAAACCAGATACACTAAAACTAGTAGAAGAGAAGGTGGTGAAGACCCTTGAATACCTAGGCACAGGGGAAAAGTTCCTGAACAGAACACAATAGGCATATCTTCCTTTGTAATCTTGTTGAAAATATTTTCTATGCCTTTGAGCTGGAAGTTTCTCCCTCTTCTATTTTTATTAATCTTATGGTTGGTGTTTCCATAGTCCATTGTGTCCCAGATTTTTCTGATGATTTGTATTAGGGATTTTTTAGATGCTAAACAGTTGTTTAGATGTTAAAATTTAACATCTTTGACCAATGTATCTGATTTTTCCATGGTAGCTTCAACACCTAGAAAGTCTCCCTTCCATCTCTTGCATTCTGTTGGTGTTGTTCTAGTCTGTACTTTCTGTTTGTTGACCTAGATTTTTATTTCTACTATTCTCTCATTTTGTGTTTTCATCATTGCTTTTCCATCCCATTTTCAGGTCTTGAATAGTTTTATCCATTTCCTTCAACTGTTCATTTTTTATTGACTTTTTTTAAGGATTTTTTTCATTTCCCCAAAATTTTGTTTGTATTTCTCTTGATTTCTCTAAGGGAAATACCCTTCTTCTTCTTCTTTAGGAACCTCTATCATCTTCATAAAGTTGGTTTTAAGATCTTTTACTTGTGTTTCAGATGTGTTGAAATACTCTGGCATTCTGCAGTAGGATCATTGGACTCTCATGATGACATGTTACCTTGGATGTTGTTCATATTAATTAACTTGTTTGTGCTATTGTCTAGACATCTGGATTTGGGATGAATATAGGTCTGGGTGTTGATTTTTGAGTTTGTCTTTGTGGGAGGGGTGTTTTGTTCCTTGGTTTCTATTTCCTTTCTGATATTTTGTTCTGTGTTGCCTAAAGTTCTGGCATCCTGGCTAGCCTCTGATTCAGTCTCCATCAGTGTTGGGAGATGGACTTCTGGTGGCTAACATGGCCTTTAGTAGAGCCAGAGTCAGAGTCATGAGGAGGAAGAGGAGTGGAGAGTGGATTAGGGATAGTGCCATTGTGAGGAGAACAAAACGAGAAAGTGGAGGAGGTCTACAGGTGAGCTACCTATCTGGAGTTCTGGCCGACTTTCTGGTCTCTAGTAGAGCAGAGTCTCTTCTTAAGTTCACCTACCTATTCTTGTGGCTGGTGTGACCTGCAGGGGCTATATGCTGAGTTGGGGGTTGATACAGGTATTGGAGGCAGGCAGTGGAGAGAGAGGTAGCAGCAGATTGAGTCTTTGGGAACCTGAATTTGGGAGTAGGAGAGTTCTGACGTTAACAGGCCTGCTTATTCTTCTAGTTAGCATAGCTAACACTTGAGCAAAGAATGTCTGCCCAATTAAGTTGTTTTCTTTATGTTTAATTTTTCAAAATTATTTATATTTTCTAGATGCTAACTATCTGTTAGTTGTATACCTGATAAACATTATGTAGACTGCCACTTTACTCAAGTGATGTTTCCCTTTGATGTACCAGACATTTTTAGCTTTTAGTTTCATGAGTTCCGATTTATTAATTGGTGGTTTTAATGGCATCCCAATCACCATCCTGTGCAGAAAGCCCTTGAATGTATCAATGAGTTCAAGAGGATTTTCTATCTTCTTCTCTATTAGAGTCAGAATATCCGCTCTTATTTTGATATGGTTTATCCATTTAGAGTTGAGTTTTGTGCAGGATGAAAGGTAAGAAACAAGGTTCCTTCTTCTACCTAGTTTTACCAGTACTAATGTTTGGCTTTTTGTAAAGAGAAAACAAACTTATTATATGTGTCTTAATTCCATCCTATTCCACTTACAAACAAGTATATTTTTATGCTAGTACCATGATGTTTTTATTACTGTAAAGCTGTAGTATAACTTAAGCCTACCTTATGATACCTCCAGTAGTTTTTCTCATATTCAAAATTGTTCTGGCTATCCTGTAGTGTGTGTGTGTGTGTGTGTGTGTGTGTGTGTGTGTGTGTGTGTGTGT
>JANHMN010000003.1:57906381-57941227 GCA_030674055.1 Rhabdomys pumilio
TGTGTGTGTGTGTGTGTGTGTGTGTGTGTGTGTGTGTGTGTGTGTGTTTCCATAAGGAAATTAAGATTGTTCAAATAATGTAAATAATCATATCAGAATTTAGATGAGCATTTCATTGATTCAGCCTCATTCAACTTTTTAAAATATGGGCACAATAAACTCAAATTTTTAGGCAAATTATTACACAAACAATTATTGAATGTTCTTATACAGTTGTTTCTAGTTCTTTCTTCCCTCTTATTTGTCATAGACTAAGTTTCTACTGTGTGCATTTCTCTCAGTATTCTTCTCTTCAAAGGTCCCACTAGAATTACCTAATAATCCCCAATCCAAACATTGAAGGGCTTTTTATGTGAATGTTTCAAACTCTCCTACAAACTAGTACACATCCATATAAACTAGATGGTGAGGTTAAATATAACAACCCACCTTCTGTGGTACTAATTTTTGTTTTAATTAGTATTCTGTTGCTGTAATAAAATGCTATGACAACTGAAAGAAATTGGTTTACTTGATCTTACATTTACAGAGGAATAGAGTCCATCACAGTAAAGGCATGTAAAAAAAAAAAAAGTCTGATGGCAAGAGCAGGAAATGGGTCGATTACTCTTTCATCTACACACAAGAAGGAGAAGGAAGAGGAAGGGAGTGGAGCCAGTCTATAAAAACTCAAAACCTTCTCCCAGTCACATACTTTTTCCAGCTAGACTCCATGTTCTAAATGTTCTATAACTTTCCCAAAGAGCACAAACTGGGAATCAAGTGTTCAAATACATGAGTCTATAGTGAGCATTTCTCATTCAACACAACACTGGGATTTTGTCATGTTGCCCAGAATGTACCTTGCTCTTAAGCAATCCCATGTTAGCCTTCTGCATAACTTCAGGTTATAACAAGACTATTCTACTCCTCTATCTTTGGATTGTAAAGGCAACACATATGTGCACTTATCTATTCCATTGTTGAAGAATCTGTACTTGTGTGTAGCTGGTAACAGAAAAGGCTCTGTGACAATTCATGGCTTCTACATTTAGAGTATCACCAGTAATGAGATTTTTTTCATATAAAGTATATTTTTGTCAGTATAAGCAGATTAATAAGATAGCTTATTCTGATTTTTCTTCTTTATTCTACCAGATATGAAATGAAATGCCCATTTGTATTTACTCATCCTTTAAGTTATATGTTTGAATTTTTTACCCTCATCTTCACTATATTTGAAATAATTTTTGTTTGATTTATAGAAAATTTTCATGATTTGATACTGTTCCCAATTTGTTGAAAAACAAAAGTATAGAAAATATTCACGTTATGTATTATGCTTTTTTCCTTTATTTTTTATTGTGTCTAACTAATTAAATACTCATTTCTTTTTCTTTATTTTTTTAATTGGACAGTGTTTTATTTTCCTTTACAATTTAGTAAATACTTCTTGATGGCTGCACATGGGGTAAGTCAGCTTGGTAGTTTAAAAAGGACACACCAATGATGTTTTCCTGACAGTGTGTAGTCTTCAGTAGTGAGTGGAATGACTTGTATGACATCATTGTCAAACCACCAACACTGCATTTACGCACCCATGTTTTTCAGGATTGTTGGCAACTTTCCCCCCAGTAACCTTGCCTCCTGTGTCACAAGGCCCAAGTCTCTCACATTTACTTCAATATCTGCACCTTTGGCGATCACACCCGGGGTTGTATAAAAAGGGGATGATGGATTCTTTTTATAGGCAGGCAAAAAGTAATTTTCAGCTCAGGGTGTGTGACATGGGCTTTTTTGAAATGTAGACCCATTGGCCTAATGAACCTGTCATATTTGGGTGGTTTTCTTGTAAAACCATCACAACAAAGCAGACTTTAGTAACCATTCTCTTCCATGCCTTCTTTTTTCTTTTTCCTGTTTGACCAATTTTCAATACTTTGGTTTTTCCTTGGGCACTAAGTTTGGGTAGAGGGACCTCCCATCTTCCCACCTTTTCATTTTTGCTTGTGCTGGAAAGTATTTTTGCTCTTCACTGCCCCTCTCTGTCCATCAGACAGGCAGAGACTGCTCCTTGTGGAGTCTTCTCATCATCCTTCTGCTTGTTGCTTTTATTTTCATGCATCTTAATAGTCCTTTTCATTTGTATTTTCTCAGCATGGCACTGTTTATGGTACAGTTTAGCCTTCAAGCCAATCTTTTTTTTTCCTTCCTTGAATGTTGATGGGCCTCCTGACCTTCTTTCTTTCTCTTTTTCTCATGGTAGTCCAAACGATATTCATATTGTTTGGGTGCAATTCTACATATACATTTTGTGGCATGATGACAATCTAGAGCAGCTGTTCGTGACCTCCCAGGTTCCAAAATACTCTTAATTTCTGGGAGTCACTGGCCCATGAGCCTGCTTCTCTCAGGCCAGAATGGGAAAGGCTAAATACTCATTTCTTAAGATTGTATTTCATTATATTCAAACATTTCATTTATTCATATGCAGCCAAGTTTGGCCTCATATATGCAGTCTTCCTCATAATTTTTCTGCATCCTGGATTACAAACAGGATTATTACCAAGCCCAAGTCATCCTTTTGTTTTGTGATTTTTATATTTTATGTCAATATTAATTATTATTTTCTTCTTTACTTCAAAGTTCTGTTTATTATTTTATAAAAGTTCAACCTTTTGATATTATAGTCTTTATACTCTTAAGTGATCAGTCTTATGATTCAAATTTTTATGATTTTTCCTCATAGAAATAATCAATAATACCTCATCTTCTACTCTTTTAACTTCTTCAGCATTAGTTATTTTGCTGTAATAGTAATATATAAAATTTGCATATTTCTAGATAATAAATTGTAAAATAACCCTTTTAATTAAAATTATTATTTAATTTTAAGTAAACCCTTTTAAGTAAAATTATTATTTTACTTTTATGAGTTTATTTCATTACAGTCTTTGTTCATCTTCAAATCAATATTTTATGTTTTATTTAATTTTTACACTTTATTAATTTTATGGTCACATATGTGTGTGGGTGCATGTGTGTTACAGAATGTCTGTGGGGGACAGAAAACAAATTGAAAGACTTGTTATGCTCCTTACACAATGTTCACTCCAGGGACAGAACTCAGGCTTTTAATTTTGGCAGCAGGCAACTTTTACTGGTTGAACCTTCTCTGTAGCCTTGAAAAGTCTTAATTACATTTTTATATTAATCCATTTTATCTGATAGTATTGACCTTTAAACTTGAAATATTTTTTAAATGTTTTATAACCCAGGTATTTTAGTTTTTATTTATTTGTAACATATTCATGCATATTTATATGTAGATAATATATAATATATTACATATAAATTATAAATATATATACACATTGATATATATATATATCAATGTGTGAAATATTCTCCAGGGAAATTATGATTGGATTTGTTGGGACTATATAAATACTTTTAAATACTTCTAGAGATTATTAGTTATTAATCATGCATAATATCACACCAATAAATGTTGTATTAGTCTGATAAGACAGTCCTAACAAGATAATGCTGAATTGATTGCTCAAAATATCACAGCATTTATTTAATCACAGCCTTTGGAAGCTAAATTTTCAATGTCACAAATTATACAGAGTTAATTTGTTCTGAGGTTTTCCTCCTGGGCCTAATGGCTCCTTCTTCAATTTATCTTTCCTCTGCACATGGACACCCCAGATATTGCTTCTTCCCACAAGGACACCAATACTATATAAGCTCAGCTAATCTTAGAATCAGCCTTTAAGGGGTTATTTCAACTATAGTCTCTTGCAGGTTAAAACTTTAACATGTAAAATTTAGGGGCACACAATTCAAACTGAAGCCGACATTTTAGTTGTTTCCATCATCACGATTCAATTTAAATGTACAGAGAATAAACCCATTACTCCTACCAGATATGGTGCTATACAAGTATAATCTCAGTATTTGGGGACCAAGTAAAGAGGATCATGAGGTTTAAATCATTCTAGGCCACTGTGTCAAAATAAACAGACAAATAAAAAATTTACCCAACTTTTCTCATTCCATCATATCTGGGTCCTTAGAGATTAACAGGATCTAAGTGGCTATAGATAAGACTGAAATTATCCCTCTGACTAGCATTGTTCACCTACTGGCCCATGCAAAGTCCTTCACTAGATATACTTTTTATTTTTTTAATGTAAAAGAAAGAGAAAAAGAACAAGGACATTTAAATGCAAAAAAAATAAGTTAAAATAAAGATGCTAAGCCTATGCCTTTGTTCCTGTGCTTGTCCAAAAGGACCATCAGAAACTATTTGATTTTAGTTAACAGGGCTAGCAGTATAATGTTCCAGTTTTACCTCAAAGGTTTATTAACTCTCCAACCCTGTGTCACAATGTATTTTAAAGTGCTTTTGGTCAGATCCCTCTTCCACAAAATATCTCATTTGTCTGCCATATTGGAAATATGCTGATTGTACCAAGTGAGCAGAAGGTAGCAAGCACTTTGGACTTGTTGGTAGCACATATGTGCATCAGAGGATTTTTGTCCTCAGTGGAATCTGAGCTCTTGGTCTGACTGGAAAAGTGGGAAGTGTTACAACTCTTAGAAGAAAAGCAAAAGGCTTTAGGTGGCCTGTGCAGAGTAGGTAGCCAAGGTCCTACTAGTGGGTAGTTCCAGCACCCGTGGCAGGATGGCAGTGGTGGTGGTGGCTGCTGGCAGTGACAGTACCATGGGTGGCAGTAGCATGAGCTTGGCCTACCAGATAGGCCCAAGGTTCACCAGTGAATGCTTCAAGAGAGAGAACTCTTCCCCAAGTGTTACAGCTCAGTAAAACAGCCACTCTCAGACAATCTTCAATGAAATAACTTGTACACTTTATTCCATGTGGACAGACACTTTATAAACATTTAGCAATAGAGTGGGATTTAAGGGTAGACACGTCCTATTGGCTCAGTTTAAGATGTTGGTGGTGCTATATTTCCATTGAGAAAGACTCCAAGTGTTTTCCCTACATGACTGATTGGCATGGTCCTCTCATTGTTAAGTGTTGCAGAACAGGTAGAGGTAAGCAGGAAATGTATTCACTCCTACCATTCCCACTTCTGAGATTCACGGGGTCTGAGATCACTCAGACTTAGCAGTTTTCTCTGGTGACATGGCCCACTTGCCTGACAGAGGATGGGAAATAAACCTAAAGATACTATAAGTGTCTTCCATCTCAGTGACCTTCTTAGGTGTCTTCTTGTGAGGTACGTGCAGAAATATTAGTTCTATGGTAAGGAATTAATTATTTCACCTTGCTCATCTGAACACCAAGAAACAAGCCGATTTGGATTCTGGAGTTAACACATTCCTCACTTGAGTTTGTTATTCTACTCACACACCAAGTGAGTCAAAAAATTGCTAGCACTGAATGGGGGTTGGAACAGAAATCTCTTCATCACGTTCAGGTTGCTCTGCAGGCTGTTCTACCGTTGGACCATATAATCCTGTCCAGGCCAGCTAGACAATCAAGTGGGACCCTTAGACCCTGTGGTGAGGACTGAGATGTGAGAGAAAATAAAAAGGCACAGCATGTCAAGAAGTCTGATCAAGCTGGCAAAATGTTTATTGTTCACACCGGTTATATACTCTAAAAACAGAATATAGGGAGGGATAGGAAAGGAAAGAGGGCTTTGCAGGTGGAGGAAGCTAGCTGGAGCTGCGGGGTCTAAGTTATTCTCACAAAGCCTTTCCATTACCAGGGGTTCTAAAATCATCTATCTAGCAGGATGTTGGCTAAATCTAGAGAGCAGGAGGAAGGGTTACTAAGGTGGGTTGTTATGAGGCCTTGTTTGAAGTTGTGAGAACTGACAAGTGAATCATGGAAGGTAAACAAAAAGAAGAATAGTAGATAGAAAAGCCAAGGATGAGTGTTTGCCAAGAGTAAGGCCTTGCCATGGCTTCCCACATAATCCAACAGACCTGATAGAACCTGGAGTATCAGTAGCAGATAGGAATGATGTTTAGAACCTTTGATGGGCCCCTATGGTTGAATTATATAAGATTCAAGGATTTTGGAGTAAAGCTACAGACAATCCTCCATTTGAGAGGCAGCTTGTGGCATGCTATTGGGCTTTAGTGAGTATTTTTACAATGGTCCACCAAGTTGTGATGCAACTAGAGCTGTCCATCATAAACTGGGTATTCTATAAGTGAAAAGTCCATAAAGTAGGATGTGCACAGCAGTAATCTATTATCAAATGGATGTGATAAATACAATATTGGACCTGAGCTGGCCCTGAAGGCAATATATATAAAGAGGTTGCACAAATCCGTATGGCTTTTATTCCCATTAAATGCTGTCTACCCCAGGCATACATCTATAGCCTAATGAGGTGAGATATATGATTGGCTGATTGAGGAAGGGAAGAATAGAGTTGGGTGTAATAATAGTTCTACATGCTATCCAAGCAGTACCACACAGAAGTTGACAGCAGCAAAATTTCAATCCCTTTCCATGACAATTTTGAAAGGAACCAGAAAAAAGAAACCTTCTCAGTAAACAGAACATAGAGCAATACACATTGTCATGACTTTTGTTTGGAAGAAGACAATGGCATCATGTGTAGTTGTACACTGATTCTTGGGATGTAACCAATGAATTAGCTGAAGAGTCAGGGACATGGAAAGAGCATGATTGGAAATTTGATGAAAAGGACATCTGGTAAGTATTTGGCTAGATCTCTCTAAATGGACAAAGGATGTGGAGATATATGTGCCCCATGTAAATGTTCATTAATGGTGACTTCAGTAAAGGAGGAATAAATAATCAAATGGATAGAATGACCCATTCTGTGGACAGTCATTCTCTTTTCCAAGCCATTCCTGTCATTTTCCAATAAGCCCATGGACAAAGTAGCTATGGTGCCAGAAATACATCTGTCCTCCAGTGAGGTACATGCTGAGCATGGGCTCAACAGCATAGATTTCCACTCACCAAGACTGACCGGGCTACAGCTACTGTTAAATTCCAGACCTTCTAACAGCAAGGACCAACATTAAGCTTCAGATATGGCACCATTTCCTGAGGTGACCAGCCAGTGACCAGGTAGTAGGTTGCCTACATTGGTCAACTTCCTCAATTGTCCTTATTGGAGTAGATGCTTTTGCTGGTTAAATATTTTCCTTGTATGTGTGTAATGTTCTGTCAAAACTACCCTCCATGTGTTTAGAAATAGTCTTATATACTATCATGGTACTACACACAACACTGCTTCTGACCAAGAAACTTACTTCACAGCCAGAGAAGTGCAACAGCAGGCAAGCAGTTATAAAATCTACTTCTCTTACCATGTTCTCTACCATTTTTAAGCAGCTGTTGATAAAAGCATAGAATGACCTTTTGCAGACATAGTTACAATGCCAATTAGGTGGCAGCAGCCTGGAGGGCTGGGGCAGGATTCTCCAGGAAAGTGGTATATTGCTTGAGTCAGCATCTAATAATATATGCTATGTTTTCTCCAATATCCAGAACCCAAGGATCTAGGGATCAAGAAGTAGAAAAGGGAATAGTTCCACATACTGTTACCCCTAGTGACCCAGTAGGAAAAAAAATGCTTCCTGTTTTCATGACTGTAAGTTCTGACAACTTATGAGTTTCAGTTTCAGAGGAGAAGTATCTCTGACTGGAGACACAATAAATATTCCATTGAACTGCAATCTCATACATTCACCTGACTAGTCTGGGCTTCTGATGCCCATAATCTAACAGGACAAGAAAGGGGTAAAAGTGTTAATAGGGGGAGTGATCCAGACTACCAAGGAGAAATTGGATTGTCTCTCCATAGTGGAGGCCAGAAATATTGCCTAGAGTGCAGGAGATCCTTTAGTGTATCTCTTGGTGCTAACATGTCCTATGATTAAAGCCAATTAGGAAGTACAATAACATAATCCAGGCAGGATGCCAAAGGGCACAGATGCTTCAGGAATGATACACTTCTGTATGAAAAAAAAAAAAAGACCTGCTGAAGTGCTTTCAGAGAGTGTAGGAAATACAGAATGGGTAGTAGAGAGAAATGGTAGTTATAAATACCCACTAAGGCCATATGACCAGTTGTAGAAATAAGAACGATAGGTGACACGAGTTTTTTGTCATATTTTGTTAAGAATGTGCTTGTATAGCTATTTGCATTTACTTTCCTTGATGTCTTTATCATGTAATGTAGCATCAACTAAGAGAATTTTAGTGGTTATCATACTTTAGTATTGAGAAAAATAAAAGAAATTTCCTCATTTGAAAATTAAATATGATATAAAGAGATATAACTGTATGTCAAGTTAACAAGGGGCCAACTTGTGTTATCTATTCTCGGTGTCAACTTCATTGAATGATGAATTAACTAAAACTGAACAGGCTAGATACACCTCTGAAGAATCCTTTTATTTAAATAATTGAATGTTTACTCTGAGTTTCTTCTTGTTGAAAGACACAGCTTTAATCTGGGACACACATTTTGGTGGCAACCTATATAAAGAACATGGAAAAAGGAAGCTCTTTTATTTATTTTCCTGCTTGCCCTTAATCTGTCTGGCAAGTATATTCTTTCCCTGGCATTAGCACCTACTTCTTCAGGATTCTGGCATATACTGAAGACCAGCTTTGACCTCCAGCATTTTGGACTAGATAACTGATTCTTGGATTTTCTATTGGTAGATGGCCATTGTTGGACTAGCAAAAACACAGCAATTAAGTCACTTTAATCACACACACACACACAAACACACATACACACAAATACACACACAATTTTAACAGATCTGTTCCTTTAGAGAACCCTCACTAATGCAGTCAGATTCTTTTCTTTCCTAGTGGGCTTTATTTATTCATTCTTATTCCCTTTAGTCTTTAACCAGGTCCGTGCATCTATGTATAAGACTGGAATTACCCTTCTGATGAGCACTGTGCATGTAGAAGGCCCAGTCCTTCATTGGATATAAGAATTTTTATCATTTTTCTTATAAAAGAAAAAGAAATATAAAGCCCAAAATGTTTAAATGCAAAAATATATTAAAAGAAAGACTGCCACAACCTCTTAACTTTTAAGGCATCAGCTATTTTACATAGTAGATTTATGTCTGGTATGTTACTTAAAATAATTCAAACTGGTTTATAAAATAGTAGGAATGAAAGTCTTTTGTTTGTCTGAGATTTATAGTTCAAACTAGCTTAGCAAGTTTGCTTTTTTTAAAAATATATCATGTATCTTTCCTATAAGAACAACAACGATGATTAGCCAACAATAATTTAAGTGACTATTATTATCACATCAACTTATAATGAATATTGTGCTGCATGTAACTAGAAATCAATGTGTTACATACAAAAGATGAGTAGAGTACACAGTAAGCAAATGTTACACATATGTATATTCAATAATGTAATGGTTAGCATTTGTTTCCATAAAGGTGCTATGTAAAAGCCTCAAGAGTAAGAAGGAATTATTCTTACTCCAAGAATTGTTAACCATAGGATGTTTGGTCACTCTCCTGAAGTCAGTGTTCCTTCTGTTTCTATTTTGTGAAATAGTTTGAGGAGTATTGGTATTAGCTCTTCTTTGAAAGTCTGCTAGAATTCTGCACTAAAACCATCTAGCCTTGTGCTTTTTTTTTTTTTTTTTTTTTTTTGGTTAGGAGGCTGTTAATGACTGCTTCTATTTCTTTATGGGTTATGGAGCTATTAAAAAATAGTTTACCTGATCTTGATTTAACTTTGATAAGTGGTATTTATATAGAAAAATCATCCATTTAGTTAAGATTTTTCATTTTTTGGAGTACCAGCTTTTGAAGAAAGACCTAATGATTCTTTGTATTTCTTAATTGTCTGTTGTTATATCTCCCTTTTTGTCTCTCATTTTGTTTATTTGGATACTTGTTGATTTTTCTCAAATAGCCAGCTCTTGGTTTCATTGATTGTAATGTTTTTTTTGTTTCTAATTGATTGATTTCAGCCCTAATTTTGATTATTTCCAGCCTTTCACTACTCTTTAATGTGCTTTATTCTTTTTTTCATAAATATTTTAGATGTACTTTTAAATTGCTGGTATGAGAACTTTTAAATTTCTTTATGGAGGCACTTAGTGCTATGAACTTTGCTCTTAGCACTGCTTTCATAGTGTCCTATAAATTTGGGTATGTTATCCCTTCATTTTCACTGAATTCTAGAATTGTTGTGGTAAAACTCCGAGCCAAACAAGTCCGGTCAAGGAAAACACAACTCAATATTTATGATTATAAACTGCAAGTCTAATTGGGCAGAATTACTACTACTCTAATCCCCAGCTATGAGATCCCTTACAACTTGTGGTTTTCTTAAGCCACGCTCTTCTTCTTTTTTCCTTCCACCAACGGCTCCAATGGCTCCTCCTCCAGCTCCTCCCTCTCCTCTGGCTCTCCCAGCAACTTTCTCTTCTGACTCCTCCCCTAAGCCTTTTTCTCCACCTCCCCTTCTACTGCCCAATCACTGGCTCTAGCCTTTATTTTACAAATTCAATTGGACAGAAAGTTCACAAGATTCACTCCTCCTCCACAGCCCCTCCCAGGAGTGGAAATACCATGAAAACAAAAGGCTGGGGCTATCTACAACATAGAATGTCTTCCATTTATTTCTTTATTTCTTCCCTGACCCAGAGATCATTGACTAGAGAGGTGTTCAAGTTCCATCAATGTGTATGTTTTCTGGTGTTTCTGTTGTTATTGAAGCCCAGCTTCAATCCATGGTCTCATAAGATACAAGGCGTTATATAATTTTTCTTGTATCTGTTGAGGATTACTTTGTGACATTGTATGGTCAACACTGGAAAATTACTCATGAGGTGTGAAGAAAAGATATATTTTTTTATTTGGGTTAAATATTCTATAGATATCTGTTGAGGTACATTGTTTTATAAAGTCTTTTAGTATCCTAGTTTCTCTGCTTGGTTTGTGCCTGGATGACAAATCCATTGGTGAAAATGGGGTATAGAAGTCTCCCACTGTTAATATATGGTGTTTGGTGTGTGGTTGAAACTTTAACAACTTTTCTTTTACAAATGTGGTTGCCCTAGTGTTTGAGGCATAGATGTTCAGAATTGAGATATCTATCTTCTTGGTAGATTTTTTATTTTTTTGCTTTTAATGAATATAAAGTTTCCTTCCCTGTCTCCTTTGATTAATTTTTAGTGAAAGTCTATTTTATTCTCTAATTTTTTGACAGTCCAGTCTTCATCCCCCTCCCAATCTGTCCCCAGATGCTCCCCATTCCATACCTCCTCCCCTCTACCCATCTACAAGAGGATGCTCTCTCCCCACCTCCATACCACCAGACCTCCCCACTCCCTGAAACCTCAAGTCTCTCGAGGTTTAGGTATGGTCTTCTCTCTTTGAGGCCAGAACAGGAAGTCCGCTGCTATATATGTGTCTGGGGCCTCATATCAGCTAATGTATGCTGCCTGGTTGGTGGCTCAGTGTCTGTGAGACCTCTGGGTTCAGGTTAGTTGAGGCTGATGGTCTTCCTACAGTGTCACCCTCCTCTTCAGCTTCTTGTAGCCTTTCCATAATTCAACCACAGGTGTCCCCAGATTCTGTTCATGGGTTGGATGTTAAGTTAAGTATCTGTGTCTGATTTGTTCAGCTGCTTGTTGAACCTCTCAGAGAACAACCATGCTAGGCTCCTGACTGCAAGCACACCACAGATTCAGTAAGAGTGTCAGGCCCTGGGGCCTCCTCTTGAGCTGGATCCCAATTTGGGCCTGTCACTGGACCTCATTTGTCTCATGCTCTTCTCCATTTTTGTCTCTGCAGTTCCATCAGATAGGAACAATTCTGGGTCAGAGTTTTTGACTTGAGATGGCAACCCTATCCCTCCACTTGATGTCCTGTCCCTCCACTGAAGGTGGTCTCTACAAGTTCCCCATCCCCACTGTAGAGCACTACATCCCAGGTCCCTCCATTTGAGTCCTGAGTCTCTGACCTCCCAGGTCTCTGATGCATTCTAGTGTCAACCCACCTTCTAGCTACCCAGGTTGTCCGTTTCCAATCTTTCTGCTGGCCCTCGGGGCTTCAGTCCTGTTCCACCTCCCCCAGTACATGATCACGTTCTCCCATTCCCTTCCCTGACCCTTCTTCCATGCAGGTCCCTCCCTCCTCCCTCCTTCTGCTCCCATGATTGCTTTCTTCTCCCACTTAAGTGAGATTGAGACTTCCTAACTTGAGCCCTTTTGCTTGGTAACCTTTTTGAGGTACGTGGATTGTGTCTTGGGTATTCTATACTTTTTTGGCTAACATTCAACTAGTAAGTATTAGTAAGTACATACCTTTTGGGTATGTGTTAACTCAGTCAGGATGACATTTTCTAGTTCCATTCATTTGCCTGTAAAATTCATGATGCTCTCATTCGTAATACCTGAGTAGTATTCCATTGTGTAAATGAATCACGTTTTCTGTATTCACTCTTGTTATGTGACATCTGGGTTGTTTCCAGTTTCTGGCTATCACAAATAAGGCTGCAATGAACATAGTTGAACATGTGCTCCTGTGGCATTGTGGGGCATCTTTTGGTTATATGCCCCAAGAGTGTTATAGCTGGGTCTTCAGGTAGATCTATTTCCAGTTTTCTGAGGAACCTGAGTGATTGTAGCAGTTTGCAAACCCACCAGCAGTAGAGGAGTGTTTCTCTTTCTCCACATCCTTGCCAGCATGTGCTGTCACCTGGGTTTTTGATCTTAGCCATTCTGGTTGGTGTAGGGTTGAATCTCAGGGTTGATTTGACTTACATTTCCCTGATCACTAAGGACTTAGAACATTTCTTTAGGTGCTTCTCAGCCATTTGAGATTCCTCCGTTGTGAATTCTCTGGCTAGTTCTGTATCCCATTATTTGGTTCAATTGTTTGGTTTTTTTGGAGTTTAGCTTCTTGAGATCTTTATATATTTTAGATATTAGCCCTCTATCAGATGTGGGATTAGTGAAGATTTTTTCCCAATCTGTAGGTTGCCAGTTTGTCCTATTGACTATGTCCTTTGCCTTAAAGAAGCTTTCCAGTTTCATGAGGTCCCATTTGTCAATTCTTAATCTTAGAGCCTAAGCCTTGGAGTTTTATTTAGGAACCCACTCTCCCCCCAACCCCGAGCAAACGAGCTCATGGGTCTTCCCCACTTTCTCTTCTATTAGATTTAGTGTATCAGGTTTTATGTTGAAGTCATTGATTCACTTAGACTTGAGCTTTGTGCAAGATGACAAATATGAATTTATTTTCATTTTTCTACATAGAGACTGCCAGCTAGACCAGAACCATTTATTGAAGATGCTTTCTTTTTTCCATTTTATATTTTTGGGTTTTTCATCAAAGATCAAATGTCCCTAAGTGTGTAGATTGATTTCTGGGTCTTCAATTCTATTCTATTGTTCAAAATCTCTGTCTCTGTAACAATACCATGTGGTTTTTAGTCACTATTTCTCTGCAGTATAGGTTAAGGTCAGATGATGATTCCCCAAGACGTTCTTTTATTGCTAAGACTGTTTTAGCTATTATAGGTTTTTTGCTTTTCCAGATGAATTTGAGAATTACACTTTCCATGTCTTTAAACAATTGTATTGGGATTTTGATGGGCATTGCATTGAATCTGTAGATTGTTTTTAACAGGATGGCAATTTTTACTACATTAATTCTACCAATCCATGAGCCTGGGAGATCTCTCCATTTTCAGAGATCTGCTTCGATTTTTACCAACCCCACATCTGGTAGAAGACTAATTTCCAATAATTATACTGGACATTATAGAGATGTCGGAATAGATAGATAGATAGATAGATAGATAGATAGATAGATAGATAAATAGATAGATAGATAGGATAAACTAGCTATCAAAACCACAAATAATCCAATTAAATGTACAGAACACATCTAAACAGAGAATTTTCAAAAGAAAAATCTCAAATGGCTGAGAAGCACTTAAAAATGTTCAAAGTTTTTGGCTATCAGTGAAATACAAATCAAAACGACTTGGAGATTACATCTGATAGCTGCCAGAGTAGCTAACATCAACAAAACAAGTGACAACTCGTGCCGGTGAGGATGTAGAGCAAGGGGAACAGTTCTCTATTGCTGGTTAGAATACAAACTTGTGCGGCCGCTATAAAAATCAGTGTGGCAGTTCCTCAAAAAGCTGGGACTTGTTATACCTCAAGATCAAGTTATACCACTCTTTTGGAGATACACCCAAAGGATGTTCTACCCTACCACAAGGGCACATGCTCAGTCATGTTCATTGTGGCTTTATTCATAATATCTAGAAACCAAAAACAACCCAGATGTCCCTCAACAGAAGAATGGATAAAAAAAAATGTGGTACATTTACATAATGGAGTATTACTCAGTTTTTTTTTTTAAAAAAAAAAAAAATATATATATATATATATATATATATATATATATATATATATATAATTTTCAGCCAAAGAGATAGAACTAGAAAGAAAAATCATTCTAAATGAAGTACCCCAGAATCAGAAAGGTAAATATGATATTTATTTACTTAAAAGAGACTATTGCTTATTAAATAAATGATAGCCAAGCTATAATTTGTAGACCCAGAAAGTCTATGTAAAGAAGAGTGTTGTAGAGAGGATACAGGGATCTCGGAGGGGGGAATATAAAAGTATTTCTCAAAGAGGGAAAAATAAAATGTTTTTATGAGTGGACTGGGAGCAGGTATAGATAGGAGCAGGGGAGACCAAGTTGGGAGATAGATGGGGTCAAGGGAGAGTGTGAGGAGTGACCACTGGAATTGGGAAGAGGCGTTTGTGAAATGGAAACCTAGCACAGTGTAAACTTCCTGGTATCTATGAATGTGATCCTAATGATGACTCCTATTAATAGGGAATACAGAGTTTCAATTAGCAATTTATTGTAGCTAGGTGAGGCTTCTAGCGCTAGGACTAAGATACATTCAATTAAGTTGTTGGCCATGACAATCCCTAAACAACCCAGGCTGCTACTAAGACAAAAGGCTGCTCTCTTTAAACTGACAATGGGGCCACATTGCCAAAGACATCATTCATAGAACTCAGTGAATATGAGAAGGCCAGCTTGGTGAGTATATGGAGTCTTCATCCCTACATGCTAGTCTCTTTGGTGTGGGAAGGTACTCTGCAGACTATTGAAAGAGAAACATGGACCTTAACCAGCCAAAAAACCTTTGACGTACAATTTGTCCTGTCTGCAAAATATGCTAAGGCAATAGTAGATCAGAACTTGTGGGTGTAGCCAACTTGTAGGTTTGACCAAAGGCCTACTCCCCAAGAAGGCACACTCACTGAAACTGCATGTGTATCCAAAAATTACACTCTACATCTCAAAGATCTGGGATAAAACTGAACACAAATAAATGATCAAACTCAAAAATAAAACTCAGTAAAATGATCCCTGGTGATATTCTGCTTTACTCTTAGATCAGTGCCTTACCTAGTCATTGTCAAAGATGCTTCCTATGGGAACATATGCAGAGACCCACAAGCCAGACATTATGCTGAAAGAGAGAGCCTGAATGGGAGCACTTCATCAAATCTCTCACCTCAGAGCACAAAAACTCCTCTGGTGAAACAGCTGTAGGGGCCAAAGAGAATGGAGGACACCATAACAGGGTATCCCTCTGAATCAACTAGGCAAGGCACATATGAGCTCACAGAGACTAAAGCAGCAAGCAAAGGATCTATATGGGCCTCCAATAGGTCCTCTGCATATATATTATACCTTTTAGCTTAGTATTTTTATAAAACTCCTGCCTGAGAAAGAGGGGTTCTCTGACACTTGTGACTGCCTTGGAACTCTTTCTCCTGTGGATTGGCTGTGTCCAACTTTGTTATGATAGTTTTCATCTCATCTTTGTTATGATATATTTTGTTCCATCTTATTATAGATTATTTTGTCATGTCTGGTTGTTAACCCTTATAATGTTGTTCTTTTCTAATGATAGTCAGAAAGGGAATGGAAGGGAAGGTGAGCTGGAATTGAGAGTTATAGAGGGAGGGGGCACTGTAATCAGGATATACTTTGTGAGAAAAGAATCTATTTCCAATATAAAAAGAAAAGAAAAAAAGAACAAACAATCAAAACAAAATCACAAAAAGGAGCATGACTATATTTACACACAAATATATTATACTGTCTACATTTTGGAATCTTAAATAAGTGAAAAAAATAAAACAGAAAAAGAAATATGCGTGGTCATCACTTTTTGTAAGACAGATGAATATATCAACCATCATAATTAAGAAACACTGAAGCACATGCAGAGTAGCAACTGGACTATGACCTTACATCACAATAAATCATCCAAAAAGCAAAGACAGAAGAAACCCCAGGAAAAAAAATGTGCAGAAAAATGTCAGGTCATACTTAGGGCAGCTAGAATAGCAAAATGAAAATATACAATAAATAATTGTATATTTTAATTAGTTTGTATTATCTCTTAAAAAATAAAAGAGGAAATGATATATGATAATATTAAAGTAGTTTTTAAAATCCAATAATTGCTTATACTAAAAACAATCCTAGTTAAATCTAAGTAGTTTCTAACATCATGGAGAGTAGCTAATATCTGAATAGAAACTTGTGGGAAAATGCACATGACCAACAAAATGCTTCAAATATGTTCAAAAAAAAGTAGCTACCAGTAAATGTAAATCAAGCTACAACATATCTTCTCACAACTTTGGGGAAAGATGTTATTAAAACAATAAGAACACTGCTTCTTGGCTTTGGTTATGATCAAGTATAATACATGTAAGAAAAAAATGCCAGTAAGAATGAGAAGAAAAAGGGGAACACTCCTCCACTGTTGGTGGGATTGCAAGCAGAGATAACCACTCTGGAAATCAGTCTGGTGGTTCCTCAGAAACTTGAACATAGTATTACCTGAGGACCCAGCTATACCACTTCTAGACATATACCCAAAAGGTGCTCCAGCATATAACAAGGACACATGCTCCACTTTGTTCATAGCAGCCTTATACATAATAGCCAGAAGCTGGAATGAAGACAGATGTCCTTCAACAGAGGAATGGAGACGGAAAATGTGGTACATTTACACAATGAAGTACTACTCAGCTATTAAAAACAATGAATTCATGAAATTCTTAGGCAAATGGATGGAACTAGAAAATATCATCCTGAGTGAGGTAACCCAATCACAAAAGAACACACATGGTATTTACTCACTGATAAGTGGATATTAGCCCCAAAGCTCACAATACCCAAGATACAACTCACAGACTACATGAAGCTCAAGAAGAAGGAAGACCAAAGTGAGGGTGCTTTGGTCCTTCTTAGGAGTAACAAAATACTCATGGGAGCAAATACAGAGACAAAGTGTGGAACAGAGATTTGAGGAGGAGCCATCTGGAGACTGCCCCACCTGGAGATCCATCCCATATGCAGTCACCAAATGCAGACACTGTTGTGGATGCCAGGAAGTGCATGCTGACAGGAGCCTGATATACTACCTGTTTCCTGAGAGGCTCTGCCAGAGCCTGACATATACAGAGGCGGGTGCTCACAGCTAACTATTGAACTGATCACGGGGTCCCCAATGGAAGAGTTAGAGAAAAGACTGAAGGAGTTGAAGGAGCTTGCAGCCCCATGGGGAGAGCGACAATACCAACAAACCAGAGCTCCCAGGGTCTTAACCACCAGCCTGGGAACACATATGGAAGGACCCATGGCTACAGCTGTATATGAGGTGGAGGATGGCCTTGTTGGGATTAGGTGAGAGAGGAGATCCTTGATCCTGTGAAGGCTAGATGTCCAATGTTGGGGAATTCAAGAGTGGGAGTATAGGTGAGGGCACACCCTCAAGAAGCAGTAGGAGAGGGGATGGGATAAGAGGTTTCTTGGTGAGGGGAATGAGAAAAGGGGATAACATCTGAAATGTAAATAAATAAAATAACCAATTTAAAAAAAGAATGAGAAGGGAACCACATACTCTGTTGATCAGAATACAAATTAATGCTGCCAATATAAGGACACCAAAGAGTTTCCTAAAATGTAAAATGTTAATCTACCATGTGACTCCACTATCTCTCTACTAGATAGTGCCAAAAGCACCAAGGCCAAGAAAGCAAACATGTATTTAAACACTCCTGTTTATTGCCTCAATGTTCATACTGGCTTTACTATAGAATAAAAATCAGAAAATATGCCTATCAACATATGAACAGATTTATCTATGTGATATATGACAGTTTAGTAAAGAAAAATCACATTTTAATTTTTAAAACAAAATAAATGAAACTAAAAAATATCATAAGTGAAATGTATCAGACAGAGAAAAATAACTATATGTTCTCTCACATATGTGAAAAATTAAATCTAAAAAAAAAGCCTGTCTTAAAGTAGAAAAGTTATTTTTAGGGACTGTAAAGACATAAAGTATATGAATATTAAATGAAATTTGAAGATCTTCCGTAGTTAGGAAAGGACCTCAAAAGCTTAAGGCCATTTTTATAGGGGAGAAGGCCTGTGTCTCATTATACATCCTTTGTTGGCATGGATGGAACTTGCTAGGTAGCACAGGCTGGCCTCAAGCTCACAGATATCAACCTGACTCTGCCTCCCAAGTCCTGAGATTAAACATATGTGCCCACTATGTCTGGTCACAACATAGTCTTTGAACAGATTATTACAAATCTACCATAATAACAACTTTTTTCTTACTTATTATTATTATTATTATTATTACTATTTAAGTATTTACTTCCTGATTACAGCTTCCCATCCCTCCTCTCCTTCCAGTCCTTCCCTCTCACCTCATCTCCTCCCATGTTCCCTCCCTTTCTTCTCAAAAAGTTAGGGGTTCCCATAGATATTAACCACCTTGACCTATGAAGTTGCAGTAGGAGTAGGTGGATCTTCTCCTGTTGAGTCTAGACGGAGAAGCCAAGTTAAGGGTGAGAGACCCAAAGGCAGGCAACAGAGTCAGAGACTCTGTGTTCGGCTCTTAGAGCACCCACATGAAGACCAAACTGCACATCTGTTACAACGTATAGAGGGCCTATTTCCACCAATATCTGCTCTCTGTTGGGTGGTTCAGTCTCTATCAGCCCCAATGGGCCCAGGTTAGTTGATTATGTCGATTTTCTTGTGATGTTCTTTACTTCTCCTTCAATCTTTCCTCCCTCTCTTGCATTAGGTTCTCCGAACTCCAACTAATGTTTGGCTGTGGGTGCCTATGTCTGTTACCATCACCTGCCGAGTGAAACCTATCAGATGAGTTAAACTAGGCTCCTGTCTCCAAGTACAGCAGAATATCATTGTTGTGTCAGGGGTGAGCTCTTTCTGTCATGGTATGGGTCTCACGTTGGGATAGTCATTGGTTGGTTATTCCTTAAATTTCTGTTCCAAGCTTATCATTAAACATCTTGTAGACAGGACAAATTGTAAGTCTTGGGTTTGGTGGCTAGCTTGGTGTCCCCATCCCTCCAATGGAATTCTTCCCTAGTTACAGGGGATATCTATTTCAACTTCCATATGCCCTATTGCTAAGAGTCTTAGACAGGATAGTTTTATAGATTCCTGAGAGTTTCTATTGTCCTGGAATGTCTAGGTCAACATAAAGATGCCCCCATATACCAGTTCCAGTCCCTTCCTTTGTCCTTCCTGAACTTGATCCCTCTTGTTGGCCTCCCGCCCATTCTCTTACCCAATTCCCACCCACTTCCCACTCTCCATGTTTACTTTATTTGTCCTTCTCAGTGAGATTCAAGTATACTTCCTTGGGTCCTTTTTGTTACTTAGAACTTTAGGTCTATGATTTGTAGCATGATTATCCTGTGCTTTACGCTAATATTCACTTTTAAGTGGGTACATATAAAGATTCAACAAAGTAAAAATTTCAGACCAATTTTTCTTATGAATATTGATGCAAAACTACTCAATAAAAAAGCCATAATCAAATAGGCCTTATCCCAGGGATTCAGGGATAGCTCAAGATATGAAAAATATATAAGAGTAATCTACTATATAAATAAACTGGAAGGAAAAAAATCATGATCATCTCACTAGATGCCAAAAAAGTGTTTGACAAAAATCTAACACTCATTCATGATAAAAATCTTGAAGAAGTCAGGGATACAAGATACCTAAACCCAATAAAGGCAATATAGAGCAAGACAATATCCAACATCAAATTAAATGGAGAGAAACTTAAAGCAATCTCACTAAATTCAGGAACAAGACAAGACTGTCAACTATATTGAATCAAATATATATATACATATATATATACACACACATATATATATACACACACACACGCACACACACACAAACACACACACACATATACATCATATACATATACATATACATATACATATACATATACATATACATATACATATACATATACATATACATATACATATATATTCAATACAGTATTTGAAGTTTTAGGTACAGCAGTAAGACAAATAAAGGAGATCAAAGAGATAAATTGGAAAGAAAGAAGCCAAAATATCACTCTGTGCAGTTGATAGGATAGTATACATAAGTGGTGCCCAAATTTCTACCAAAGAACTCCTTCAGCTGATAAACACCTTTAGCAAAGCAGCTTGATTAAAAAATAATAATAATAACTCAAAAAATGTCAGTAAAGCAGTCAGGTCCATGTGGGGCACAACAAACAGAGGTGAGGGGCAGGCTGTTCCCTGGCCTCCATCATCTGTCCCAGGGCTCTTTCCACCTTCACCAGGAGCTTTTTGGGACCCCAGGAGTGTTCAGGTGAAACTCTTTCCCAGTCAATACCCTGCCTGCAGGGTCCACCCCAGTCACAGCCAGTAGAGGTGAGCAGCATCCTGTTTCCTGAGATCAATTGTTGACTCTGACTGCCTCCCCAAGGAGTTCTACTGGCATCGGGAATATCCACCAAACAAAAGGGATAATTTGATGACTACAGGACAGAATAACAACATAATCAACAAGAGCCAGGGCAATATGGAAACATGAGACCCCAGCTAACCTACTATAGCAATCCCTGGATATCATAACACAGCTGAAGCACAACAATGTGACCTTAAATCCAATCTTATGAAGATGACAGAGGCTTTCAAATAGGAAATGAATAAACCCTTAAAGAAATACAGGAAAAATACAAATAAATAAAACTGTCCAAGACTTGAAAAAAAGAAATAGAAACAATAGAGGAAACACAAACTGAGGCAATCCTAGAGACAGAAAACTTAGGAAAGAGAACAGGAAATGCAGATGCAAGCATCACCAACAGAATATAAAACAATGAAAAAATAATCTCAGGCACAGAAGATCTGCTAGAAGAAATTAACATATCAGTCAAAAACTGCCTAATCTAATAAGTTTGTGTCACAAACAGCCATGAAATCTGTAACATTTTGAAAAGATAAACCTAAAAATAATAGGAACAGAAGAAGAAAATTCCTAACTCAAAGGCCCAGAAAATATCATCAAATCTATCAATGCAACCCACTATATTAAGAAAATGTAAGAAAAAACAAAACATATGATCATCTCATTAGATGCTAAAAAGCCCTTTGACAAAACCCAACACAATTTCATGTTAAAAGTCTTAGAGAGATCAGGGATACAAGGCCCGTATTTAAAGACAATAAAGGTAATATACAACAACCAAATAGGCAACTTAAAACTAAATTGAGAATAAATCAAAGCAATTTCACAAAAATTAAGACGAGATTGGGCTGTCCACTGTCTCTTTATCTATTCAATATAGTACTTTATGTTTTAGCTAGAACAATAAGACAACTAAAGGAGATCAAGGGAATACAGAATAGAAAGGAGGAAGTTAAAGTATTGCTATTTGCAGATGATATGATGTCGGGCCTTGGATGAGGCAACTCCATTTAACCTGCGCCCTTCAATCACATAGGACACAGGTAGAGGTCTCCACCTCCAGAGATTTAAATATTAATGAGTTATCTAAAGGGGGGTGTAGCTAATTAAGTATTCCCACCCCTTTTCCCTCTCCCTATAAAAAAGCCAGATCCCCTGACTTTTGGGGGAAAGTGCATACCATCTACACCCATTCACCATGCCATGAACAATAAAAGCTTTGGAAAACAGGACTCCACATGTCGCTTGGGTCTGCACCACCGCCAGATTGCCAGCCTTTGGAACTCTGGAGCCTTGAAATGTAGCCACTGGCCCGCCAGCAGCTGTGTGAATGTGGGACCCTCAGCCAGCGGTGTGGGAAGTGCGGTGGAACCCCACCGCAGGCCCTCGTGGGACCCCGCCGCCGGATCTCCTCTCCCAGTCCGAATTTTTTTTCTTCCACAATTAATAAGTGGAACCTCATGAAACTAAAATTTTTCTGTAAGGCAAAGGATACAATCAATGGGACAAATGGTAGCCTACAGAATGGGAAAATATCTTCCCCAACCCTACATCCAACAGATGGCTAATATCCAAAATATATAAAGAATTTAAGAAGTTAGCCATCAACAAATAAATAACCCAGTAGACCTATATTTGTCACCTTGCACAAAGCTCAAGTCCAAGAGGATCAATGACCTCAACATAAAGCCAGATACATTGAATCTAATAGAAGAGAAAGTAGGAAAGAGCCTTGAACTCATTGGCACAGGGGAAAATTTTCTAAACAGAATTCCAATGGCACATGTTTTTTATGATCGAGAATTGATAAATGAGGTCTCATGAAACTGGAAAGCTTCTGTAAGGCAAAAGACACAACCAATAAGACAAATCAGCAACCTACAGATTGTGTAAATTCTTCACTAACCCACTAAGTCCACATCCAATAGAGGATTAATATCCAAAATATATAAAGAACTCTAGAAGCTAACCAACAAAAAACCAATCAACCCAATCAAAAACTGGGGTGTAGAACTAAACCAAGAATTCACAATGAAGGAATCTCGAATGGCTGAAAAACACTTAAAGAAATGTTCAAAGTTCTTAGTGATCAGAGAAATGCAAATCAAAATGATTCTGAGACTCCATCTTACACCAATCAAAAGTTGATGAAGATGTTGAGAAAGAAGAACACTCCTCCATTGCTGGTGGGATTGCAAACTGGTACAACCACTCTGGAAATTAATCTGGAGGTTCCTCAGAAAATTGGAAATAGATCTACCTGAAAACCCAGCAATACCACTCTTGTAAATATACCCAAAAGATGCACCACCATGCCACAAGAACATGTGTTCCACTATGTTCATAGTAGCTTTGTTTGTGATAGCCAGAAGCTGGAAACAACACAGATGTCCCACAACAGAAGAATGGATGCAGAAAATGTGGTTCATCTACACAATGGAATACTACTCGGCTATGAAGAATGAGGACCTGCTGAGTTTTGCAGGCAAATGGATGGAACTAGAAAATATCATCCTGAGTGAGGTAACTCATACCCAAAATATGTGTACTCAATAATAAGTGGATATTAACCAATAAAAAATACAGAATGCTTGAGATACAGTTCACAGAACTCTAAAAGGTCAACAAGCTGAAGGGTCTCAGTCTCACTTGGGAGGGAGAAGAAAGCAATCACAAGTAGGAAGGGAGAGGGAGAATGGACAGGGTGGGCGGGTAGAGAGGGGAACCTGATCTGGTATTGGGTGAGGGAAAAGGACTGAAGCTCTGAGGGCCAGCAGAAAGAATGGAAACAGGCAACTTCGGGAGGTAGGAGGTTGGGGGGACCCTCAAGAATACACCAGAGACCTGGGAGGTGAGAAACTCTCTAGACTCAAAGGAAGGGACCTTAGATGAAATGTCTGACAGTAGGGAGAGTGAAGTTATAGAGCTGACCTCCAGTAGAAAGACAGGTCATCAAGTGAGGGAGGGGGTTGCCATCACACAGTCAAAACTCTGACCCATAATTGTTCCTGTCTGAAAGAACTGCAGGGATGGAAATGGAGAGGAGCCTGAGGAAAAGAAGGTTCAGCGACAGGCCCAAAGTGGTATCCAACTCAAGGGGAGATCCCAAAGCCTGACACTATTATTGAGGCTATGGAACATTCACAAAAAGGACCTACCATGACTAACCTCCAAATGACTCAACAAGTAACTGAAAGAGTCAGGTGCAGATATTTGCATCCAACCAATGAACAGAAGCTGCTGACCCCTGTGGTTGAATTAGGGAAAATATGGGAGAAGCTGAGGAGGAGGGTGACCCTATAGCAGGACCAGCAGTCTCAATTAACCCAGACCCCTGAGGTTTCTCAAACACTGGACCACCAACCAGGCAGCATACACCAGCTGATATAAGGCCCCCAACACATATACAGCAGATGACTACTGGGTCTGGGTTTAGTCAGAGAAGATGCACCTAACCCTCAAGAGACTGGAGGCCCCAGGGAGTTTAGAGCTCTGGTGGGGTTGGGGATGGGGACATCCTCATAGAGTCTGAGGGGCTGGGAGGAGGTATGGGATGTGCAATAATCTGAGAGTGGACCGGGAAGGGAATGAAATTTGGAGTTTAAAATAAATAAATTTAAAAGAAAAAAGAACATAGAGAAGAAAATGGGGTATTGAGCTAAACAGAAAATTCTCAGCAGAGGAATTTCAAATAGCCAAGAAGCAATTAAGCACATAAAGAATTTCAAACTTCTTAGTCATCCGTGAAATGCAAGTCAAAACAACTCTAAGATTCCATATTATACCAGTCAGAATGGCTAGTATCAAAACTCAAGGACAGCACATGATAACAAAAGGTATGGAGCAAGGGAACACTCCCCCATTGCTAGTGGGAGTACAAACTTGTACAGCCACTCTGGAAATCAATTTGACTGTTTTCCAGAAAGTTAGGAATAGTTCTACCTCAAGACCAGGCTAAACTGTTCTTGTGCGTATACCCAAAGATGTTCCACCACTTATTGAACTATATTCCCAGTAGTTTTATTCGTAATAGCAGAAACTGAAAACAACACAAATGTCCCTCAACTGAAAAATGGATAAAGAATACATGGTTCATTTACACAATGGAATACTACTCAGCTATTAAGAACAAGGACATCATGAACTTGGCAAGCAAATGGATGAAACTAGAAAATATCATCCTGAAAAAGGTAGCCAAGACTCAAAAGGACATGTGTGGTATGTACTCACTTATAAATGGATATTAGCCATAAAGTACAAGACAACCAGGCTATAATCCACAGATACAAAGAAACTAAGTAACAAGTATGATCTAAGAGAGAATACTCGAATCTCACTGAGATAGGGGAGTAAAATAGTCATTGAGTGGATGGAGGGAATGAACTGGGAGGGAGAGGAGTGAGAAAAGGAGTGGGAGAGGAACAAGAGGGATCGAGTGTCTGGAGAACAAACAGAGAGAGAACTGCAAGAGAGAACTGAAATTGTTGTAGAGCATCTCTGGGCTGTGAAGAAACCTATGGAGACTCCCAGAATTATATGAGGGTGGCCCTATCTAGGACTCTTAGCAATAGGGGCTATGGCGCTCAAGACAGCTACCTCCTGCAACTAGGCAAGAATTCCACTGGAGGGATGGGGACATCAACCCAGCCACCAAACCTTGCAAGATGTGCAAGGATAAAGTTGGAGCAGAAATTGAGGAAACGGCCAACCAATGGCTGGCCCAACCATGCCATGAGAGAGAATTCACCTCTGACACTATACAAAATATTCTGCTATACTTGTGGACAAAAGCCTAGTGTAACTGTCCACTTAGAGGCTTTCCCCAGCAGCTAATGGAAACAAATGCAGATACCCATAGTTAAACATCAGGCAGAACTCAGGGAATCTTAAAAGCAATTTTATATTAAATTAACCACTTTAAAAACACATAGCCTAGTGAAATTTTCCAGTTAAATTAGGAACTTTCTTATATATATGAGTGTGCGTATGTGTGTATGTGTATGTGTGTGTATTAGGCACACACATATTTATACATATGCCCTGATATATGCCTAAAATACATATCCCACATATATATACATATATATCTTCCTAATATATGATATATGCATAACAATAATATATATGTGACTGTACTCTATAATCTACCAATCTATATTCATAACTACTCATAACATGTCTAAAAACTGAAGGGCTATGTCTAAGTAGAAAGTATATATACTTATCCAAATAATAATAATATTTACAATGGCATTATTTAATCACAGAAGCTCAAAACTGTAAACAATTACAAATTCATTAGTAGAATGGATAAATATGTTTATTAATAGCTCTAAATAATAATATAGCAGTAAAATACATTAACCTGTGTAACACTATGATGTATATTACCATTACAGACATAAAGGTAATTTGACAGAGTATTAATCAAATGCATTTATCTCAGATATGTCCATTTGTGTGAAATTCAAGCCTCTGTGAATACGTTATATCAGAATCTGTAACAGAATAGTGGTAACTTTAGGAATGTGTTGATGAAGAAGATCATAAAGAGAGCTGAAAAGATTCCATAGATTCTTCCAGATGATGACTACACAAATATATGTGTCTCTAAAGTTATCAGCTTACACACTTGAAACTAATAAATTCTGATAGGTTAGCCATATTTTAATTAAATTCGTAGAAGGCTAAGAAATTATCAAAAAAAAACCCAGATAAATAAAAGAAGATCTAAATAGTTAGAGCAATATGTGGTAGTCTGGATTTGAAATGCTTGGTACAGTAAAGGTGGCAGCTCTCTCAAAGGTGATCTATAGATTCAATTAAATTGTCAAAATTCTAGCAGTATTTTGTAGAAATTTATAAGCCAACTCTGTAAAGACACTAAGAAAGCCAAGGCTATCCTTGACAAAATAAAGGATCACACTGCTGGATGTTAAGTCATATTTTAAAGCTGTACTAATTAAGAAATTGCTACATTGATTTAAGAGTCAAAGGAACAGAAGTAATTAGTAATTAAATAAACATTCAAATATATCTATATACATAGCTATTGGTCATTTATGATTCAGCTATTTCAATATATATGTATCTATTTATATATGCATGCCTGGGTTTTATGTCTGTCGGTATACCTGTGCATGCATTTATCCATGTATGTATCTATTATATATGAATACATATACCTACATGTCTACCTATCTGTGTTGGTTACTTGGTTGGTTTTTTTTTTTTGTGTGTTTGATGATTCTTGGTTGTGTCAAGTTGACAATGAAGACTAACCATCATAGATGTATAAGAATGTGCAGTGTTGATCATCAGGAAACTATAAATCAAAGCTACAATGAGATATCAATTCACTCATTAGAGTGTCTATTGTCAAACAGACTAAAGATAGCAAGTACTGATGAGATGCACACAGTTGGCTGGAATGTAAATTCTTACAGCCTTTATGGGTAACAATATGAAGGTTCCTTGCAGAGTCAGAAAAAAAAATGGAACTACCCTATGATGCAGCAGTCCCACAATGCTGAGCACACATTCAGGAGGAGATGAACCCAGTGTCTTAGGAAGACTTCTGTGTCTGCGCATACTCATCACATACTCAATCACAGTAGCAAAACACAAGCATAGAATCGGTGCAGAGGAACACGGAAGTAAAAGTAACATTTAAACGTAGTACAGGGGAACACGAGCCAGCCATTAAAGAATGGTGTCCTGACACTGAGACAAGTTATGGAACTTCAGATCCTGCTGAGAAGTGAATGAAGAAAGCCAAATACAGAAAGGTGAGCATATACTCTCCCTCATCTGTGGAATGTTAAAAGGTGATTTCAAAGAAACCAAGAGAACTGTGGTTAGTGTAGACTCAGAGTAGAGGAAGAAGGGGGGAAGAGAAAGACTGGTACTGTGCTGAATTCTGATGTCAGCCAGAAACATCAACCTACTCTCACCTGCTCTTGCCCTGCAGCTGTGCATAGTAAAGCTGGTGCCCCACAACTAAATAAAAAAAAAAATCAATAAAACAAGAAAGGTCATGATTGCTCCTAGGTATGTTATAGGAAAAAGTTTATTGTGAATAAAAGAGAAAGTATAGTCAGAGGCAGTGATATCTGTGACATACATGTACCATATACATGCAAATACACACAACACAAGAGATCCTCAATACAGATCTATCTTAACAAAATTGTATAGCTATCCTGGTCATACCTCACCTTACACTATTTTACACTTGCACACACACACACACCTGATTCGTTTATATAATGTTATTAGTATGTATGGGCTCTAGGGTTGTAACACAATTGTGCATGCACAGCTCTAAAGGCAACCTGAGAAATCAGCTGTGATGAACTTTGTAAAGGAACAGCCGCTATGTCTACCACAGGAGGGCGCCAATACACCACCCATCCGTGGTTGTTTAATGAAGCAAGAAGTTATATGCAAGTGATACCAGCTGTCAAAAAAAAAAAAATCAGTTTTCTTCAATGGAGTGTCACCGGGTATATCAACCACACCTAGGCAAGCCCAGTGCCCAGGAGACAACTGTCTTATTGGGGTTTTTTTGTAAATTTGCTTTTAATTTTTGTTGAGAGAGAAAACATAAAGTTGGATGGTAGAGAGGTTCAAAAGATCTTGGATCAGAGGGAGGAGAGAACATGATCAAAATAGGATGTATGACGCCAGGCAGTGGTGGGGCACGCCTTTAATCAAAGACTTGAGAGTCAGGGGCAGGTATGTCTCTGTGAGTTCAAGGCCAACCTGATCTATAAATTAAGTTAAGGACAGCCAGGGCTCTTATACAGAGAAACCTTGTTTTGAATGTGTGTGTGTGTGTGTGTCTGTGTGTGTGTGTGTGTGTGTGTGTGTACATATATACATATATATTAAGAAAGAAGTTTTAATAAAATATTAAATTCTTGGTCAAATCATGTCTCATTTGTTGAAAATAACACTAAGCACTCAAAACATTGATTAAAACTACAACAATTATAGGAAGAGTGAGGTAGTCAAATCACGCATATTAAGTAGTACTGAAAATGATATTCATATTGATGTTTGCCATGGACTTTGACTTTATAAATCAATATACATTGATTAGCTACTACATAGTCTAAATTAACATTAAGGTGCAGGGTCCACTGCAGTTACCTTTAGACTTTCAGAGTCAGCAAACGGCTTGCAACTTTTTCATCAGGTAGAATGCCGCTGGTGTTGGTTATTCTCTGGATAAGCAACAATAACTGTCCCTCCACAATAAAACCACAATTAAGTATTCTTAAAATTGCTCACTTTAAATTGAGAAATTACACTCAAAAATGACTGCTCCCAGATCTTGCATTTAGTTTTGAATGCCCAGCTCCTGGCAACATATCACAAGAGAGACTCAGTGCAGAACTGTACGAGCAAAATTGTATAATTATCCTGGTTAGACCTCACCCTACGCTATCTGTACCACCCCAGCGGCCATCTGCAACAAATTTGAATTCTGTCCCAGAGAAACCAGTAAATGCAATATCCACCCAGGCAGGCAAGGGGTTTCAGGCTTTTCTGAGCACTATCTAGAATGTCTGGTATTGGCAAATTTGCTAACCAAATTCTTTCTTCAAAGGGAGTGATGGCACTGAGTCAGAGATATTTAACAGAACATTACCCTGATTCAGGAAGCCAAATCACAAAAAAAAAAGTCCCCACGAGAATTTACCTTCCACAGTTGCCAAGAGAATCACACAGACCCCAAGCCCCTCAGCATGAAGGTGCGTTGCAGGTGTGGGTTTCTTGGGGTTTGTTCATCTTCTAGCCAACACTTTACATATTCATGTTCATAAATCAATTTGCTAGAATATCTATTTAAGTATAAACTTCATATTGCATATCAAATCTGAAGCTCAAATGGTGACATAGCAGGCATTCAAAGCAAAGATCAGCCAGACTTCTGTCTACTCACATGCCGGGTCACAGGTTCGTCTGCAGAAATTTAACATCTTCATGGGTGGCTCTAAGTCCTGAGCTTTAGAATCTAACCTCTATACTTTGCACTGTTAGGAGATTATTGCACAAAAAATAATGTAGAATAAAGCCTTTGTCTGGAAGAATGCTCAAGTGGAAGCGTTCTAAACTCAGGTCTTTCCGGAAGTTTCTTTTCGATGTAAAGGTCAAGAGTTTTTACTATGGCTCCCTAGGACCAGTTCCATACAGGCTTAACTACATGAGTACAGAAGACTAGAACTTGATTGCTTCGGCCTTGATGCCAAACCCACGCATGTGTTCTTATAGAAGTCCAACCACAGTAAGCTATATAGACACCCATGCTGCCAAACCTTACACAGGTTTTCAGTGCTCAAATTGCAACCAGAGCAATCAACCACTGGGGAACTTTCCATCTGAGAGAAGGGTGCAAGTACTCCGTTTACCACAAGTGGGTGCTGTTGTACAACCTACCCTGACACAGTTTTAACAACTGAGCCTAGAGAACAAGCATCCACTTGAGATGTGTATTTACATATTTATATATTTATGAAGACTGTAAATTTGTCCAAAAATATAAACATATGCCTGTGAGTGTAGACAGAAACACTTCCTTCCCTGGCCTGTGTATTTTGTAGATGCCATCTAAGTCACTGTCCAGCACACTTTACCCTAATGATATCTCCAAATTCCTGTGACATCATGTCCCTACAACTTCCAAGTTTGTAACCTGGAGCAACGCAAAGCTCATCAACTCACCCTTATACAGGTCTTTATTGGTGACAGGGAACAAGCTAGAAGCTAGGAAAGCTCATCCTGACGTCACAGTTGGATTTTTTTTTAAGTTTTACTTAAAGCTGTATGTGCATGCATGAGTTCAGACACCCACGGATGCTAGAGGCATTGGGTCAACCTGGAACTGAAGACTTAAACAGTTGTTAAAACTACCAGGACCCTAAACTCAGGTCCTGTGCAAAAGCAGTAATGTAATTTTGACTTCTGAGCTACCTCTCCAGCCCCATGGTGTCCTGTCCAGCAGGGCATTAAACAGGGGTCCAGGGAGGTCACCTGAAAGAGAAGATGCGGGGGGAGCAAGTGAACACAAAGAAGGTGGCTTGTCTACAGGCTAATCAAACCGTAATTTTTACTTTTTCACACACAGATTATATACACAAAAAGGCAGGATGTGGGGAAGGGGATGACACAGGAGCATAGGTGTTCAGGGAAGGTACAGATATCTTTCATAACAGTGTGTCAGCTAGGTGAAGGTTCAGGGGACAGGACACTATGACTCTGCCCATGATTCACTTGTCTTAATCTAAGTTGGTACTATCTACCAAGGTCACCTATCTACAAGGTCTATGACTAAAGTCTGGCAACTATCTATCAAAGCTGTTTGTTTACAATAGTTTCTAGCCATCTGTTCTAGTGTTTTTCCACAGAGACCCAAGACTTTGTGCTAGCAGGCATGCATGTTAGGCCTACCGCTGTCTTCAGGCCTATAGCTGATTCCAGGTCTTCAGTGTATAGACAGAGATGCCCCTGACACCATGGGGGGGGCATCTTTTCAACTATCTGCATTAAAACAAAAACTCCACAAGCCATGAATACTGACAGACCCTAAGGTCTCAGATACTTGGGAGTCGGGAAGCAGGAGAATCACATGAACATCAGAACTTGAAGGCCAGCCTGGGCAACACAGACCACTTCTCTAAGAAACAAACAGATCTATAAATACATTTTAACTAAACACATGCAAACTTAGAGAAAATATTGAAATCATGTGTGAAAATGCAAGAAATTCAATATTGCTACACAAAAGAATATTTAATCATGAAGAAAATGCAGTCATATTAAATGTGACATTGGTAAATAACAATTCAAAACAATTTCAAAACTTAGATGCATGACTCGGCAGCAGAGTTGGCAGCAGACTTATGAAAATACTTCAGGAGAATTTTTTCTTTTTTCCAAATACATGGACAGTTGTGCTTTATACCTACTTCCCATTGGAAACCACACAGTAATACTTACTTTCCTTGATAATTGTGTACAAATACAAATGACATCTCTTTTTTTTGTAATTGAAGCAATTGAACCCATTGACTTGAGCATCCAAGGCAAGCACGGCATGTTAAGTCTACTTCTTTTACTGTATCCTGTTGTCAAACATTCTAGAAAACATGCCCTCAAACACTGCTGAGAAGTAGGTATTGATACAGCCTGTCCAGAAAACAGGCTGCCAATTATGCATGAATTAAACTCACTGATTTACTATTGGAGATTTATGCTGGAGAAGCAAGCATGCATGAACCAGCTCGAAGATTAACTGTGACCCTATTCATAGCACCATTGATTATAACATAAAACCTTTGGAACAAAACCTAGTATTTTTTTTCTCCATTAATTTGCTTGTTTACTCACTCTACAGCCTGATTGCAGGTCCCTTCCTTCCTCTCCTCCAAGTCCCATCCTCACACCTTCCCTCATTCCTCCTTCCCTTCTGTTCAGAGAAAAGAAGGACCCTCATGGGTACCCACCTACCCTGGTATATTAACTGACAACAAGACTAAGAGCATCCTCTCTCACTGAGGCCAGACAAGGTAGCCTAGCTATAGGAAAGGGATCCAAAGGCTCACAACAGAGACAGAGACAGTCCCTGCTCAAATTGTTAGGGGACCCACATGTCGGATTCTTAGTCTGGACACACTAATAATCTGTACTTGGATACGCCAGGCACAAGGCTGACCTTCAATCCATGTACTTCTGTGAAGAGGTTGTCCTCATTCACAAAATTGTGGATCCAGCCTTCTACCTCAACAAGTAGAGGAATCTTAAGGCCCAGCACTGCCCTGGTGTTTCCTTATATTCAGAGTAGCATCTGATCTGGTTTATTTATTACTGAACCTAGCATTTTTGAGACATGTCTGAAACTTATAGGGTATCTGACCTCCAACCAAGCCTACTATGTGCTTATGACCTTGGACTAGCGTAGATCATTTTCTTATACACTCACAGGTGACCTCTTCAACTCCTAAAACTGTGTCATGTAAACTTTCCTTGCTTCATAAGCATTGGTTCACTTTGATGCTTCAGTTTTGCATCTGTTGAGGAGGCAGAACCCAGCACCGACTCTGAGTTTGATTCTCGTGCCTGGTAGATATTGTCTTGGTCACAAAACAACAGAACCTTGCCCACTGGTTAAATGACAGAGGAGATCCTAAGCTCTGTAGTCGACTATTAAGCTAGATTCAAGTTCCCCTGGAAGGAATCACTAAGGCTGGCTAATATTAGACAGAAATGTTTTTCTCAGAAGTGCCTTATCTCTTTTATCTGGTGCCATTCCCTGGCCTTTGAATGATCACAATTGCCTTCTGTCAATCCAAACTAGAAAGGCTATCAATTACTTTTCTCCATGCACATACACATGGCAGCCAGCTCTCTCTGACAGCTGGTACAGAGCTGATCTTGTATGTGAGGAGAGTACTAGCTGCATTTTCACACACCTAGACCATACTGTAAATATTGCCTTGTATACTCCCAAGAAGGACTGCTATTCTCCTGAGAAGAGAATGTGTCCCTGCTGGAGGACTGTGACCTTTCATCTGGTGAATGTGCATAGCCTTGACTGGTGCCATTAGCATAGAACTACCAAGAACAAACAAGAGTGCCTTTAGAGATTTTGGTTCTCATTGCTTCCAGAAATGATTAAATTTCCCACTGCCAATGGCCAAGAATCCAAGTGTGCAGGTGGTGTTTGTGAAACTGTAATATGGTGTTTCATTTTGCTATGTTTATTTTATACATACATATTTATTTATTTATTTCTATACTTGGCTATATATCTGTGCATCAGTTATATATTTATAAATGCATTTTATCTATATCCCTTAGAAAATACATAATTACGTTTAGTTTTGTAGTTCTCAAGATATTAGTCCATATTTCTATGAGTGAATGCTTAAATTTTACAGAGAGGCATTAATATTTTTATACATTCATCTACATGTGTAATATTTATCTACACATATTTTGTGTGAATATATAAATATTTATCAGACTGGCTATTTGGAGTCTACTTGTCCTTACAAGATGCATCTTAACACTGATAGTCCTAAACATCTTTAAATCTTCCAATGTTCCTGCCCCCCTCACCTCTTCCTGACTGGACTCTGGCCTAGAGTTACCATAGCCATGTGCACTTTACTTCTCCTGGAATCCTCTACTAGACCTCGGGGTCTAGTCTTTATGCATAGTTATACACAGGTCTACCTCATGTTTATTTATTTAGTTATTTATTTGGTTAGATTTACATAGCAAAAGTTTGTAGCAACCCTTCACCAAGCAAGGATAACAGCATGTGCTTAATTTGTAACTGTGAGTTGTAATTTGGTAATTCTTACAGGATTTCAATTCTTTCATTAGTGTTATACATTTTTGGCAATCAAAAAATTAGTGAATAGTTTGATAATAACTATTGTGACATTCTGTCCTAGTTACTAGTCTGTGAACAGACACCATGACCACTGCAACTATTATAAAGGAAAATATTTAATTAGGGCCGGCTTACAATTTCAGAGGTTTAGTCCATTATCATCATGATGAGAGGCATGGCAGCATGCAGGTAGACATAGTGTTGGAGGAGCAGAGAGTTCTTCACCTTAATCTACAGACAGTGAGGATGGGACTATGTACAACACTGGTGTAGCTTGAGCAGATATAATATCTCAAAGCTTGACTACATAGTGACAGACTTCCTCCAACAAGGCCATAGGCACTTCAATAAGGTCATACCTCCTAATAGTACCACTACCTATGGGCCAACCATTCAAACACATGAGTCTATGAGGGCCATATCTACTCAAATCACCACACATTCATACTATAAAACAAAGTATGTATGCATGTGTTCTGTCTGTTCCACAAATAAGCAAATAAGAGCATTCTCTCTCTCTCTCTCTCTCTCTCTCTCTCTCTCTCTCTCTCTCTCTCTCTCTCT
>JANHMN010000003.1:57941237-57960290 GCA_030674055.1 Rhabdomys pumilio
TCTCTCTCTCTCTCTCTCTCTCTCTCTCTCTCTCTCTCTCTCTCTCTTTCTCCTATACCTCAGGACACAGAGACACAAACCTATTGATATTAGGTCATTTAATAGCCTTTAAATAGATTCTAGGTCTTCAAGTATTAGGAATAATCATAAACATTTCACTTCTAATCAGGATCAAGAAATGTATAAATGTAATGTAAAAGGTATCATGAGAAAAAACAGGATGGAAGCTATATTTCTTTTAGATCCAGAAGAAATTTTATTGTGGTAATTTAAAAAAAATGTGAGTTATAAGAAATTAAAACATCCATATTGCTGTTAGCAGTGTGTATAAAGCCAGAAGTTCAAACCAACCATGGCATCCCTAGACAAGAAATCCCAATCCAGAGCTAGCCTCTAAGTCCCCACGGCTCAGTGAAGAAATGGAGAGGCAAAGGAGAAGACAAACTTCTATGTGCTCTGAGGAAAGAAACTCCCCTACCATAAAATGTGAGGCAATGCAGCAAAAGCTGCTAGTTAGTTACCCAGGGCTTTCTCAAGCCTTTCATTATTCTTTCATAAATGCCCTAGGTGGCAGCACATGTTGGCAAGGATGTAGAGAAAGAGGAACACTCCTCCATTGCTGGTGGAATTGCAAACGTATACAATCACTCTAGAAATAAATAGGGAGGTTTCTTAGGAAACCGGAAATAGATCTACCTGAAGACCCAGTTATACCACTCTTCGGAATATACCCAAAGATGCCCCACCGTGCCACAGAAACTTGTGTTCCACTATGTTCATAGCAGCCTTGGTTATGATAGCCAGAAGCAGGAAACAACCCAGATGTCCCACAACAGAAGGATGGATACAGAAAATGTGGTACATTTACACAATGGAATACTAATCAGCTATTAAGAATGAGGACCTCCTGAGTTTTGCAGGCAAATGGATGGAACTAGAAGATGTCATCCTGAGTGAGGTAACTCAGTCCCAAATGGACATACATGGTATGTACTCACTAATAAGTGAATATTAGCCAATAAAATGAACAGAATATCCAAGATATAGTCCTCAGAACTAAAAAGGTTAACAAACTGAAGGGCTCAAGTGAGGCTGCCTCAATCCTAATTGGGAGGGAGAAGAAAGCAATCACAGGAGGGGGAAGAAGAGACCTGTATGGGAAAGGAGATAGGAAGGGAAAGAGAGAAACATAATCAGGTATTGGATGAGGCAAAAAGACTGAAGTCCTGAGGGCCAGCAGAAAGAATGTAAACAGGGAACCTCAGGAGGTAGGAGGTGGGGGGACACTCCAGAATGTACCAGAGACCTGGGAAGTGAGAGACTCTCAGGACTCAAAGGGAGAGGGACATTAGGTGAAATGCTAAACAGTGGAGAGAGAATTTGTAGAGCCCGCCTCCAACAGAAAGTCAGGGCATCAATTGAGAGAAGGGATTCCATCCCCCAGTCAAAAACTCTGACTCATAATTGTTCCTGTCTGGAAGAACTGCAGGGATGGAAATAGAGAGAAGCTGCTGAAAAGGAGGTCCAGCAATAGGCCCAAAGTGGGATCCAGCTCAGGGGGCAGCTCCAAGGCCTGACACTGTTACTGAGGCTATGGAGTGCTCACAGAAAGGAACCCAACAAGCAGCTAAAGGAGTCAGATGCAGATATTTGCATCCAACCAGTGGACAGAAGCTGCTGACCCCTGTGGCTGAATTAGGGAAAAGATTGGAACAAGCTGAAGAGGAGGGTGACCCTGTAGGAGGACCAGCAGTCTCAACCTGGACCCCTGAGATCTCTCACACACTGGACCACCAGACAGGAAATATATACCAGCTGATATGAGGCCCCCCAACACATATACAGCAGAAGCCTGCTAGATCTGGGTGAAGTTAGAGAATATGCACCTAACCCTCAAGAGACTGGAGGCACCAGAATGTGGAAAGGTCTGGTAGGATAGAGGTGGGGTTGGGGGTGGGGACATCCCAAAAAAGGGGGAGAAGGTGTGGAATGTGGAACAGTCAGAGGATAGAGAGGAAGGGGGATAAAATCTGGAGTATAAAAAAAAGATTAAATAAAATTTAAATAGATAGATAGATAGATAGATAGATAGATAGATAGATAGATAGATAGATAGATAGATAGATAGGTAGGTAGATAAATGCCCTAGGTGGTTTCTTCTCCCATTAGAAGGCCATATACTACACACTGAAACCTGACTTTTAGTGTAATTGTCTTCATTTTCAAGTTATGGTGGGAAAGTAAATGGCTGGCTTTAAAATGGAAGAGTAGAGTCTTGGGTGGGTTGATGTAGTTGGTAACACAATAATGTGCATAAGAGAACCCTAGGTACATTAAGAATTATACTAAATCTATTCAGATAACCACATAGGTGTTTACAAGATGAGTTCATTTATTTCATAAACTTGCCATAGCTATTATAACCACTATAATTACATGACATTGGTACTGAAGTAAAACAGTCTAGCAGGAAAAAAAAAGATTTTATTTATATTCCTTATAAATAAAGTCTTCTTTTTTTTACAGCAACATGTTTTCTTGGTTACTTTTTCTATTGCTGTAGCAAAATACCCCAAGAAAAGGCTTTGATTTTTGCTCACAGTTCATGATACATTCAACCATGAAGGGGAAGCCCTGGCAGCAACAGGTTCAAATAGCTGGTCCTATAGCATTGACAGTTATAAAACAGAGAAGCATGATCACTGGTGCTCAGCTTGAATTACCACTCTGATTTAGAAAATCCCTTTCCAACTCAATTAACCTAAACTAGTCCTTCCTAGGTGTTCCTAGGGGCCTGTCTCCTAGGTGCCTCTAGATCAGGCCCACTTGGTAATGAATATTAACCATCATGTGTGGGTATACTGTTGCTTTAGATATGATGTTCTTGTTCTTATGATACACTATCACCTTTTCCATGACTTGAAACCAAACAATTAATGCAACTAGACTTATTACCATATTTGTTTTACCTAAATGATCACAGTATCACTAGGGTATGCCTATGTCTTTTGAAAGGCAATTTGTGATAGCTAACCTTCCTTGTTAACTAGACTAGACTTAGAATCACTTAAAAGATTGAGGTATATCCCTAGGTATCTGCCAGCATGTTTCCTGAGAGGGTTTACTAAGGATCAAGGGAAAGCCCTTCTTGTATACTAATGACATTGTATCATGGGCTGGAGGCCCAGGTGCTGTAAAAGAAAGTAAAGGAAAATGGAAGCCAAAGGCCACCATTCTCTGCCTCCTGATCTACCATAGTAGGTAGAAATCTGCTTCTTCATGCCCTCCTCATCATGAAGAACTAAACTTGAACCTGTGGGATAAAATAAATTTGTCCTCTTTTCAATTGCTTCTACAAGGAATTGTGATTACAACAATAAAATATGCGTCTGATAGACAACTGTTAGTCTACTATTAGGGGTCTGTATAAAGATCAAATCCTTGATCATGAGTAACAAGTTTTTATGTAACCTGGGAGTCTTACTCCAAACTTTTACCTAATGAACTAAACCACAAAGTTAAGCATATATAGAATAAAATGATTACAAAATAAGCTCTAAGTTGTAGGAAATGGTGGACCAAAGGTTCACTTAACCTTCTATGCTGCTTTCTGTCTCCCTTTATGTACTTTAAAATCATGGGGGAATTTCTTACCATGTATTAACAAAAGACATGAAATTAAAAGCTTGGTTGTACATGGCATAAAGGCATCTCTTGAAATCAGAGTGATAGATAGCACTACGGTTCCTATCTGGAATATACTAGAGGTTAGCAGTAAAGGGATATCATTCCAGAGGGAAAACCTTTGTCATACAGATATTTGTGTGCATTGATTTGGAAGGAGACATGGCCATACATATGATTATGTTCCAATATCAACTAATCATGGGATACGTGGTTGGGAATTTGGAAGGAGCACTATTGGAATATTGCTATGAGACATTTACTGAAGATGTGTATGGCTATATCTCCCTGAAGGAATGTAAGTCTGAAGATATTTGTGTCTTGTATGAATGTCACTGGAGAATGACTTTAATAATTAAGTTGATAGTTGACTTACTTCATGGCTATCAACCTTGCCTTTAGCTAGTTCATCATTGCCCAGTGAGTGGGCTTGTGAATGAAATGGTCTTGGTTTCAGGGCTGGAAGATATGGATGAGCATGTCATGGTCAGTATGGCTATGCCATAATTCAACAATTTGTCACCAGAAATTAGTGTCGAGGCCTAGATATAGAACTGTTTTCTGGAACATTATACCAGCTGCCATGAAGGTGACACTGAACAGTTTTTGTCAAGCAAGGCAGTGCTTTCTTTTCTGAAATAGATTTTTATTTTTGATGTTAATTTTTATTCCCTGTATATAAAGATTTGACAAAATGACTATCCACAAATATGTATAACATGATGTTCATGTTGACAGTGCTTCACACAGCTTTGATTCTGAGTAATAAACTTATTGCTTAACCAAGTAATGTGGCAAGATGATGACATTGCTGAAACTCAATGGTCTTCTTTTGTTTACTACTGTCCTGAAGAGCTGGCTTGATAGACTCATCAACTTCCTTCTGAAAAGGAAGTTACAGCACGAGTTGAGAGGCCATACCTTCTAGTACTAGAACAAGGTTTTCCAGAAGTCTCCATTTCACCTGAATCAGAATCTAATATGTGGTTTTGTTTTTCCATAGTGAAGAATGAGCTTGAAAGGGATGAAAATGCCAGTGACATTGCTCATCTTTAGTCCAGTGACCTACTAGCAAAACCAGTGATTCCTGTTCCCAGTACTTCAATTCTAATGCTCTAGAGGTCACAGTTTCAGATAGAAGGATGCTTATTTCTAAGAAACATAATGGTTTCAGTTTTCTGGAATATTGTAACTCAACGCTCTGGGTTCCTCATGCCTCTGTGTGTACACACTAAGAAGGAAGTTATGATGTTGGTTTGGGTGACTGATCCCAAATTTGAAGGAAAAATCAAATTTTGCTTCACAGTAGATGAAAGAAAGAGAATGCCTGGAATGCGGGAGGCCATTTAAGAGGCCTCCAAGTATTACTGTGCCTTGTGGTTAAGATAATGTACAAACCACAAAAATCCAAATCTAGGTTGAATTATAAGTAATCTGTATTCTCCAGAAGTGGGAAATAAGAGGTACACAACATACAATTTTATGACAGACATGGTGACTACTATAAATAAATAACTATTTTATAAATATACATAACTATTACAATATTACAATATAAATAACTATTTTACTCTGAGTGATAGCATATATATATGCATATATATGTATATATATGCATGCACACACACACTAAAATGTTATTTGTTCTGGCATTCCTTTTCTGACTAATTTAAGATGTGTTCTGTATTTTGTCCCACTAGGTATTATTATTGTATATCACATAATTTAGGTTATAGAATTCAGATGAAACACAGATTTGTCTTCCCTATTGGAGAAGGGATTGGTGTGTTTTGGACGCACCCAATTTTATTACATATGGAAGAATTAGGACTTTCTTATCTCATCTATTCAGAGATTGTCATTCAAAGATATAAATACAGGTGTTATGCTTATAAGTGTTAAAATTGCCATGGTTTGTTTTATGTCAACTTGAATGCATTAAAGAATGTCTACATAATTGATAAAACATTGTATCATATTGTTTCTGTGATGATAGTCCAGAAGAGTTAGAATTTTAAAATTATTAACTATAAAGAAAAACTATAACCATCAATATGAATGTGTAGCATCCAGTGATTAAAGGATCCATATTGTACCAAAGACAAATAAAAAATCTCCCTCTTGTCTCCTTTTTCTACTCCTCTCTCACACATTAATCTTCCTCCCACAGATATGATGGTTTCTTCCTTTCAGGCACTAGGGCTATGGTACTCATGATGCCACTATATTCTCCTCTTCCTGGTTTTCAACTGAATCCTCATGGTGGCTTTCCAGGTCACTAGTTTAGAGAAGGCACATAGTGCCTTCCATAATCATATAATCTAATTACCAGAATAAGTCCACAGCTTTACTTCTACTGCTTTATACATCGCATATACTCTATTCTCTATTGTCTGTCTGTCTGTCTGTCTGTCTGTCTATCCACCCATTGCAGTAATAATGGTATGAATGCTATAGGAACAACAAACCACTTTCTGGTGGAATTTAAAGTCTACTACACATGATGAAATTCATACTTAGTATTGTTAACTGGGCCAAAGCCCCGTGAATAGCTGTATCACCGGTCCTAGTGCAGAAGCTAATAATATTACTTTGCTTAATGGATATAGTAATAGATTGACTCCTAAGTTCTTGTCTTTATACCCATGTAGTATTATATCTCTCATCCCTCAATAGGGAAGTTTTTTTTAATAGTAATACAGAGTGAGACCTACAGACTAGTCAGTGTGCATAGAATAAGAAACTGTAGTTTTTATGTATCTTTAAATGGGAATACTATATCATACCACTTGGTCTATACCAACAAGGCTCAGGAAGCATCACAGAAAATGGACATTGTAAGAGTTAAAGATAATGTAAGACTACAGAAAAAAATCAGTATTTACTCTACATAATAAGACCATTACACACATGAATTTACAGCAGCTGAGATAACATACATAAGATCTACAAGAGATCAAGCGAACCAAAATGCCAGCATGGATGCAAGAGGTGCTCATTAAATTTCACCCCTTGCTGAGGAGATATTGGTAAATGATAGCCTCTGGGGAACAGAGATTGAGTTTTCTTCAAGGAAATGTTTTGGGAAGAAATAGTGGTGATATGTTTAGGAGAAAAGTTTGAAAAAAGAGAAAGCAGTTTGATTAAATTGCATTACATGCACCATACAAATATAAAAAAAATAAAATCTATAATATATAATATATATACATATATATATAAATCTATTATATATATATGTATATATAAAATCTATCTCATTGATTTCAACTGTTTCACTATAAAATGATACTAATTAAAAAGACAGTCCCAAATAGTTGTATTCTGTAAGATTCTATGGGCAATGTATTAGTGGACATCAGGAATTTAGATGGTCAGAAATAAGTTGGTAACATAATTGCTTTAAGAAGTTATTGAAATGGGTATTTTTATCTCAGTTACACAAGAGTTATCTAAATCTACACATGCATCAAAATTCATAATTGATAAAATAATATATAATATTGGTTATAGTATAATATGTTTCAGATAGGTTTTTTATCTTTGGCAAGGTCTTTCTTCACTCCTGTGCTAGAATAGCTCCCACTCACACCCCTCCTAAGTGGAATGCAGACATGCACCACAACGCTTAGCAACAATATTTCTAAAAGGGCACATTTGCAAATTTGACAAGCCATGATTTTAAAACTAAATTGAAATGTTGAAATAAAATGTTGATCTAGTAAACACAGATTTACATAAAGTGAGTTATGCCTCAATCTAGATAATGTCACATGGGTTGTGTAGACACTTTCTAATTGCATTTTGAAAACATTTTTCTGTCCTTAGTTATTTTATGATTGCATGCATTTAAGATATAACTCTTCATATACAGGGGAATACCAGATATTCTGTTTTATTATCATAGATGAAGATGAAATTGAAAATGATGAGTGGTGTTTTGAATGGCCTTTGCTGTGTACACACAGGAGAAAACATTAAATTATATTTCTCCTGTGCACAGTGCATAGTAGAAATTTCTAAATGCAGTTGTGTGAAAGAGGACATTGGACTTGTACAAACCAGAGGAAAGAATGGGCAGCAGAGAAAGAACAGAGAGTGTATCCTGGCTGCCACACTCAAAACACAGCGGACAGACTAAAATTTAGCTAAAGTAGCAGAGGATATTTATCTATCTATACATGCAAGTTTGTACCTCCCTATAAACTGTCTATGGTACACTGATCATAGTACAATGGATTTTACCAAATGAATAGATTTATATAACTCCACATACCCAAGACAAAGCTGACCGAGTTCCATCACTTTCTAAAGCCATCTCATGTCATTCCCCAGAGTCAGACTGTCCCAACTCTTCCTGATCCCTTGTACCTATCTAGCTGCACCAGAATGTCTGTTATCTGGTAGATAACAGTTACAGTATTTAATATTAATACTAAAATATAATTTACTTGTGAATCATTCTAAAAGCTACTTTTCAATTTGCTTTCAAAAAATATCTCAGTATATTAACAAAACTACTAAAATGAAAATTGATATAAAATATCAAAATCAGGGAAATGCAAAAGTATTAATTAATGTGTGTGTGTGTGTGTGTGTGTGTGTGTGTGTGTGTGTGTGTGTTTCTAATTGTGTGGTATATAATGCTCTTCCACGTAAAAAAGATGTCTGTATTCATACTAAGAAATGATATAAAACACCTTGCTTAAAATGTACAGGGCAGAAGATGTTTTTTCTCATTGTTAGGCAAAGAAGTAATGTTTAATTATGACTTATTTTGTACCCAACATAGGCTAAGTACCTACATTATAATATTAATAGTCACGGCTATTAACATTTTTCTGAAACAAAGGATAAGGAGAAAGTAGATTAAAATTTTGATAAAATTGATTTCTAGACCAGTCCATGATTGAGTCTGAAAAACTAGTCACATTTAAAAAAAATACAAGAGACATGCAATATTGGAAATGACAGTCTTCACTTGGAAGGCTGGTTCTGGACATTTTCAAAGACATATTTGTAAGTTAGTTGCAGATCTTCACAATGTTATGTTAGCAAAAGATAAAGTTGAGAAAGGATCTGGATTTCAAACAAGTGTTAGTGCATGTGTTAAGGCTCTTTTAATTGTCATGTTAAAATTACTTTTGTTTCTTCTACAATATTTAATGAAAGTTGTATTGATTGTATGCTTTCTAATTGTATTAGTGTGTTGAAACCTGGTATGTCTGTTTTAGGCGGCTATCAACCAGCTTTTGTTTTATTGCCCTGAGTATTACAGAACCTTGGTATTCTGAAAAAAAGCTTGCAAGTACTGGAAGAAGTAAGTCAGGCTTTAAGCAGAAGCAAGAAAGTAGTGGGCTTGATTATTGCTGGTGTAACAGCTTTAAATACCTAGCACCACTGATTCTGCAATTGTTTTTGACACAAGAAGTTAAGACAGCTACTTTTGTTAATCATTTAGCAAAAAAAAAAAAAAAAGTTACTAATGTGTTGAGTATACAAGAGGATTTGAGGATTTAGATAGACATTTGAAAAAATGGATTGATGCTTTTTATCCTATTCAAATTATTGGAAGGAGGGTCAGAGTTTAAGAGTAATGAGCCAGCTCAAGTGTCATGCCAAATACCATTGGATTTGTGTTACTTCTAAAATTTGCAGTGATAGTCAATATAATTAGAAAAAGGTTTAAAGACACAGGGTATTTGGCATAATTCTAACACCTCTCTGGATGTTTTAACTTTGCATAGTGAGTTTATGAATTTAAAGAATGCTGCTCTGCTACAGCTTTGAGCTTTGATGCTACAGATACTGCTGATAAAATTATCCATGGCCTGAGGTAAGTATCTCCATTTTGGTCAAGCTTCAAGAATGTTTTATATAGCTTGATCATGCTAGCCATTTTTGTCCTGCGAATACGTTTTTTCCCCTGCCCACGTGTTAAAGCATGTCTTTAACAATATCAACATGCTGACAGCCAAAGTACATTGCTTGAAACTGAAAATGGACCCCCAGACAGAGTTATTAATTTAACAGAGTGGCAAGCCAAAGATGGGTACGATTCTGCACAGACCCTAACCAACCTAAGACAAAAATACATTGATTTTGATAATGCATATTCCACGACAGGTAAAGAAAACATTCTTGTCAGAAGGACCTAACAGGCTCAGTCTTGTTTATGAAATAAAAAAGAAGTAGATGTGGAGAGCTTTGGGAGTTTCTTGGCAGGAATCTGACACTGGCCAAGAACAAGGAAAGGGGCTTCCTGGCAGGAATCTGATATTTGACCAAGGACAAGGAAATGGACTTCAGGCAGGAATCTGACATTAAGCTAGAACAAAGAAGCAATTTCAGGCAGGAATATAAATCTTAGGCTACAATAAAGAAGTAATTTCAGGCAGAAATCAAAATATTAGGCTAGAACAAAGAAGTAGGCTACAGGCATGAAAATGACTTTGGGCTAGGACAGGGAAGTAGGCTCAGATATTTTGATCATCCTAATAAGCCCTTAGAAACAGTTATCACAGGGACTTTGTTTATTGCCTTGCTTGTTCTTTGACTATTTGTGTTTATTGTCTTGTTTGTTCCTTGATATTTGCATCTATTGTATTGCTAGTTTCTCAACCTAGAACTGACCTTAATACTTGCATGTAATTATTATGGAACAAAAGCAGGTTGAGGAAAAAAATATTAGATTGAAGTTATTGAACTGCTAAATAACAGACTCTTTTTTGACATTCTTGTCAAAAAAAAACTTACCTTGTTGAAATGATCCCACCATGAAGACCAGAATTGTATTGAAATTCACATCTTCTTCCCCCAGTCACCCAAATGTTAGGATTATAGGCATGTACTGCTATGCCTCACTCAAATTTTATCTTTATAGATTATTTTTTGGATGGGGAGGTTGTTCAATTAGACCCTAAGGTGGATTACTGGATAATAATAAGTTTATTAGAACAGTTATGACACTCATTATCAGATAGAGGGGAAACACCATGGTATGTGCTTCAGGGAGAATTTAGGCACCAGTACCAGAGACAGATGGTTGGATAGATGGAAGGGAATCTGAGCCCATAAAGCAGATGAGGTAGCCTCTTCTTATACATTGAGTATGAGAAGAGGTTCAAAGCAAGAATTTGCAACATTGCAGTATCTCCTCTGCTCAACTTTCTTGAGAGCCTTCGGCATAATCACATGCCCTACCACTACCATGCAGGCTTCCTCTTTCTTTCTCTCTATACTATGTTCATTCTTCTAATAAGTTCATGAACCCCAGTTATCCACCTGTCTCACTTCCCAAGTGAGATGTGGCATCAGCAATTCCAGGAGCATACAATCACAGACAATGTTGCAAGAGGGTGCCTGTCAGTATCTGTGAGAGGAATCCTGAAAGCTTGATTTATAAAAATGTATTTCTGTGTACATACATATATATGTATAAAACACTATATATACACATATATGTATATAGTTATATGGAGAGAGATACACTTTGAATATAATAGAAGATAAATGGTAGTAGAAAAATAAATAGTTAATACTGTCTTTTAAATGTATGTGTTTCTTTACCAGTGTTTTCCCCCCTTCATACAGATCTTAGTTACTGTGCTATATCCTTTCATTTCAGATTATCTAGTTCTCTTCTGCATGTGTCATGGGACAGATCTGCTAGGAACGTTATCCCAGCTATCCAGTAATGTATGCATTTTCTCTTTACTTCAGAGGAAAACATTTTTGTGCATAAATTTTTAGTGGTAGATCATGTTATTTCCCAATTTTGGATATCTTGTTCCACTCCCTGCAGGGCTACATGGTTCCTAATTAAAGATGAATCATTGATTTTACTGAGTAGTCCATGTATGTGCCAGGGCACATTCCTTAAGTTGCTGTCCTTAGGGACAGCTTCAGTTAATTACTTTGTCCCTGTGTGAGAGTTATATTTTTCTGTTTCTTAGCATGCCTCACTTTTGTTGAAAATTGGATAATGAAATACTTTGGTGGTTCTGGGAATTAGACTCCTCTAGAGTTCTCTGTCATTGCCATTTAGATTTTATTGTTGATGTTAGTGTTGTTTTCTTAGTGGCTTTCTTCAGCTAATTCTTTTTTCTAATGTGTTTTTGTTGTAGTGGTTATTATTGCTACTGAATTCTGGGTAATTTGCTTAGTACTCAGCTAGTGGTGATGCAGAGATTTCCCTAAGAACCCTGTGATTTTTTATCTCTATTTTTTAAGATCATAATATAATTTACAACAGTTCTTCCTTCTTTTTTCTCCATAAAAATTACCCTATACCCTTACTTGCTCCTCTTCAAATTCATGACCTCTTGTTTCACTTTGTTATTGCATACATGTATGTACTTGTAAGTACATGTGTATTCCTAAATATAACCTGTTTCGTCTGTATAGTGGTACTTGTATGTATATTTTCCAGGCTGACCATCTGCCATTGGACAACAAATTGATGTGCTTTTCCTAGGGAAAAACCACCTCTTCAGCGCCCAAATGTCTTTGATTGCCTGCGGTTCTTTGTATAGGGTTGAGACCTGTGGACTTTTTCTCTGCCTAGTTTGCCAAATCCACTCATATCATCTTTGTTTGGCTCGCATATGGGCAGTCATGCTGGTGAGACTTCATAGGTACAACTTTAGATGTTGCTAATAGAATTTTCATTGCAACTTACTTAATCCTCTGATGCACTTCTGAGGGATACATCTAAAAAATGCTTCCCCATTTAAGGCTCATGTAACACTGCAGTAGGTAGAAAGAGTGTGAATACCCTGTGTTTTTAAGCTACCTATACTTTGGACCTGGACCTTAATGAACACCCTCTGTGCTCTGGTAAGCAGTTAACTGGCCTGTGTCTAAGTACAGCTTTTTACCATTCAAGATTACCCACAGGGGAGAGTTTTTTTACTTTCTTTGTCTTCTCTGATACATGCTTATTCACATGGGATGCTTCTAGTTTCTGAGAAATGGGTCATAAAATTTAAAGAACCATAGAATCACCATCCCTCTCAAGATTTTTCTACATTTTTTTTAAAAATCTCATTTGATTCAAATTGATAAACATTCCCAATAAGAAATGGATATTCCGTTTTCACCATGTTCATTGGTTCATTGTTATTATGCTAGGAGTTTATTCCATCTTATCCTGATGCTACAATTTATAAATTATTTATACAAATGAGAAGACACACAATAAATCAAAGTAAGAAAATAAACCTAATCTTTTTTTCAAAAAAACAAAAGAAAAGAAAAGAAAAAAAAAGAAATGGATATTCCTGGGAGGGGGAAACAGAATAGATCTTACTGGTGGACTAGGGGCCAGTGGATATGGCAACAGGAAGGAGCAGTTGAGGGGATTAAAGGGTGGAAGGAGTGAGTACTGGGACAGATAACTGAAATTGGGGGCCATTTGAGGGTCAATGTAAAAATATAGTGCAGTGCAAACTTTCTAGAATCTCTAAGAGTGACCCAAGTGAAGTCTTTTTATGGGACACAGAGCCAGTCCTTTTCTACCTCTGTTTTGAACCTAACGTTCTGTAACTCACAAATACCAAACCTTTTGAAATGCGTTAATATAACAACACCCTAGTTTTTACCAACCAAAAAGCAAAGAATCTGACCAGAGAGACATACAGCGGAGGTTTCTCCACTTTGCTTCAGCCAATCTACTTATTGTTTCCATCAAAGTATTTGAAATGTGCTTGATTTATAATCATACTTTGTTTTTTGTTACTATTATAACCTCATCTAACTGTCACCATGTTGTCTGTAGTATGCACTTACAGGTAACATGAAATATGTGCCATTGTCATTTATATTTGCCCTTTGAGGCAAGAGTTGTGGTTTTACATGGACACAGACAAGTGTCTTGAGTAGCTGCAAAAATTCAGCACTGACTTTTTTGCACAAATGCTCCAAAGGAAAAGGCTATAACAAGCAACTGTGCTCTGAGTCTGGAAAAATAAAGCCAATCCTGTGTGCAAGGTTCACAGACAGCTTCCAGGTACATAAAATGGCATTTCTCTTAGAATGCTGCTTCATAGAGACTACAATTTTAAATGTGCCTGCTACTATCTGTTCAGTTCTCACTTGGAACCACTGTAGGGGTGTTTTTACTCAGGAATTCTACAGAAGTAGCAAGAACTAGACAGACAAAAGGCAAATTAGGAGCTAATTCTCTGTTTTTCAAATTTATTCCTGTTCTTAATTATACATAATATTTACTACTCTACAGTTTAACTTGATATTTTCAATTTCTAAATAAATAAATGAATAAATGAATGAATGAATAAATAAATGAATGAATAAATAAGTAAATAAATAAGTGCCCTTATTGTTATCCCTTGCTTGGAGTAGAGTATTATACACTTGCCAATCATGCCAAATAAAATTAAGTTATTACGTCTAAATTTATCTTATGGAGACATTTCCAGAACCAGTTTTTATTCAGTTTACTAATGTGACAAATTATGGCATTTAAAACACTAAACAATAGTGTATTAATTATATTTCTTTGTGATGATTTTTTACATGTATAGATTTGATTTGCTAATATTTATGTAAAATAATTTTATATCAAGGTTCCTGAAAGATACTGGTCTATAGATTTTCTTATTGCTACAATCTTTATACGACTGAGGACTAGATTAATAGAAAAATGCTAAAATGAGTTGAAAAGTTTCTTCTGCTTCTGTTCTGGAAGAGATTTTAAAGAATTATTTTATTGGTAAAATTTACTGGTAAAAATTAGGATCATCTAGACCTAAGCCTGCTGTTGCTTTGAAAGGTTTCATTATTGACGTGGTTAAAGCATGAATAGGGAGCTAAGAATTGTGGAATACAGCTGTAATCCTAGGAAGCTGAGCCAGAAGGATTGAGTTTCAAACCATCCTGAACTGTCTATAAAGATTTTATCTTAGTTCTTTCAATTATGCATGGCATGGTTTCAAAATTATTTATGCTTTTGAAGAACTACCTTTTAGTTTTGCTAATTCCTCTATTTTTGTTATAAAATCCTTACATTTTATCGTCATATATTCTAATATGTATTATTTTCTTACCAATGACCACTTTAAATTTCATTTATATTTCTTTCTTACAATGTAGAATACATTTAATAATGTTCCACAAGTCCACAAAGTCTGAGCTGTCCCAGTATTATTCAAAAACGCAAAGCTAAGCTCAGTTATGAAGACTTCTAGACAGCACAAAGAAAGCCGCAAATGTTCAAGATGAAACAGCACAGGGTATATTTACAGCTTTCTGTAATTTTTCTGATGTGCTCTGTGTGGCTACTCTCTAGTTTTGCTGCAGTTGTGCAGTCCACGGAGTCCCTCAAGAAGCCAATTCATATTCTTGACTTTTTTATCTTCATTTTCAAAGATTTCTACTTTGCCCTGTCAAGATCTCTGACCCTGCCTACTGATTTAGCCTCCCAGGATCACCTTTGAAAATTTACATTAAGCCTTTGTGATTTTGTATTCTGTATATTTGCAAATTCAGCTTGTATAGTAAAGCGTGCAGAACAGAGATCAGATTAAATCATAGCCTCAGTGGCCTCTGGCTCACCTGATAGTTAAACGTGGGGAAATTTCCCCAGATAACCCAGCTTGATCAGGGAACCCTAGGGCTCTCCTTTGGAACAAAAGTCCACAGAACAATTTTTTTTTTTTTTACTTCTGTGAACCAGGGTGGATAAAGTTTCACCAACTGTTGTGATATCTTTAAGGCATCGTTCTCTTTATTCTACCACAAAGCACTTGACTTCTGTTTTGTTTTTCTTTATTAGATATTTCATTCAACCCTTATCATTTTTCAAATGGATTCTTGCAAGCTTTTTCTAAATATCTCCTCAACTTTGTTCATTATGTAATATGGAAATCTCACAAGATAAGCTTTCTTCTATGTATTTTTATTTGCTGTTTGAATTTCATTATATGTATTACTTATTCACTATCTACAGGACTCTGAATGATATTCATGAGATATTTGACAACTGTTTGTTGAATAAATGACTTTGTCACCAAACCAATATCAACAAGACAAGGTCTCATTTGCTACGAAATAGCCACCCTCACCACAGCAGTACACTGGGACCTGATTCTCCTATAAAATCCATAGCACTCCTCTTGGTTCTTCATATTACAAAGTTCCCAGAGATTGTAACATGAATACATTTTTGAGAATGGAAACCATTGCCCCTTTCTTTCAATTTACCTGATCTAAAATTGAAGAGACATAATTGTTCCTAAGTATTAAGGTACAGAAAAGAGATTACTTTTAATAATAAAGTCAATACATACTGAAAATATGTTTCTTTCTGCTTTAGGATGCTCTACCAATGACACCTCCAAGAACTCCTGATGTGTTTACTTAAGGTGAGGAATCATTGTTGTCTGCTACAGCTTATAAAATTGGGAGGATACACACCCTTCATGGGATGGCCATGGATCTTATTATCCACCCTAGTTTTTTATTAGTTGATGTAGTTATTCTGGAGATCATGGGCTTGACGGACTTCCTTAGTACTAGATATATAGAATGCATGGTCTGAGTTTATTTCTCTTGCTGAAGTTTGCTTACTAACAGGCCAGGTATTATGGATCCATGCTTTAAAAATTATAGTTCTTTAGAAGCATAGGTTCTCTAATTTCATGCAGCACATACTAGATATTTTCCTGAAACCCCAGGGTGGTTGTATCAGCTTCAACTTGGTTGTGATCTCGAGGAATGAAGGCTGTTAAAGAAAGAGCTCCCTTAATGTTGATGATATCAGTATCTGGGCCATTCTATAAAGGCCTTTGAGGCTCAAGAAAAAAACTTACTCAAGGCATTCCCCCATCTCACTTCATATCTTATACACATTTGCAGCAATACCTTCCTGAATTCAAAGAGGCGTCTGCTAACATTGAGCCAGTATGGTACCACCATCAATGTATATGTCCTAGTTCTGGGACATTTATCAAGGTAGTCCTCTTATAGCTTTCTAATACTACTATGCAATGGGTTATTATGACCCATTTCCCTTGTCACTTGATGATTTAAGTTGAAATAACTTTCCAAAGATTTCTAACAGTTCTTATCTCTTCAAGTCTCCTATTATTTCAATTCTTATGAAACTTTTTCAGAACCACCTGTTTTTGTTTTTTAGAATGGCTTTCTATTCCACAATATCCAAAGATCTTTAAAAACCTCCAGCTTTCTAAGTTTGCTATCCTGTTTCTTCAAAGTGAACATGCAGCATAGAATTATTAGTAGAAACACTAGTTACTTGTAATGTCATCTTTTTCTTTCTCTATCCCCAACTTTCTGACAATTTCATCGGGTTCTCACTTCATATTGTCCTCGGTAGATTTTACCAAATCATGTGCAAATAAATGAAAGAGCAAAAGTATGTTACAGTCTTAATTTCTTATGCACAGCAGCCTCTTAGTTAAAGTTGTGTGACTCAACTCTACTCAGCTGCTATTAAAATAAACATGAGTATGATGAGATTAAATTTCTGAGCATCATGGTCTCTCATAAAGGATCTTCATTTATCATTATGAATACAAGTCACAGCAGGAGAGATTCAAAGTGGCAAGTAGGATATATATCTTCTGGAGTAAGCTATCATTCTTTAGGAAGATGTTGTGAGTTGCAGTAGAATAACAATGAGAAATAATACATTTTCTACCTTTTCTCTTTTCTGGACTAAGCCATGATTTTAGGTCAAGATATTGTGAGCTGTGATTGAGTAACCATGAGAGATAAATCCTTTACTACCTTTTTCCAACCCCAAAGAGAAATCATACCACACCCCAGGCTGATTACAGAGAAGAAGGAAGCATCTCAGATAATCAATAAGGAAGACTAATATTCAAACTAGCAGTTCTGACACAAGGCAGGAACATGACCTTCTGGAAATAGAAAAGATAAATAACATTTATCTAAAGCATCCAACCTTTGTATTTTGCATTTGATAATAGACATAAAATGTCTTTCTCATTTGAGGAGTCTGACAGCCAGTTTTGTCCATATGAAATTCTATATATCTTGTAAATTGCTTGAAATTATTCTAAGTCCAAGCTCAGGCACATTAGGAGTAAAACTATATAGCATCAAATTTCCAAACACTGTCATATTTAGGTTAAAAAAGATATATGTATCAATAAATGTGCCTAATAATGATACAAGTAAATCACACATAGTAAGGGTTTTTTTTGTTTTGTTTTGTTTTCAATTATGGAGACAAGAAAAGTCAACTTTGCAAACAGTTGAAAATTGGTGAATAAAGTTCTTGGTTTTATAATGTGATTACATTGACATTAATCACCTTAGTCTTGTGGAGCTTAAACTGACATCTAATGTTTACAATGTATGTGACCAAAAGCAAGTTATCCAATTTTCTGGCTTGCTTCTGTATAATCTGAAAATATTATACTATCTATTCAAAGGCAGTGCAAGGAAAAATGGAAAGCACTTTCAAAAGTCATTCCCAAACTGTATAGCATAACACTTCAGCAAGCCTCAAAAAGACCTTGACATAAAATGCTGAGGCTTTACTAAAACTTAAACATTATTTCTTCCCAAGTTTATAATGGTGTACTGAACACAGCACCTGTAAATAAGTCAGCATTTATGACCAGAGGAAAAAGAATGTGGATTTGAACTTATATTTTTATATGAAAAAGTTATAAAGACTGAGACCAATAAGTCCACTCACAAAGAAAAATCAAATTTACCTTATCCCTTATGCACTGCTATGTGAAAGTGATGTGTGTTGGCTCACAAAGTCTGACAATAAAAGCTGTTAGCTTTTTAAAAAGTCATCTGGGTCAAATTAAGCATGCAACAAATGGCACTTTTTCAAAGAAAAAAATTTTTTTCTTCATAGCTGTCAAATTCACATGCTGTGTTATACAAAGGTAGAATTTCAAGGCATATCATAAAAAGAGCTGTCAATTGTATACAAAGTGATTTGTGAAATTTACAAATTGAGTCTGATATAAATTGGGCGTTTGAACACTGAATGTTAGCTACCTAGGTTGTAAGAGTACATGCATATTTTTCTAACACTGACATAACAAATAGAAAACAAACAAAACTCAAACTTTTATCACATGATTTGTATTGCATACAACACGGGGGAAAACAGTTGCAGAGACATTTGACATTAGGTAACAGTAGGTTACAATAATGTGTAGGACCTTTAAGCCAAACTAAGGAAGAAAATGTTGCAGATTCAGGTTTGAATTCTGTTCTCACCACAGATGAAGCATGTACGCTGGCTTTTGAAATGAGTAAAGAGTAGTCATATAAACAAAATATACAATAAAGAGAGAGAGAGAGAGAGAGAGAGAGAGAGAGAGAGAGAGAGAGAGA
>JANHMN010000003.1:57960300-57996441 GCA_030674055.1 Rhabdomys pumilio
AGAGAGAGAGAGAGAGAGAGAGAGAGAGAGAGAGAGAGAGAGAGAGAGAGGATACAGAAAAAAAAAGAGTAGTCATGAGATGCCAGATGCCTTGGACCAGTGGAAATACTTAAACTGTAGAGCACTGCTTGGTGACCAGCTCTCTGCCATGCTGTTTTTACTGTTAGGGTTTATATTGAGCTTGTACCATAACTGGCAAATGAGTACAAATTTAGATGTAATGCTTTCCTCATGATTTGCACATTCACAGTTTTTCAAGTGTTAGTTTTTCCATTAAAATGTTTGTCTTCGTGTCAGGAATGTAATATGCATGTAACACGCATTTGTAGTTAAGCAGAACTAACATCTTTTTAGTTCAGTTTAATACTTTTTCTTTTCATATATTTAAGTTTAAATGACCACCACATATTGAAACTATGTCAAATAAAACTATTTTTATCAATTAAATGAATGCTACGCTTTATGTGGCTAGTGGATATAACTGACAATATTATTTATGGCTACAGCTTACTGTATAAACAGAGTTTAGTATTATTTGCTTGTAAAGTATCAGCCAATATCATCATATTTTGATGTATTTCCATCATTATAACAAAATAATTTTGCTGTTGAAATCAGCATTTGTGTGTATTTAAATGTTTAACAGCAAATTGTCTCATCAATTAACATGAATGTTCAAAGTCGGTATTAAAAAGTAATGGTATTAAAATACATTTCTCTGAAAACAATTGGAAATCCATGTTGTAAAATCTGTATGTAAGAGGAAAGTGGTTTTTCTCAGAGTTTTATTTAAGCTTGGCCTATTTAACCTGGTCTGACATTCTTTGAGATGTTTTAGATAATTTTAATAAAAAGATTAACTGTGAGAGAAGGATGCATCTGGTTCATACTAACTATGCAATGGATGTTACTTTTAAAAATACACTTTTCAATAAAGTATATTTATTTGTTTTTAGGTGTCAAATTCTTATCTTGTATAATAAAATTAGAATCCCCAAGGACAGCTAAAGATGAGATGTAAATAGTAGAGCTGTAATTTGTGTAGGAAAATTTTTTGAATATTTAATTTCACCATTTTCAAAAGAATTTTCCAACAATTCTATTGCCAGTGGTGTGTGTGTTTGCATGTGTCCGTGCAGGGGAAGAGCTACAGAGAGCAGGAGGGTGTCTTATTGGCAAAGAAATAAGTCTAATGAGCTACAAGCAGCCAAGCTTCACTAATAATCAATCAACAGGGACTGCTTTGTTCCAAATTACCTAATTTGATCTTATGTTACAAGAGTTAATTTACAGATCTGAAAGCAATGTAGTTCACTGTCTCCTATCCAGTCTCTCATGCTTATTTCTCCATTTTTATTGGCATATACTTGACAAAGATTTTGTGCATTCTAAATATATATGATAATATTTGGACATAACTTATTTGAAGTGAAAAATGATCACCACAATCAAGCTAATCTGCATATATTCTAACTCTGTTTGGTAAAAAAGCCTCAAGAACCTCTTGGTTATCAATATGAAATGTATGACACCTTATTACTGATATTGTTACCATGCTGTGCATTCATTATTCAGAATTTGGTGACCATACAGTTGAAACCTGCACCATTTGACTGTAAATTTTAATGTTCTCCACTCACACCAATTTCTGGACATCATGATTTTACTGTTTCTTCAAGGTTAATTTGTTTTAGATGCTATGTACAAGACTGTATACCATTTGTCTCTGTTCCTGGCTTACTTGGCAGATCATAATATACTCAACTTCTATTATATAAACTGCTTGGCATTTATGGTTTTCTGGTTGTTAATTATCACATTTTATATGAATGCTATATGCAGCTATCCTGTACTTTTTATACATTTATCAATTGATGAATACAGATTGTTTCTATTCTTAAGCTACTGTGAATTAATGAACATGGGTATACCAGTAGATTGTTATAAATATTATTCTATTTTCTTGGAATATACTCCCTAAAAATGAAAATTAACATTTTTATGCTAATTCTCTTTTAGCTCATTTGTAACTAAAATTAAAATAATATGATCATAGTTCAAAATTACAGATATCAAAATTTAGTTTTACTTCTCTGTTGTTTTTTATACTCAAAATTTTTTAAAATAAATTTTTATGAATTCTTTGCATTCTGATAGTAGGTACTTACAAACTTAATTCAATAACACATAAAAAACAAGTTGGCTTTATTCCAAGAGAAGTTAATTGGTTTTACATACAAAACTGTTCATGTAAATTACCACATTAAAAAAAAAAAACTCAAGGAAAGTAATTGCATGATCATCTCAAGGGTTGTAGCTAAAGCTTTTGATAAAATTTAACATCTTTTTAGAATAAAAGTTCTAAAGAAACTAGAGATATAAACAACACTGTATATGACAAACTTATAATTGGTGTTATACTAAATGGAGGAAAACATAAAGACTTTTCATTATAATTAGAATTAAGGGTATCTACTTTATTCTTATTTAATATAGTTCTTTAAGTCTTATAAAAAGCTATACAAATATTATGTTGATAAAAGGGATATGCATAGGAAATTTAAAAAAATTAAATTACCCTTATATGAATATGATGCTTTCTGTATAAGGCATTAAAGACTCTAGCAGAATCTCCAATAAACGTTTTCAGAAAAGTGATAGCATACAAAATTAACATACAAAATTAATAGCTTCTAATAAATAATCCATAAACACATTGTGAAATAAATTAGGAATAATTCAAAACCTGTCCCACAAAGTACCTTGGAGTATACCTAACCAAGGAACAGAAAAACCTCTGAAATAAAAAGTAAAACACTACAGAATAAAATTTAACAAGAAATTATATTGGATGTATAACCTCCAACACTCAGAGACTGGAGAACTATTATTGGAAAAATAGTTATACCATCAAAAACAATCTAGAAAATCAGCCACAATCCACTATTAAAAAATCCTAATGTCATTCTTCATAGATATTGAAAAAGCACCTTGGAATTTCATATGGAAGTAGTAAAGACCATAGATATACAAAGAAATCTTGAGCATGAGAATGATACTAAAGGGATTACCATATTTGATTTTAAGTTATACTATAAAATTACAGTGAGTAGAATAGCACAGGGCTCTCATAAAGCAGACATATAAGTCAGTGCAATATAAAAGAGGAACCAGGTATAAATCCAATAAGCACAATCAACTGGTTTAGGTGAGTACACTCAAAAAACGTTCTGGGTGAGGTAATAATTTCAATAGACAATTCTGGGAAATCTGTGCAGTCACATTTACGTGAATGGAACTAAATTCATGTCTCATTCTTTATAAAAACCTACTCTAAAACATCAGCAACCTTAATCTAAGATGTGAAGTTGTTAAAGAAAAAAGTAGGTAAAACATTTTTAAATATTGCCATAGACAAAGGCTTTCTGGAAAGGAGTCCAGTCATTCAGCAAATAATGCCAAGAACTACTGGTGTTATAGCTACCCCAGACCTCAAATTATGCTATAGAGCTACAGTAATAAAAAAAAAAGAACGGTGTTAACATAAAAACAGATATTTCGATCAATGGAATCTAATTAAAGACCCATATATAAATCCTCACAACTATGGATATCTGATTTTTGACACACACACACACACAAAAATTCCACCAGAGACTAGATACTATTTTCAGCAAATGTCGCAGGTCAAACTAGACAGCTACATGTGAAAGAATGAAAACAGTCCCATACTTGTTGCATTGAACAAAACTCAACTCCAAATACACCAATGACCTCAACATAAGACCAGACACTTTGAAACTGAAAGAAGAAAGTGTGGGATAAACTTGAACCTTGAACCCATTGGCTCACAAAAAAAATTAAAGAAAAAAACCTTTCTGAACAGAACACTGATAGCATAGGCATTAAGATCAACAACCAGTAACTGAGACTTTGTGAAACTAAACAGCTTCTGTATAGCAAAGGACAGCATTATTTAAGCAAAACAACAGTCTACAGAATGAGAAAATACCTTACCAACTAATATGTGATAGAAAGTTTATCTAAAATACTCTGAGCATCTGAAGAGAACTAAAAACTTTGAGCATCAACAAATCTAATGACCCAATTTAAAAGTGGAGTACAGAACTAAGCAGAGGGTTCTCAAAAGATGAAACACAAATGGCTGAGAAATACTTAAAGAAATATTAAACATCCTTAGCCATCAGGGAAATTTATTTAAAGCTACTTTGAGATTCCATCTTATTCAAGTCAAAATGGTCAAAACCAATAAAACAAATGGCAGCAGGCTAGTGAGGCTATGGGGAAAGAACACTTGTTCAGTGCTGGTAGGAATACAAAACTTAGAGCCCTATAGAAATGAGTGTGGCAATCTATCAAGAAATGTGTATCAGCTACAGCATTCTTGGTAAAATATGCAAAGGACTCCACATCCAACAACAGAGACCCTTGCTTTTCCTTGTTTATTGTGCTCAATTCATAATAAACAGAAACAAACACTACAAACAGTCTAGATGTCTATCAGTTTGTGAATGGGTACTCACAAGGTGACACATATACAAAATGGAATATTATTTAGCTGTTAAGAAAAATAAAATTGGTAGGTAAATGGGTGAAACTTGGAAAAAAAAAACCATCCTAAGAGAGGGAACTCACAACCCAAACGACAAATATTTATTATATGTTTTTACTTCTATGAAGATGGGGATGTTAGCTTTTAAGACTTTTGTATGCATGTGTGTTTCAGTCTTCCCAGGTAAGGGAATAGCAGCAAGGAAAAGATTTCTAAAGAAAGAAAAACTAAAATAAGGAGAAACTAGAATGGAAGAATTAACTAGCAAGGGGGACAGGATAAAGGAGCGAATATTGGCAGAGACAATAAACACTAAAGGCCATTTGAAAAAGCATATGAGTTTTCTTTAAAAACTTCCTAAAATACATGCATATATTAAAGGAATCTAAATGGAGTCACCAAATGATAGGGGAGAGAATGTTCCAGCTGGACATCTTATGCCTTCATTCAAACCTCTAGTGACACACTTGTACAAGGACTTTGGAAATCAATTTTTCAGTTTGTCAGAAAACTGGGAATAACTCTACCTCAAAACCCAGCTATACCACTCTTGGGCATATACCCAAAAGATATTCCAACAGCCCACAAAGACACGTCTACAACTATGTTGATAGCAGCCTTATTCATAATAGTCAAAGTGGAAACAACCTAGATCTCCCTCAACTGAAGAATGGATAAAGAAAATGTTGTAATCTACATAATGGAATCTTATTCAGCTATTAAAAACAGAGACATCGTGAACTTTGCAGGCAAATGGATGGAACTTGAGAATATCATCTTGAGTGAGGTAACCCAGTCACCAAAAAAAAAACAAAAAACAAAAAACCAAAAAAAAAAAACCAAGCACAGTATGCACTGACTTACAAATGGATATTAGCCAAAACATACAGAATACCCATGCTATAATCCACAGACCCAAAGAAACTAAACAAATAGGAAGACCCAACCAAGGATGCTTGAATCTCACTTAGAAGGGCAAATAAAATAGTCACAAGAGGCATATGAAGGGAGGGAACTGGGTGGGAGAGGGAATGGGTAGGGCAATGGGAGGATCAAGATCAGGTGTGTGGAGGGACAGAAGGGATGGCTGATGGCCATAAGAATGAATGGAACTCTGCAACGGACGGGAATGGGGAGGTATGGGGTATCTCCAAGAAGAGACAAAGAACTAGGGTACCAGAGGTGTCCAAGAATGAATTACATAATGTTATACTCACAGACCATTGCCTCACTTAGCTCTTATCAGAGAAGCTTCTTCTTACATAGATAGAAATTAACATAATGAACCACAAATAGACAATGTCCACAAAGTGAACTTTGGAGTAGTCAGTCATACATAGAATGTCTTTATCAAATCCCTTTTATCAGGGCTCTGAGATATATGTGGAAGAGAAAGTGCAAAAATTTTAGAGCCAGAAGTGATGGTTGACTCTGTGAAAACAGTGTCTTCCTAAGACTACAGGACTGATGCATATTTGAACTTGCAGATATTACGACAGAATGCACAAGGTCTTTTATCCTGTTTTTGTAGCAAAGATACTGGAAGATTGCATTAAGTGCAATAAGCCAGACATAGAAAGACAAATATTAAATATTATTTTTCATATTAGAAATGAAAATTAGTTGACTCAAATGTAAGATAGTGATTAGTAGGTACTGGGAATGATGACAAGGATGGGGAGGAAGAATACAAGGAGGAGACCAATTGCAGTGACTGGTGCAACGTGAAGAAAATAGGGACCTTTCACAAGTCCCATTAATTTATGTAAATAATGCATGTTAAAAGCATTCATGAATGCATCCCACCTGTAATCCCTGAATTCACCATCATAGGATGAGCACATCCTTAGTTCAGAACTGACTGGGCAATATAGTAAGACCCAGTCAAAAGAGAAAGAACATGAAAAGAAAGGAGTAAAAAAAAGAGAAATATATTTGAGTCAGGATCAACTAGAAGTCTGTTGGAAGGCTGTGCTTAATCTGAAGCTGGGAATTCTCCCTCTTCTCTTTAGGCTTTGCATACAAGATGTCAACAAGCAAATTATTCAATTATTTTCCTTTATTTGGAAATGAGAAAAGAGTAGAAATCAGGGACTGAAACCAGATTGGAGTTCTATAGCCATTTTGAAAAAAAAAAAAAACACAAACAAAAACAAAAACAAACAAAAAACCACCAGACTGATTTGGACGGACAGGAGAAGAGGAGCCTTCTAGCTGGGTAAAGAAACAAATTACTCTTTTAGAGCATTGTAAATGAGTGGTTGGTTTTGGGGGTGGGTTTAGATAATAAAGATGGGCGAAGATGCTGATGACAGGTATAGGTGTTGGGTGACCTTGAGTGTATATGATAATGGCAGGTGTAAATCATGAGAGTAGGTGAGAGTAAAGAGTAAATAGAGAGTAGAGAGTAAATCAAAACTATCTAGAATACCAAGAACACAAAGGCAGGCATTTAGTGGTTAGAGGTTTGTGATGGTTTGCATATGCTTGGCCCAGGGAGTGGCACTATTAGAAGGTGTGGCCCTGTTGGAGTAGGTGTGGCCTTGTTGGAGTAGGTATGTCACTGGATAAAGGCTATCAGACCCACTTCCTGGGTGCCTAGAAGTCAGTCTTCCATTAGTGGCCTTCATATGAAGACGTAGAACTCTCAGTTCATCCTGTACCATGCCTGCCTAGATGCTGCCATGTTCCTACCTTGATGATACTGGACTGAACCTCTGAACCTGTAAGCCAGCCCCAATTAAATGTCGTCCTATATAAGACTTGCTTTGATCATGGTGTCTGTTCATAGCAGTGTAACCTAAACTAAGACAGGGTTACAGAAAAGTTATAAGAAATATGCATTTTATCACACTGATAATCTCTCAAAGCCAGTAAATAATATAGATTATGGAATTGTGAAGGGGGATTATATGGGAAAAAGAAGGTAGTAGATTGGAAAATAAAACATTAAGTTTACAAAATTCTTGTATATACAAATTTTAAGACAAAAAAAAGGTTTTGATTCTAGTAAAAATAAAACGTTGTCTTAGCTAAACACTGTAAGAAATGTTTTTCAAAGAAGATTAGAAATTTATGGTTGGAATGTGTCAGAAAAATTAAAGGAAAGGGGGAAATAAGAAAGAGGTACTACTAATATATTCCCCAGGTCCCAGATATGCTGTGGGTAAACACAATTTAAATTTAAATTATTCTAGTAGTTACAGTTAAAGGAAAAGGTCATCACTGACACAATTCCAAAGCTTCATATGTCCCATAGATGTAGATCTGCTAACTGAGATCTAATAGTCCTCTGACAGTTACAATAAAGAAGACACAGTTGAAAAAACTACGTTAGACATCACTCACTATGGTTATCTTCACCTTCGTCCAATCATTCTGTCCAATGCAAAATGAAGAAAACCACAAGAGTCCACAGATGCAATAGCACACCCGTATTCAACAGTCTCTGCAACTCATCTGGAACACCAAGACTAGAGGCCTGCAGCACATAGTTGGGCAGACGCTGTGCAGGAGGATCTGGAAATCTACATTTATCCTCAAAGGTTTCACTGAAGATTTGTCCAGTGTCTTAGTGCATTGCTTCCTGCTTTCACCTGGGTTCCATGAATCTCGGTGCAGCATGCTGGGCCAAGCAGGCCACAGACACTCAGAGATCAGCTAGAAATTCTGCAAATGACTTTCACTTTATTGTCAAAAGCGTTAACACCTCTCTTTGAATTCTCAAAGCCTTTTAAAATTGGAGCTGATCATTGGAACGCTTGAAATACTTCAGACTCCCTTTTAAATCCCAATACAATCTGAGTAGTAGAATCAGGCATTTGTCTCATTGAAAGTTCAAAAACCTTAGTGGTGGTTCAGGATTGTCTCTTGATGGCTTCTGACTTAATTTGTGGAATGCTCTTTGAGATCATTGCTTTTCTCTAGACTAAGAGAATCACAGTCAGTAAATTCTATGGAATTTTCTTCCTATTATCTCAGAGAAGAGCGATGTGGAAAATCTGTTAGGACAGTTTGGGTTAACAGTGTGAGTAATGGCATTCTGCTTTGGAAAAGTGTAGATTAGAGTGAACATAGTCCTTTAAGTAATGTTGAAGGAAACTAAGACATTACAGTGTGTTAGTGGGGTGGTTTCCTCAGTTGAGGCTGTTGCATTAATCTCTGTGGAATTTATTTTTGTCCTTTTCTTTCCCATTCTGTAATATGCAGCATTTCTCTGAATATTTAGCCAAGTTTCATTCTTTTCACAACCCCACTAAAACATTATGCTGTCTTCCATTTTCCTCCAATGTAACATAAATCTCTATCATTTCCAATAAAGTATGCATTCCAAAACAAAGTGTCACTACTGACACTGCTCCCAAAATCTGCCCTGATACCTTTGATTTCCTATATTTCTCTTCTTCAAGATAGTGGGAAAAGAAGACTTTTATTGACCCAGAATTTATTGACTCTATAATATCATGGGTTTCTTTGGAATCAAATATACTCCAACCTAAGTCAGCCAGAGAGCACAGTATTAGTAAGGAATTTAATAATTATCAAATGTAATACCTTCACCTCTCTCATAATGCCAAAGTCCTTCTTGTTACCATAGCAACATACATTGCAGAGAGATGGATTTATTTAGAGGCAAACATTTCTATTTTTTCACCTTTTATTATTCTGCCCGTTACAGGTCATCTTTGCCTTAAACCACACATGAGCTTCAAAAGTTATGTAGATTTCATATGACAAGCTACTGGAAACAGGCCTTCTCCAAGAAATGTAACAAACCTAGGCATAGACACAGATTCTCTTGGATTAGTTCTGGAGACAAACATTATTAACTACAAAAATCTTTCATGTATGTAACTATCAGATAGACATTTACAGTTCTATAGATCTTTATAGGAGAATCATTTGTAGGTTGACCTAGCCACAGGATACATTAGGACTAACCATATAGGTGTCATAGGTGACTTTAGGAGTAATAAAAGCTTTGGACTATTTAACAGTTTCTATGCAATGGTTTGTATAATACTTCCAAAAGGTGTTTCAGACCAGAAGAAAATCAATGCTCCACTTGTACCTTTCCCAGATGAGTAGCAGCAGATCACAGAATTGGCAGCAATTATTGACAATTAGCATGAAGCACATTTTCATCTAATGGAAACTAATAAAACTTCACATGGGACAGGTGAAATTTGTCTTCACTAGACAAAAAGGAAAGAACTACAAGTGACAATGGGGGACTAAGTGCATTGACAGCTATAGAAGAAGGCCCTTGGTTTTAAGAAAACTATGTCTTCTCTATTCTACTAAGCCCATTCCTTCCCATTTATTATAAATATACATTCATATTAAGTAGGATCATTTTTTAATGATTGTTAAAATTTTTCTAGCTTGGAAGTTGTATCTTTTGCTCTGCCAGTCATCTGCCCTGATGGACAGGCAGAGAGAACTCTAATCCAGTCTTTAGAGAAAAATGAAAGATAAATTTTTCAAATATGAGCCCTTTAGCCTACTGTGAGCCCAATTCATTCTTAGTTAAGCATTTGCATGCATTTCATTATAATTCCATAAGGCGACACAGTTTTTCAGAGCAAAATAAAATTCTTCATTCCAAAGAGACTCTTCAGCTGGCAGAGAAAGGCTTGCATTGTTCAGCGCTTTAATTAAAGAGATATTATTTCCAAGTCCTTTTAAAGCTGAAGAAAAGTGATTTGGGGCCAGTTTCAAAGTTATTCATTTATTACAAGCCAGAAGTTCATTATTTGTGGGAAATGTTCTGGAAAATTTCTGACTAAGACGAGAAGGGCCACTTCTCTACTGTTCCAAGTGTCAAACAAAAAAAAAGGTCTTTATCATTAAAGCTTTTGTCTGCAAAGATTTAAAATTCTCACTGCTGGCTGTGAAGGCATTACTCTTCTAGAATGTGGAAAAACAGGTCACACATTCAATTTTATCACAATGCACTTAGTAATGTCTATTTATTCTTTATGCTTTGGGAGATTGGGGAGGGGACAGAGTGAAGAAAATAGCTTGTTAAATATAGCCATCAAAATGTAGAAGATGAGCCCCCGTGGTTTTCAGGCCCTAAATGAAGTTCTAGAATTATAGTAATAAAAAAAATGGTGCAGATGTGCGATTTAACAGGACTTACTGACTTCTTCCCCAACAGATAATGTGTTAAGCTAAGTAGATACTCTATAAATGGGCTTTGTTATGTGATTGGTTTGGGTTGGAAGCAATGAAACATTTTTTCACATCAGATAAAGATGGGACTGGCAGACCAATAGGAAGGAAAATCTTGAGTTTCTTGGGGGTTAATTGCTGGAACATGGCAAGTAAAAGGAATCTATATTATCAAGGATTTTGGTGCATCAAATGCAGACTCCATTGAAATCATGGGCTTCTGCAGACTCCCTGCAGCATTTAAACCTGTACCACTGAAAAGTCCCACCTTGCACTCCACTGTTGGCATCTTACATAATATCAAAGCAAGGAAGGGGCTTAGGAAGGCTTCTTGAAGGAATGTAAACACATTTGATTTGTATGAAGAAATAAGATATACAAATTTTAGCAGAGCGGTGGTGGCATATGCCTTTAATCCTAGCACTTGGGAGGCAGACGCAGGCGGATTTCTGAATTCGAGGCCAGCCTGGTCTACAGAGTGAGTTCCAGGATAGCCAGGGCTACACAGAGAAACCCTGTCTTGAAAAAAAAAATATATATATATATACAAATTTTACAAATAGCACGTAGTTCTGTAAAGACACTCATATGGAATGTGTAAGGTACACATATCAGTTAAGGAGAATCAACAAAAAAGACAACTGCCTTTCTTTAGAGGTTTGTTTGATCACATAATCAAACTACAATATAATTTTCCATTCATAGCATCTTAAAGGATGATATGTAATTATAAGTCAAGAGAATAAGTGTCATTGGCTACATAGAGACAGGTAAGTCTCAGCTGGTCCCAGAGCTGTTTCAGTGTATGGAGATATATTCATCATTGAGCATTGAGCATTGAGCATAGCTGCTCTTCTAAAAATAATGGTGCCAACAAAGATGTCTCTGTTTAAAAAATATTTCCACAGGACAAGGCCTGAGATTCTGTGACTTTGGGGTTTGGAAACTTCATTACAGAAGTTCACACAAGGATAGATCCCTACAGAATATGACTCTGGGAAATTGAAGTGATATGAAACCATTTGAACAAATGTTTGCATCATTCATAAAAAAAATGTTCAATTCCAGCATGAGAATTGACTAGGTCACCTAACACTTCTTTAGAAGAGAACCCTCATAAATGTCAGATGCTATTCCAAACATATTTTCAGATAGGTAGCAAAACTTCCAATGAAGTAAGAAAATTCCTAAGATCACCATTGGAGGGGAAAATGTAAACTGGAAATACAGAACATGAGTGCTTTATGATGGCTTCTTTACCTTACAGCCAGAGGGAGGACTTTGGATTTGTCCCCCAGAAATTAGACATTGATTCATATGGAACATACTTTGTAGTTGTGTGACACCTTTCTTGCACAGTAAGAGATAGGAGGGAACCTCAAACATTCTTGGAGTATATGCTCTCCTATAGGTTGAAGTCTAGAAGTTAAGACACTGATAGAAATCATTTACTTGTTAGTTTACTATTGGGATATTGAGGAGGAAAATAGGCTGTAGAAAAGGGATTAACATCATGAAAGTATTAAACAATGTTCTTGCAATGTAAACACACAAAGGAAAGGGAAAAGACAAGACATGACAGAGGGCATCACCATGATCTGAGAGTCCTTCAAGGTTAAATATTCTGAGAGAGACTTTAGGTATGGGAATAATAGTCAAAAAGACCTAGCAGAAAAGTGTCCCTATAGCACTGCCAACCTCAAGACAAATGGTTTTTATTCATGAAATCAAGGTAGATAATACTATATCCTCCACAAGCATGTGGTAGTTGTGAAGGGCAGAACATTCATGGTTCCAGTCTTAGCAGGATAAAGATATAAAAACAAAAACAGTATAGTGGCAAAGATGATTAATTTGAGGATATATAACTAAAGTAAAACTATAGAAAAGTGGGTGCTGATATAGGGAGATTCTCTTCTCCCTGGCCTCTTCCTGGGGCTATTTGAATTTGCTGAGTGTGAAGTGGACTTAGCAACTCACATCAAAATTATATAGCATTGAAGTAGAAAAAAATATGCACAGTGAAGAAACTTGGCAAGCAAAATCTAACCAAAGGACCTAGCATAACAACACCAGCAACAAGTCATGTAGGGGTGTTATGTGTCATTTATATTACATAATGTAGAAGAATATTTACCTCTGGGAACCAATTTCCAGAACTCAGAACTTCAGCCTAATTATATACAAATAAATCACAGAACCACAAATTGATTGTTTCAAGACATCTAGAATATGTTGGTATTCCTTAAAACTGCCAAAGTTGCAACACAAAAGAAACACTAGAAAGTGCCCTGGAATAGAGAAAACATTAGAATTAAATACAATACTGAATCTAACACCAGAACAGAAAAAGGACACTGATGTAAACAACTAATGTGTGGGGCAAGTGGACAGTGCAACCAGACAAAAGAACTAGTAAGGTTGAGTAAGCCCTAATACCATGAAACTCAGGATTGAGTACAGTAGGCATGGGGCCAACTACCTGCCCCAAGACTTGTAACCATGACAACCCACTGAGGTGGACCATGACAATCAATCACATAGGGAAAACACCTGAAGCCCTTCCACATGTTAACAGAGCATCACTACCCCTTAAAACTGAGCAAATGGGAAAGACAACAAATATTGGTACTTGAAACATCCCTAGTTTTTATTTGACAGTAGTTTATTTGATTACTTTTATATTTTTTACTCAAAGGAAGATAGATATAAAATATCAGTATTTTGTTTGCACCTTATCTATAAACCTAAAATTATTCTAAAACTTAAGGTTTGCTAGGTAAGTAACAATACTCATATATTAAAATTTACATGTAAAATCAAAATCATTGTTCTTACTCATTACTTTATAGTTTACTTGAAAAATTGTATATGTTTATGGTATACCTAATAAGCAGTATGCATTTTTCATGAAGTGACTCAAGCTGGATAACATATGGGAATGTCAATGAGCCATTTTCTGTAGGCTCAGATGTTTGAACACTTGGTCTCCAGTTGATATGATACTTATTTCACTTGGCATAATGCTCTTTAGATTCACCCATATTGTTGCAGTCAGTAAGGTTTCATTATTTTATGAATGACTAATTTTGTCCTAATATTCCAAATTCATCTTCTGTCACTCAAGGGCCAGAACTAATACTATGTATTGAGTAAGAAGGGAGAGTTTGTGGGAAGAGACATACATGTGGAATTTGAGGTGTTTCTGGGGGCAGCATAAAAACCTAGTGCAGTGGGAACTTTCTTGAATCTATGAGGGTAACACTAGTGAGTACTCCTAGTGAGGGAGGATAGAGTCTGCTGGCCATCTTTTGTAACCAGTCAGGGTTCCTAATGGTGGGAATAAATTGCATTCATTTGAATTGGGTGTGCTGTGGAAATCCCTGTACAACCCAGGCTGAAGCTAGGCTAGAGAGTTGCTTTCTGAAAATGACAACTGAGTCCTATTGTTGAGGACAACATCCACACAGCTCATTGACTGTAGAAAGGTTGAGTTGGTGCCAACATGGAGCCTTCAGCTCTGTTGTATATGGAAGTATATGGAAGACTGTTTACTTGGGAACTATACCTATGATCTCTGGCTCTTACACTTTTCTCAGCTCTTCTTCACTGAGTCTTGAAGAAAAGTTTTAATAGAGATATCTCTTTTAGTTTTGAATACATGAATCTTCCTCACTTACATCACATTGTCCATCTGAAGGACTGTGTTAATTACAATCTACTGCAAGAAACTTCTCGGGTGATAACAATATGTCATTAGGAAAATTTTCATTCCAATAAGCATCCCATTGTTTATTTAGCAAGACAGTAGTATTAGTCTTTCCCCTAAGCCCATGACCTATCTTGTATCAACTTCTTGGCTGCTTTAGCAATGTCATGTGTGGGTTTCGTTTCATGAAAATGGGGCTTAAATCCAATTTTTAAAGTACTTAGTTACTCCCATAACGTACATGTCATTGTTGCACCACCATCTTGCACTCTGGTCACTGTTACAGGTCTCAGAATTAATACCTGGGTGATACTGATAATTATTTTTTTTCTTCTCATAGTGTGCAAATTATCTTTAAGCACTAAAACCACTAGTCAGTTAGAGCCAACTTTTATTTGAGCACAAGCTTGATTTATTTCCTTGTTCAGTTGCATGTATAAGCAGTGTCTTCATCAATACAACCATACTGTCAGGTTGTAGATGTTAATAAATTCTATTGGAAATAATCTATAATGTTTGAAGAGGTTTATGGGGCCCATTTGGCAAAAGACTCAACAAGATGTAACTAACCCATTCCTGCTACTTGGAGTCTTATTTAAATGCATAAAATAGCTATTTTGGGCACTGTCTGCCCTATTATATGGTTATATAACTTGAATACTTTTCATAAACTTGTATTTTAGGGGGTTTCTAAAGTAGAAGGTTTCCATATAAAATTCCAAAAGGTTGTTAGCACTAGTTGTCACACATACTTCAGTGATAAAACTTGGAGAAATCAAGATGACACTGACTTGACATCCCTACTGGATAGCTTTCATAGTACTGGAAGATATTAGGCATATTTTCTGTAGGAAAAAGTAGGTACCAATCTTACCCAGTTGTCTACCTTGTACATTACAACAACAATTGACTTGGTAAGACATGCCTATTAGTGAGATTGGGTGTAAGGACCTTTCTAGAAGTTGAAACTCATATCTGGAACCCATACCTGAGAAACTAACTATATCAAAGACATAGATAGTAATTGTCAATTACTTATTCAAAGTCAAGATATACAAAATACTGTGGTCTAAAGAACACTAACAATATTTTCTATTTGTCTTAACTTACTCCTGGTGAACTTGAATCTATAAAGTTGGTATTTAGAAAAATTTTCAACAAACTATACCTAAAGTATTCTTGTTAATTTATATTATCTACACACTAGGGTCAAGATACTCTCAAATAAAGAGATTAAGAAGATAAAAAATTTTAATAATTATCATTCATCTTTTTTAAAAAATCCAGTTGTTATCCCTCACCTGGTCCTCTCTCCAACAGTTCCTCATCCCATTCCTCTGCCCCTGTCTCCAAGAAGATGTTCCCACCCACAACCACTGCTGTGCCAGGTCTCCCTACTCCCTGGGGCCTCAAGTTTCTCAAGAGTTGGTACTTCTTCTCTCACTAAGGCCAGACCAGGCACTCCTCTGCTGTATATGTGTCAGGGGCCCCTTACTAGCTAGTGTATGCTGCCTGGTTGGTGGCTCAGTGTCTGAGAGATCTCAGGTGTCCAGATTACTTAAGATTGCTGGTATTTCTTTGGGGTCTCCCTCCTCCTCAATTTTTTCCAATCTTTCCCTTTAAATTAAATTTTTTTTAATTTAACCACTGAGGTCCCCAACTTCAGTCCATTGGATGAGTGTAAATATCTGTATCAGCTTATTAGGCCTCTCAGAGGACAGCCATGCTAGGCTGTAAGCATACCATAGCATCAGTAATAGTGTCAGGCCTTGGAGGATCCCCTTGAGCTGGATCCCAATTTGGGCCAGTCACTGGATCTCCTTTCCCATTTAGGTCCCTGCAGTCCTTTTAAACAAGAACAGTTCTGGGTTAGAGTTTTTGACAGTGGGATGGCAATCCCATCCCTCTACTTAATGCCCTGTCTTTCTACTGAAGGTACACATTACAAGTACCCTCTCCCCAGTGTTGGGAATTTCATCTAAAATTCTTATCTTTGAGTTCTGCAAGTTTCTCACCTTCCAGGACTCTGGTACATTCTAGAGGGTAGACTACTTCCCACCTTCTGAGATTGTATATTTCCATTTATTGTGATGATCCTCAGGGCTTTACTCCTATTCCCCCTAATACCTGATCATGTTCCCCTTTTTCCCTTTCCTCCCCTCTCCTCTCTTACTCAGATTCCTCTGCCCCCATGATTGCTTTCTTTTCCCTCCCAAGTGTGATTGAAACATCCTCACTTGGGCCCTTATGTTTGTGTAACCTTCTTGAGTTCTGTGGATTGTATTCTGGGTGTACTGTACTTTTTGGCTAATATCCACTTATTAGTGAGTACATACCATGCATGTACTTTTGGGTCTGAGTTACCTCACACAGGATGATATTTTCTGCTTCCATCTATTTGCCTGAAAAACACATGTTGTCCTCATTCTTAATGGCTGAGTAGTATTCCATTCTGTAAATGAACCACATTTTCTGAGATCCATTCTTCTATTGTAGGACATCTGGGTTGTTTCCACCTTCTGGCTGTCAAAAATTAGGTCACTAAGAACATAGTGGAGCACATGACCCTGTGGCATGGTGGGGCATCTTTGGGGTATATGCCCAAAAGTGGTATAACTGAGTCTTTATGTAGATCTATTTCCAGTTTTCTGAGGAAACTCCAGATAGATTTCCAGAATGGCTGTACCATTTTTTGCAATCCTTCTAGCAATGGGCAAGTGTCCCTCTTTCTCAACATCCTCACCGAATTGTGCTGTCACCTCAGTTTTAGCTATTCTGATTGGATGTAAAGTGAAATCTCAGTGTTGTTTTGATTTGCATGTCCCTGATGACTAAGGACTTTAAACATTTCTTTAAGTGCTTCTCAGTCTAACTGGCAGTTGCTATGTAGAAAAATGAAAATACAAACATATTTGTCACCTTGCACAAAGCTTAAGGCCAAGTATATCAAGGACCTCAACATAAAGCCAGATACACTGAATGTAATAGAAGAGAAAGTGAGAAAGAACCTCGAACTCATTGGTACAGGGAAATTTCCTTAACAGCACTCCAATAGCTCAGGCTCTAAGATCAAGAATTGATAAATGGTATCTCATGAAATGAAAAAGCTTCTTTAAGGCAAAGGACGTAGCCAATAAAGACAAATCGGCAATCTATGGATTAGGAAAAATTCTGCACTAAGCCCAGATCAGATAGAAGGCTAATATCGAAAATATATAAAGAACTCAAGAAGCTGACCTCCGAAAAACCAAACAACCCAATCAAAAAATGAGGTATAGAGTAATACAGAGAATGTATGAAAGAGAAATCTCAAATGGCTGAGAAGCCATTAAAGATGATAAATCTTTATTGCCTAAAACAAGGAGACATATATTTGCAAAATTTTAAAAGAGAAACAGTGTCTATTTATGAACATATATACCATATGGAGGAAGATAATTAATCTGCGAAATGCCCCTAGAGGGAGTATTAGTGTTGTCCCCTTCTTTTCTCTGTTTCCTAGCTACTATGAGATGGAACATCATTCTTTCAAATGTTCCTTCCATAATGTTCTCCCACACTATGTTTTGCCAAACTACAGATTCACCAAACTGCAAAATAAAATCCTTAGAATATGAGCCAAGCTAATTTTTTTCTTCTTAAAAGGTTGTTGGCTCCTTGCCGGCAGCAGGTCTAGGCGAGAGGAGAGAGATCCCAGTCCAGTCGAGTCTCTCCAGGGCTGAGCAGGATGGTGAGTGTTGATGGCCCAAAGAAACGCAGCGGCCGGGAGTCTTGTTGAAGCAAGAACTCAACTTTAATATAACAAATTCTTGTCTATATAAACTTGGAGCATAGGGAGTAGAGGTTTTGGAGGGGGCGGTGAAGGGTGACAGAAGGTATGGGGTGACTGACATTGTCAATTGTAAAGCTCTGCATCAGCAACAGCTGAGCAGAGGCAGGGCTAAACAGGTCCTGTTGACTAAGACAGGTCTCAAACTCGAGCCAAGCTTAGGTTTGTCCACAAGGCCCAAACAAGGGCCAAAATGGGGCCCAACAAAAGGTGACCATCTCATTACAGTATTTTATCACAGAGATGAAAAGTGATATTTGAACAAGTTTGTCTTAATGTAGATAACAGATTCTTTCCTGTTCCCGTACGTTGCCTGTGCCTATACTTTCTCTTTTCTAGTACCAGGATATCAGATCTTGTGTGGAATCTCTTGAATTACTGGAGTTTTCTTCAGTGTTAGAAATACAGATATAGTTTCGTTCTTTTATTTGAGTTACCCAATTTGACCAGTATTAAATGTTGAAGATGCCATATTTTCTCTAGTGTTGGGTTTTTTTTTTCTTCCTTCTCAGAGTTCAGGTGGCTGAAAATATGTGGACTTGTGTCTCAGTCCTCAATTTATTCCATTGCTCACTGTGATTTTTATGCCAGTATTATGTTGTTTTATTACTCTAGCTCTATAGTATAGTTTAAGATAAAAAAAATAGTGATAGTTACAGAACTTTTGCTATTGTCTATATTTTTTAGTGTGAATTATATTAGGTTGTTTTGTGTTTTTATACAATCTTGGGTTATATTTACAATTTCTGTATAGAACTCCACCAAAATTTTTAGATAATTTTTTTAAGATTACAAAATAATTGCACCATTTTCACCTTCCGTTTCTTCCTTTTAAACCCTCCCATGTACACTCCCTTGCTCTCTTCCAAATTCATGACCCTTATTCTTTAGTTGCTAATATATATAAACAATATAATATAGTATTGTTACTATATATCATATAGTAACAATTTCTATTATAATAATGTAAACTAATAAAATTTAATATAGTTAATGTAACTATACTTAATATAATATGATATATGATGATCTATAATGTATTGTATATAATATAAAATAAGACATAATATATAATAAATATATGATGTACGATATATGACATAGTAAGATGGATGATAGATAGATAATGATATATAATATATGATATATCATATATATGATACATGATATTTGATATGTGATGTGCATTATGTAATATATGCTATATGATCTGTTATATATGATATATGACCATAGTATGATATGTAACATATGATATATGATACGTGGATATGTGATATATAGTGTGATGTGATCTGTAATATATGATATATGTTATATATGATAGGTGATAGGTGATATGTGATGTGTGATGTGTGATCTGTGATCTATGATCTATATATATCTATATATACTATATAATTTAATTTTTATATTTCTTTTTTTTTTGATATTTGGAGACAGGGTTTCTCTATATACTCTGGATGTTTTGGAACTGACTCTGCAGACCAGGCTGGCCTGGAACTCAGAAATCTTCCTGTTTCTGCCTCCTAAGTGCTGGGATTAAAGGTGTGTACCACCACTGCCTAGCTTAATTTTTTTATAGTTTTAATATATTTTAATATTACATGCATATGTATAATATTAGCAATATTATATATATTATATATTTTTATAATTGTATAATGAGTTATAAACATATCACTGTAAATATATTAATATTAAAATATTAAATATATAATATTAACAATAATTTATATATTGCAATACTTCTATCTGAACAGAAGAAAAAATTGAAGGGATTGAAGGGAGAAATAATTTAAGAATACTTCATCAATCAGGTTCACACTGTGAACAGCAACAATATCATCAAAAAGTCCCTTGGTGTGATGAGAGAGAGAAAGAGAGAGAAAAAGAGGGGGGGACATGGAGGCAGATGTTCACATGTCTCCACCAGTCAAAGGCAGTTTATATATCTAGGTTGGGCATTAGGTTACACTTAATATTAATACACTTGAGCATTACCAAACTTATAAAGCCTTTGACTGACATTTAAAAAAATTGTATAAAAGAAAAAAGGAAAAGGGGGCATGGGATAGGGGTTTTCTCTAAGAAGGGGAAATGAGGAAAGAAGATGGTATCTGAATTGTAAATAAAATATAAAAAAATAATAACTGGTAAAATTATATGTACACCAACAAATTGTATTAAAATAGATTTCTATGGTTTATAAAAGAAAATAAAAGTCCCTTGGTAATAGTTAATACAGGTTGTTCAATAATAGCTGTCACTACTAATGCTTTCATTTTTCCAATAAACAGATACAGACTATCAGATAGGATTAGATAATAGGATCTATTCTTTCACTGCTGCCAATAAACACATTATCTCATCAGAAGTAAACACCACCTTAGAATAAAAGGAAAGAAAAAGATAGTCCAAGCAGATTGAACCAAGGATCAAGCGGGTATGGCAATTATAATATCAAACAAAATAGAATGTGAACCACAACCAGTCAGAAGAGATAAAGTCACTTCATAGTCATTAGAGAAACAGTATGTCAAAATATATATTACAGTTCTAAATATAGATGCACCAAAGATATAAGAAAACATTTTATAAAAAATTGCTATTGAATCTAAAACTAGTGATTAACCTCAACACAGGAATAGTGGATGACTTTAGTACTCCACCATTATAAATAGATCATCTGGGCAAAAACAAAGAAACATTGGAAGTAAATGATATCGTAAACAAAATAGACCTAACAGACATCTGTAGACATTCCATGGAAGGTTTCCCAAAGCTAACCACATATTAGAACACTAGTCAAGTCTCAACAAATATACCAAAATTCAAATAAATTCCTATTTCTATCTTATATCAGTGATATAACCTGGTTACCAACAACAACTGAAACCATAGATGTTACAAACTAATACATGCTCATACAATACATACTACTCAGATATCCTAGTCCTCAGAGGTCAGTTTTCATCACTAAATGCCTATCAAACAATGAAAACAGTCATCAGGCTTAAGTTTTCATCATTAAATGGCTATCAAATTTGAGAGATCTCTAAAGAATAAAGTAATGATAACACCTGAAAGCTTTGAATAACCAAAACAAACAATTCTCTAATAGAGGAGATAGAAAGAGATAATCAAAATTAGGGCTAAAATGAACTAAACAGAAAAGAAAACCAAACAGGATAGATAAAAGGAAGAATTTGTTCTTTCAAAATATTAACAAGCCAAATCAACAGAAAGAGAAAAAAAGGTCTCAATTAATAAAATTAAAGATGAAAAGGGAGAAATTACAACAAACACTGAGGAAATCCAGAGAATCATGAGAACATATTTAAATTGTTATTAAGTGTAAATTTTAAAAGAAAGGATGGATTTTTAGATGTATACAGTCTACCAAAGTTTAATCAAGGCAAAGTATATAATTTAAATAGACCAATAAAGCCACTGAAATAGAAGCAGTAATTAAAAATCTCCCAAGGAAGCACAGCCAGGGACAGATAAATTCGAGCACAGAAGTCTCCCAGACCTTCAAAGAAAAACTAACACCAATACTACTTCTCAAGCTATTTGCTAATTAAAAATAAATAAACAATGAAAGAAGTGCATATTCCCAGGGTATGGGTCAAGCTGTATCCTACTGACTATAACTTACAACAGGTCTTTAATCTCACTGAGCCTTCTTTCTGGTACTGTAAGTTTGATGGAGGTTAAGGGCATGAGACATGTGTGAAAAGAGTTCCTGTAATGTCGTGCTATTTCTGATTGTGCCTGAAAGGAATATCTTCTCCCCTGAAACCAGCTACAGCTTGGTGACTGTGTTTATGTCCTATTGCATCTGTCCCAGTGTTTGTAGGTGAGCCATTTAACGTATGATTTTATATCTCTCCACATCTGCCAGGCAGTAAAAGGTAACACAAAAATCAGAAGACTTACAGGGTGAATGAGAAATGAAGCTCAAGTCATTGCAAAGGCTTATACTCTGCTCTGGCAGCTGTGCTTTGCTCCATTTTATTTAAACAGTGTACAAAGTGTTCAGATTAGCACCTGACAGTCAGTGCACACCAAATACATGCTGTTGTTATGATGCTACTCTATGGCCCTCAGGAATGTTAGCGCTTTTACTTGAAACTCTGGTACTGTCCATCTATTTCTTGATTATTAATAAATCATGTTTTTAAATTTTAATGGATTCTAGTAGAGAATTTTTGTATTTGGAAAAAGAAGAGCACAGAAAGCCCTACTTTGAACACCTGTAGATTGTATGTAAATACCTACGAAAAACTCATGAGCCAATTGGCCTATGTCTACAATTCTGGTATTCTGGCAAGGAGGATGACAAGTTCAAAGCTAGCAAGATTCTCTTTCAAAAACTGAAAACTCAGCTCTTCTTTAAGCCCTGGTTTCTTTGCCTATAAAATGAGAACAATAACAACAACATAACTGAAAAATGCAGTCAGGAATTAAAAAGTCTAAGTGTCCCCATCTCCTACTCTGCCCAGGATTTCTGTTTTTAGCACTGATTCCAGCTCTCCTATCTTTATATCCTAAGTCCTTCACTAGTCCTGAGACTCCTGTTTCTCCTAATCATCGATTGTTCCATGGAAAGAGAAGGTACTCTTCTCTTGTCAATTCTGACTTTAGCAGGTTTAGAAAAAAACATTCCAAGCATGAGACTATATTCAAAATGCCTACAAATTTTACCTAACTCTATTGTTTACATAGCTGCATAGGCCACAGAGGTAGCTACAAACCCATAAACAAACAAACAGAGAATTATTTGTGATTTAAAAACAGCCCAGTCTCCCCTAACCCATGTTCCCTCCCTGTATAATGAAAATATCATGTCTTTTCATTCTTGAATGTACTGGGTGATCATTTCTTTTCATAATCTTGATTTTTTTTTCTGGGTAGTTCTGAAGGGTAATGCTTTGGACCTACAATACTTGCAGCCAAGCACAATCATGTTCCAACATCCTATGAAAGTAGCCTTTCAAATCACTGAAAGAAAAACTAATTAAACAAGTTTAGCATTAATCATTTCTGGAGGGGAACCAAGCCCAGACAGTCACGCCAGTTGGTCTTAATCACAACCCCTTAATTTAATAACAATCTTCACTGGGAATTGCAACATTATGTGAGGTGGACCTGGCAAGCTTTTTTATCCGGTTCCAGATGGGAAACTTAATTGATTTGTTCAAGTTTGTTCAAAGAGTTTTAAGGCACTGTGCAAGACACAAAATCCTGCTATTCGACCTCTACCAAAGTCCTACCACTGAGCCAGCATCCAGGGACCAAAGAAGGAAAGAGACTTCATGTTGTGTGAAAATACCAGCTAAATGTTTTTGCTAAACTTACATAATTTAAAGAATGTGATGCTTTCTTACTGAATCCTCTGTTCATCCTTCCCTTCCTACATTTTGTTTTCTGTGTGTGTGTGTCATTACAGTTCCCAGGGATGACATATTCTTTCTACATTCTGAGGGAGAGATTAAAAGCCTGATATTGTTCAATGACCGTGTCACCACTTTCCCATGCTACTCAGATGGAAACATCTTTGTCTCATCCTTCTTGTATTGTATGGTCCATTGTTATGGGGGGGAGTCTATATCACACATGTGAGTTTGTTCAAGGGAGTCCTATGAAATCAGTAGTAATTCACAGGTGTAGTACACCTATGACATGCTGTGAAGAGATAATTCCAGTGTGACCTAGTAACGAGCATTATCTAGAATTCAAATCACCGTAGACCACTTATTGATTTGGCAATCTGCATAAAGTATATTATTCAACAAAGTAATGTCTAGAAATTACTTCAGACTCAATAAAGACATTCATAGGTGTGAGATAATAAATATAATAAGTAAAGTTCAGAAACATATGTAGATGCTTTTCAGAGGTTTTTAAGAATAATTAAACCACACCACATGTGAATTAAACCACTCTTCTGCACCCAGCATAAATGACAGCATAGAGACTTAGTTATATGAAAAATTCATTAAAGTTCAGAGCAGATTGCCAAGCAGATTGAATGTTATCATTCCACCTTTGAGAAAGGACAGGTGCAGGGAAAGGGTCAGAAGAAGAAATTTCAGTAATGTAATTTTCATTTTTCTCTTTTCCTTATCCTATTTAAAGAAGTAGAATGAAACCCACCCAGTTGTCCCTTTCTGAGTTTATTTGGCTCACGGCTTTATATGACTTAAGATGACAAGTTGCCTTCAAAACCATTTGTCCATCATTTTCTGTGTGACTGTTTGGTCTAGTGAGCTTCAAATCTTAATTTAACACTGTCCCTACAGAAGGGTTTGCTATCTGCCTGAAATGAAGGTTTTTATTATAAACAAAAGAAGGAAACCCTATTTTCTGACTGTGAGTTCTCTGAAAATAGGTCCATGTGTTTCTTCATTGTTTCTCTCCTATCCTCCTTCCCATCATAACAGAGACTTGTGGCTATCTAGAAGAACCTACTCAATAGAAGTCTGCTCTACTGATCCAGTCATATTAAAGATGTGGAGACTGAGTCCTGTTCACCTGTCTACTATCCTATAATTCTCTTCCCTATTCCAATCACAGATGGTGGAAGTCCTAACTAACTGGGGGCTTTCCAGGAAAGAAGGGGCTACCTAAAACATCCTAAAAAAATAAGTCTTTCCTTCTGTCCCACCTCTCCAGCACCACTGCCAACAATAACCAATGCTGTTTATTTCTCTTTGTGATTCAGAAAGACAAAATTTTCCATCAGAAAAAACCAAAGGTGCCTCAACAGAGACAAGTGACACAGAAATGACAATAACCTCTAACAAAGACAGACCATCAGAATGTTCTTCTTGAAGCTGGAACAGCAAACAATAGAAGCAGAACTGTGGTACACTAAGAAGAAAAACTTAAGTATTGGCTGGAGCATGCTATCTAATGCCAAACACTTTTATGAATGGGATGTTAAATGCAGAGCAGACTGTCTTCTCTGGAGGTGGAGCCACAAAGCCAATATGCCCCAAAGCTACAATAAATACTCCCTGACTTAATGCTCATGAGACATAACATTCAAATGCCTTTCAGCTTTTTCCCTCAGACTACCAGAATGGCCTTTCATTCTATGAATATGTATTTATATGTTATTTTCCAAGCATGTACTTGGCTTGGATCTGAAATCTTGACAAATGCATGAGGTTCGGGGTGGCACATGGAAGTATTTATTCCCTTTTCTATTCAATATTTTTATACAATACACTTTGAACATGTTTTCTAACTCCCAAATTTAGCCCAAATCCATTTCATCTCCTACCCATCCAACTTCACTCTTCCTCTCCCTTCCTTTCTCTCTTTCTTCTACAAAAGATAAAAACAAACCCCAAATTTAAACAAAAATGTAAGATAAAAATTAATAACTTAACAGCTCTCTGTCTCTCCGTCTCTCTCTTGTCTCTCTGTCTCTAGCTCTGTTTCTGTTTCTCTCTCTCTCTCTCTCTCGCACACACACACACACACACACACACACACACACACACACACACACACACTATGGAGTCCATTTTGTAATTCTGGAGTATGGTCGAACAGGTTCCATTTCCTGTTCTCAGGACTAGGATCTCATTTGGTTTGCACCTGTGCAGGTTTTCTGCATGCTATCACAATCTCCATGAATTGACATGTATGTTGATCTTACTGTGTCTAAAATATGTTCTTACCTTGGAGTCATCCACCACCTCTGGCTCTTACATTCTTTCTACCTTCTCTTCTAAATAGATCACTGATCCTTGAGAGGGAGGGAAGTTGATGAAGACATCCCATTTAGATCCCCCTCTGCACAATGTGCAGTAGCTGGTTTCTGTGTTGCTATTATTATGCTAAAAGAACATAGCAAAAATGATTCCTAATAACATATTTATATACCCCAAAATCAATGTATCTCTCAACTCTTATGCAGTAGATGGTAGTCAACACAAATGTATGATTTTTATTGCATACTGTTGCCATGAATGAGGCCTCATGCCTGCCTTGGATACAATTTAAATCTCATTTTCAGATATGTTCACCTTTCAGTCATCTCTCATTGAGAATATCTACTCCCTGAAGATTCAAGCACCAGACACATGGCATGTGTTGCACACAGGCCCCACATTAGAGTTCAGATGGAGGCTTTCACAGTCCAAGTGAGAAGAGACTTCAAGGATACTGTAATTCAAGTAGTATATGTTCCCATAGCCTGGAGCACCCAGTAGACACCAAGGAAGTTACAGCAGAGCTATGAAGTTATATGGCTAAAGAAGTTGTGACCTGGGCATCAAAGAGGAATGCATTCACAACAAAGGAGAAAGATATTTCAGGGAGAAAAACAACCAGATTTTCACAAGAAGTACTTTCAGGTTGCCTGGACATATAGAGTCATTGTGAAGAAGATACTGAAGCACACCTCTTGTGCCTGCAAGTGGCTCTGGTCTCCTGGTAAATGTTCCATTGTGGTGTTGTAAAGGAAATTGTTTTCTAGTGTAGAAGAGGCTGATAAAGTTAAACTTTCCTAAAGGTTATTCAAGGAAAATTCTACAGATATCATCACATTGCCTTATATTCAATCCCAATTTCATTGGGAATCAAATTCTCATTTATTTTATTGTTTAGTGTATATATTAAGACATACATAACAATGGAGCTTTAAAACAAATTTCCTTACCATACTTAAGACACATAATCTGATATATGGGATAATTATAAATAGTGAAGTTGTTTCTGAAGTGAAGCAAATTAGCATGTAGCTTTTCACATGGTTCCTCATGTCTGCATTTATGGCAGAACAGCCACAGTCTAGTCACTGAACACAGTATGGCGTTATTGATTATGGTTCCTGAGTTGTTTAATAAGCATCCAGAGCTCCTCGTTCTGTGTATCTGCTACTTCCTGTTCCTGAACCTGCATCTACTGATTTCCTCACCTTTCACCTTCTTATTTTATTCTTCATTTGTACACATTTGGCTTTTGTTAACATTTGACCTGTCAGTGAGATGAAGCGATGTTTTACATTCTGACTTACTTAATGAACACAGTGTCTTCTATGTTTACTCATACTGTGGTAAATCATAGGCTCACCTCCTTTGCTAAAGACAACATGGCACACAGACACACACACACACACACACACACACACACACACACACACAGACAGACACATATTCACAGCCACTCATACACACATTCATATACACATTTATGCACACTCTCACACACATACATACACCACCACTACCAGCAATAACAATAACAACAGTGTCAGTTTGACTGAGAATGCCCTGCAGTTAGTGTCACTATTGTGGGGGGGGGTATGGGAGGTGTACCTTTATGGAGCAGCTTAGAGAGTTTATACCTTGCCTTCCTTACAGTTTATTCTCTGCTTCCTATTTGTTGTTGAAAATGTGACTTCTTAGCTTCCTGCTCCAACCAAGTGCTAATATCCCCTGCAACCTATGGACTCTCCCCTGGAACCATAATAACAAATAAGCCCTTTCTTACTTAAGTTGCCTTGTTACACAGTAGTTTATGACAGCAACAGAAAAGAAATTAATATACCATGTCAGGAGCTATAATGGGACAAGCTAATAATTAGCAAATGATCTTCCTGAAATGCTTGCCTCGGATTATTATATAATCTGCGACGAGTGTGCTCCATCCAGCAAGGCTGTGGGGACGTGATTTTAGGAAAGATTCCTGCTATTAATATGCTTTTCCCATTATTGTTATTATTAGACATATGCAAGATTCACTAAGCAATAGCACACCCCTTTGTAGCAGATCTCTGGAGATCCACGAAGATGTACTGTCTTGTAGTGATACTATATAGACAAATAGATGACTTCTTAAGTCTTAATGATGATCCTATAAGAATTCCTAAAATTATATCAATGATTACTAAGCTCTTTTATAACGGGACTGCTATTAAGTCCCTCAGGCATAGTTGAAACTGCAATAAGAACTCTGCCAGTCTCCTGAGTGTTATCAGTTAATTGCCCCAAGAGAGATAGTAACTAGACCGTCTCCTGCTCAGACCACATTCCAAGAAGTTGTAAAACAATTAACCAAGATCACTAAAGGAAATTCACAATTTATTATAGGTACCAGGACAGAAGAGAAAATATTTGCCTGGGTTTATCTATACAAATCTTCACTGACTTCTTAAGTTTATAGTTTCAAACTTTCAGTGAACCCTTTGGAGCTAGACAGGTGATGAATGTCTAGTTAGATAATTACTCCTAATAGATGTGCAGGTAAACATTCTGTGTTGTAAACTTCTATTTCAATTATGACTCTAATTTTGATGTGAACTTGTGATGAACTTTATAACATGTGATCATGTACTCGGAATGACGAATAAATACTGAAGACAAAGACAAAGGAGTGTGCTAGGGAGTTAGGGAGTTAGGGAGTTGGGAGCCAGTCGTCCTTTCCTTTTCTTTTCCCCCTGCCTAGAATTTTTACTTTGTTAGACTCTTTTCTTCTTCCCCACTCAGGACCTTTCCACATTTCCCCTCAGATAGCTTTCATAGGAAACTTTTGACACTTAGTAGTAAACTCTATATAATAACTTTTCTTAAGTGTCTTTTCTTTCTGTGACCTCAGACCAGCAGGCGCAAGTTAGAGCCCAGCAGTTCCTGCTGAGATAGAACAAAGGCCACATTGCCTAATCCTTGCTGTTAGGCTGCAGGTGTTAATCACCCTAGCCTGCAATCTCTTACCCTCAGAAGTTTTTAGGATAATACAAGGCTATTTACTTGACCCCCTGCTGGTCTTAGGGCTGGGATGCAAGTGCCAGTTTCTGGTCACCTGCAGTCAGCTACAGTAGCATAGGGGCTGAACCAGACAGAGGAGGAGAAGAAAGAAGAAGCAACTGCATCTCTCCCCTCTGACCCACGTCTGGGCTCCCTCCCCCAATACCAGGCAGTGGTGGTGCATGGTTTTAATCAAGTCACTCAAGAAGCAAAGGCAGGAAGATCTCTGTGAGGTCTACTGAGTTTGTTCCACAACAGCCAGGGCTACACAGAGAAACCCTGTCTCAACCCTACCTACTCCACCTTAAAAAATTTCGAACATATGTCACATCATTTCTGTATACTGACTGCTATGTGTAATAATGCAATAGGAGATAATTTTAAGAGTGGGTGATTTTACTTCATTCAAAAATCTACTCGGAATTTTCAATTTTGTATATTGTTTCCAACAATGACTGCAAGGCTCTATTGTCTCTCTAACAATGGATATAAAAGTTCTTTTTACTCCACATTCTGTCACAAACTTTTTGACAATAACTATCCCAACAGATACAAAGTGACATCTCATAGTCATTTTGATTTACATTTCCCTGATGAACAGTGGTGTTTAACTTACTTTCAACTAACCTGTTATTCATGTTTCTATTTTAGAGGAATGTCTATATAGAATGGCCTTTCATTTTGGGAGCTGAGTAGGTTTCTAGGCATCAAACTAGAGCCTTACATGTGCTGGACAAACACTTTACTTTCTTTTCATTTTTTTGTTTTGTTTTTAATTTTTGGAACAGAGTCTCCCTAAGGTGGCCATACAAGAGCTTGGAAGCGTCCTGTTTTGCCCACTCAAGTAGCTGCATTATGTACTTTGACCCAAGGCTCAGTTTTCTTGCCCATTTCTAGTTGGAAAACACATATATATGGTTACTAAGTTTTGTGAATCTTTATAAATCTTAGATATTAACTCTTATCAGGACATTGCCAAGATCATTGCCATCTAGATGAGTTTCTGTTTTCTTCTAGAAATTTTATGGTTTCAAGTCTTATCTTTGGGTATAGCCTTTAGATTTTTTTTTAACCATATGGAGTTGATTTTTGTGTATAACATAAGATCATCTCTGGATTTATATTCTTTCTTCTGGAAATCCAGACTTCACAACATCATTTACTGAGCAGACTGCCCTTTTCTCAGAGCATATTCCTGGTGCCCTATTGGAAATTGCTTGACTGACTTTGGAATTGCATCTGGCCTCTTATTCAATCCAACAGGCTACCTGTCTGTGTTGATGGCAGTATCACAATGTTTTGATTACTGTCACTTTTGTAATACAACTCAAGTTGGAAGGCATAAGTATTGCAACTTTGTTTTTTCTCATTCAGAATTACTTTGATTGTCCCATGTTAGTGGTTACATACTGGTTCTCTGAAGAGTCCCATTGAAATTCTGACATGCACTCAGTGTTTCGACATTGCTCTGGGGAGTATGATTTCTCACAATTATGAAAGTGGGTAATTTCCTACTGACTATAATGTTAGTTGTGGCTTTTTCCTAAATGATTTTACCACATTGAAATCACTACATTCATACTCAAACTCTTGAATGTTTTCATCAAAAAGATGTCCAGCGAGGTGTGGTAACAAACCTGTTTTCTAGTACTCCAAAGGTTGAGTCTGGATTCCAAGACAAGACCAATCTCAAAAGTAAATTAAAAGGTTTTAAATGTTGTTGAATACCTGGTATATTCTACTTTTCACAATCTTTCAGTCTGCTACTGTAACATGGTACATCCTCTATTTGTATATGTTGCATCTGCCTTGCCTTTCAGGCTAAGTTGGGACTTTTGATGTTCTATTGAAACCAATCTGTTGACTCTTCACCAAGGATGTACTAGATGGCAGCCTCTTCTATTCAACCTGTGGTGTCCTTACTTTGGACATCAAGGGAATGCTGCACTTGTAAACTAAATTCAGAAGTATTCTACCCTGTAGTCTTTTGGGAAGAATTTAAGAAATATTAATGCTATTTCTTTGGGGGGACATGGATAGAATTTAGGCATGAGGCCATCTGGTCCAGAGTTTTTCTTTTGTGGAGAGATTTTTAATTAATCTTCACTATTATTGGTCAGTGTAGGTTCTCTGGTTTTTTTTCCCTCTACTTAATTTTAGTAGATTGCATTTTCCGGGAATTTATCTGTCTCCTATAAGCTATTTTATTGGCATATAGTTGTTCCACATATTCCTTTATGCTTCTTTGTATTTATGAGATGGCTGTTGTAATTTCTGAAATTTTATTATGATTTTGTGTTACCTAATATGGCCAAATATTAGATAATTCTGCTTATTTAAAAAAAATTAAGATCAAATTTTGCTGATTCTATCATTGATTTTTGTTTTCTATTTGATTTATGTCTTTTTATGTCCTTCCACCATCTAATTTGAGATTTGGATTGCTCCTCCTTTTATAGCCTCTTGGGATATAACATTAAGTTACTTATTTGGAGTGTTTCTTCTTTCCAAAATCGGGTATTTATTGATTGTACTCTCTAATTATCCTTAACTGTAGTGGTAAACATGCATAATATTAACTTAGACACGTTGTAAATGTTTATTGAACTAAATACACAGCTGACACACAAATATAAGGCACACTAGGGAAGTCTGAATAGGATTGATGTGTTATATCAATGTCAGCCTTTTTAGCTAAGACATTGTGCTAAAGGTTTCAAAGCATTTATACTGAGAAACTTAAAACTATTCTGTATTATTGCTTACAATTATAGGTAAAACTACATAATCCTAAACAACAATTTAAATTTAAAAAACAGAAAATAAGACAGAATAACATTTAATTATCTTTCTATTATCTGTATATCTATCTGTCTGTATGTCTATCTATCTGCCATTCTTAAGGAAGGATTTGCAACTTTGCAGAGGTATGGTAAGGTGGTAACCCTACTTCTCTTGGAAGGGTCTATAATTATTCAAGAAATCTTCATAATTTAGTATGTAGTATACTCAACTCATTTCTGCACTGCTGGATGGTAAATGATATATGGCTAGCCATTATATGTGCAACTCGGGAATTTCATAGGCAAAATCTTAATGTGAATCAAGCTATTTAACGATTTTTACAAGAAACTAAGTTAGAGTGGTAAATTACTCCACTACATCTCAGATTTTGAATAATAGGTTGAAAGCCAGGCTGAACCTTACCTAGGTGTGTAATAGTATGGGGCGAGTGTATGCATGCTGTAGCACAAAAATGGAGGCCTAAGAACAAACCATAGAAGTCAGTACTCTCTCCTTCTACCCTGTGAGTCTTGGAGATCAAACTCATGTTTTCTAGCTTTATGGAAATGCCTTTACCCACTGACCATTATACTACCCATCTCATCATTACCAAGTATCTGCGTTGACCTTCTTTCTCATTTAAAAACAAAACGTTTAAAAACTCTTTTATAGCATCAGTGGAAAACAAGATGCTTCTTTCCCTTATGTATTCATTCATGCCCCAAGTTTCATTACTAATGATTCTGTAAATATTAGGTGCAGGTCATGAGGTATATGATCTCTGACTAACAGCCCTTACAGAGACTATATTCATTAGGTCCAGTGACTTTCTTAACCAAATTTAGGATGTTCCCAGGACCAAAGTTCACTTATGTGAAGAGTTCTTCATACTTTCTACCCATGGGCCTTACACCTATGGAAAAGGAGATCTTGTATAAGCAGAATACTATTTCCTGGGTTGATTCTCAGAATGGATGGAGAATCTGGTGCTGCAAAGACAACTGTGTCTGTGGACCACAGGGAGTCACTAGACTTAGTGTATTAAAAGAAGCTGGTCTCAGTTTAAAGTTGTCTGGTTTCTCTTAGCAACTATCACACATTGCTCCTCAAGTGGACAAAAAAAAAAAAAAGGTAATGTTTAGGAAGGCCTAGATGAACCACAGACACGACATCCCAAGGAATCAAGTAAGTGCTTTGCATTTGGGGAAACTATATACATGAACAAATACACAGAAATCAAATCCTTTACAGATGCAGCACTTTGCTAGGAAGTACAGTTATGCCTCATGCTCACAAATGACCCTGTCCACAACCATTGACACGGTCAAGCAGAGTCAGCATCTAGTCAGTGGCAAAGGTGAAAATGATTCTGCACAGTGCCTCTTTTCAGATCTTAATTTGGCTCCCTGCCTTAATGTGTTTTAGACATAGAAGGAGTTAGGGCTGGACACAGATTAGACTGTATAGTACTGGAGACATCATCATTCCAGTACTAAAATACCTCATAAAATACCATACCTCAGCTCTACCCCCACCCCTGAATACCCTCCATACCAGTCATGTCTATTTCACCCTACTCGAATTCCCCACTTTAATTTTCTTCACTTACTTCACTTACTCCTTTGCCTCAATCTGCTTTCTTCTTCCATTACTGATCTTTCTTTTCAATTTTCCCTTTATTCTGCCTTTCTGCTGAAGTACCCCCCCCATGATCACAGACATTAACAAGCTCACCCAGCACAGCCCAACAAAGACCCATTCCTGTACTTCCAGGTGCATCCAGGTCTAGTCTGTGCTGCCCTGCAACTCAGCAGCAACTTCCGTTGCCACGGAAAAATATTTGTAAATAATCTTATAATTTACCCTATACACTAAAAAATTAGAACCTACTCAGTACCAAGTAATGTAGAGTGAGATCCCTACATAAGCATCCACTATGTAGGACTGTATTTTTAAAATGCAGAAAATCAGACATGTGGGTAAGTCTAGAGAGTGTCAAGGATATATGTCTAGAGAATGTCAAGGAAAAAAAAAACTCTGTTCTCCTCTGCTCTCTTCAGCTGTAAATATCGACTAGGTATACATAAAGGCACCAAGTTCCAAAGGACATAACCTGCAAGTATTTTTACTTCTGTTCTTCATGATTCAGGGAATACAAAAGTTCTCATCATTCTTTTTCTACTTTCTCTCCAAGCTGTCCTCCAAACAAACTGTCTCAAAGATTTATGTCCTAAGCCTTCAACCATTCTGGATGAGCATAAAGCTGGCTGAGCCAATGACATCTCAAGGTCCATAGTTTCAGGAAACTTCTTCCCTGCTGGTGTCATCAGTCATATATATGATCAACAGTAATCACAGAGAAATGGCATTACCCAGGTCCTCCAGGAGCCCTTCATACCAGAACATGAGAATATTGGAGAGAAGTGGACTCAAAAATGAAACCAGGTGACTGGTGGGACCTCAGGAAGCTCGATCATTGTGGCAAATGTTTAGGCACAGAAGTGGCTGCCAAAGGCAGCTATGTTTCCTGAGGTTTGTAGCATGCTTTTTTTTTCTTCCAGTTCAGAAAAAGATAATAAGGAGCTTCTAAGTTTCTTTGTCAATTTCTCCATTCTCTAAACATCAAGAGCAACTGTACCTGCCACTAGAAGTCACCTTCCCATCACAGCTCCCTGGAGCAGCCTTTTGTTCTTAGGGCCCACCCATATTCTCTAGCTAGCAAAGTGAACAGTGAAGCATCACACCAGGACTGAATTTCATGGTGCCTTCCTCCTCTCACCTGATGCTTTCTACTTGAATTTTTACCTTCTGCTGGAAAAAAATTATCTCAGTTCTGTTATATGCATTGTTTCCTCTCATAAAGGATTGCATGTGTTTACGGACTACCTTGAATAGACCTTTCTTCAACTGTAACCTCCTTTCTTGGATCCAGCAGGACGTCTAGTCACCAAGGAACTGTGGTTTCTTTGTTCAGTCATACATTCTCCTTGTTGATGTGTTTGATAAACAAAATGTCGTCCAAATGGCAGTCTTTAAAAATCTTCCTCCAAGCTCTTTTCTTTTACTTTTACTTTCCCAAGAAAACTAAATGCATCAATAACCACCAGACATAAAGCTTGTGGGAAATGTGGTGAGGGTTACAAAAATCAATTAGAATTTGGTTAATTGGTATTGAAAGTTCAGTGACAAATGAAAATGAGAAAGAACACATGCAATCTTAAAAGGTTTTTAAGAGAAAGACTGTGAAATCTATGACTAAAAGTGATATTTTATGGCCCTTCTTCCACCATGGCTAATTGGGTTAACTTGTCATAGGCTAATCCAAAAAATTTAGGACATACTCATTGGTGCTCACCTTATGTCCTTCCCACCATAAGTCAAAAGGTGGGAGTTTACAAAGGCTGAGGGAAGTTGCTGCTGGATTCTTAAGCTAAACCAACCAAGTTATAGGACCAAAAGCTCAGGAATGTCCTTACTGGGATTAATATCACCCCTTAAAGTGGGAAAGCAGGGGAATGTTCTTCCACGTAACAAGAACACTAGCCTTCAGCTTTTTTATTTTCTCACTCATGGCTCTAAGTTCAGTAATCTGAGAAGTTCGCCATTCTAATGTAATACAAGTTCACAGGTATATGTTTCAAGGTTTCATATTTTTCTCTTACAGAAAGTTTATTATATTATAGCTGAAACATCATGTCTGTGCATGTGATTCTCAAATCAAACTTTTTCTGCTTCATGCTAATTTATTCTAAGCCATTTCAATTACTGTGTTTGGAATCTCTGCAGTATATTCCCTATTGAATCAGTAATTTCAATTTCTGTTTTCATATTCACTGAGAAGATCTACCCAGCCACACAGCTTATTCTATCATTGTTATGTTCCAGCACTTCTCCAAAATGGAGGGATAGTGTTTACTATAGCAATTCAGTGTCCAATACAAAAGGGGGCTGTGGCAACTCCAGAAACTTCTACCTTGGTCACTATTGATATCCTTCAAGATCAGAGTTACATCTCTATGGCACTTTTCTATAAATTAGAAACAAATTCTGTGGCATGTTCTGGAAATTACAGACCCTATTACCCACATGGAGTGTGTGACAGGATACATAAGTACGTGCCTGTAGGAAGACAAAGAGCTGTAGCCTTGTAAGGCCAACATGCAACCCCCTTTCCTATTGCCATAGTTATTGACAAACTTGGGGAGTTCCTAGACATTCAAGGTTACCTTAACATAGCTATGTGAAGATTCTCTCTCTTTCTCTCTCTCTCTCTCTCTCTCTCTCTCTCTCTCTCTCTCTCTCT
>JANHMN010000003.1:57999196-58009598 GCA_030674055.1 Rhabdomys pumilio
TAGGGAGAGGGAGAGGGAGAGGGAGAGGGAGAGGGAGAGGGAGAGGGAGAGGGAGAGGGAGAGGGAGACAATTTTTCAAAATTTCTTTGAGTTTAATTTCTGATTTATAGTATTTTTCTGAGTTCTGTGAACCTGTGTTTCTAATTGCATCAATTGAACAGGAGAGGGAGAGGGAGAGGGAGACAGAGACAGAGAGAGAGAATCTCCTTCAAACCCTCAAGGATATTTACAGAAGACGGGCAGAAAGAGTGTGAGAGTCAGAGATGGTGGGTGACCATAAAGAAACTATAACTTCTGGATACAAAAGAGCAGTTGCACACATGAACTCATGGGGAATTGTGACACCATGTAGAAATCTGTGTAAGCCTAAACCAGACCACATCCAAGTATAGAGAGGGGAGTTTGGCACTGGTATAAATTCAACCCCTAGCCAAGCAGCTATTGGTAATTCTTAGCTACTGTAGAAAAAAGGTCAATTTCTCTAAATGTGTAGCTTCTGATAAGTTAATCAAGCTACAGTGAAAGACCAGGCAGTCAACATGATTTGGACAGCACAAATTGGCCTTGACGGCAACAAAACAATCCATAAAACTGGGTAAAGGGGAGGTAGGTATGGAAAGTCTGGGGAGAGTAGGTAAAGAATGTATGAAATTGTTAAAGAGCTAATTTTTAAAAAGAAAAGGAAAATAGCATTTTAATTTTAAAAGAATGTAAGCAGTGATATAGTTGGCATCTGAAAATGATGGGCTCCTCCTAGCCTCTATGATATGCATATTGTTGACTGATGGGACAAACCTGAAGTGTTCCAGGAGAAGGTGATAAGAACAGAGGCCTTAGGGAATGATCTGAGAGTGCCAACCTCAAGACTTTGGAATTCATGGCAACACAGAAGCATAGAGAAAGGGAGGACATGGCTCTGAGCCTGAGACCCTGGTGCTGAGAATGGCAGGGGGCCAGCCACAGCAAGACTCCACAGCACCTTCTGAACTGTATGCTATTAAGAAAGTAAAGGTCTCATTTAGAGCAGCAGTTCTCAACCTGTCACCTTATGAAGTAGCAACAAAAATAATTGTATGGTTTGGGGTCACCACAACATGAAGAATTATATTAAAGGGTCCCAGCATTAAGGAGGTTAGGAACCACTGATTTAGACACAAAAATTAAAGCATAGCACAAAGAAATGAAACCAAGACCAGCAGTTTGTCCTCTGGGCTTGTGGGACTCCTGCAGGAAGACTCTTGTTTCTTGTATCTTGATTTAGATTCTATTACATCTCACTTTTCTCCTTCCAATCTCGCACAATTTTTCAAAATGTCTTTGAGTTTAACTTCTGGTTTATAATATTTTTCTGGGTTCTGTGAACCTGTATTTCTAATTGCATCAATTGAACAGGCTGTCATTTCTCTTACATAAGAGAAAAAAATTCTTGTCTCTACCTTTCCCTTCTATTTCTAATTGCTGAAGCTAAAACACGGCTTTCATATTTACCATGTTTGAACACTATCTCTCCTGTGCATTAAGCTGGAATCTCCCGTGTTTGCTCTTGTTAATGTAAATTAAAACAAAGGCCAAGAATGAAGAATCCCTGAATGGACAAAGCCAGTGAGTCTACAGAGGTGATTTTACTAAGATACTGGGATTGCAAATAAGTTAAACTTGAGCTATTTCTTCTGAATTCCCACATAAAAGAAAAGGAAACTTTAAGCCTAAGCAACCAAACTCAGCCAGTGAGCTTATGTAGCAGAGATTTCCTAACAAAGACCAACAAGCAACCGCATTGCTGTGCCCAGTAGAAAGTCGTGATTCCTAGTCCTTCCTAATGACCTCTTTCTAAAGCCCTTCCTCAGCAAAGTTCTTCATCCTTTTCTGATTTAAAGCCTGCTGCATGAATTATAGTCTGTTTAGATAATCTCTGAATCTTATTATGACTCAGGTTAATTTCTCACTGCCTGGCTCCCGGCTGAATTTAAGACGTGACATTCACTATACTAGGATGATACAAATGGCTACAAACAAATGTGTAGCAAGCCTACACACATGGGGAAGAAACTAGAATCTTCAAATGGATAGATAGATCTAAGAATTTTATGTCAAAATATAAATCAAATGAAGTATCAAAAATAGTTCACAGTTCAGTATTTTAAAGCATGTATTACCAAATATTTTCTACAAAGGGTCAAGAAATGAATTTTGGTCAGGTCATGTGTTATAGCTGTATCACACCAGAACTGATTTATGAAACAGATCGCCAACCTCCAACCTAAAGGTTCATCACTGCCATAAGCAAGAGAACCCCTTGAATACAATGCTGAATTTAGACTGTGAGGTAGCCCCTCATACTTATGACTTGATTGGTTTGTTATCATAGTGTTTTCCTTTCTATCCAGTTTCCAGGTGGTACTGATGCTGTTGAGTCTATGGTGCATGCATGTTGCTTAGAATAAAGCATGACCCTCTACACACTTGTAATTTCCTAGCATTTCTATTATTTTTAACTTGTCATCTGATTTGAAGATATTACTGCTTGGTACTTCATTGATCTTTGCTTCTCAGAACCTGCAGGTAACATACTCATCTCTCCGTCATCTAAATGCAGACAATGATTCCAAGATGTCAGATGATCTGGTAATAGAAGAGTCCACCAGCCATTTTAGCTATCAGCCCTAGTATATGAAGCTTTTGGCAGATTAAATAAGGATATTCCACATACTGTGGGGGTGTACACAGCACAAGAATAGTGGCAGAATACACTACTTCAACAGTAACTTGGTGCTACACTTTATAGACTCAAAGACTCTTACAAATTAGGTAACAATATGTTCCTGTAAATGATAGATTAATGAGTTACTAATTGGGAGAGAAATATACCAATAGTCCCTTTAATATGGCAAAGAACTATTGAAATATCAGAAAATTGGGTAGGCTGTGTGCAGACCCTTTACTCTCTCTCTGTAGCCACAGCTTTGGAACAGAAAACCCATAGCAACCTTCCCTGCACCCTCATCTCCTGTGAATCTCACAGACTTTCTTCTCCTAACCTGCCTCCCTCCTCCTTGTTGCTCTGCACCAGATCCCAAGCCCACCATCCACATCCTGTTAACACAAGGGCTGTTCCTCCCAATGCAACAAATCTGCTGAAGGCAGACCCACACTTCTCACACTGCTCCTGAGATCCAACACCCCCGACCCAGTCTTATCCCAGCTCTATAGCAGGAAACTTCTGAGGTCTCCTTTTCTTCTCTGACATTATCCTTAAAGGAGCACAAAAATCTTTGCCCCAACCTTTCTTCCTCAAACCCATTCCATTATCCCAGCCTTCAACCCTATCGAGAGCATCCCAACATTCACTGGGAGCATACTAACTAAACAGAATAGAGAAACAGGTAAGCTATCCTCTTCCCCTCCAAATCCAATGTTCCAGTATCCTTCCTAGAGCTGCAACAGAATACCAGTTGCAGTCTTCTTTCCTGCTGTCCACATCTCCTGTGAATCCCACACACCATCATCTCCAAACCTTTCTCCCCTCATTCGGTCACTGTATTCCGGCCCCCCACCTCCAGAAAGCACCCCTGCTAAATAGGCCATACTTGACTAAAACCAGATAAGCAACCTGCAGATATTCTCTCGCTCTATTTCCCCAGATCCAATTCTGGAGTCTCATCCCCAGTTCTGTTGGAGAACACCCTTGATGGCATTCCCTGATCTCTTGCTCCCGTCTCCTGTGGATCCCATGGATCTTTCCCTTCTAACTCCCCCTCCCAATTTGTTGCTTTATCTTGGACCCCAACACCATACTAACCTAAAGGCCACTCCTCTCAGGGTAATAAGAAGGCTGAAGGTAGACCCATGCCTCTGCTACTGCTCCTGATATACGATCCCCAGTCTCATCTCAAGCTCAGTAACAGGAAACTTATTGTGGTCTTTTCCCCTCTGACCTCATCCTTACGAGATCACAGACTTTCTTCTTCAACGTTCTTTCCCCAACTCATTCCAACATCCCAGCCTCCAACACCAGCAGGAATTCTCTGTGAACACACCAGCTGTGCAGTTCAGGTAATCAAGTAACACATAGTCATAACACTATTTGAAAATCTATAGAGGAAACAAAAGCCAATAAACAAAATACTCACCCAAAAAATACAAATCCAGAAACAAACCAGACGTCAACATAAAAACACAATCAACAACACACAGAGCCGTTAGTGATCACTAGAGGACAGATATCTTACCACAACTGTCCCTGAATATCCCATAATATCTGAAGCACAAGAAAAACTAGCTTAATATCAACTGTTATGAAGATGATACAGATTCTCAAAGAGCAAATGAATAAATCTCTTAATAAAAATCCAGGGGAAAAAAACAAACAAGAAACAGAAGGAAATTAATATATCCCTTAAAGAAGTACAAAAGGACACAAACAGTTGAAGAAAATAAATACAACTATCCAAAAACCTCAAAATGTAAACAAAGCCAACAAAAAAAAAACCCATAAACTGAGGGAATTCTGAAAATGAAAATTTAGGAATTCAAACAGGAACTACAAAGGAAATCAACAAAACAAAAGAGATTGAAGACAGAATCTCAGGTATTGAAAATCCAACAAAAGAAATGGATATGTAGATCAAAGAAAATGTTAAATCCTAAAAAGTCCCAACACAAAACATCCAGGAATTTTTTTCTTTTTTTTTTTTTTTTTTGCTATGCTAGTGATTATTTTACAGTAGTGTGTGGCTTTATGCTTGAGGCATAGATATTAAGAATTGAAGTGTCATCTTGGTGAATTTTCCCTTTGATCCTAAGTCTCATCCTAAGCTCTTTGATAGCTTAGTGCTTTGAAGACTAAGCCTAAGCATAATAGGAATCGAGGATGGAGAAAAATCCCAGCTCAAAGGCCCAGAAAGTATTTTCAACGTATGATAGAAGAAAAATTTCCTAACCTAAAGAAGGAGATGCCTATCAAAGTACAAGAAGCTTAAAGAATACCAAGCAAATTGGGGAAGAAAAGAAAGAATGTAAAAACAGACCCTATTCTTTTGGGGCATCCAAAAATCACACCTCAACATCAAGAACAAACATTACCAGAGGGTAAAGAGTTGAAGGAAGATCTTCCAAGCAAATGGACCTAAAAAGCAAACTGGTATAGCCACTTTAATATCTAAAGAAAAATAGACTTTAAAGCAAAACTAATCATAAGAGATAGGGAAGAACACTACATCTTGATCAAAGGGAAAATTCACCAAGATGACACTTTCATTCTTAACATCTGTGCCTCAAACACAAAGGCACACACTATTGTAAAATAAACACTAGCACAACTTAAATCACTTATTTACCCGCACACACTGATATTGGGAGACTTCAATTTCCCACTCTTCCTAATATACACGACATCTAGACCAAAATGTAGACAGAGAAATTCTAGAATAAACAGACATGATGAACCAGTCAAGATACAACACATATCTAGGTGAGCAGAAAAATGCAGTGACTCTGTTAAAGGTTGTGTGAAGTTGATTGATTGACTGACTGACTGATTGATTGATTGATTGATTTGACTTTGTGATTGTGGAGAGCTGCCATGCTCAAGATCTGGAGTCAGATTTCTTGTACTATCTTTAGCCTCATCAATAACCACTTGTTACTTACCTCTATGTCTGGCATAACATTCTTATGACTCATGAAACATTAAGTGATATATTAACCGACCACTAGTTTACAATAAATCCAAAGCTAAGCATGCCTTGGGAAGGACTGGAAAGATAATTTAGTGGAATAAAAAGTATATACAAATGCATCGTGTTCTGGTCTCAGCCCATTACTAAAATTAGAGACTCACTCAAACATTGCTCTGTCCTAGTTGTTAAGAATAGTGTACAATGATCATCTGTATACATGTATATCTGTCAGGTGTTTACTCAAAGTTCTTCAGGTTTGGAAGTAATAACACAGAAATGGTCCGTTGTTGTAGATCTATTTTTAGTTTTCTTAGGAACCTCATACTGACTTCCCTAGTGCCTGGACTAATTTACATTTCCCCAGCTATGAAGAAGCATTCCTCTTTGTCCACATCTCCACCAGCATTTATTTTTATTTCTCTTAATGACTGCCATTCTGACTGGGGAGATGTAGAGTCTCAATTTAGTTTTGATTTGCATTTCCCTGATGACTAGTAAGGTTAAACATCCATTTTATATGCTTATTACCCATTTGAATTTTATCTTTGAGAACTGCTTATTCATTTATTTAGCCCAATTGTTGATTGGGTTGTTTAATTTCTTGTTTAATTTTATGAGTTCTTTGTATATTCTATACATCAATCAGATGTGTAGCTGGCAAGTATTTTCTCCATTCTGAGGCTGTTTCTTCCCTCAGTTAGTTGTTTCCTTTGGTACACAAAAGCATTTTAATGTCATGAAGTCATGTTTGGTGGTTGTGTCATATTATTTCTAGAGTGACTAGAGTCCTATTCAGAGAGTGCTTGCCTATGACTGGTATCCTACTGTGTCTTTACTACTTTAAAAGATGTGTTTGTCTATTGTTTGATAATCTTGCACATGCATATAATGCTTTTGATCAAGCCAACTCCCATTGATGAAGCTCAAATTCCACTTCAGGTCTTACATTGGGGTCTTTTATTTATATGTCATTTTTATGCATGGAGAATGCATGTCACTCCTCTATATGTGGGCATTGGCTTTCTCGGCACTATTTGTTGAAGACGCTGTCTTTTCTCCAATGTGTATTTTTGGAACCTTTGTGAAAAATCAGGTGCTTATACCTGTATAGGTTTATTTCTGTACCTTAGTTAGGGTTACTATTCTGATGAAATATCATGACCAAAGGACCTTGGGGAGAAAAGGATTTATTTGGCTTGTACTTTGACAATACTGCTCATTATTGAAGGAAGACAAGGCAGGAATTCAAATAGAGTGGGAACCTGGAGGCCAGAGCTGATGGGAAAGCTGCTACATATTGGCTTGCTTATCATGGCTTGCTCAGCCTACTTTCATTTTGGTTTTTTGTATTTTTAATTTTTAAAAATGTATTATTCTCTCATATATTATCATATATTACATCCTAACTACAGTCTCTCTTCTTTTCTCTCCTCCTCAGCCCTCCTCCCACCTCCCCACACAACCACTCCTCCTCCATTTCTGTTCAGAAAAGGGCAGGCCTCCCAGGGATATCAGTCAAACATGGCATATCAAGTTGCAATAAGAGTAGGCATCTCCCTTCATTTTAAGGCTGGACGAGGCAACCCAGTAGGAAGAAAGGGTCCCAACAGCAGGCAAGCGAGTCAGAGACAGCTTCTGCCCCACTGTTAGAAGTCCCACAAGATGACCAAGCTACACAACCATAACATATATACAGAGGACTCAGATCAACGAATACAAGCTCCCTGACTGTAGGTTCAGTCTCGGTGAGTCCCTATTATCTCAGTTTAGTTAATTATGTGTGTTATCTTATAGTGTCCTTGATCCCTCTGTCAGGATGCTTTCTTATAGAACTCAGGACCACAATTCCAGGAATGGAGTAACCCACAATGACCTGGGCCTTTCCCCATCAATTACTAATTAAGAAAATGTTTTACAGGCTTGCCTACAATCTAGTCTGATAAAGGCATTTTCTCAATTAAAATTTGTTCCTCTTTGATGACTCAAATTCGTGTCAAGTTGACATAAAACTAACCAGAAAAATCTGGGTCTGATATTCTAACGACCTTTGTATCTGCTTTTGTGCCAACACCAAGCCACTTTCAGTACTATGGCTTTGTAGTATAAACTTGAAATCAGATATGCTGGTACTGCCAGGATTATTCCTTTTGTACTAAATTGCTTTGATTTAATCAAGGAACCAATATAGGTCAAATATAAAAAATAGGGAAAGAAATGTGTTGAGGTCTACCTCACCTAACACAACTGTAGCCATTTGTTCCATGCCCACCAGCTATTTCATATTGACGCTGTAATGTGCCTACCAGTCACTGACACAGAAAAATAACCTGATGCAGAGCAAGGTCATGCTGATCACATACCCTTGTTATGTTCTCTATGTGCTGAGGTTTATTCATTTTTTTAAGATGTATTTATTTTACGTATGTGAGTACACTATCACTGTCTTCACACACACCAGAAGAGGGCATCAGATCTCATTACAGATGGTTGTGAGCCACCATGTAGTTGCTGGGAATTGAACTCAGGACCTCTGGAAGAACAGACAGTGCTCTTAGCCGCTGAGCCATCTCTCCAGCCCGAGGTTCATTAATCTTAAAAAATTCCACAAAGCTTTACATGAGACCCATCCAATAAAAATCTATATGAACTGTTATGTCTAAAATAGCTTGACTCACAGCCAACCACTAAGCAGCACTTCCTACACCTACATTATGAGTCCACTGTGGCTTGTGTGTGTCTGTGTGCATGTGCATGCGTGTGTGTGTGTGTGTGTGTGTGTGTGTGTGTGTGTGTGTGTGTTTCCTTTATAAGCTGACAAAGAAAGATATTCATTGTTGTGGCTCAAGCCCCTATGGTCCTGATTGATTAGTATTAGGATATGCCTTCAATAAATCATCCCTGTCTAATATTGGTGTTTGTATAGTTTGTGAGGCAACTCATGGACCCCAACAAAGAATGGTATATATACACAATGTATTGAATGGTATTAAAGAATTCCCATCACCTTTCATTTTCTTATTTTTTTCATCGTGGGCCTGGCCTTTAGAAGAATGCTGCTATTTGAGGGAGGTGTGTGGAAACATGTTAATGAGAAAGTTACATCATATCTGCCATATTATTCATTCTCAAAAGGGATGGAAGGGACAGAAATGGACCAGAAAGAACTCTAGAGCAAAGCCTCTGCATGTCCATGGTATATGTGATGCTTTCTCATTGCAAGGGAACACAACTGAGTGTCACTATATATAAGGCCTTTTTCATTTAACCCTAACAATAGGTCTAAGAGTTGTTAAGAACTTCTATTAAGGTTATCTGAAGAAGAATCACACCACGGAGCTGATTCATCTTCTTCTGAGAATCAAGAAAGTATAACGTAAGTTAAATAATAGAAAACTTTCTTGAGAAGAATGTAGAGACTCCACAATGAATTCATCTCTGGACTTGATACAAAATGCATTTAATAAATTAAACTCATCTCATAATGTCCAAATACACTTTTTTTTTCATAAAAAAAGAGGTTAGGAGTTTAAGTGACTTGAGTGAAATCCTTTAAATCTTATGAATCTCATTCTTTCTATATAAAATATGTATTTAAATAATAAACTTTGCCCCTTAACTTCACATTTAATTTTGAATGAGCAGCACTGGTCTATGTGCAGCCTACCTGTGATGTAGAAAGTGGAATAATCAGTTCAAGCAGAAATGATAGCCTAAATACTAAAACCCTGAATTTAATGCACGTTAAAAATAAGTATAGGAGCAGGACTTGGAGATCCAAATGGAGAATATTAGGCCTTGGAGGCATACATTGCCCTCAGTTGATTTATACCCCATATACTTGCACAAATATATGTTGGTCAGGTCTTTTGAATATTTAAGGGTATGGAAATATTAACCACCCTGATTTGTATATTATACATTATATACATGTATCAAATTATGACACTGTACCCCATAAACTTGTTATTAAAATTTAAATCTGAATTAATTAATAATTAAATGTTCTGGTTCTGCAATAGTGCTTTAAAACTGCTCATGAAACACTCTCAAAGAGGCAGAAATTTCAGGATTGTGTGACATTGAGTAGAATTATGGAAATCAGAAAGCCACAGCACCACACACCGTAAATAAAATGGAAGACACAACATGTAGTGTATGAATATTATGCTTTGAATTTGTCTGACAGCTTACAGCTCATATTAAAAATTTGAAATTGAGTAAGAAAATTAATTTCACTCTCCTTTTTGAAATAAAGAAAAGAAGAAATCTTTCCAAAGACTATGTTTAAGTTCAGTTCAATATGACAAGATCCAAGGGTGGAGATGAATAAGAAGTGCAGCAAATCCTAGTAGCATGGGCACTTTGCCAGCCAGAAGCAGGCAAAGATAACACAGAGGACTGGTGACAAAGCTGTCTCTGGGTATGGTCAAAGTACTCACTCTGCAGTCTGTTGTTATTCACTTGACTTTACTTGGTGAATCTATTCCTATTTATACTGACTGGGCTCTCTACAGTTGAGGATACTCTGGTTTCTACAGATCTGCATCTGGTCAACTGGTCGATGACAAATTTAGAAATTATTTCAAACTAATTTTTTTCTTCCTCTTCCTCCTCTTCCTGCTCCTTCTCTCCCTCCTCCTTCTTCTTCTTCTTCTCCTCCTCCTCCTCCTCCTCCTCCTTCTTCTTCTTCTTCTTCTTCTTCTTCTTCTTCTTCTTCTTCTTCT
>JANHMN010000003.1:58009608-58027081 GCA_030674055.1 Rhabdomys pumilio
CTTCTTCTTCTTCTTCTTCTTCTTCTTCTTCTTCTTCTTCTTCTTCTTCTTCTTCTTCTTTTTTGTTTTTGTGATATAGGATTTCTTTGTATATCCTAGGCTATCCTGGAACTAGCTGACCTTGAACTCTGACCTTGACATCTGCCCTACTCTGCCTCTTGAGTGCAAGTGTTGGAATTAAAGACATATGCTGCCATGCCCAGCTTTAAACTTCTTTTTATAAATAATTCTTTTGTGTGTGTGTGTGCTCCCAGTGTCTCTAATGTTTTACAACCATGTAGTACAAGTGAGTTCTACCAACATCTGATTTTAAGGGAGAAATAACTCCCTAGCCAAGAAAGCGCTGATTCTGCCTTCATGTCTCCAGGCTTTTGCATTGGCCCAATTAGTTGAATTAGGTCACTAGTTGATAGAACTCACATGATTAATGATTTGATTTGGAAGAAGTAAATACATTAAGTTATTTTATTTTTCAATTAAAGAGTGCAATGCTGATTACGTTTCCAAATGTTTCTTAATTATCACGTTTTAACTACATAAAATTAGTTTCATTATAATGTTTTAATGTATATGTATAATGTACTTTGATGACATGCACAATGCCTGCAGATTTGTTTTAGAGCAGCAGAAAAAAATATCTGTAAGGGGGAGAGATTGCACGCAGGACTGTAGCCACACAGTGCTACACTGCTGGCAGCCATATTGAATACCGTTTCATTTATCTGATCTTGTTTACTTAGACTTGTGAAGAATGATTTCTCCACAATCATATGAGAAGAAATAATTTCTGTAAAAACAAAGGTGGCGGTGGTGGCAGTGGGGGTGGTGGGGGTGGTATATGTGTGTATGTGTTTACAAGTACAGCAATATTTTTACAGTCTCCCATCCTGCATTTGTGCTGAGAAGTTATGAAAACAAGAATCACCCTATAACAAGTTTAAATAAAGGGAAGCTGGAGAGCTTGATGGTTTTGATAATGCTAAACCCAAATGAAACATAAATTAACTCACAGAACAGGGAGAAAGAGACTACTGAAAAGTTTACCAGTACCTGGAATACCATTCTCACCTATCAAGTGTGAAAATGTCATGTGCAGAAGCAATATCAAAACAAATTACCTTAGAGAGAGAGAAAAAAAAGCACATTTGCAAAGGAAGTCACCATGTTAGTTTTCAAAGTTGTCTCCAAGCTAGAGTAGAAGTTTAGCTGTCAACATTAGTCTTAGAGACATTTACAAGGATTGCAGCTACTGAATGATTCTCTTATCACAAAGATGCGTTCCAAGATCTATGTGTTGTGGGGTGTGTGTGTGTGTGTGTGTGTGTGTGTGTGTGTGTGTGTGTGTCTTGTGTGTCTCTGTCTGTGTGTCTATGTGTGTCTATGTGTGTGAGAGATAGACAGACAGACAGACAGACACAGAGACCATGTGTAAACTTTTCCTTTGCATGTCTGATAAACTTTAGATTATAAATCATAAACAGTAAGAAAAAATAATAAGAGGGAGTTGTGATAATAAACTATAATAAAGATAACAGAATTTTGGGAGGTTTATTATGCAATTTTCTGTGTTTAAGAGTTTCTATATTGAACTATGGTCCTCTATAACTGAAATTGTGGAAGCAAAGCTTTTGAGAACAATGGAGCAACTGTGTTTCCTATAATGAAGTTAGATTTTTTTAATTGCTTTATTTGCTTACTTTCCAAATGTTGCTCCCCTTCCCAGTCACCCCTCCAAGAGTTCTCCACCCCCTCCCCCTCCCCTTTGTCTCTAAGAGGAGACACCCCACACTCTACACCCCATGCATCCTATTCCATTCCACCCCCTACTCACTCCCACACTCTTGCCCCCACCCACCTGCTCAACCTTCCTGGCGCACCAAGTCTCTACAGGATTAAGTACATCCCTCTCCCAGACAAGGCTCTGCTACATACGTGCCAGGGGTCACAGACTAGCGTATGTTCTTTGGTTAGTGGCTTAGTCTCTGGGAGGTCAGAGAGGTCTGGTTAGTTGATACTGTTGTTCTTTCTATGGGGTTGCCATCACCTTCAGCTCTTCCAATACTTCCCCTAACTTTTCCACAGGGGTCTCCGACTTCAATCCAATGGTTAGATGTAAGTATCTGCATCTGTCTCAGTCAGCTGCTGGTAGGAGTCTCAGAGGACAGTCAGGTTAGGCTTCTATCTGCAAGCACAACATGTCATCTGTAATAGTGTCTGGGTTTGGTGCCTGCCCACGGGATGAATCCCAAGTTGGGTGGGTCACTGTATGACCTTTCCTTCAGTCTCTACTCCATTTTTGTCCCTGCATTTCTTTTAGACAGGAACAATTCTGGGTCACCCCAGACACATATACAGCAGAAGACTGTCTGGTTTGGCCTCTATGAGAAAAAATGCACTTAACCCTTAAGAGACTTGAGGCCCCAGGGATTGGGGAGGCCAGGTGAGGTGGGAGGTTGTGAGGGTGAGGGAACATCCTCTTGGAGACTGGGGAGGAGAAATGGGATGAGGAACTATTAAGAGGGTGGACATGGAAGGGGATAACTACTGGACTGTAAAAAACGATTAACGATGATGATGATGATGATGATGATGATGATGATGATGATGATGATACTAATAATAATAAATTTGAAGGTAAGTTGGAGACTCCATCCCTCCAGTGGGGTCCTGTTTATCTCCTGGGAGTGGGTTCTTCAGGTTCTGTCACCCCACTGTTGGCCATTTCACAATTTTAAGCCATGTTTCTAAAAGAGACCCTGTAAAAGCAATTACACAATGAATGCTTTTTACCAAAATAAAAGTGTCATTTCTAATACATGAAACCCTAAAGAGAAAAAGAAAGGAAAGATTTAAAATGCCTATGTGGACAATTTCTCTGACCCAGATAGGTTCCGTGTCCCCATAGAGGAGGGTGCTGTGTTCACTGGGTTATCTTTGTGAGCTGATAGCTGAAGTGAGCAACTTCTCTGTGATTCAGACCTCCATGGAAAGCGTGTGAGCAAAGCTAAAAACTGTTTGATGATCACACTAGAGAAAAACACTGAAGAATTTAAGTAAAGTGCATTTTATCTGCTAATAGATAAATGGTAAAATAACCATGTGGTATTGATAACAACCAACAAGCCAACAATAACCAAAAACTACCTTACTTTACAACTTCTGGACTGGCATATTTATGCCAAGCTGTAGAAAGCTATGCTAAAGCCGTGTGTGTTTGTGTGTGTGTGTGTGTGTGTGTGTGTGTGTGTGTCTGTCTGTGTGTGTGTGTGTGTGTGTGTGTGTGTGTGTGTGTGTGTGTACACCAGACAGGATGAAGAATTTAATAAAGAAACAAGACTAGAAAGCATCACCTTATGAGGAACTTTTTTATGACTTCATGTTATATATGACAAATTTTATTAGCATTCTCCTTCAAGTTGAGCAATTGATTCTCATAGCTGAAATGGTGAATCTGTTCTTAACAAATGATTGAGTTAACTGTGAGTCTACTCGTTAAAATGTAATATTGCAGCTATCAATGAAATAATATATTATAAAAATTCCAACTATTATATGAAAAATAACAAGTTTTTATTTGTGCCGTAAAGAAAAAAATTAACTTTGCTGTCAATGCTGGAATTTTTATTAAAATCTTTTTATAAGTTTGCTTTTAAAATGTCTTATGAGGGCTGAGGATACAGCTGAGTTACAGAGTATTTGCATAGCATATAAAAGGCTTCGGTTGAATACCCCTGTAGCACAAAATTACTAAACTTCTTATAAAACTGTTTACCAACTATACAATAAGCTTAATAAGCCTTTCACAAAAGAATAGTTGCTCAGAGGTGAAACAGGACTCTGTAGATGGAGAGATGGAGAGATGATAAGTAGTATTGCATCACTACAGGGACAGATGTGAGGATATGTGTACTTAAGCAATTTTGTCATTGTCTGAGTATTATGGACTTTGCAGACACAAACTTAATGGAATACCCTGTGATATGCCAAGGGCATGTGGTATACACAGTCACATAAGCATCCCCTAGTTGACAAAAACTTTGTTATATGTCCATATTCCTGAGTTTTATCTAGAAGACTAAGTATGTTGGACTTTGCTTTTCTAGGTTCTGCCAATTTGTAGTTTTCTTCAACATGGACTTTGTGTCATCTCAACAAAATAACTTCCCAGGGTGAGTATAGCAAAACTCCACAGTTTTGGTTACACAATCACCAGAAATGTACTGACTCCAAGTCCTGGAGCCTGAAACTCCATAACCAATGCCAGCAAGGCTGTTTTTTCTGTAGTGGTGAGGGGAGGACCTGTTTTAGGCCAGCAGTGGGAATGATCCAATGATCCATTGAGAAATAAATAGATGAGCAAAATGTGGCTGTACATGCAAAGGGATGATGATTAGTCTTACAGATGAAGAAACGTCTGACACAGGCTGCATTTTGTCTGAACATTGAAGACATTTGTGCTCTGTGAAATAAACTATCTACAGGAGGACAAGTACTATATGTTTTCACTTAGTGGAGGCACCTAAAGTAGTTAAATTCATCAAGACAGAATAGTTAGGGGTTGAGATAGGGAAGTAAAATAGAGAGTGTTATTATTTAACCAGCATAAAGTTTCAAGTTAAAAGTCTCTTGTAGATGGGTGGTAGTGATAGCTATGCCACAATTTAAATTTATTTAATAACTACAAATTTAAGGTCCCTCAGGGACACACCCAGCAGCAGTGAACTGCTCCCTGCCCCTGACACACTCCATTTTCCAAACCACAGTTCTATCTGCATTCCAGGAGGCCTACCAGCCCCAAGGACACTTGGATGAATAAAGACCAAAGTAAGAACACAATGAACAAGAGCCAGGACAATATGGCATCACAAAAGCCCAACTAACCTAGTATAGCAACCTTGGTTATCCTAAAACAGCTGAAGCACAAGAATGTGACCTTAAATTCAATCCTTTAAAGAAGACAAGGGGCTTTAAAAGAATGTAAAAATGAAGGTGAAGTCTCAATTTTGAATATCTATGCCTCAAATCCAAGGGCTCACACATTCATAAATGAAAGATTACTAATGCTTAAATCGTACACAAAACCATACACATTAATAGTAGGAGGCTTCAACACCACATTCTTACCAATGAATAGGTCATCAAGACAGAAACTGAACAGAGAAATAATGGTTATGAATCAAATGGACCTAACAGATATTTAGAGAACATTTAATTTAAACCAAATATATACATATACATATACATATACATATACATATACATATACATATACATTTTCTTCTTCTCAGCACCTCACAGACCCTTCTTCAAAATAGACCATATACTCAGTCACAAACCTCAACAGATACAAGAAAATTGAAATAACCCCTGGTGACTATAGACCACATGCCCAACAGGGTTTCTTCTTCTTGGTTTTTGATAAAGACTCCAAAACTATACAGTTGGAAAAAAGAAAGCATATTTTAAAAAGTTACTGGTCTACCTGGATGTGTGCATGTAATAGAATGCAAATAGGGCCATATTTATCACCTTAAACAAAACTTAGACCCAAGATCAAAGACCTCAATATAAAATCTGATACACTAAATCTAATAGAAGAGAAAGTGGAGAGTAGCCTTGAATACATTGGCAGAAAAGAACTTTCTTAATAGAACACGAACAGCTTAGGCACTAAGATCAATAATTAGTAAGTGGAACCTCATGAAAAGCTTTTGTAAAACCAAGGACCTTGTCAATAGGACTAAATGGCAACCCACAGGATGGGAAAATTTCTTTACCAACACTATATTTGACAGAGAGTTTATATTCAAATTATATAAAGAAATGAATAAGTTAGACACCAAGAAAACAAATAACCCAATTAAATGGGGTATAGAGGTAAACAGAGAATTCTCAACAGAGGAATCTCTAATGACCAAGAAACACTTAAAGAAATGTGCAATGTCCTTAGTCAACAGGAAAATACTAATCAAAACAATTCCGAGATTCCATCTGACACCTGCCAGAATGACTAAAATAAAAATTTAAAAAAAAAACCCTCAAACAACAGCTCATGTTGGTAAGGATATGGAGCAATGGGAACACTTCTCCATTGCTGATGGGAGTGCAAACGTATACAACTGCTTTGGAAATCATTTTACCAGTTTCTCAGAAAATTGTGAATAGTTCTATTCCAAGACCAAGCTAAACCACTCCCAGGCATATGCCCAAAAGATACCCCATCATACCACATAGATATTTGCTCAACATAGCAATTTTATTCATAATAGCCAGAACCTGTGAACAACCCAGATGTCTCTCAACTAAAGAATGAATAAAGAAAATGTAGTACATTTACATAATAGAATATTACTCAGCTACTACAAATAAGGACATCATGAAATTTGCAGGGAAATGTGCGGAATTAGAAAAATATTATCCAGATCCAGAAAGACAAACATGATAGGTACTCACTTATAAGTATCTATTAGCCATAAAGTTCAGAATAACCATGCTCAAAATCAGACCAAAAGAATCTAAATAACAAGGAAGGGCCATAGGAGAATGCTTGGATTACACTGAGAAGAGGAAATAGATTACTTACGTATTGTGGGTGGATAGAGGGAGTAGACTGGTTGTAGGATGGTTAGGGATAAGAAGAGAAGGGATGAGGTGGGGGTAGGATGGATGGAGTAAGAACTGGGAGAACTGAAGTCAGTGTGTTAGGGCAAGCTAGAAACCTAAGAAAACTCACAGGAATCTATGGGATTCCCTAGATAAGACTCCTAGCAGTAGGAGATATGGAACCTGAAATGGTCACCTCCTGTAACCGGGAAAGAATTTTAACTGAAGGATGGGGACACCAACCCATGTACAAAACCTTTGACCAATAATTTGTCTTTCCTAAGAGATGTATGGATAAAGGTGGAGCAGAAGCTGCAGGAATGACCAAGTAATGACTCGCCCAACTTGAGACCCATACCATGAGAGAGAGCCTACTATTAATGATATTCTGCTATACTTTCAGACAGGAGCCTATCATAACTATACTCTGAGTGGCTTTACACGGATGTTGATGGGAACAAATGCAGAGACCAACTGTCAAACCTTAAGTGGAGCTCAGAAATCTTGAGGGGAAGAGGGGAAGGAAGAGTTGAAGGATCCAGAAAGGTCAAGGACAACACAATAAAACCTACAAAATTGATTAACTTGTGTTCATAGAAGCTCACAGAGACTGAACCATCAACCAAAGAGCATGCATAGAGTGAAACTAGTCCCCCTACACATATGTAACAGATGTGCAGCTTAATCATCATATGGGACCCACTAACAACTGGAGCAGGGGCTGTCTACAACTCTGTTGTCTGCCTTTGGATTCCTTTCCCCTAACTATGCTGCTTGAATCAGAGATGTGCCTACTCCTACTGCAACTTGATATGTCAAGATGGGGTTAATATCCATGGGCAGCCTTCTCTTCTATAAGGCGAAAGGGAAGAGAAGATGAGGAGAGGGAATGGAAGAGAAGTAAATAGGGAGAGAGGGAAAGCTTCAATCAGGGTATAAAGTAAATAAAGTAATTAATAAAAAAATCTATATCACTTCTTTAATCATGAACTTTCTGCTTATGAGTATGTTCTTTACATTAAGGGGCCTCAATGAATAGTTGTATTTACAAAAGCTGATCCAAACCTTGTATTGATAAAATTAAATTCGTCTAGTAAAACAATGACATGCAAAAAGTATAGTTTTCAGTTAAAATTTTCTACCCATGGTTTCTATTAATTTATTTCAATACTTGTAATTCATTTCATATGGATATACAGGAAACCAATCCTGGTGGACCACTTACTCATTTTTCCAAGTGAACATTCTAAAGGTGAATCGGCCCTTTGCTATATTTGATATTGCTTTTGTAGATTATAAAATCATAATTAATCAATATAATTATAAATATAAAAGTCTTGAAAATTTACTATTTGTTAATATTAAGTTTCTTTGTTAAAGAACTGTTTCAAAATGACAAGTTCACCTTCTAATTTTAAGGTCATTTTCTCTCTTGGCATGAGATATTATTAAGTATAATGCTATGACTGGCATTTGAGAGTTAATATATAGAAGTTTGTAAATAATATATGTTGATTACTATAACCCCCATGACTTTATGTTTCTTGAAAACCTTGTACATATTGAAGTGAAGTGAATGTCTCTCAGAAACTCTTTTTACAGCTTGTGTCTTCAAGATTTCATGTTCTACAATCACTGGAATGTTTTCCTCTAAAATATGACAACATGGACTTAGGAAAGTCAGGAATCCACCATGGATTATGGGTCAATCATGAGACAAGACTGGGTGTAAAATTATGTAGCTTACATCTCATCTTCAGGTTTCACTTAACTACATGCTTTAATTTCTATCTTAGACTATAATTTGACTGAGCACCCAAAATCTAAACCTTGGAAAACCAAACAGCAATTTCACTTGTTGATGGTCTTAAGATGTATGGTTTGGGGGATTTATTTTGAATTAGATGAGGTCACAATGGTGGAACTCTATTGAGGGAATCAGTGTGTACACACAGGATAAAGAATCAAGCTAGCCTGCATGGCCCACCTCACCCTGACACATCCTTCACCACTTAGTGACACAGCAAGGCCCTCACCTTAGGCTGACATACACTTGCACAATGTTCTTGAATTCACAGGTCTCAGAAGTTCACCAAGTAAATTTCTGAGCTTTATAAACTGCCTGATCTCCAGGAATTTGGACTAAGACAGCACTGATACTGGTAAATATTGATATGGCAATAGCAACTACTACAGAGATAAACACAAAATATCTATCTCATCTACAATCTGCTGGAGCACATCAAGAAGCCAGTCATGCAGAATCAAAATTGTCAGATCTCCATGAAACACTGCAACAACAGGATATCCAATAGGAGAGCCAGTGAGAGGATCCAGTATTAATGTTAGCAGAAGCCAGAAGCCTTGGACCAAACAATGATTCATGCAATGAACTGTAGGAGGCTGTCCTTGCTGACGCCTGTGTGCGTGAGGTAACAAACCGCGCATGCGCAGCGTCTTGGTTACGCCTAATTTCCGACGTCATATCCACCATTAAACTGCGCATGTACAGCGCAGGGGAACCTGGGAGTTTGAGCAAGCAGCCAATCATAATTGTCCACCCCAAAGGTTATACAGGTGGGGGAAGTTCGAATCCCTCTCTCTCCCAGCCATGCTGAAAGAATAAACTGCGTGCCGCTGCGAAAGGATCCTTCATGTTCGTGTGAGTTCCTGCGGGCAGGGATACCAAGCACGTTACAATGAACATATAAGTAAAGATGTGTGAACAAAGAATGGATCAATTTGCATTCTTCTACATGCTGACCTCCAGTTGATCCAGCACCATTTGTTGAAAATGCTGTCCTTTTTCCACTGGATGGTTTTAGCTCCTTTGTCAAAGATCAAGTGACCATAGGTGTGTGGGTTCATTTCTGGATCTTCAATTCTATTCCATTGATCTTCCTGCCTGTCTCTGTACCAATACCATGCAGTTTTTATCACTATTGCTCTGTAGTAAAGTTTGAGGTCAGGGATGGTGATTCCCCCCAGAAGTTCTTTTATTATTGAGAGTAGCTCTCTCTATCCTGGGTTTTTTGTTATTCCAAATGAATTTGCAAATTGCTCTTTTTATCTCTATGAAAAATTGATTTGGAATTTTGATGAGGATTGCGTTGAATCTGTAGATTGCTTTTGGCAAGATGGCCATTTTTACTAAATTAATCCTGCCAATCTAGGAGCATGGGAGATCTTTCCATCTTCTGAGATCTTCTTCGATTTCTTTCTTCAGAGACTTGAAATTCTTGTCATACAGATCTTTCACTTGCTTGGTTAGATTTACTCTAAGATATTTTATATTGTTTGTAACTATTGTGAAGAATATCATTTCCCTAATTTCTTTCTCAGCCTGTTTATCTTTTGAGTATAGGAAGGCTACTGATTTGTTTGAGTTCATTTTATATCCAGCCACTTTCTTGAAGTTGTTTATCAGGTTTAGGAGTTCTCTGGTGGAAGTTCTAGGGTCACTTAAGTATACTATCACATCATCTGCAAATAGTGAAATCTTGACTTCTTCTTTTCCTGTTTGTATCCGTTTGACTTCCTTTTGTTGTCTAATTGCTCTGGCTAGGACTTCCAATACTATATTGAATAGGTAGGGTGAGAGTGGGCAGCCTTGTCTAGTCCCTGATCTTAGTGGGATTGCTTCCAGTTTCTCTCCATTTAGTTTGATGTTCACTATGTTTAGGTATGGGCCTTGAATTCCTGATCTTTCTAAGACTTTTACCATGAAGGAATGTTGAAATTTGTTAAATGCTTTCTCAGCATCTCAGTGAGATGATCATGTGGTTTCTTCTTTGAGTTTGTTTATATAGTGGATTACGTCAATGAATTTCCAAATATTAAACCATCCCTGCATTCCGGGATAAATCCTAATGGATCCTATAAATCATGATGGATGATTGTTTTGATGTGTTCTTGGATTCAGTTTGTGAGAATTTTATTGAATATTTTCCATTGATATTCATAAGAGAGATTGGTCTAAAGTTCTCTTTCTCTGTTGGGTCTTTGTGAGATTTAGGTATGAGCATGACTGTGGCTTCATAGAATGAACTGGGTACTGTTCCTTCTGTTTATATTTTGTGGGATAGTTTGAAGAGAATTGGTATTAGGTCTTCCTTGAAGGTTTGTTAGAATTCTGCACTAAAACCATCTTGTCCAGGGCGGATTTTTGGTGAGAAGACGGTTAATGACTGCTACTATTTCTTTAAGGGTTATGGGACTGTTTAGATAGTTTATCTGCTCCTCGCTTAACTTTGGTACCTGGCTGGTATCTGTCTAGAAAATTGTACATTTCATCCATATTTTCCAGTTTTGTTGAGTATAGGCCTTTGTAGTAGGATCTGATGGTTTTTTTTTTTAATTTCCTCAGTTTCTGTTGTCATGTCTCCCCTTTCAGTTCTGATTTTATCAATTTGGGTGCTGTCTCTATGTCCTCTGGTTAGTCTGGCTAAGGGTTTATTTATCTTGTTGATTTTATCAAAGAACATTCTTCTGGTTCTGTTGATATTTTGTATAGTTCTTTCTGTTTCAACTTGGGTGATTTCAGCCCTGAGTTTAATTATTTCCTGCCTTCTACTCTTCTTTGGTGTATTTGCTTCTTTTTGTTCTAGAACTATCAGGTGTGCTGTCAAGTTGTTAATGTATGCTCTCTCCAGTTTCTTTTTGTAGACCTTTAGAGCTACGAGTTTTCCTCTTAGCACTGCTTTCATGGAATCTCACAAGTTTTGGTATGATGTTTCCTCATTTTCATTAAATTCTACAAAGTCTTCAATTTCTTTATTTCTTTCTTGACCAAGTCATCATTGAGGACAGCATTGTTAAGTTTCCATGTGATGTGGGCTTTCCATTGTTTTTGTCATTACTAAAGACCAGCCTTAGTTTGTGGTGATCTAATAGGATACAAGGGATTATTTCAATTTTTTTGTATCTGTTGAGGCCTGTTTTGTGCCAATTATATGGTCTATTTTGGAGAAGGTACCATGAGGTGTTGAGAAAAATGTATATTCTTTTGTTTTAGGAGGAAATGTTCTATATATAAATATTCTATATAAACATTCTATAAATGTTCTATATATATAAATGTTTATATCTGTTAAATCCATTTGGTTCATAACTTCTGTTAATTTCATTGTGTCTCTGTTTAGTTTTTGTTTCCATGAACTGTACATTGCTGAGAGTGGAATGTTGAAATCCCCCACTATTATTATGTGAGTACAATGTGTGCTTTGACCTTTAGTAAAGTTTCTCTTATGTATGTGGGCGCACTTGCATTTGAGGCATAGATGTTCAGGACTGAAAGTTCATCTTGGTAGATTGTTCTTTTGATGAGTATGAAGTGTCCTTCCTTATCTTTTTTTGATTACTTTTGGTTGAAAGTCAATTTTATTTGCTATTAGAATGGCTATTCAAGCTTGTTTCTGGGAACCATTTGCTTGGAAAATTATTTTTCATTCTTTTAACCTGAAGTAATGTCTGTCTTTGTCATTGAGGTGCTTCCTGTATGCAGCAAAGTTCTGGGTCCTGTTTATGTATCCAGTCTGATAATCTATGTATTTTTATTGGAGAATTGAATCCATTGATGTTAAGAGATATTAAGAAAAAATTATTGTTGCTCCCTGTTATTTTTGTTATTAGAGGTGGAATTATGTTTTTGTAGCTATCTTCTTTTGGGGTTGTTGGAAGATTACTTCCTTGCTTTTTCTAGGTTGTAGATTTCCTCCTTGTGTTGCAGTTTTCCATCAGTTATCCTCTGAAGTGCTGGATTTGTGGGAAGATTTTGTGTAAATTTGGTTTTGTCATGGAATATCTTGGTTTCTCCATCAATAGTGATTGAGAGTTTTGCTGGGTATAGTAGTCTGGGCTGGCATTTGTGTTCTCTTGGGTTCTCTATGATATCAGTCTAGGATCTTCTGATTTTTATAGTCTCTGGTGAGAAGTCTGGTGTAATTCCTATAGGTCTGCCTTTATATGTTACTTTGCCTTTTTCCCTTACTACTTTTAGTATTTTTTCTTTGTTTTGTGCATTTGATGTTTTGATTATTATGTGACGGGAGGTATTTCTTTTCTGGTCTAGTCTATTTCAAGTTCTGTGGGCTTCTTGTACATTCATTGACATCTCTTTCTTTAGGTTAGGGAAATTTTCCTCTATAATTTTGTTAAAGATATTTACTGGCCCTTTAAGTTGGGAATCTTCACTCTCATCTATACCTATTATCCTTAGGTTTGGTCTTCTCATTGTGTCCTGGATTTCCTGGATGTTTTGGGTTAGGAGCTTTTTGCATTTCACATTTTCTTTGACAGTTGTGTCAATGTTTTCCATGGTATCCTCTACACATGAGATTCTTTCTTATAATTCTTGTATTCTGTTAGTGATGCTTGCATCTATGACTCCTGATCTTTTTCCTAGGTTTTCTATTTCCAGGGTAGTCTCCCTTTGAGATTTCTTTATTGTTTCTACTTCCATTTTTAGATCCAGAATGGTTTTGTTTAATTCCTTCACCTGGTTAGTTGTGTTTTCTTGCAATTTGTTAAGGGATTTTTGTGTTTCCTTTTTAAGGGCTTCTACCTGTTTCCCTGTGTTCTCCTGTACTTCTTTAAGGGAGTTATTTATGTCCTTCTTAAAGTCCTCTATCATTATTATGAGAAGTGATTTTAATTCTGAATCCTGCTTTTCCAGTGTGATGGGGTGTTCAAGGCTTGCTATGTTGGAACAACTGGGTTCTAATTATGCCAAGTAACTTTGGTTTCTATTGCCTATGTTCTGCTTGTCTTTTGCCATCTGGTTAACTCTAGTGCTACCTGCACTACCTGTCTCTGACTGGATTCTGTCTTTCCATTTAGCTTGCTTGTGTCAAAACTCTTCAGAGTTCAGATGTCTCTGTGACCCTGAGTTTCTGCATGAAAGAACTCCTGGGACTCAGGCTGCCTCTGGGATCCTGAAATTCTGCTGCTCTGGGTGCAGTGGCTCCTCTAGAATGGCTCAGGATATGATGTCTTCATGGGAGCAGACCAGCTAGGTGTCTGTCCCATCCAAAAGGACCAAGCAAGAGGCAGAAGGGGAGTGGTATTCTGGAGAGGCAGGGTTTGGTTGTCTGATGGGTCCTGAGCACCCTGGGCTCGCAGTTACAGCTCTGGGGCATAGGGTAGTAGGAGAGGGTTCTTACCTGCTGCTCTGAGTGCAGTGGCTCCTCTAGGATGTCTCAGGATATGATGTCTTCATGGCAGCAGACCAGTTAGGTGTCTGCTCCAGCCAAAAGGCTTTGTGGCTCTTTCTTAAATCCACTTAGGCAACTTTGCACTGCTAGAAACTTTTCAACCCTTCTACCATTTGCATTCAGAATGATTATTATTTTTAAGTCATTCAAATGACACTATCCATATATTTAAACTCTTCCAGCTTTTCTCATTTCCTGAAGCAAGTGCTTGAAACCCAAAGAAGCATGAAGGAGCCTGCTCCCTGTCCATTCATCTAGTTGCCACCCTGACAGAATATAACAGGACACATAGACTGTAAGCCCTTCCCCTGTTCTTGGTAAATATTGCTATAGCTATCTAAAGCTTCCACTGCTACAGGCTTTGCTACCTGGTCACTTCCAGCTTAGTTTCAAGTCCCCTTTAGCAGTGAGGTTTCATGTTAGGATTTCAATAATTCCATAAGAAATGTTCTTGCTTTAGTAACAGTGAGTTCCTCTAATTACCTTAATTATGGAAGTTGATTTGTTGGTTGTACTGTGATTTACAATATCTAGCTTTGAAAGGAAATGCCCCAGGAGAGCTAGCCAATGCCTTTATCTTGTCTTTCCTGTTGTCATTGTCCAAACTTTTTCATGAAATTCAGTACCCATTGAATGTAAAATACATTGTGCTAAGGATGTTTACTTCTCAGGGTTCACAATCTGCTTTTGATTCTTCCATATCTAAGAGGCTCAAATCCATCATATCCTGTCAGGTGTGCTCGAGAAAGCTACCGTGGTTACTTCACAGGCTGAACAAGGTATGTGTCATTGGCTCTAGGCTACAATTTCCTTTAGGTAAAATGATGTTTTCACTGAAAAAAAAAATACTAACTTACTTATTTGCCTTAAAATGACTCTTGAAATATTAAAACCATTGAAATTTCTGGAGATGGTTATTTTGGCACTCCTTTCTCTAGGATAACTGAATTATTAAAAATCAAGTGATGCATGGGAGATAAAAGCAGATTTATATTCAATATACGGAACAGATGCAACACAGAGATTAGTTGGTTATTAGCAATGGAAGATTATCCAAGACCTCCCAAGTTCTTTGTTGCAAGAGACCTTGAAAGCCTGTGGTAAATGGGTGAGTTCATGCTATTAAATTTTTCATTAGACTGTCAGCCTTGTGTATCTCCTGCAAAAACATGTAGCCCATAAAAATGGTCCTTGTTTCTCTTCAGCTAGTTTGATTCAATCTTCTTCATTGTTACTTATATTTAATTCTTTTGTTATACTTATGCCCAAAAAGCAAGCAAAATAATGCAAAGTAAGCCATATTCTAAAATGAAAAGCTGAAAAGGTCAAAGTGATTGAGATGCTGGGTCCTCTTTTAAAAACAAACAAGGCAGACTGGACTCTGTATTATATGGCATATGTTTGAAGCCTTTTATTTCTAAACTTTGCAAAGCAATAGGAAACTCCTTAACTTTCATAGCCAGACAAAAAGGTAATAGCATTTGTAGATATAATTAGCCTTTTATTTAAATGTGGCAGGGAGTTTGTGCTCATTATGGGAAACAAATGAACAGCAACAAATCACCCACTGAATTCATCATCCATGTGACATTAGAGATGGTAGACATGAAAATATGCCCAACACTTTGTCTACATGCTACAATAAGCAAGGTCTTGGTGCAAACAAATCTTATAAAAGTTTGGATAGCAACAGTCATTCTATTAATAATAATATTCAGAAATAGTCTCTGTCCCCATTGTGTCTATAAAAAACTGGAAAGATATATCATAATTCATCAGTTAACTTATTCATTTTTGATGGGAAAACATCAACTTTGATTATTCTCTTGTCTCTGCTCTGACTAAGCTGCTTTCTAGGACTCTAATTCTTGTTTCTCTCCCAACACAGCAATTTCCTCTCATCTCCATCATGTTCCTGCCTAATTATGCAGGTTCAACAGAGCATGGAAAAGACTGGAAATGTCTCCCTGTGAAGTCTCACAGATTCTGTACAGACAAGGAATGCTGAACCAGGCTCTTTGACATGACTTGAATTTTCCCAAAGGAGATGATGTTAAAATAGAAAGGCTAGCTGAGTATTTGTAATTCTAATCTTAGTCTATCTCATTTCTTATATGGAAAACTCAAAGGGGAGGAAGGAAACAAAATTCACACACTCTCTCACACACACATGAATGAACAAATAGTGGTTCTTGCCTTACACTTTGACGTAATGACTTTTCAGTTTTATAAAAGTGGAAAAGTTTAGCCACACAACCATCTGATTTTTACTTTCAGTACAATATTCAGCAGAGTGCAGAGCTGCTCTATATTTTATCATAGAGTGGGGTTTGTGTGAGATAATTTTTCTAATATATATTAATGTGAATTTTCTGGGCACATTTTACATGAGCTCTAAGCCATGGTGCTTGGTAAGGTAAATGTATTAGCCATATTTCTATATGGGATGGCTTTTTAGGTTCATAGCCTTAGGGTAAATCAAGGACCATCTACACACATGCACACACACACACACACATACGCACGCATGCACGCACGCACACATGCAAACACGCACCAACAACAACAACAACAATATCCAAGTAATAAAACAAGAGACATCTGCACTTTAGGAAAATATCAATAAAATCACTTATTTATTTATTTACTTACTTTTATATAAGATCTTTCTATGTGGATCATGCTAACCTTGAACTCAAGTGATCATCTTGTCTTGTCTCCAAAGTCAAGGTGAAAGTTGTTCTGTTAAATGGCATCTCACCTAGCATAACCAGTCAGCAAGTGCTGTTCCTCCAAAAGAGGATCCTTGTTTTGCTTTGTGTTTCAGACAGTTGTTTCCACAATAATAGGGGGCCACGGGTACTCGGCAGTCACACAGAAAGCTAGAAAGAACTTGAGGAGTCCTTAGACCAAGAAATAGTTGCTATCATTGTAAGACTTTAGAGACAATACAAGTCAAAGCATTAGACTATCATTCCTGCTGCTGCTGTCACACTATACCTTACCTTCCCTGCTATTGGCTCAGTGAAATTGTTTACTACCCCTCTTCAAGAAAAGTCAGACATGAATAATAGCCTGGGCTTACATAGAAAGACTGCTAGCCACTAATCATCTGAGAACAACCACATACATGTGACATTAACATATGCATAAATTGTTACAATAAATAAATACAGAAGTGATGGCAGAAGAAGGAACAAGATGACATTTCCCAGAGAAACCCAATTTTGACTATAATAGCTCTGTACAGTAGATTCATGTTCTGACACTAGGTCCAATTTACATTCTATCAATGTCCTGGGCAAAAATGGCCCTGCTCTAGAGAAAACACATTCAATTTCATTAAACTCAAAGGAAGCTGACTGTAATAAAATGGTTGGTAATACACAATGAAGACCTACCAATCATGAAGTTATGTACCCAATTAGAAAGTTCCAAAGTTTTGAAAAGCAAAAACTACATAGCATATAGCAAAGAGTAGTATGAGCACTGAGGGCTTTGTGCTTGGCCCTTCAGAGACCAGTGTTGCCACTGTTATTGAGTGAGTTATTGATCTATTGATCTGATGAGTGATATTGATCAATTTGGAGTTGATTGTGTGTGGGTGCAACATGTGTGTGTGTGTGTGTGTGTGTGTGTGTGTGTGTGTGTGTGTGTGT
>JANHMN010000003.1:58032122-58078486 GCA_030674055.1 Rhabdomys pumilio
CTCCTGCCTCCTGCCTCCTGCCTCCTGCCTCCTGCCTCCTGCCTCCTCAAATATGTATATTTGATAAGCTCATACCTGAGTAGTCAGCTGAGGCAATGACTACTCAGTACAATCTTGTTTATAACAGCAATGCAGACAGTCCCTGCCTTACAGTGACATGACTTAATGATTTTCACCTTTATCATGATGCAAAAGGAATAGGCACTCTGTAAAAATATAAACATGCATATATAGTTTTAGTTATCTGGGCTGATGATGAACTTGAAGCATTAAAAATCACCTATCAAAAACCCCAAATTCTGCACAGGAGTACCCTTCTTTTGAGTTGTTGGACAGAGCTGTCCATGAGACTCTCCAAACATACAGCCTTTTGCAATTGCCCTTGGTTACCTCAGAGAGGTGGAAAATAAATCTTTATAGTCAAAGACTCCATGCACTTCAGAAACAAGGCCCAGAGACTCTGAGCTGGAATTGACATGAAAGCTTCTTCCCTGAGATCTAGTTTCCATGGTACCAGAATATGCCATTCAAGCTTCCAAAGGTGGGAGACAACCAGTAGTGCTACCCAACTAAGACACTATGAACCACATCGATAACCAGTATGGCACAATAACCTTAAGAGTGTGCCAGAGGCAATCATACACGGGTGGTAACCAGTATCTGTCTATTTAGGCTTAAGATCTGCTCAACAAGAGCAAAATCATGCTTGGTACTGGAAACTTACTTTCCTGTTCAGGGCTAGAGAAGTGATGGTTACTTGAGGAAGATCTGCAACCACTAATTTGCTAAGCCAGAATAATTTCTAATAATAATCAATAAACATTTTTCTTATACACACAAATAATTGCAGCTTTCACTACTTACCAAGGAAGGAGACCATTACATAAAACCACAACCAATCAAAATTCACAGTTGTGAAGCCCAATCTCAATGGCTACATCTACAAAACACTTCCACATCTTAATTTCAGGGAACTTAGCAGAAAAGGGAGTTGAACAATTGTAAGAGCCAAAAGATCTGGGGAGTTTGATGTGAGATTGTGTCTTCCGGTAAAATCAGAAGCTACACTCATAAGGTCTTACCAACATGACTGTCCAAATGTGAGCTAATCAAAAATGACACAAACAAACATGTCAAACAGGATAGGGGAAATCCCACAAGACCATAACTCTACAAAAATAATTATAGTTAACTGAGTGAAACTAGGAATGCACATAATTTAAAATAAAATGAAAATCTAAAAATTAAAAAATACATACATGGAATTTTTATTTTTGAAGATTGATGCTATAACTCAATGTAAAGACAAGCTGTAGCTCTCAGTCAGCCAAAGGATCCCATGATACAGTGTACTGTATGGCTTAACGGTTTTAGACATTATGTTTTGTGTTTGAGCATTCCATCACACCTTCAAAACTACTATGTGTGATGTATGGGACTAAAGTTCCCTGAAAATAAGCTGAAAATGAATTAAAAACATTAAACCCACAAAATTATAAACTAAAGTATCTCTCCAGTATAAGTATGAATGCATGCATGTAACTCCAAAGAATCAGAAGTAAACTAGAAAACTTATTGGGACACGGAAATCTTTTAATTGTTGGCACTTGCTGCTTTTGATTTTTTCCTATGCATATATGTCTCTAATTAAAAGAAATAAAGTATTTATTGGAGAACACAATGGAGAAAATAGAAACATGACAAACCCCAAAGATGCTTCAGATTCACACCATTGCTACTCAGGGCTATTGTAACTGACATTGCTTATTCCTTAGTGTCCATCAACCTGTCTCAGAAATACAACTCTAGCCTGAGAGCTATTGACAGTTGTTAGCTGCTGGAAGAAAACAAGTCAGTTTTCCTAAGAGTGTAGCCCCTAGTTACAAATCATATGATAGTATATATATGTGACCCTAAAAATTCCACTGGGGAATTTCTACAGCTGGTAAGTCTTCCCTTTGAAAGATCATTAGCCAGGCTTCCATCCTTTGCATTTAGCTTCCAAGTTTTCCCAGTATCTCATTAAGCTCAGAACATTCCATGTCTTTTCCAATTGTCCTGCAGAATCCTTCTCAGAACATCATGGTCATTTCTGTCATAGTAATAACCCATAAACCTGTTACCAATTTCTGTAATTGTTAGGTTTCTCTTCCTGTGATAGGAATGATGACCAAAAGCAAGTTGTAGAGAAGGGGGTTTATTTAGCTTACATATTCTAGGTCATATTCCATTGAGGATAGCCTAGGCAGGGACTGAGGTAGAGTCCATGAGAAATGATGCTTACTGGTTTGCTCTTCATGTGGTTCTCAACTTGGTTTCTAATACAATCAGAACAACATGCCAAGTGGTAGCATCACTCATAGTGGTGTGGGCCCTCCCACATCACTCATTAATTAAGAAAATGTCCCATAAACCTGCCTACAATCCTATCTCTTGGAAGCATTTTTTCAACTAAAGTTTACTCTTCTTATATGACTCAGTACTATGTCTAGTTGATGAAACAAACAAAACACCAACCATCCCAATGAGGGAAATTTTTTTAAAGGATCCGAAGTTTGGAGATCAGGGAAGGGGAATGGATGTGAGAACAGTTGGGAGAGGGATGGTGAATATGATAAAACACATTTTACAAAATTCTCAAGTAACTAATAAAAATATGTGTTTTAATTTTTGTGAGAAGAGATTCTCTACCCATAGGTTCCAGGATGCAAGCCTCGAGGATGTGGAGAAACAGGGAGAACCACAGGACCACGAGAAGGAGGGAGGAAGGCAGCTCTTGCAGGCTGCCAAGGCAAGTTATAAAGTTGATGATTTGCCTAGATGGCTAGTGAAATTTTCTAAGCAGTGCAGTGACATAATCATACCTAAGGGCATTACAAATGACAGAAATCAACAGACTAGGAAACAAAGTATTTATAATACATATAATGAGATACAAGGCAGAAAGAGATACAGTGGGTAAAGGAAGATAAAGAGAATAACCAAATATTTTTAAAGTTTAGGAACAACAACAACAACACACACACACACACACACACACACACACTTTTCACACACAGACTTTTTTTCAATAAAGCTATTCTACTTGGGAAAACAATGTTCCCCAAAACCTGAAATACCATCCATGAAACCTCCTTTCAAGTTGTTGGTCAGAGGAAACTGAGAAACTCCCCAAATAATATAGGCTATTGCTGTCATTCTTGGTGGCTCTGAGAAGTTGAAGGTAAGCCTTTTTGCTGAGGACATTGTGCACTTTGAACAAAGAACCCAGTCTTTCAAGAGATTCTCACCAAGAAGCTTCTTCCCTGAAGACTAGTAATACCAGAGATAAGCAGTCAATAAACCTACCCAACTCTGACTTACATAAATCACAATATCAGCATGGCAAGCTATCCCTAAGCTTATAATACAATATTTTGATAGTAACCAATAGCTAATTGGATTTAAGATCTGGTCAAGAGGAAAACAATAATACCAAGTAACGGAACCAAGCCAACTATTCAGGGCTAGTGAGATTGGGGATCTTAGAAAGTAACCTATTACATTACTAAACTAGTAATTCCTAACTGCATTCTAAACATTTGTTCTTATGATCACAGATAGTACAGCTCTTGCCCTTCATCAAGAATGTTCCTCTCTGCAGCAGACAATCACAAAGTGCCACAGCTTGCCAAAATGCAGAGAGGGGCTGACCATAGTATCCCAAATACCAACTGATACATCTATAACTTTACTCCCACATCTTAAGTTCAGGGAATAACAGAGAAGAGGGGTGTAAAGATAATAAGAGCCGAGGACCAAGAAATTTTCTGCAAAATTGTGACTCCTGGAATTTACAGGGAAACTATACCCATGTTACAACAAAAATGTGGCTGCTTAAATAAGACCCGAGTAATGACAATACCAATGGACATGCTAGTATGGAAAGAGGAAATCTCGCAGAGCTGTGTCCCTAAACAAAGAAGTATGGACAACTAATGACTGCTGAGAGAGGAAAAAGTAATGTTCTGTAGGGAGGTACACTTAGTTGGTTCTTCAATACTAAGTGAGTGGTCAGCTCTGAAATTGTGTGTGTGTGTGTGTGTGTGTGTGTGTGTGCGCGCGTGTGTGTGTGTGTGTGTGTGTATGTGTGTGTGTGTGTATGTGTGTGTGTGTGTGTGTACATGTATTTAGGCAACACTAAACATGCTCAACAGGTTGTATTGATATATTTATGCACATATTTGTGACAATAAAAATTAAAGAAAAGGTAACATGAATTTGAAAGAGAGTATGAGGTTAATACAGGAGGAGTATGAGGAAAGACGTTGTGATAGAAATGGTTTACTCACTCTTGTAAACTATGTGGGTTCTATAAGTTGAATAACCAATGCTTCTAACATATATGAAAGATAGCACTATTGGGGAATAATTGGAGCCTTCAGAAGGTGGCACCTAGTAAAATGTCTTTATATTATCAATCATAGCACCACGGTAGACAGTAGGTTTCTAACCAGCACTACCCCTCTCCTTGGCTTCCTAGATATGAAATGAACAGTTGTGTTCTACCGGGCACTCTTGATTGTTAACTGCAAAATAAAAAAGGGTTGATGAGGAAAAAAGTCACCAAAAGAATAGAATATGTAAATAAGCAATTAGTGAAAAAAGTTGATACAGTTAACTCATATCTATGTGTAGTATATGGTCCATGTTAAAGGCTGCTTCACCACAGTGGGTTATTAGGAGGTGGGAGAGTCTTTAGGAGCTGGGTCCTAGTGGAAGGTCTTCAGCTCATCGAGGTCATATCTTCAAAGGGAGATGGGGACCCAAGTCCCTTTCTTCACTTTTAACCCTGTATATAAGGTGAGTAACTTTGCTTCACAATGCATCTTCTATATACTGTCTTACCCAAAATGGGGATAATTGACCACAAATTAAAGTTTTTTGAAACCGCGAGACAAAATAAATCTTTTATCCTTATGAGTTAATTTATGTTGGGTGTTTATGATAATAATGAGAATTTAATAACATAGTTTGAAATGATGGCTACTGGACTGGCGGCATAAAGTTTTATGTGCAACCTTGCATCAGTGAGTACCAAGAGGCCTTAACCATGTGTTACCTTATCCGTGTTAAATATTTTTCCCAGGCTATAGGAAAGTGTTGCCTCATACATAACTCCTTATCAGCTACACCTCCTGCTCCTTACCCAGCCCGGACTCTATTAAATCTTACTTTTCTGTCCTTCATGAAGCTATTCAAAACAGCAAATCGCATATTTTCATAGGATCAAGTGTACTTCAGGCCTTGTTTATTAAACCCTATTTTCTTGTAATGGCAGCTTTTGCTAGTTCACTGTATTTCAAGTGCAAACCATGGTAGTCTTTGTGAGGCAAAGTAAGTATCCTCCTCCATTGGACTGTAAGCATATATGGCTTAAGCACCCTGAATTCATCTATTTTAACCTTTTTTACAGGAGGCAGTTCTCTTCCTCAGTGATGAGTGAATCAGGTCGCTAAATTGGTTACTATGGCCAAAAACGTGTCTGCTTTAATGACTATTTCTGAGCTCATCTGAGGAGATAATAAACTCAATGTTGTTCAATGAACTAGTCTATAAATGTTAAGTACTTTTAGTTGATTGATGGATCACTTCAATTCAACATATATCTCCTTGGTCCTTTTAAAATCTTTAGTGGTTTCTTACCCTTGATCCTTTCTTCTATTATGAAATGTGCCTTTTAAATTTGTTTTAGGTAGCCAAAAATGACTTCAAACTTTCTAGGTAGCCAAAGATGGGTTCTTTGTTCTAATGTTCTTCCTACCTCTCTCTCAAGCACTGGGATTACAAAGATTCACCACCTATCATATCCAGCCTGCTTTGTCTTAAAACAACAACCCATGAAGTATTGTGAAGTATACAGGGTCTATAGGTTGGATTTCAAATGCTTATCACATATTGGGGACCATTAGGGCCTTCAGAAGATAGACCCTAGTGGGAAGTCCTTATAATATTAATCATTATACTGAAGAAGACAATAGGTGTCTAGCTTCTTCCTAATCTCTCTGTAGATCTCTAGATATGAGGTGAAGGAGGCAGTTATGTTCTACCATGCACTCCTGTCATGTTTTTGCTTCTTTGCCACAGGCCCAAAGGAATAACTCAAATATAATCGTGAATTAAAGTTTCTAAAAGTAAGAGCTAAAATATGTTTTCTCTTTATAAATTGATTATTACAGATATTTACTATAGTACCAGAAAAAGGCCTAAAAGAGTGTAGCAAAGTATTGGGAAGCCAGCTAGGGTCACAAAGTCTCTAAATTCTAATAAGTCTTCTTGCCAATAGATTCAGTCTTTTCACCCTTAGTACAAATGGTCTCTTGATCCTCATCTCAGGTGATTCTTGAGGCAAGAGTTATGGGAGAAAAGTTTGATTTTCCTCAGAAAATCCTCAGAACTTCCTCTTGTGGATGTTTAACTTTGATCAACTTCTAGGAGTCCCCAAAAGATGAAGGGATCCAAAAGAATCTGACAGTTGGGTTTTTTCATTTATACAAAGATCCAGGTAATGTATCAGAGAATTGTGATTTGATGTGTAAACCAATGGACAAAGTCATGTAACATTCTGTCAGGCTATATTTATTTAAATGAACCCACTAACCAGCTATTCTACATCTAATGTTACAATGCTAGGGTTAGAAAGACTGTTAGGAAACAGTTCTAACAGTCTGGTGGATTACAGGTAACAAAAAACAAAACCTATGCTTTGGTTTAACATTAGTATTTGAAGGCCTAAGGAGACTGTGATGTCTTCTTAATTTGTTTTTGAGATTTTAATGTAATTACATTTCTCCCTTCCCTTCCTTTCCTCCAGAACCTTCAGTATACACTCCACCACTCATATTCAAATTCATGGCCCCCTTTTCAATGTTTATATTGCACGCATATGTGCATGCACATTTCTAATTATAATCTGTCCAGTCCACATAATGTAACTATATGTATATTTCCAGGACTGACTGTTTACAGAAGAGGAGGTGGGAAGGTTGTAAAAAGGAGAGAATAGGAGCATTTGATGTGAGATTCTGTCTCCAGGTAAAATTATAAGCTACACTCATAAAGTCTCACTACAATGACTACTCAAAGGTGAGATGAACAAGACCAACAGACGAGCAAAGTTGATGGGATAAAATTACACAAAGCTTCAACCCTACACAAAGAACTATAGGAAATTGAGGAAAGCTGGGGTGGGAGACATTGTCTTCTCCAGGAAAGAACACACCCGTTGGTTGTTAAGAGACTGGGATATTGGAATGAGATTGCTCTTCAGCACTTGTAGGTCATCAGCTCATCCAGAAGACACTCCTTTTACTATGATTACAAGACATAAATTTGCAAAACAAGGTTTAGTCTCTTAGAAATGCTTTGTGTTTATGTTTTTAATTTTTAATATGTTTTTAATTTAAATACATTAAATTATATCAGATTTTATCCTTCTTTTCTTCCCTCTAGCCTCTCTCATGTCCCCTACACATTCTTGAGTTGGCAGACTCTTTTTTCCGTGTGTGTGTGTGTGTGTGTGTGTGTGTGTGTGTGTGTGTGTAAAATTTCAGGTAAGTATAAAATATTATGATTCTTTGACACTTTATTATGTTTAGCACATGCAAAAATTAACAGACTGTAAGAAACTTAACTTCAATGAATAAAATTACAGCACATCTCCTCTTGCATCTACGTATGTCTCAAAGAACCAGAATACCAAGAAGACTTTTGTGAAACAATCTTTCCTAGAAATAGCAGCAGAGATAAGACTGAAAAAAATGGCAATATCAATGGGCATGTTGATGTGAAAGAGTGGGAATTTCACAGAATCTTACCCTTAGACAAAGAACTGCAGGTAACATGTATACACACACACACACACACACACACACACACACAGAAGTTATGCCACTTGGGCTAACAATGTTCCCTACAAGAATACTAGACTAACAAAAACCCTATTACCAGTCACAGGAATCCTAATTTTGAATGGCTATTTAGGGTATTCCAAGTGATTCTCAAAACAAGATACATTATTAACATAATCTTTTGTTGTGTTTCAGGGGTTGAAGCTGGGCCCCTATGGCTGAGAATGCTTCATACGTGGCACACAGAACTCAGATGATTTGAGTTGGATCTGACCTCTAGTTTAGCCTCCATTGCTCCAGAAAGTACTATGAAAGCTGTTAAGTAGGTATATTGCCTAGTTCTATGTCAACTTGATACAATCTAGAGTTATCTGAAAGTTTCTTCAGTGACAGATTAAGATGTGAAAATGTAAGCCAATTAAACCCATTCCTTCATAACTTGTCTTTAGTCATGGTGTTTCACCAAAGCAATAGAAACCTTATCTAGGACAGTGGCAGGAGCAATTAAATAGCCCTACCCAGCTATAACACCTATGAACTACAACAACTACCTGCATAGCTAAAAAAAAAAAAAAAAAGTGTAAAGATATAGTGACACTCACAATTTGGTGTCATCCAATAGCTGTCTAACTGGCTCACTCAACAAAAGAGAAATACTACTAAAGGCCTAGCTAGCAATCTTCCCAGGACTAGTGAGGTCATGCTAGACCAGTGTAGTTCCTGATTACATTGTAAGTTTTATCTTCATACCAAAAACTAAGTGTAGCTACTGCCCCTCTTCAAAAAAGTCTCTCTTCATAGTGCTTCGCTTTTTTATGAACCAAGTCTTATTGAAACTTGTAGGATCCTGAAAGGACAGCCTGGCTTCTGGTCGAGCACTGGCTAGAAATCACCGGAGACCTCAGGTGATTCTAAGGGAAGACATGCATTTTGCCACACTCCCAGACTCCAGGCTCCTGACACAAGGCTGAAGACCTCCATAGAGTGGGGTCCTCTAGTCATGTAGGACAACGCCCACTAGCCCCTCCACAGGTAGAGGGTATGACTACAGGCCACAGAGCCTCAAGACAGATCTCCATATTAATGAGATACCTTAAGGCCAGAGGGTGTAGCCAATTAAACTTATTCCTTCCCAGACCTTCATCAAATATGCCTGTGGACTTTTCTAGGGTGAGTGTGAATTGAAAATAAAACATTTGAGCATTTTAAGACTCAATGGGCATTGACTTTTAACACTATTTATAATACATAAACACCATGGACTTCTGAGGGTCAGATGATAAGTGGAGTTTTAAGTCAACTCACAGTAGATACTGAAAATCTCACAAGCTATCCTATGGTTATGTCCTGTACCAGAATATAGCAGTGTTGAATAAATCTAGTGAATTACTGGCAGAATTCTTGCATTGATCCCCTAATCTGTAAAGTAAAGATTTTTTATTGTGAAAGGGGCCAAGGAGAAGGCACCATAATTGTGTACCCCAAATATCCCAAAAGAAATAATTCTTTCCTGGAGGAACTGTAGAGAGGTCTATGCCAACAAAGAGCTTGAAGATGCAGTGGTCATTTAATTATGCTGGTTAGGCTGTTTAGGAGACTGAGAATTTGGAGGATAAGATCAGATTATCATAAATTTAATCAAGTGTTAATCTTAATTTTAGCTGCCTTGGCAGATGTGGTTTCATTGACTAATCAAATTAACAGAGTCACCCTACTTGGAATGGAGCCTGGCAAGTGCATTTTTTCCCTGTCTCTGTTAGAAAAACCCAAAAGAAGTTATTTTCTTTCACCAATACATGAATGTCTACCTCTGGGATCTATTGACCCCTGGCTCTATTACAATTTAGTTCCAAAAAATTTGCCATGTTTCCTTCCACAAGCTATCACACAGGACATTACATTGCTGGCAATCTGTTGTTTACTTAAGGATTAACAAATAGGTAACACTGTAGATTTATTGTTATTATAATAAACTGCTAGAGAGTGAAATATAAAACTGACCAAAGTTTGTGGTCTTCTACCTTAGCTAATATCTTGGAAGCAAAGGTGTCAGCTTGTTGAGACATTCCTTCTAAGATAACCAGATGGTTGCACCTGGATTCTATACAACTAATTTCTGTTGGGGCTCATTATTGGAGTTTGGAAGCAAAACATTCTTTGTTTAGGTATATTACTCTGTCCCAGCTCCTGATGTGCTTGTTTCAATAGGGCCCAGGAGAAGAGGATACAACAGTTCCATGCTGCTCAGCAGGCTGCTTTGCTAAAGGGACCTCTGACCCAGCAAGCTCAGTGATATTCGGGATGCTGGAAGCATGCAGGATGTTGCTTAGAACCTTTGGTGTCCACAGCAACAGGAAAAGAAACTAAGACAAGAATCTCATTTGTTCCAAACACACTCTCCCTTATCTCTATTGTGGAGCAGAAGTCGAATTTCTACTTAGCATTCAGAATTAGGCCATATAACGACTACCATACTAGTCAACTCAGAAGCATGAGTTGTCTTACCTTTGGTTTCAAAGTATGACTCTAGAACCTCCTGGCTGGAGGCAATAGACAAATAGAACACAGGCCAAGGGAAGAGAAAGATAGCCACTTGATGTTATCATGAGACATGCAACTCTCATTTCTATTCCTTTATTTCTGGACTTATGAATCCTGGTAATGGGAGAGCTGGAGCTGTGTACAAGAGCTGACTTGGGTGAATCTCAGGTGTTCCCTTCACATTTTGAGCAAAGGCCTCTAATCATCTCTAGATAAATATTATCCTTTGAGAACTAGCTTTTAGAAAGCCAATGGGCTCTTGTAAAAACTGAATGTTTAACCATGGGCACCAAGGGTCTACAGAACCTGAGCTATCAACTATGAATTTCATGTTCTCGTGTCCATCAAGCAGAGTTACATGCACATAGCAACATTCCACTATTCAATGGAAGTAGTAAATACAAAAGCAGACTCTGAAGGCATAGTTAAGGTCCAGTAAGTAGTGGACTGGGAATTCATGACCCTGACTCTTAAAGTCCTACCTTCTTTCTTTCAGATAGCACTTTAGCATCATTGAGAGTTTCTTAGAACTTATTAAAGAAAAAAGAGAACTTGGTTCATAGTTGGCCCTGGGTAATAAAGATGTTGACAGCACCCCAAAGTTGGTAGGTATAGAACTATAAGCCACTCTCTCAGAAAACCCAAGCTCAATTATAATGTACCCAGCTTACAGAAATTCCAGCAGAATACCAAATTATGTGTTTGACCTGCAAGGAAAAATGGCCACACTTAAGATTATATAAACATTTGTGAGCTTTAACCAATGATTGGGTTGGATGGTAAGGAAATAAAAGAAATATGGCTGCAAAATCTATAGCAAGGAAACAGTGTGGTAAATAGACCGTCCCTAAGGAGGAAAATGATGATGAGGCTATTTGTGTCCCATACCAGTGTACACATAAATGTGACCTTGACAGAGTAGCTCTAATAGATAGGATATTTATTCTGGGGTCATAATCAGTTTTCCCAGCTGCTCCTATGACTACCAGAAGAGTTTCTTCTATGGTAGAGATGCAGTTACACTGGACTCAGCAACCAACCTGATTATGGTCTCCACTGAGTGTCAGTGGCTGAGACTGACACCGGAGGCTCAAGACAGCATTATTACTTAGCATAACTTGCTCTTCTATCTGATTCAAGTTGGTTATATTATACTGTTTCCATCATAAAAGTGGCAGCAATCTGTACTTACTGGGTGGAATAGACACTCACTCAGGATATGAACCTGTCTTTGCTGCATGCAATGCTTCTACCAAAATGCCAATCCATGAACATACAACATGCTTTATCTGCCACCACCATGTCTCACACAACATTACTTCTGAGCAAGAAACCATTTTACAACAAAGTGCATCCACAGACTTAGGCTTACAGAATTCACTATCTCACCATGTGTCCTGCCATCATAAAGTAGCTGATAACTAGAACAATAAATTGATCTCTGAGAGTGCAGTTACAATATGAATGATTATAGTGCCAAAGAGAGCTAAGGCAAAGCTCTAATCAGTGGCTGAAAGATGTATGCCATAGAAACCAACAACTGCCTCCTCTGCCCCCCCCCCCCCCCCCCCCCGCCTCTGATCTGAAGTGACATTGATTCAACTAAAGGGATAAATAAGCAAGCTAGAGGCCATAGAAGGAAATGACTAAGGAGCAATACTCTTGAAGAAATAAAGGGATCTTAAATATGAAGTAAAATCAAGGGCAATTTCAACCCAGGGATGGACCTACTCATAGAAAGTACTGAGAAGACTCTATATATGTATCTCTGGCATTCTTTTGGCATGGAGTTTGCTCTATGCAAGCTAAAGCTAGATTTCAAATAGTCTCTTCCAGAAATTACTGGTATCCATTTTTAGTGATGTCTTAAGAAGCCATTTAAATAAATGGATGAACAAAGACACACAAGACACATAGGAATTAAATGGATAAATGGCTAGAGTACTCTTAGCAGCAATCACTTTAAATGTAAATAGAATAAACTTGTCAATTAAAGAATAGAAATTGGCAGAACTGTTTGTATTTTTTAATAGCCCAAGGAGGTTCTATCTATAAAACCCTCACTTCTTATATAGATATAAAATAGTAGAAACTGTTTAATCAATGCAGATAGCTCTTTCAAATAATAACCAAAAAAGCAAAGGTGACTCTGAAAATCAGTAAGACAACCTTTCAATGAAAGTTCATTATAGGAGCCACCACAGTTTGTATCAAATATTGATAAGTGTATCAATTCATCAGATATGATGATTATAAGAACAAATAAGAAGAGAACCTTAAGGCCGGGCGGTGGTGGCACACACCTTTAATCCCAGCACTTAGGAGGCAGAGGCAAGCGGATTTCTGAGTTCGAGGCCAGCCTGCTCTACAGAGTGAGTTCCAGGACAGCCAGGACTACACAGAGAAACCCTGTCTCGAAAAACCAAAAAAAAAAAGAAAAAAAAAAAAAGAAGAGAACCTTAAAATACTAAAAACTTACAGAATTAAAGAAGACACCTTACAAAGGTAGGCTTTGAACTAGATTTTTAGAACAGAAACATCCTATCGTGATTCTGAACACTAAAAATCAAAAGTCATGATGCCAACAAGACATGCCCTGTTCAGAGGCACTAGAAAGCACCTTCTAGTGCCCCTTTGGAGCAGTTAAAGGGCTGGTCTCTGGTGACACTATTAGGAAGTAGTGAAATGTTTAGAGATACAGTCTAGCAAAAGGTCTTTAGGGCCATTCCCTTAAAGAGGAAGACTGGAGAGACAATGCCCCACCCCTGTCCTTTTTTTATTTTCAGACATTGATCTAAGCAGGCCTGCTCAGTGACACTTTCCTGTGTTTCCTGCTCTCAGAACAGCTCCCCCTCAAATAAGGCCATGGTTGTAACATCTAAAATGTGAACCAAAAAAAAAAATTTTTTTTTTCTCCTTATAGGCTGAGAATCCCAAGTGTTTTTATGGCGATGAAAAGCTAAGCCCCAATTCCAGCTTTTAAAGTTTTACCAGCATTTCCTCTCTTCCTTGGTTTGTGGCAACATGACTCCAACACTTTTGCATTTTTTTTTCTTGTATGGATATGTGCCAAAACACAGTTCAGTAATGGGATTATGTGAGGAGAATTCTGAGTGCTTGTCAGAACACTCAAAAGTCTTAGTTTCTTTAAAATATGAAAATGTTCTTGGAATGTGTTTTTGTGCTCTTCCCAGACGTAATACACAGGGGTGAGTTTACTTCCGGGTCAGTCATTACTCCTTGCTGGTGTTATTTAGCTAAATGCTTAAAGTGTCCTTTATATGCCTCTATGGAAAGATCCATTTCCCACATGTGGCTTCTCCTTGTGATTGTATATAGCTTGGACTGATGAGAATTTTATTCATGGGACCTTTCCTAACTCTTGTAGTATAAATTGTCCTAGGCTCTGAATAAAGATGGCTATTGCATGAAACTTTAGTATGCCTCGTTTATCAGCTCCATTCTCCCAGATCCCATCACCTCTAGAGTAACAGGGGTATCTTTGTATCTCTCACTCCTTACAAAGATACCACTTTTTGGATCACATATAACTTCATTTCAGCTTGTTCACACCTGCAAAATCTCTGCTTCCAAACACAGTCATATTCATAAGTACTGAACTGTGACTTAAATGTATCCTTTTTCCCTTTTAGTTTTGGGATTATCATACATTTACATCAGTCCTCCCTTCCCTTTCCTACCTCCAAACCATCCCATTTGTGTTCTCTTTTAATGGCCTCTATTTTTCATTAATATATATCTTACTTAGCCTGTATACTATTATTCATATGCATGTTTTCAGAGCAGACCATTCAGTATTAGATAATCAATTAGTATATTGTGCCCTGGGGAAGACTATTGCTCCGACTCTCAGAATTCCTTAGTTGCCTGTACTTCTTTGTATAGGACTGAGGCCTCATGTGTTTTCCCCTTTCGACTTAAGCACATGTAATGGTATGGTGTCATCCTTATTCGGCTCATGTTTAGGTAATCAAGTTGGCAAGATGTTATGGGTGTAGCTTCTAATATTAGTAGGTGACATAATCTCACAGCGAACTCTTTGGTCCTCTTGACTCTTGCAATCTTTTTTCCTTCTCGTCTACAATATTTCTTGAGCCTTAAATCTATCATAAGGGGTTGGTTTTTTTGGTGGGGGAGGGGAGGTGGTATTCTGTAAATGTATCCATTGGGACTAGGCTCTACAACTCTGCATTTTGATTAGTTGTGCTTTTCTTCTGTTGCAAGGAGAATGTTCCATGATGAAAGGTGAGGAATATACTTGTCTGTGGGCATAAGAACAAATGTCTAGAGCATTGTTAGTACTATAACCTTTGGTACCCAATTCAACTAATAATTTAAGTAACAGACATATAAAATAGGGTAGATAACTGCTATAGACAAGATGTATATACATCTAGGATATGTTTTAAAGCACATACACAAACGATAAATTAAAAAGTAGGGTGAAATATATATGAAATATATGGTAAAAATACATGTACATAATTGCAGCTATAAATGCAAAGAAGCAAATATATTTTACTCTGATATATACATTTTAATGAATCCTTGCTTCATTAAATTGGGACCTGGATTAGGGAGATAGAAAGGAATTGATAATGTGCACAAGGTATGTGAAAAGAAAGAAAGATGTTCTGTTTAATGAGAGGCATGGATCTGGTGTATAATGGATGTCTTTTTCATCTGGTCCAAATGGTAATAATTAAAAGTGAAAGTATGGTAACAAATAAATTTATAACTTGTGTCAGGTTCTGAGCTAGCTTAAGTAAGACTCTTGGGGATCTTTAGCTTACAGGAGCCCCTTGAGTGAACCAACCTTGCAGAGTCGTAAATCAATGCAAAAAAGCAAGAGGAGTTTTAATGATTAATGATCCAATACTTTGGGGCCGTCCTACACTGAAAGTGGAGTGGCAACCTCAGGCAGCCCATTTGGTCAGTTTTTATACAGTTTAAGGGGTGGACTAGAAAAACAGTTACTAAGCACAATATGATTGGTGAAGCAGTGTGACTTTTAAACTGATTGGTCTTTGAGGAATGAGGTGGTAAGGACCTTCCTTGTCTGTAAGTGGCAAGGGTTGGTCTGTCCTGTGGAATGTGTCTATGTGCTTTGGGCCTTCCTCACCCGCAGATTGGTTCCCTCCCGTGTGGTCTGAGGAATGTTAATCAACCTCTCCCTTCCTCCTCTGAATGTTAATCCAGCAAGTGTCCTCTGACAAAGGAATGTTAATTAGCCTCTTCCATGGGGTGTGTGTGGGAGGAGGGAGGGGAAACAAGTGTTTGAAAGTTCCTCTTCACTTAGATGGACATGTGAAGTCGGTACTTAGAAATGCTTAGTTGTAATAGGTTGGCCTATTACTGCTTGTATTCTAATGCTAATTTAGGGTCTCCCAAATTAGTTTGCACGAGGAGTCTGCGGGTAGTTTCTGAGAACCTGTCCTCAGTGAATTCTGATTGGTAAATAAAGATGCCAGTAGCCGGGGAGGACACAGGCAGGGTTTAGGTTTCCCAGACTTGGGACCAAGAGGAAAGAAAAAAAATAGGGAAAGCCACCATGTCTTAGAAAAGTGTGCAGGAAAGGAGAAAAGAGAGCAACCATGAAAGAAGAAAAACATGCAGAAAGGAGAACCCGAGCTGCCATGTAAAAGGTCCAAGAAAATGTGGCCGGGGGGTGGGGGGGGTGGGGGGGGGGCTGCTCAGTTGAGCCAAGAGCAGCCAAAATGAAACATAGAAATTAGAAAGTAGTAATGGTGTTATGGATAGGAAGCAGATTCTAACAGCATGGAGGCTAGGCAGTTGCCCAGCTATTGTGCTGTTTAAGGCATGTTGAAGTATAAAGCCTGTGTGTGTGTCTTTTTTCCAGGAACACAAATAGTCTAAGGCTGGGAGGAACCCCACGCAGGGACTAATTAAAATATTCCTACTACACTTAGTAGTAGTAACATCCCACTTTAAAATTAGAGAACTTAGGCTCAAGTTGGGAATGTAGGTTAGCCTAGGGTGGAGCACACAGCTCTGGGAACAAGGACTGAACTGGATCATCTAGTTCTAGACCCCTGATCTCAGTCATTACATTGAACTGAGAAAACCATCTCTGTGGTGTGTGTCTTAGCAACAGCCAACTACCCGAACAAAGCCATTCTTAGCAACGCTGCTTTTATTTAATCTGTCATATAACATGCTAGAATACTGACATATAATCCAACATAAATTCATAGAAATATTGAAAATTGCAATTAAAGCAGTTTCTAATGGAGATTTCTAGAAAACTTTTCAAGAAAAAGAACTGAGATTGGATAATTTTTTGTTTTTCCTTCCGTTTGTCACTCTTTTAAAATTGCATGAAAAAAAATCTAAATATCTAGTTAAGTTATATTTTAGTGATATTCTGTACTATAGACTCTCATTCCAAATCTCAATGGATATGGTTCATTTTTTTTCTTGATTCTATATGCTCATACAGAAATATCTATTGAATCACTTAATAATTACAGAAAGGATCCAGTTAGGGGACCTGTAGAGTGAAAAATTATAAAGACCATTTTATAAAATATATACAGGCTCACTAGTTCCAAGAAAGCAGAACTGAATATAAGATTCCAGGCCTTTCACTGCCCTGGGATACATTCCTCAAGCCTCAGGGAAGAAAATCCACCTGTGGGTGGGGTAGGCCCAAAGCAGGACTGATCTTGGTTACCCCTTCCCCCTAGCCCCCCAGGTCTTTTCCAGTGTTACAGCTTGCTGAGTTCAAAATTTATAAAACAACCAATCATGTGTAACTACGCGAAAATTCCTTCCTTTCCCTACCCCTTACTATAAAAACTCCTTAGCCTACCACTGGGGGTCAAACTGTACTCCTGCACAAATGTGCAGTTTGAACACTGGCTGCCAGCTCTCTTCCCTGATAAACCTCTGCTAATTGCATCCAGTAACGGTGTCTTGGAGTTTGTGGGTGTTCATGACTTCCCAAGACTTGAGTAAGGGTCTCCCGAATTTGGGAGTCTTCAGACCCAATCTAACTTGTAGCATGTACAGCTTTCCCCCTACATAGACTGTACAACCTCCAGTGATGTGTTTATAAAAAATAGAGAGGGGAAATGTTTTGTGGATGTGTAGACAGGTATGGGGTAAGGGGGTGCCTCGCCAGACCCATGCTGAGGCATCCCTTCCCCTGAGGGACCAGCCACACAACAGTATAGTATAGAATAGAATTTATGTAGAGCATGTGGAGGGGAGTTGAAAGGGTAGTAGAGACAGAGAAAGGCAGAGAAAGAAGGGGGGGGAGAGAGAGAGAGAGAGAGAGAGAGAGAGAGAGAGAGAGAGAGAGGAGGAATAGAGAATAGAAGGCAGCCATGAGCACATGGAGTGGGGGGAGGGGGAACTGGGAGAGAGGGGGAATCGGCCAGAGGACAGAGAGGGAGCAAGAAGGCAAGAGCAAGAGAGAGCGGAGGGGAGGAGACAAGCAGCCCCATTTATAGTGAGTCTGGCATACCTGGATGTTGCCAGGTAACTGTGGGGCAGAGCTTAGACAAAATGCTAACAGAAAGAAAGTAGGTATGGATTGTCTTTACTCCCTGGGAGCACAAGCTTGTAGAAGGCACATTTTCCTCATCCCCAGATACGCTTTGCTTAGTCGTCAAGTACACTGTTGGTAAGATGAGGATTGCTTTAGGGAGCTTTCTCAGTGGGTTCAAGTTTCTCCAATGACCCAGTGCTGTATTAATAAAATGTTAAACTCTCACCCAGTCGTCCACAGTCAATAAATAATGCAGGCTGAAATCACTACATATTATGCCTTTGGGGGCTGTTTCACTGAAACTCACTGATTCAACACTATTCCAAGGAAGTTCTGCCACCTTCAGCATTCTTTCTGAGGAATTTGCAGGCCTGAATACCAAGGTCCTTAAAGGCCCTTTCGGCTGTCACCCTTTCTCAGCTCACAAATGATAGGGATACGAAGCTGGTTCTCCGGGGACGGGGGTGGGAGGGTAGGGAGTTTGCAATTGTGACCTGTCTTCAAATGTTGGCTCGTTTCCACTCTGTTTCCAAATTTTAGGAGGAAATTAGATAAGCTTTTTTTTTTCTCTGAAGATCACTTTTGCCTTTATTCACCTCCACCATGAAGCTCAAAGGCAGAACAAGGGAATCTTTGAACAAGCTGAGCCAACTCAACTTCTTCTGACAGGGTCTGCAGAGTATTAGTTTGGAAGATGCAATTTCAAATTTGAATCTGGTTCCCATTCTGGAATTCCTATAAGTGCTTCAGGAATTGCATCTCATACAAACACATGAAAGTTGCCCATCAAGAAGAATTTTTCCTTAACCGGTAGCTCTTCTGTTCCTTTTCAGAAAGAGGAAGACACATCTGAAGACATCGTTAACGAAAGCAAGATAGAACACAAGCCAACAGCACCGTTGGAGCAAATGCTCAGCGAAGAAGGATGTTTTAGGGAAGCAGCCTGGCCATGGAGAGGGGCCTGTTGGCACCTTTGCAACTCTCTGCATCTTGGGAGCAAGGAAAGGGTTTCAGGTCAGTTTGTGCACCACAGGCAGGTTTGAGCCTCTAAAGATTTGTATCTTGGTCTGTATGCTAACTCCTCTGCTCCAGAAGTCAACAGAGATTTATCAGCATTCTACAGCATGCATGTGGGGGATGGGCTAAGGACTCAGAGCATTGGGTTTTACAAACAAATAAGTCTATGTTAGATCCTGAACTGTCCAGCTTTAGTTCAGAATTTTAGAATACTTTGCCTGTTTTTGCTGTTGTTGTTGCTTTGTTTTGTTTTCTTTGTTGAGACAGGGTTTCTCTGTGCAGCACTGGTTGCTCTGGTATTTTACTTTGGCTTCTAACCTGTTCCTTGCTCACAGTTAGGTTTTCAAATCTGGGACAAATGGCTGAGGTACCTATTTAACATATCAAAGCGGACTTGGCTACCAGGTTCTCCCTGCACCCCTCAATCCTTATCTGTTACAGTTGCCCTCCTGGCTGGCATACTCCACCTGCTACCCCAAACTTCTCCAGCCCAGGGGATTTGGTTGCTCTTCTCTATATAATCCAGCTATTTTGGTTACCTGCCCTCTTTGTACCTTTGAGCATCTGGTTCCTCTCTCCCTTCTTCCTTCCCCTCCCCACTCTCCTCATATGGCACATCTCAGTCTGGTCTTGTCCACTCTTGACTCTCCCAGATGTCTTTGCATCCTCTGGCTGTGCTTTTCCACATATCTATAATAAACTTTCTCCTCAACCATACCTAGGAGCAATCATGTTTCTTTTCCTCTTTTTTGTTTTTTTCTTACACAGGAAACTGGGACTAGCTATGTTCCTTCCCTCTTTCTCTCTTTCTTTCTCTCTTTCTTTCTTTCTTTCTTTCTTTCTTTCTTTCTTTCTTTCTTTTGTTCTTTCATTCTTTCATCCTTCCTTCCTTCCTTCCTTCCTTCCTTCCTTCCTTCCTTCCTTCCTTCCTTTCATTCACTGGCCTGTGAAATGATGCCAGTGTACCTGCTACACATGGATGTTATTAAAGGATGAAAAAAAAAAAAACTGGATAGTTATACATAGTTGTAAATGTCAGGGACATTTTATCTACATCAATAACACCTTCTATTTCTTTATTATACTAGGCATTCCATAATTTTAGTTATTCGTTCTATTAGGAACAAGGTCTCAAAGAAGCCAATTGAAAGACTCACCGTGGATAGGAGTGTTACAGAAAATGGTGTTTAAAAGTTTCAGGAATACATAACTTAAGTAGTCACCTAGATAGGGAAGGAAAAGTAGAAACTTTGTCTAGGACTGCGAACTTCTCCAGATTGTCAGGAGTGAGCAAAGCCAGTGTGCATGCATGCTGTGTGGAGGGAAATAAAATTTCCTTCAAATATATTTGTAAAGTGTGTGAGACTATTAGTAATCTTCTAAAAAGAAAGGGAAATTACGTTTCTTTGTTTTTTGAGGCTAGAGGAATTCCTATCTGCCCACCTGCTGTTCTCCACAGGAGGTAGAACTGGTTACAGTCATTTGGTGGTACCACCTGACAGGCTACAAGCCAGAGAAAAGAGATTACAGGAGCTCAGAATGCTTCTTTGCAAATTTAGAAACAGACTCTCATTGTCCTAGAGCAGCAGTTTTTAACCTGTGGGTCTACATCCATTTGGAGCTTAAACAACCCTTTCACAGGGGCCACATATCAGATCTCCTGCATAGCAGATATTTACATTATGGTTCATAACAGTAGCAACATTACAGTTATGAAGTAGCAATGAAAATAATTTTATGGTTAGGGTAACCGTGCAGTGAGAAAACCCCAACACGATAAACTGTATTAAAGGTTTGCAGCATTGGGAAGGTTGAGAGCCACTTCCCTAGAGAGGTGGAATCATTTAGTAGGCTGAAAACCTCATCTACTTCCAACTGCCACAAGAAGTCCTCTTCTTTTTCTAGGAATAGTTCAAGTTCATGGGGATCTGCAGATTTTCTCTTTTCTTCTTTTCTCTTAGGAATTCTGGACATGTTTCTGTAAAAGAAAACTAAATCTGAACATCCAATAACGTGTGTGTCTGTGTATGTGTGTCTGTGTGTGTGTGTGTGTGTGTGTGTGTGTATGTGTGTGTGTGTCCCATTAACTAGGCCTTGTATTTGTCACTGTGGTACATACTTGATCCTAATTATGCATTTAAAGACTATAATAGATGGTAAGGGCCATATGCACTGTCTTGGAAGGGAACTCCCCATGTGAACTTACTAAAAGGTCTTCAGACAGGGTAGGTGGGTGAACTTTAATAGGGAACTCTCAGAGAAGATTGTGCTTCAAATTTTCCCAGTTTTCCATCAGTGACACAGTTAAGGCTTAACTTGATCTTGAGTCCCTTGTAATTCTGGGAGTCTAACTTGCATTGGAATCAGGCAAGGTACTCAAGTCAATTCCAGGCCTGGCTTACCAGTAGCAGTCCAATCTACCTTGCTGCTGTTGCATGAAAACAATTGTGTTTAGTGGCACTGCAGAAGTTGTCTGCATCTCTCTGGGTTTACCGGAGGCATGTCATATCCTGCAGCTGCTCTTTTAGATAGTACACAGGGCTACTATGTCCCTCATCCCTTCAGTCCTGTAGTCACTCTGAGAGAATGTCAGGGCAACACCAGAAGCCCTAATTCTATCAATGTTGGCATTTCTTCCCCAGAAGCCACTACTGATAATTGAATCATAATAGCACACCTGTGAGTTTGTGAAATCCCAGTTCTCTCTCAAAGTAAAGGGCATATCAAATGAAGCCTAAATCCCACATCAGAGGTAATGGCAGTCACATGGTCTGCTTTTTATACATATTTTTTACTCTTACAAGAGGCATGAGGAATGAGTTTAAATACTATTACAATTCTTAGTCATTTCTCAACTTTAAAAAGACAGATATCTAAACACTACTTTCAGGATAAAAAAAAAAAGTGGGGGGGGGTAGTCATTGTAAGTTTCTTGACAGTAATTAGTAACCACACAAGCATGCAGACTCATTATTATGCACTTACCATTGCCTTTTGGCTTCAGCCCCACCTGGGTATGCTTGAGTTAGCAAAGGCTGTTTGGTAGAACAGGGCACATCTGTCCAAGAAGTGTTCCAGAGGGCCTGAAGCTTCATCAGCTGCTGACTTATGACTGTGCCGGGAGCCTCTCTGCTGCTGAAACTACACAGCGTTATTGGAAAGGCATTGGCTGAATGTGCTGGGGTCTTTGTGAGGGCCAAAAGAGCAGGTGAGCTTACTTGTTCATGCTGAAGGATCAAACTAAATATTTTTAGGAAGGCTTGTAGCATCAAGGCTATTAAAGTTGAATAGGTTTTCCTATTGAATAGGTTTTCCCACCTACAACATCAATGGTAATTATAGGAATTAGCAGAAATGCACTGCTGGTTAGGTCCAGTGGAGAAATACTTTTCCTTCTAAGAGGCCATCTTTCTTTCCACTTCATTCTACTTCTGTGATAATCAAAAACATAAGAAACATATAACCAGGAGTGGTGGTATATACCTGTAATACCAGCATCAGGGACTCAGACAGAAGAATTTTTAGTTTAATGCTAACCTGGACTATATAGCATTACTTTAATGGACAAGAGGGGTTATTAAAATGTGGTATATATAAGCCATTTTAAATATATATATATATATATACCAAAAAAAAACACCCCCTAAATGCAATATATGTGTGTGTGTGTGTGTGTGTGTATATGGATGGTTATATCAGATATCTACAATTGTCCATGTGTATTGGCGGGTTCCAAATCTGGGTTCTACCAACAGCATATGAAGCTATTTTAAAAAGAGAGAGAGGGGAGAAGTGAAAAGTCTCTTGGATCTCTTCCAAAGGCACCAATTCCATTATAAGGACTCCCCTCTAATGTCCTATCTGTTCTCCAAATTACTGCTTCCTCATGCCTTCATATTAAGAAACTTAGATTTCAACATGAAGTCTAGCCATTGGGTACATACAGGTACTCACCATTTAGCAAGGCCCCAGACATTTGTTTGGCCAGGCCCAGTGTGACAACTTTGGGCTGTACAAATTTACCAAATGTGAAACATAGGCCACTTAGATTTAAGTTTCAGATAAACAGTGAATATGTTGGAATGTGGCATATGATATGTGAAATTGATTGATAAACAATGCGTTTGAGTCAAACAAGTTTTGGGGAAAATTTATACTACCAAATAAACCTTATACCTAAGAAAACCTGAAACTTGACAATGAACCCTAAATTGGTACCACTGAGATAGCTGGTACAAAAACTATAGGCACAATCAGTCCTCCAGAGTGACACTAGGTATTTCAATCACACTCAGGTCTCATGCTAAGGAGTTGTTGGCCAACAGCAATAAACTCCACAATTTTGTATATGTATGCTTTCAGGTTTGGTGTGTTTTGCCTTTTTGGTTTGCATTTAGGGGGTGTTTTTGAGAGAGAGAAAGAGAGAACAAGAGTAGAGAGAGAAGAGAGAGAGAGGGAGAGAGAGAGAGAGAGAGAGAGAGAGAGAGAGAGAGAGAGAGAGAGAGAGAGGTTTAGATGATAGGGCAGGGAAAAATTGGGAGGACTTGGAGAAGTAAAAACAAAATACGTTGCATAAAAAAATTTTTAAATAATTTTAAAAGCAATAAAAATCCTGTACATTTACCACCACTAAATAACAGCATGATTTTTAATGCCCTCTTCAAATATAGCTACAAAAGAAAATGGAAGGCAACTCTGGCAACTTCTCAGACCGCCTCATATGAGAGACTGGAACAGAGACAATGATGCGTCAATGACAGCTAGGACCACACTTTGACCAAGACTGCTTGGTTATGATTACTTCTTGCCATTTTATTTAAACCCAAACCTTTGGCTGGGGATATGCCTCTGTGAACAAAGTACTTGCTAGGTAAACATGAGGACCAGACCTGTGATTTCCAGCAGTGGGTATGGCAGCCTGCCTGTAAGGCGAACTTTTAGAAGACAGAGACAGAGGATCCTCAGAGAAAAATGACTAATTAGATTAGCCATACTTGTAAACTCTGTTCTCCGCAAGGCACCATGACACTATGTATAGGATTAAGATCAATAGAAGAAGACTCCCAATGTCAACCTTGGTCCCACATACACACATGTACATGTGTAGACAGGTGAACACATACACACATGTACGGGGCATACACACACAGATGCAAAGCTTTCTCACTAAATTTCCTCTCAAGACCCTGAAGATAGACTTGAGGGGTCACTGGACTTTTTTACTTTTCCCAATGTGGCCATATTGAGTAAACGTCCTATCTCTCTTTCTCCTACTACTTGGCTCTTTAATTAGCCTATTGAGAATGAGTGGCTCATCCTATCTTGTTTGCCTTGTGGCCCAGGCATGATAGTAATAACATAAGCAGCGAAGCTTCCTAAGGCAAAGTCCACTAAGAAATGAGTACAAAGAAAATTCTCTAATGCTCAGATCTGCTGATGGATATTCAATATCCTGCCCAACTGAACCAGGATATTGTGAAAAGAGCGATTGCTGGGCTTCCTAGCAGATCCTACTTGTTCAGCTGCTTACAAAAAGGACTTCTAACTCAGATCACTTTGCCATGGCATGGAGTTTAAGCTTGATGATGGGGATTTGAGGTCAGTCAACTGGAGAAGAAAAGGTACTTTGTCATACTTTGAAATAATGCACTAAACATGTTAGAGTATTTGAAAATCAGCAGTAGGGCCTGGAACAGTTATCCCTGCCAACTCCTATCACATGCCTGACCATTTGGTATCACATAAGTCACTGGTGACAAGAACATTCCTAAGAAATAGTCATCTTTGTTTCTGAGATTTACAGAAAAATCCCATCACAACTGATGAGGAGGGTGAAATGTGCACCATCTGTTCAACCAGCTGTGGAAAGATGCAAGCCAGTCTGGGAACACCAGCAGATGTTACAGGAAGGAAAATATACATAAAACCTAAATCAGAGGCTTGGTAAATGGATCAGTAGGAAAATGTTTGTCATGCAAGCATAAGAATCCCCAGCACCCACAAAAAATAAAACAGGCCCAGTACCCCATACCTCTAATCCCAGTATTCAGGAGCTGAGGCAGGAAGAACACTAAGGCTTGCTGGCCACCATGCTAGCTGAGTTGATGATATCAAGGTTCAGTGAGGAACCCAATACCAAATAATGAGGCAGAAACTGATTGAAGAAAATTGACATCTGCCTCTAATTTCTATCTAAACATGCACATCCATGTGTGTATACCTGTACAAATAAGAAAATCTTTCTCTCTCTCTTGTCTCTCTCTCTCTGTCTCTCTCTCTGTGTCTCTCTGTGTCTCTCTCTGTCTCTCTCTGTCTCTTTGTCTCTCTCTCTCTCTCTCTCTCTCTCTCTCTCTCTCTCTCTCTCTCTCCTTCTAAGTTAGATGGGCTTTGCAACAACATTAAGCCAAGATCCTTGCCTTAATACCTACCCCTCAGTTACAATTGAGGTAAGCAGCAGGACTTTTACCCAGAACAATCTGTGCTTTGTAAAATATCGTGAGTGAAGGCCATATGTGAGAAAAGGGCTGTGGATAGGTTTTTATGGCAAGGAAGATCAATTGTGACAACATTTCTAACTGAGTAAAAATCATTGCTCTTTTAGACAAAGGAGCTGTAGTCTCTTCTGTATCTGTGATTTCCAGATGTATTTATTTATTTGGGGTAAGCATTTCTTAAATGTCCATGGTTCACCAAATCATCATACGGTCAATTATTTCTCTGAAACTTGGGGGTAGATTATTCTTCATCACCTTTTCAAATAGCAGTTTTGGCTCTTGTTTATACTTTCATTCTTTAATTGTTACTAAGATTTAACCCCATCCAAGAAAATATGCATGCAGTCAATAGAACCTATCTCCATAAAAGCCTCGGACCTCATGAACAACTATAAAACAGCTATCTTAATAAAACTAAAAGAAATAACCTATAAAAATATAAAGAAACTTTGAGAAGCATATCCAAATAGAGAGTATTATTTTAAAATAACAACATAATCTATGAAATAAAAATGGGATGGAAAAGTCAATAAAGGACTGCAAATATAACAGGGCAGGAGACAATAGCTGAAGAAAGGTAAGTCTGAGGCACAGAAAGATATAGCTTCAATAAAGATAAAGCAGCTAGACAAACAACCACCAAAAAAATCAGAAGATATACAAAATCTACAACCCAAGCCAACCTCCCACTCCTTTGCAGAACACCCCCAAGTACAAGATGACATGGGAACTTAAGTGCATAGACTATGAAAGGCCAGAGATTATGTAACAAAGCAAATCTAAATAAATTGTAAAATGTGTAAAATGTTTACATTGCAGTAAACATGCCAATGTTTTTTACTATTACAAGAAAATGAAGCAGGAATTCAGGAACAGTAAAACTTAGGGAACTCACAGTTACAGAGTAGAACTCAACATAGTCGTGAATAATGGCTGGAATACTTAATTACAGGAAAATTAAGAAATTCTTTATGATTCTAGGGACAACTCTCAATGAAATCTGAGTTTGAATCTAAAGAATCCATATGAAATTTGGACATGCACCATAAGTATCAGTAATACAAGTGGTTCTATAGAGACATGAGACCTGACCTGGAGACTGCAGAATCCCTGAAGCTTGTGTGCTACTACTCTGGTACACACTGTGAACAACAAAACAAAACCTATCACAGCAAGTCAGAAGAAGAAGGAAATGACATCTGAATGTGTTCTGTTGCTTCCATAAGCATACTACAGAATACACGCAAATACCACACATACAACGACAATGGGTCTTTGAAGAAATATTTTAAAATTAAAGGTCACAGAGGAAAAGAAAACTATTTTCTTTGGTGGTGTAACTGCTGGTAAGGGGTCCCTAAGCTCTTGCAAATACTCCTTCACTCAGGATTTTTTTTAAAAAACTACTGTGAAATGCAAGGGGTCACAGATGAATAAATAAATAAATAAAAATTATGACAATAGTAGGTACAATAGCTGAGAAGAAGGGATTAATGGGAGTAAAAAGCAACAAGAGAGGACAATGGGCAGGGGTATAATAAAACAAATATACTACACACAAAAATATCATAATGAAACTTGCTATTATATAATTAACATATGCTGCCAATAGAAGAAAGAACCAAAAATTAAAAACATAGTAAGAAAAATCTAAGTAATAGAACTGAAGAAATGCTTATGAGGAAATCTAGAATGTAAGTGCACACATTTTTTTAGTGATGGCTGTCAACAATGAGCGCATCAAACATCTTTCCTTATTACCCCAAGAATTTGCTGTCTAGCCACTGGTGTTTTCAAGTGACCTACAAAGAACATGGACTTGTGGTTGGTTACATTCCAATTCTACTTAACGTTGAATAAGACATCTTAGCTCCATCGCCATGTTACATAAATATACATTTCCATTGCCTAATGTACTACTTGGAAAAACTGGGAAATCAAAGATAAAGAGTATTCAAACAAAGCTCACATTCTGGGGTGCTGCAGAGACACTGAAAGACTATACAGGGAGTCTTTAGGAAGCTATCATACAGAGGGATGCCAGGGCTTATTCTGGGCTGCCTACTTTTCTGATGCACAAGCTACTAGTATTTGATGGGCTCCAGCATTCTGCACTTTTAAACTTAGTAAAGTTAGTGATTAGAACATCTCTGATCCTAGCCTGTGGCACAGTGGTAGAACACTTGACACATGCAAGGCCTTGTATTAATTTCCCAGCACTTTCTTCTTAGGAAGAAAACTTAAGATGCTGTGTGTCTTTTCAGTTCTTTCTCCATAGAAACACTTGATGATGTACTTAGCATGCAACAGGGTCTTTTTCTTTGGCAACAGAGAAAAACAACAAAAATCCACTTTTCCTCAGAGGACTTGGTAAAATTCAGCTTTCCTCACAGGGGATATGTACTGCACAACAGTTTTGAGCCCTTTGATGACTTAGGTCAGTATGTCATCCAAAGCAAAGCTCCTGGGGACCACCATTGCCCAGCTGTGTGACCAAGTGAAGTTAGAGGATTTCTTTGGATTTACTTTAGTAGCAGGAATGAGAGATATCTTTTTCCTTTGAATTTAGTATGAATAATTCCGATATTTCATCGTGAGCTATCATGTTTGCTTATGTTTTAAAAAAAATTCTATTATCAAGTTAAGAAAGTTTAACTTCTAGCATTTACTATTTTGATTGTGCTTTTTCAAATTATTGAATTTCATATTAATTTATTTCATTTTTGTCATGTTAAATAGAGCCTCCACCCAACAATCTAGTCTCTTTGTACTTTGCAGTTTACCAAAAGAGAAATGTAAAGACCTAGTCAGTCACAAAACATTTGATCTACGATGGTGTCCTAACTGCAAAATATGTTAGAGAGATGATAGTCGAAAGCTTGTAAAAATAACCAACCGATGTCTGATTTGACTTAAGTCCCATTCCACGAGATGGAACCCATACATACATACTCTTTACTGCTTGGGTGACTAATAACATGAGAGATCATCTAGGGACCTAGAATAAAGCCAAATAATATTGTTATAAAAAACAACAACAACAAAATAGCAATAGAATGATTCCTAATGACATTCTGCCATATTCATTGATCAGTGTCTTGCTTAGCCATCATCAGAGAAACTTCTTCCTGCAACAGATGGGAACAAATACAAAGACAGGCAGCCAGACTTTATATAGAGAGTGAGAGACCTTGGAACACTCAGCCCTAAATGTCTATGTCAAATCACTCCTCTCAGGGATCTCGGAAACCTTTAGAAGCAGTGGCAAAAGACAGTAAGAGCCAGAGGGGATAGAGGACACAGTGTTCATGTGAATTCAGAGATATAGAAGCAGTATGCACAGGGCCTGCAAGGGTCTGCACCTCCTGAATGTGTGAATGAGTCGGCTTCTGATTCTTATGCTTTCTCTTGGGCTCGTTTCCTTTTCTTTGTTTGTCTTGTCCAACTTCAATGTGGTAGTTTTTTTCCCCTTACTGTTTTATATTTTATTATATCTTTATCCCTTAAAAACTTGTTTTCTAATGAGAAACAGAAAGGGGGTAGATCCAGATAGGAGAGGAGGCAGAGAGGATTTGAGAAGAGTAAAGAGGGGAAACTATAATCAGAATAAGTCATTAAGAGAATCCATTTTCAATACAAGTTAATATAGATTAGGTTTGACAATATACATAAGGGCTAAGAATCATCAATACAGAAGTTTTCCTTGGGGTGGGGGTGTGATGTTTAATTTTTGAGCCTCTATGTGTCAGAGAGATTGGTCAATATTTTTGGTGTCCAGTCAGTGTTGACAAGTTTGAGTTTTATAACAACTCTGATAGGATAAGGTAAGCTGTTTCCCAGCTACGACAGCTGGTATTACACAAGGGCAACTCAATCTACAGAGTAATTCCCCGACCCACTGTAAATCTTATGGAATTTTTTTTTATGTCTTTTCAACTTTGAAAAACTCATAATTCAACAATTTGGATCCTATCTCATGTTGAAACTGGAAAAGTCATATTTTTCTTAATTTGTTTCTATTTTATCTGTACTTCAAACATCTTGGTATATATTTAAATAGCCTGTTATATTTTAAATATCCTCCATAAACAATTAAACCAACTTTCTTTTGTACCTATGTTCATATTTATGTTAGATAATAAAATTTTTACTTCTATACGCTTTTTTAACAGATAAGACTGAATGTTGACCATTTTCTATTAGAATTTCTATCTTTTTTTTTTTTTTTACCTCCCCAGGTTCCTTTTTATTTTCTCTCAATAAGCTTTACAGTTATGCAAAAAAAAAAAAAAAAAATTGTAGTTGCTCCCTTCAGATATTTTCTTCTCTCTATAATCTTTCTCTCCAATCTCCCATGTGATTACATTCAGATCACTGTCAGCATTCTTATTCACCATGTATCTATGTCTTCTGTAATCTGTGGGACTTTCTCCTGGCTGGGCTCCTGTCTAATTCACTGACTCTCGTTCCTCTCCCTGTAATACAGCTGCAGCCATTGAGGCACACTGATTTATTTGCTTCTTTAGTCAGCTTTTCACAATATTGCTCTGTACTGGTGTCCCAGTACCTCTCATTTCTGAGTTTGTGCTTTAGAAGTTCAGAATGTTCTTTTTCTTCTTTCTAAGATATTCTTTGGGTTTCTCCAAGGTGATCTCATTTGTTTGTTCAACCCTTACTTTGTGTCTTTGTACTCTGACACATTGTACTTACTTACTGTGCTGGTTAGTTTTAAGTCAACTTGACACAGGCTATAGTTATCTGAAAGGAGGAAAACTTGATGGACAAAATACCTCCATAAAATCAACCTGTAGGGCACTTTCTTAATTATGATTGATGGGCTGAGCCTCAGTCCATTGTAGTTGGTGCCATCCCTGGGATGGTAGTCCTGAGTTCTGTAAGAATGCAGACCGAGAAGCCAGGAGGAGCAAGCTAATAAGCAACACTCCTCCATGCCCTCCACACCAGCTCCAGCTTCCATATGCCTCCGCTGTTTGAGTTCCTGCCCAGGCTTCTTTCAATACAGAACTACAATGTGAAAGTGTAAATCAAATAAACTGTTTCCTCCTTGAGATTGAGATTGGTCACCTGTTTCATCACAGCAATGATAACCCTAAGTAAGGCATTTACTAATATGTTTGGAAAATGTATACTGGTTCCTGCCTTCTGGAGAAACACTCACCCTTGATTTTGACATACAGGTTAAAATACGTATATGTAAACCAGAATGTATGCTGGCTTAATCTAAATGGTCAACATTTGAAATGGAAACCAACCTCACTGATATCAGTGCCAACCAGAATTTTATCCACCAGAATTGCCGGGAAGGCTTTTTTTGGTTTAGTTTGGTTTGGTTTTGGTTTTGGTTTTGGTTTTATTGTTTTTATAGTGAATGTCATTAACATGCTGTCCATACATTTGAATCATTTTGAATGTATGTCTTAAAGACAATAGACTTTCTAACTGGTGTCTTACACCTGTAATATTAATGCTCTTCTGTATGCATGGTGCTAGGACATGCATGAATGGAAAACGTCGAGCAGCACTAACCAGAGCTAGTACTGTCTGGGCTGGATCACCGATGAGGCTGCTTTTCATGAGGGGTTAGTTCTTCTTTAAGGGTAGTGTCACCCGGAAGACTCAGGGAAGAGGACCATATGAGGACAAAGTGAGCAACAGGAGACTTCTGTTTCAAAGCGCTTTGCTTTTACCACCTAAATGGTGATGCGCTAATCAGCTTCCTCTTGCCATGTATGATAACTGATTCATAAAGAGATCAGGTTTTTGGTTTTTTGTTTTGGGTTTCTGTTTTTTGTTTGTTTGTTTGTTTGTTTGTTTAGTTGTTTTGACGGGAGGTCTCCAGAATTCCATGGTCCATGTCCATTGCTTTCATGGAACATTGTTTCATGCCAGATGTGTGATGGAACAAAACTGCTCACCTGAAGACGAAAGAGTAGAAACACAAAAAAAATGGAGATGTCATTATCCTCTTCAAGAGCGTACCTAGAAGGCTAAAATTTTCCCACTACTCCCATCTCTTAAAGAATCCACCACTCTTCATTAGTGACATGCTGGGCATGAAGTCTTTAGCACTTGGGCCTTGGAGGACATTTAAGCACTAAGTTATGCTAGACAGCATGGGTATATCACAGTCCTCGGGCTGAGCAGCCACATCATATGCTGGCAAAAGAAACAATTCCTACTCATTTTCTGAATCCAACCATACCCCTGGTTTCCTAAACTTGGAGAAATAATTCACTACATATATGTTTTTAAGCCTTTCCATACAACTTTTCTTTTCCCTGTAATTAGGCAGAGGTGATTACTTCATGGCAAAGGCGAAGCAGTGTCAGGTTGGGTACAAACTAGATTTAGAGTTGACCTGGATGATGGTTTCCAAGTTTGTTTTTTAATATATTTATTTTATTTGTATCTAAAATAATATATATTTTATTTTTTAAATTAAAATATAATTACACATGCAGCACTTTCCTTTCCTATAAACCCCTTTCATGTATACTCTTGCTTTCTCTCAAACTCATGGCTTCTTTAATTGCTGATGGATGTATTCTTAAAGTTAGAAATACAACCTGACGGCTCAGTCCACATCCCATTACTTGCATGCATATGACCTCATGACTGACCACCTGGGATTGGATAGCCAGCTGAAGGGCTCTACCCAAGGGAAAACTGTTTCTCCCACCCAACAACACGGCTACTTCACAGCTTTTAATTAGAAAGTCTTTATAAGAAAGCCTGGAGACTCTTGATGTCGTCTCTTTTCAACTTTTAAGTTGTGCTTTGTCTTAGATCATTTTCTAAAACTGGATAGCTCACAGATTAATTCATTTGCTTGTCACTTTCCCACTAGAAGGTTCAATTCATTTCTGTTTTCATTACCAGGACACAGTGGCTTGTCCAAAATTACCTGCACCCAAATTCCACATGGATGAACTTACAGCAGTTTAATAAGATGGCTATTTGCTTTGGGAAGAATTTATAATAGATGAAATAAATCTCCTTGCTTTTGAAGTAATACACAGCAGGCATGTGCACACAGCTACCAGGACAGTGAGGCTAATTTAAATGTGAAAAGCCAGTATGCCCTTTTTGCTTGGCCACAGGAAAATCCACAATTCCTTCCTTAAAACTTTAGTACTAAAGTTACTCTGTAGCATTTTATGAGATGATAAAGTGTTTCTTTTCTTCATATATCCCAGCAAACTGCTGAGTTATCAAAGTCCTCCATAAATAATGCAAGCCACTTGCCCATCATTAACAAACGGCACTGTTAAGTGGACAGAAAATTCAATGATCCCCTTTTATGGAGATCACAAGACACACACTTAGCACAATTTGCTGACCCTGCCATCAAAAATTACTGTCTCCTGAAACCCTGGCTAGGTCCTTTAAGTTTGGAAAATGAAGAGTTGTGGTTTTAATGGGAGGCACTGAACACTGACTAAAACTCTGTCTTTACTTGAGAACTGATCTGTGGAGACACATTTGTTTCTTCCATTCAGAGCACAGTCTTCCAATAGTGACATCCTGGGCAAGGATTCTGAACTCTTTTATGAAATCTGCTTGTAATAATGCCAAACTAAATGCTAAGCCATATCCAATAATGGTCATATGATTATTATTCATGATATGTTATAAATCATTGTTCATGCATCTTGTTTCTACAATGGGAAAAATGCCAGTCAGGCAGATTCACCTTGCATTGGTGCCATGGAGTTGGGTTAGGGAACACAGCCTGGCATATCAGGACATTGGTGCCTTTGTAAATCTAATCAAGGCAACTGTCTACAGATAGGTATGAACCAACATCTCATTTCTAATTTTCTAAGCAATAACTGCATGCCTGCACCAATATCTGTAGGAAATATATGGCTATGGGTGATGCCCATGAATCCCTTTTTTAGAATACTCTTGCTCAGTCATGTAGTGCTGTATTCTAGAATGTGAAGTCCTTTGCACTAAGTTCTTCTGCATACTCAGTGGTTTCAAATGATGCACAAGTTGGACTCTAGCCTCTCCAAATGTTTCACTCCTTCCATAATATGTAATCTAATTTGACTTGTTCATTTACTCAATCATAGCACAACCTGCTAAAAAAAAAAATCAATTAATTTAAAAATCATTATCAATTTGGCAGAAGATGTTAAACATTATTTTCTAATATGATCCACCATGATTAGCCACCAAAGGACTCAAATGTGCTTCCCTAAAAGAAAACTTAGTGTACTTTCTAGGGAAATTTTATTATCCCTTTCATCCAGATGTCCTTCGTTTCTGACCAGCTAGCATCAGAATAAGCTTTGGGGCATATTAAAAAGCTAGATGCTGTATTTCATCCCAGATACACCCAATTACAATTTTGGAGAATGAGGCTTAGAGATTGTTACTTGTATAAGCTTCCAGATGGTCCTGTGCACAATCCAGTTTGAGAACAATTCAGGGTAGATTTTATCTAATGCTCCTTTCTGCCCTGATGTCCTGAGACTTGAGAAGCACTCAAAGGATATTGATAGTGCCCATGACAAAGGGGCATCAGGAGGGCCATTTGTAGCTGGGGCCACCCTCAAAGACCACTGAAAGACTATGCAAAAAGAATGCTGGACACAAGAGAACTTCTGAGACCTCGAAATCATAGATATGGATTCAAATTCATAGTTTCACCTCTGGATCAAGTCTTAGATCAATTGGCTAAACTCTCTAATATATGTTTTATTTTTATCTTCAAAGTCCGAATAGGAGAGTTGCTTCCAAGATTGCAGGAAGATCAAGTAAATGGAGTTTGTGCCTAGTGATATCCCCTTAATATTTAAATAATTTAATTCAGTCAAGGCCAACTGCTTTCCCATTGTCTATTTGTAAAATGATGTGATGGTTACTTTTGGGTTGTGGGTTGTTGTAAGAGTCATGATAGATGGGGGAGAAAGACTATATATAGACACACTGTTAGGAGCATAGGCTCTAAATCCCTGTACCAGACTAAGAGGCACACACTGACTTATATGAAGGATAGGTTTATTTTGCAATAAGAATGCAATTAAGCTATTTACTTCAAGATGAGGTAATTATCCTGGATTATGTAGAAGGACCCTTGTTGTGTGACTGTATTGTTTTCTAGATAAGTGTGAACAAATGTTAATTCACCTCAGATAGGACATTGACAATAGACCACCTAATGATTCTATTAGAGAAACATGAGGGCTTACACATAAGAGAATGAGTCACCCAAAGACAGCTACTTCACAGAAGAGCCCACTCTACATTAGTGATAATCCATGAAATACACCCCCAGAGCTCCTTGCCCAACTTGCATACAGCTCCACCGAAGAGTCTCTTATTATCCAGCAATTGTTCCATGCTTTAAGGGGAGAGGCCTCATGCTTTTTTAGAATTTTGAACTTTTGGAGGCTTACAAAGGCCTCTCTCTCCCTCCTTGGAGGAGGGAATGAGTTATTTCAAAGGAAATAATTACATAACATTCTGCCTCTTCCTCCAGCATTTGGCACTGCCCTTTATCCCCGTCTATGTCCTCTAGGCTTTATAAGGGCTGACCTAGATGTCTGACAACTTTCTTCTGTTTATGGCTGAGCATTATGATACCATGCAACAACAATAGTCACTTGCTTTTTATTACTTAATATTTACTCTCAGTGACTTGACCACTTATGGATACCTGTAATAACCATTACTCACTGCAACAGAGGGTGGGGGAAAGGGAGATCTTTGTTTACAACTGATGCTAATAGCCATAATAATCAATGTATTCACATTGTATTGATTAAATGAAACAGTAAAAGTGCCCTCCCAACTTGAGCTTATGATCTCCCCAAACATTGGTTTTTGCCACAGCTTACATTGTCAGATATTAGTTCCCTTCTGTGGAGTGGCCATAAATCTAATAGGAAAGCAATTGGTTGCACCAATGACAGTCATGCTACTATTGTACCAGGAGAGATGTCTAACTTGGTATGTTGGTCAAAGACCCCCGAGGGGACCCTACCTCAAGTCTGGACCGGTGCTCACCCACAGACACATGAGAGACCTCCTTGATGCATTTGCATAAGGTAGTTTAATAGCAAGGGCCCTTGGGTTGAAAACCGTCCCAAGCAGGAGACAAGGGATTTCAACCCGAACCCCAGAGGTGGGGGGGGGGGCTATTTATGGGTAGGGGTTGGTAAAGGCAGGAAAGTTTGGCGCGGTTACACACGATTGGTTATTTCAAATATCAGCAACTTGCAGAGGTGGCAGGATGGCTAGTTAAGAATTGTCTGAGCATGCCTTTTTATTTTTCTTTGTGGCCAGGAATGTGTCTTCCCGCTTTGGGCCTACCCCACCCACAGGTGGATTTTCTTCCCTGAGGCTTGAGGAATGTATCTTGGGCAGTGAAGGCCCAAAATCCTACATTCAATTCTGCCTTCCTGGAACTAGTGAGCCTGTATATATTTTATAAAATGGTCTTTATAATTTTTCACTCTACATTGGTAGTATAGCATGCAAAGTCCATAACCAAACAGAAATTTCAGTTATAATTATAACTCTAAAATCCTCTAGATAGAGTTTTAAAACCCTCTAATAGAGTGTAGTGCCCTTTTCACTATAAAAGCCAGCAGAGAGAGAGAGAGAGAGAGAGAGAGAGAGAGAGAGAGAGAGAGAGAGCGCTCCCAGGTCAGTCCCAGCCTAATTCCTCATGTCCTTTAGCCAATATGTACAGTGTCTTCAACAATAGTATGCCACGATCAAACAAGCATTAGAGTCAATAGCCTACCAGTGGATTGTAGTGCATCAGGGGCCTTTCTAGTCAAAATCTCATAAGGAAGTAACTCACCTCTCAGCACTGGGGTTATTATTTGATTTCCCTTTTAAATCCATGCAAGATGGTTTTAAAAGAAAACAAAACTCTTTAGCTGTTCTTTTTAAGTGTTCTTCCAGAGGCTTTTCAAAATTAGTAAGATACACAAGGGTTAATGTTACATAATAAAACACATAATACATAATAAATGCATACTTTACATAATAAACATTTTTTTTTCCAAAATCAGGGTCTCTGAATGCCTACTACCATTTTTTTTCCAAGTAAGTGACATTCATCTTGGGAGTTAGAAGCTAAATCCATTTAAAAATAATAAATACAATAGGACATGAAAGTATTATCTTACTTTTATCAATGGGTTTATTCAAAATAATAAAGCAAGTACAATGATGGGGATGGATGGTACCTTGTTTAGTTCTTCATTCTCTAGAATAGTCTGCATTAACCATCCTACTTCCTTATACTGGGATTCTGTGATAGTGTGAGAATAAAATTTGAAAGCAGCTTGAAACAGACATGAAATAATAACAAAAATTCATGGTCAGCGAAGACCACCAACAACTTGTTAAAATTAACCATAATAAAAATATCGGGCTCCTCCAGGAGCAAGGTAACCAAAAGGAAAATAAAAAGACATGCCCTAGACAAGTCCAAACTAGCCCAAGTGAGTAATGGGCCATCCAGTGTTTATGTCTCTCTCCCTCCCTTTCTGGGAGGTCCGGGGTTTCAAGGTCAAAATAACTAGTCATCCTGCCAGTTCACACGTAGCCGCCTCTGCAAGTTGCTGATATTTGAAATAACCAATCGTGTGTAACCACGCCAAACTTTCCTACCTTTCCCTTCCCCTACCCATAAATAGCCCAAGCCTCTGGGATTGGGGGTCGAAATCCCTTGTCTCCTGCGTGAGACAGGTTTCGATCCAAGGGCCCTTGCATTAAACTACCTTTAGCTATTGCATCAAGCAGGTCTCTCGTGTGTCTTTGGGTGTGCGCTAATCCGGATTTGAGTGAGGGTCTCCTATGGGGATCTTTCAATAGGACCACAATACATCTTTCTGAGCTCAACAGGAGTTGTGCTGTGAGTTTAGGGTGGTATGGAAACAGGGTCATACTCTTGCCTGCATACCTGTAGATGGAGCTAACTTCTGGGCTCCGTTAGGCTCCAGAGTTACATCACAACTTACACTTCTCCATTCGTCATGCCTGGTTGCAGAAAGGATCTTGAGCTATGTGAACAGTTACCATCCATAATGTATTTTCTCAAAAGGTCTAACTGCACATACATAATCTGACATGAAGAACTGCAAAGCCATAAGACAAAACATTTTTTGCCTGCACTGTTTTATCATCTATGTCTTTGTGAACTGTTACAGAGGCTCTAAAGCCTTCTAAAGGCTCACTAACTCAGGATTTGACTTTCTGTCAGTTTTACCTTAGGAACTTCAGTACAGCACAAATCCTTTCATTTGTTTTGGAGTGACCTGGGCAGACTTCCTTGACCAATTTACCCTCTTTTGCTAATCCCCTCTTGAGTGCTTCAGCAGCTTTCAAAACGGATTTGTGTGTAAATCTAGACCATTCAGATCTGCCAGAACCTCTACCTTACAAAATCACTAAATGCCCATACCAGCCCCCAGGTTAGGTTACTGTTGAATTAATTTCTTGTCCTGTGAATTCAGTCTTATCAGGCAAAGTGGTCTGGGCCTCAAAAACCATCACTTATATGTCCAATTACCTCAGTAATGCCTTCCCTTTCTCTAATGTCTTCCAGACCCTGGTAACCAAAGGAACCTCAACCAGCAATTAGCACATATTCCAACTGAATTATGTCAGCCAGGAAGTCAGGGATTGATTTCCCTCATGTTGATTCAGATTATACAACCTTTGTCTCAAGTAGCAATGAATAGTTAGTTAGGTTATCCAGATTTCCTAGCCCTATGGCTCTCAGAAAAGCAAATCTTCCCACAATCTCACAAACCAGGTTGTCAAAAATCTTAAATAGTGACAACTGTTCTAGCAATGCATTTTTGATTAATGTTTGCATCTGCTCGATGAAGCATAGGTTTCTACTTTCCTCTGTATTAGATGTCAGACCTATCACTTCTATCTTGTATTCCTCTTCATTGTCCAATTCCTCCCATGAGTTCCACATTTTAGTATGTAATTTATATTACCCCCACCACAATTATCCTACCATATATTTAAAAAATGGTAAACCGATAGCTCTATCTCTTCTCCTTACTATACATTTTCCATCAACTCCAACACTAACGAGGATAACATCTGCATATTTTTCCTTGGTCTAATTCTTCGCTTCCAAGGGCAAGTTATTTTCAGGTATATAGCTCACTGTCATGAACATATCTTTCACATACAGCTAAGGCCACACAACTGTTTACAATTCTGTCCCATATGTACTATTTTTCAGAGACTGTAATGTATTCCCTGGTCCACCAGCCATTTTGCGGGAATTTCTAAATACACGGGGTTGATTCTATTCATCAGTGATATGTACCATATCATACCATATAAAAGAAAATGGCCCCTCAAAAGATCTTCCCCAAATGTCCTCCACCCTCAGAAGGCTCGACCTTCATGGCATATCCATCAAGGATCATGTAGTACAGCAAAGAGGCAGATCACTCCATAGCACGTGAGGAGAGGTACCCGTCCCATTGATGTTCCACTCTGAGCTAGCTCGGCTTTGGTTGCATTTCCCATCACTCCTTGTAACAGCTGTGCAACTGCTCCTCTTTAAGACATTCTTGGTTCAGTTAGTCCCTGTCCAGGTACCCGCTGGATTGCATGCATTTTCATTGGAAGATGAAAAAAAAAACATCGATTCGCTGCAGATAGGGCACCAAACGACAGACCGATGACAAATTTCTAGCCATGTCTAGTCTGGTTGATGTGGCTCAAAGTCAGGTACATCGCTGAAAAGTTTATTCCACCATGGGTGATTCACAAAAGTTGCATCCATGGAATTCCAGCCCAATTTACAGGCAGCTTCACCAAGCCATTTTTTTTTCTTCCATCAATTATTCAGCACATTTTATGGAGGGACTCCTGAGTCTTGGAAGTTGCATAAACTTCATGGGCCTTTTAAGTTTAATTAGCTTGTTCAGGCTTATGAACTTTTCTTCTCCCTAGGGAGAAGATGTTTTAATTTGGAGAAAATGTCTACACAACACCCCACAGGAAAGCATGATTAGATTTCTGAGAGGCACAGAGGAAATATACACCAGTCCATCACTGGCCCGGGTTTTGCTTTTTAAGATTTTAGTTACCTGCAGCTAACTACCATCTATAAATATTAAATGGAAAGTTCCCTTACTGATAATTTTCAAGTAATACACCAGCTGAATATCACAATAAAGTCTAACATCACCCCCTCCATCACACCTGGGATCTGTGTGATTCCTTCATCTGGCACAGCTAGCTATTCTGGCTAGTTGTTTTACAGTTATCACACTATATTAGCATGTATATGCAGGGTTGTATACTATCTGAGATTTCAAGCACTCACTAGCTGTCTTGGAACATAGCTCTGACATTTAAGGTGAGGACTATGTCAGGGAAGAAAACAAGTTGAGGAGGATAAAGTGATGGGATGTGAGAACATGCCGTGAAAAAAAATACACACACACATATATGTATGTATACACACAACATATATATACATATGAAACAATATATATATTTTACCATAAGATGAAAAGAAATCCTCTGCTAGAGCCTCCAGATTCTCTGCTAAAGGCTAGAGGCTCCAGAAGGACCCTGAACCTTCAACATGATTTTCCTTCTCCTAAGATTGAGTTGGTATACTCACTATCACAGCTGTCATGGAATATAATTCTATTATTTCCATTGCAGAATACATTTCTTTTAAATTTATGGGAGGTGGAGGAAAGAACAAAAGAAGTTCAAAGCCAGACTCAGCTACATGGTGAGTTCGAGGCCAGCCTGGACTACTGAAAGAAATAAATTGGCCTAAGACAGGTTGGCTCCATGATGGGCTGCAAGCCAGCAGTTGAGGAGACCAGACCTGAATTTCTATTTCCCAGAACCAGCCAAGTCAGTTACTGGAACAACCACAGACTTCTGTAAAAGGGACCCCTCCCCAGCTTGTAAAAGTTAACCAAGATTACCACCAAGAGATCAAGAGCTACCCCTCCTTGGCAATGAAACCAAGATAGTCCGAATCATAGCATCACCAGGACCCCCAGAGACAAAACACACCAACCAAGACCTAGATCACCTACCCCTCCCTAATGTTCCTCTTTTTGGCTTTAAAACTGAATCTTTGAATTCAGTCGGGATCTTTCTATTCTGGTGGAATTAGGCCCCTGTGTGCAGGAATAAATGCTCTTTGCTTTTGCATACTATTTGAGTCCGGGATGTTACTCTTCAGCAAATCACAAACCTTAGCACTACATGAGATCCTATCTTAGAAAGCATACCAAGTTCTCCCCATCCCTGGCCAAATAAAAAAGGAAAAAAAGGAACAGATAGCTTGTATGTCTTGACTGAGGGTACATGTCTGAAATTAAAATGTTCATTTGAACATGTTCACTCCACGAGTATTTACTAGGTTAAGCACCCACTGGAATCATTGGCCAGCCCCAACAACATACTATACACCTGCAGTTATAGGTAGAAGCAGCTTGGGTCAACTGACCAGTATACAGACCAACCTACAGACCTCTACCATTCTAGGCAAATGCCTGGAACTGCATAAGAAATCAGTAAATTCCTGGAGGCCACCATAAGCAGATCCCTTGTCATATATACTGTTCTTAGCTTCTATTTCAGCCATCCATACAGTTCTTAATTCACAAGCAGGATCCCTAACCTCTTCCATCTCCAGCAATCTGTATAGCATTCAGGAATGCTATACATGCAGAAAGGGATATAATCCTTCTTCAATTTAGACATCATTTCTACCTTAGTTTTTATTTCTTTTTCTGATGACTATCCCGCTACGAGCAAATGGCACACACCATCCAGAGACATGCAAATGTTGCATGCACAACTTTATTTGTTCTCTCCAGTACTAACACATTATACTCAACATTTGTCCTATCTTATAGCTTGTGGCCCTATATTTTTGTTTTCCCACATTCCAAAACTAAAAAAGATTGCATTCAGAGTCATAAAGTCACATGGAGTAGTGACTATTTAGAAGATGTGCCCAGTTGTGAAATTCTTGAAAGCAAAATTGTCCCATGATACTGTTACAGAGTTCATGGCCCATGGGAAAAGACTCGACCCAATTATAACGAAAAGGTTTATTGATTACTGCTATCAGGACAACAATCTCTGGGCCAACATTGAGACTGTTGTGAGAAGGAGGGTGAGAAAAAAATTAATAGTAAAAACCACAGGAAGTCTTTGAAAAATCTATACAAGCAAGCTGGTTTGCTCTACCAAGATTAAGTATTCAAGGTGACCTGAATGAGTAGACAGGATACAGAAGCCAAAAATTGGTTAGTTGTAATATAACAAGTAGATGATCAGGGTTGTACATTTCTGGGTGGGGAGTCAGTGAGTCAGGGTTACCTAGAACTTATCTTTCAGGGACTGGCTAGTGGGTACCAAGACAGATGCTTAGCATTAAAAAAAGGAGTTTTGTCAGCCATCACAGTACAAAGAATAAGTGTTCCATGTTTGGCTAAGTCTCCTTTATGCTCACACTCTATTGTGTTGTTCTGATGATTATCAGAAGACAAAAATGAAAATTAAACAGGTAGAAGTGATGATCTAAGCTGAAGAAGGCATAGTTTCTTTTCTGTATGTCATTTCTGGGTGCTATTCAGATGGCTGGAGGTGGGAGAGGTTAGGCATCCTGCTTGTGAAATAAGAATTTTATGGATGACTGAAAGAGAATTTAAGAACAGTATGTGTAATGTGGAATCTACTTGCCACAAGGGGAGAAAGGGGTATGCAGACATGAGCATGTCTCCAGAGGCTTCCTTAACACCACCATCACCTATAGATACAATGGCACATAGACTATAGCTCAAAGGTTCCAACAGATGTACAATGGTTCCCTGATTTAGAATTCCCTCTTAGCATCACTTTACTGTCTCAGTAACCAGAGACTTCAAATCACTTTTATTTGTTTTCTCTTGATGTCAAATGTGAGTTGGCAATTTTTATGAAATTCTATAAATAGATTGGTGATGTTAGATTTTTTTTTTCTAGAATGCAGGTAAGAATCACTTAAAGTCAGAGGGCACCTGTCTATGAAATTTAAAGAACTGGATAGTTCTCACTGGTAGAATCATGAGATAAATGAATAAAAGAAATATGATCACTCCCATAAAGTCATTCCTTTGTCTGCTATTAGATGGATGCTACAAACATATGCAAGGATCTTCTTAGCTGATAAATTAAAACCCTGAGTGTCCCAGAATCCTAGGGTTCAAATGGCAGGCTTCTGTCCTCGAGTTATGCTACCAGAGAGTTGGTGGGTAGATGAAGATGGACTATGGAAGTAATTTTACACAGTACTCAAGAACTCATGGATACTAAGCTATTATAGCATGTAAGTATGTTGTAACTGGAGATGCTCTCCAGCTAGATAGAGCCTGAAGATGCCTACAGTGAAGCAAATTAGAACACAAGAGACTTTACTCAGTGTACTGTACATGACGGGAAGCCCTGTGTTGTTTCAGTAAATATGCTAAAGGTCATATGGGTCTTAGGCTTTTGTCTGGTGAACCATGGGAAGGTAATAGGGATGACATATTAAACATTGCTTACTCAGCATTAGAAACGACCTATTTCATCTGGCAAGTGCAAGCCAATACCTAGAGGTATGAGTCTAGACATATTTCCAGACTAATACACTAAGCTTCCTTCATGATTACAGTTTTATGTAAATGGTTCATTCAGGTCTTTGACCACGAACTTAAAGTGATCTATTTACATACCACTATACTTTATAAGCATATCTGTGTCCTTGACCCAAGAACTGAGAACTATCCTCCTGGAACATGGTAACCTCACTGACTAGGATCTGCAGGTGAAAATCTTGAGCTTGTTTCTTATTGCAGTTGGCTAGACTTTCTCAGAGCTCCAGGCCAAGCACTAGGTAGGGCTCTCAATACTGGAGCAATGGTCAGGCAGGATAAATTAAGTAAAGCTTGGTGTCTAGCAGGAAAATAGTTTCCCGGGAGAGAGGCTCCAGCGAGTCAAGCACTTAGACATTAGACTGGCCATCAGGTAGATGAATTCTATGACAGATGGTACATGCTCCCATCTAGCTTTCTTCATGGCCTGTTATGGTAATGCCTCAACTCTGGTAGTGGAATCCCAACTCGGATGTGAGCTCTAGGTATTGGGAAGTACAGAGAAATAAAGCATTGCCCTGGGTTAGATAAGTTCTGAAACAGGGAATCTTATGCTAAAGTTCTTCAATTCCTCTTTTCTAGAAGAAAGGCAGAGTGTATCGAGACAGCAAGATCTCAGTAATGAAGAAGCACTCAAGTATGTGAGCAAGATGGGAAGGAGTGGGCCTATTTTGGCTTGGATAATATTTTGCTTTGTCTGAGTTTAGGCTGATGACACAGTTCTTGTTTTAATCCATCCCAGGCATCCAATGACTTTTCTGACATTCAGTTTCTGGGAAATTGTTTATGTCCATCAGGAAAGAAATGAAGCCTGGCTGGGAGCAGGAACTAGCTTCTGCATGTCAAAGGATGCTTTTTCCTAACAAAGTTCAATGTTGTGGTTATATTTAACAAGGATGCTTGTTGAATCCTGCCTCACCACAGTCTTTTCTTTAGAAACACAGGAAAATAATTAATTTGGAAGATGATATTTCAAAGAAAAGGATGCCTAAAGAAAATGTACTAAGCAAGGTTTTTGCTAAAGTCATCAAATCTTGCACTAGTCAAATGCACACTGGAAGTGCCAACTTCCACAAGACCAAAGGAGGCTTGCCGTGCCAGACTCTCTCTCCCTCAGAACAGGTCTCCCTCTAAACCTTCAGCTGGGCTGACCCTCTATCCCCAAGCCACAGTGAATAGATCCTTTATTCTATGGAAAGCACCTGCTTCCCTTCGCAATGCTTCCTACCAGCTCCAGTACAGTCCTGAAAAAAAGACATAATGCCTTTATGCTGGCCCAGGGAAGGTGAACTGACCCTTCTCTGCTGGTCTCAGTATAACAAAAACCTGGAATAGTATGAGGAGAAACCAAAGAAGAGCCCTGGAAAGTACTCAGAGGAAGAACTGGCTGGGAATCCTAGGAAGGAAAGAACTACAAAGTACTGTGCCCATGATCCAGCAGAAGAGATCCCAGCCCTGTACCTGAAGGTGGGCAAGATGGATTTGTCCCCAGTTTTTGAATAGCAACCGTGATAGCTAATGTTCATTGTCAAATTGAGTGAATTTGAAATCACTTGGGAAGCATTTCTGAAGCGGTTAAACAAAAGAGAAAATGTCTGTCCTGAAATGGGGGAGGATTGTTGTCATGTTATGGACTAGAGTCCAACACTAGATAACAAGGGGTGTGCGTGCAAAAATCATCCGAACAGCAGCACCTACATCTTTGTACTGCCTGACCCTGGATACAATGTGAGCAGTCAGCTCACATTCTCACCATCATGATTTCACTACTGTGGTGACTTATACCCCCTGTGGACTCAAATAAATAATTCCTCCCTTAAGTGGATCAGAGTGAACAAGAATGGTAACTGGTATAGCAACCCCATGACAATGCCAGAGAAGTCTGAGCCACCTAGAAAAGGGCATATATAGAGCCTCCCACATTCCCTCCTTAAGGACAGGGGCTCCACCCCCCCCACCCCCACCCCCACCCCACTTACACCAAGAAACTCTCATTGGCTAGGGTTTCTGCACCCTTTATACAACCAGAGAAAACCTCTCCCAACAGGCAGCCTGAGGCCCAGAGCCCCAAGGAGAGACTCTCTGGTCTAGGCTATGTGAAGAAGGAAACGCAATGGAAGAGACAGCAGCAACCTCTGGGACACAGAATAAATCAAACAGGAGAAAACACAGCCCAGATTAGGAATCATGCTCTTATTGAAACAGAAATCTGTAGCAGTCAGGACCACAGCTAAGGCATTGGCTGCTGCTAAAGTAAAAGACTTAAAACGGGGCCCAGAGTCTCCTGACGTGACAGACAGAATGTCTAAACCATAACTCAAATTACCTCAGTGTGCCAGAAAGCAGAAAAACCACAACTTGAATGAGAAAGGTAATCAGTTGCTGCCAACACAGATGAATCAGATGTTGTAATTATCTTGAGAAGACTTTAAAGTAGCTAAAGAAAAAAAAAAAAACCCACTTTCTTGAGCTAAACAAGTTCTAGAGACTTGGGCTTTGCTCTCCTTTCCAAGGCCAATAGCTCTTTCCTGTTGCTGGCATCTCTGTCACAGATGAGCACCCTCTCACACCTTGCTATGTATGCAGGGCTGCCTTCTACCTGTTCAAATGTTCTTTGTAGGAATGCCTGAGTGTTCACATTACTGGAGTGCTCCTGATGTCTGTCCACACACACTAAGAGAGACTCAGGATTCCCAACATGTTTATTTGGGAAGATGAAGAAAATTATAACAATTATAAATTGTTCTGTGTAAAATCATCTTGACACCTTTCTTCAAGGGTCTCCCTTGAGCTTTGGGTGGAAGTATTTTATTCACCACTTTGTCTTATTGGTTGCGATTCTCCATCCTGAGCCTCACCTCCAAATCTTATGCCGTATCTGACCTTTAAAATTAAGACGAATCGGGGGTGGAGAGATGGATAAGATTAACTGCTGTAAAGCTTGAGGACTAAGGTCTTCAAATCTCCAGAAGCCATATATAAAACCAGCAATATATACCTGTGTATAGCTGTAATCTCAACAATGGAGAATCCAAGAGAGGCAGATCCTGGCAGCTTGTTTGCCAACTAGTCAGCTTGCAGTTCTGTGAGACTCTGCCTCAAGAGAATAAGGCAGAAAGTAACAGGAAGACACTTGATGAATGTTCTCATCGACCCTCTGTACATACACAGACAGGCACAGGCACCTACACATCCAGGTGCACGTAACTTT
>JANHMN010000003.1:58078886-58160385 GCA_030674055.1 Rhabdomys pumilio
TCTCCCTCTCCCTCTCCCTCTCCCTCTCCCTCTCCCTCTCCCTCTCCTTCTCCCTCTCTTCTCCCCTCCACCTCCCCTCCTCCTCCCTCTCCCTCTCCTCCTCCCCCCTCCTTCCATTAATTTATTTATTTATTCACTTTATATCCTGATCACTTCCCCCTACTGGTTCCCCCCCACACACACACAAAGCCCCCTCCTTCCCCCTGCCCCCTCTCTCCTCTATGATGTTGGAGGCCCCTCCTGGTTATCATCACCACCCTGGCTCATCAAGTCTCTGCACTGGCTAGGTGCATCCCCTCCCACTGAGGCCTGACAAAGGCAGCCAGAGTTCTTCTAGTAGCATACTGGTTCAGCTTCCCAGCATGGTGCTTAGCAAATACCTTCTAGAATGAAAGAGAGGATGTAACTGGATCCCATTTTTGTCAATACTCTGAAGACAAACTGAGTTACACGTCTGCCCTACTTGGAGCCTTCAGAGGCTCCCTGCTGCTTTTAGCACCAGGAAATTACAATGGGACTCCTGTTCTTCCTCCAGGAGGCAGCCCACTCCTCTCCGGGTAACTGATGAGAGTGTAAGATAGCTTGTGGCTGCCTCCCATGGACTTACCTAACTAGGTCTCTTCTGCTCCTCTGTTCCAGGCCACCTACCACCTTGTCACACTCATGTCTTCTCATTTGTCAGCATATCCTCTCAAGTTCATTGAACTTTCCACCCAACTTTCAGCTCCACCTGATACATCTCTCTCTCCCTCTTCTTATCTCTTCTCACAGACAGTCAAACTGCTCATTCTGTGAATTGTTTCCGCCATCAAGTATGATAGCTAATGACCCTGCCAGCTTCCTGGAAGTCATTGCCAAAACGCCTGCACTTTCTATGCATGATTTTCCAGCATTAACATTCTGAAAAGGATTGTCAAGGATTTTTTTTTTTCAGATATTTGTCGTCAGGCAACTGATGACATCTCTTGAAACTTTCCCCTTTTCACTCAAAAGAATGTGTTGCTGAATGTCATTATCACAGCAAGTGGAGTTTGTTAGAGTCGAGAAAGGAAGCCTCGGTTTTGAAGGTTTTAAAAACAAGACACTCATGTCTGCCATGCAGGAGTGCTCGGGCTAGATCATGTCCCAAGCTGGCAGCTTGCCTTTCCTGTGCCCTCTGTTCCATTCTAGCTTGACTCTGAAGTTTTCCAGGTGTTATCCATCACTTGCTATTTAAAAGTGGGGAAATTGAAGTTTGGATAAGCTGATCAAGTGCTGGTGCTCATTTAGTGGGAGCAGAACTGGGTGGGTCGAACCCATCTCCCTATGGTGGTCATTCGTAAGCACTGCAGTACAGGTATTAAAGGTGTGCAAAGGAACAAAGAGAAGTGTCTTCAATAAGCTTTCTTCATTGTGGTCTACCTGGGGTATAGAGCCTTAACATAGGCATAAAGCAATTCTCAGGAGTTATGACTGAAAAGCCACCCTCAGATAACCCCTTTGCCTGTACCCCCAACAGTATCATAAAACCCATAGCATCAAAGGGTACACTGTTAAAGCAAAATGACTTCACACAAACATGTTCAATTTCAGCTACCCCAGATTATATCAATTAGTGACTAAAATGATGGGAAGAGAAAGCTAAGCCAGGGAGATTATCTATATATTTCCTCCCATCCCATAGAGTTGAAATCAGGATACCTCTCACTGTTCCGCTCTCTTTCCAAAGAAATAAAGACAAATATGTGCGGAGTAAACAGAAGCAGCACCAGAACATTTATAATCTCAGCTCACACCAACTGTTGTGTGAAACTATGTTACTAGTGCTGGTCTCAAACCTTGTCTGGTTTTGGTTGAGCCACCAACAGAGATCTGTGATTGCCGGCTTCCATGTTTTGTAGTTTCGGCCCCAGAAAAAGCTCATTATAGCTGCTCTAGCTAAGGGACACTTTTTCATGGCTGTGTGCCCGACAGAGGGGGCAACAGATGCTATTGTTCTGGCTTTCTACAAATGTTATAAGAAAGTATACCAAGAGTGGATGGTTTCAACAACAGAGATTTATTTTCCCATAGTTCTGACTGGAGTCTAAGATCAGCATGCTATCAGAGATGGCCTCTCCTGAGACTTCTCTCCTTGGTGGCCTCTCTGTGACCTCACGTGTGACCTTTCCTTTTAGTGCTTATGTCCTTACCACTTCTTTTAAGGACACCAAGCCAATTGGATTAGACCTACTACCTACTACTCCGGCCCAATTTTAACTTATTAATTCTTTAAAGTCCCTATCTTCAAGAAACATAACCTGGAGGATTGAGTTTGGAACTTCAGCATACAAATTTGCAGGGAAATGATGGAGCTCATCAGTGACCAAAGTGTTTTAAGTGACCATTTGGGAGCTCAGTCTGTGTTTTCAACAAGGTACAGAACTCTGACTACTCCATTTGAGTTGTGGGTTGATCTCAGCCCACTGATCATGGCTTCCCCTGTCCAGGTGTTTCTAAACAAACAGAAGAATCTTGAAGAAGCTCAGGAAACATCTTGCTTCCCACTACCATATCAGCAGCATGTCCTGTCAGTAACATGTCTCCCCTTTGTCCCCAAACAGGGGAGAAAACCTCTATCTTCTCTTTCATTGCCTCCTGAGTACAAATCTTTGTGGTTGATGTGTGAATAGTAACACTTTTAAAAATGGCTGCTTCATTAATTTTCTTTCAGGCCAAACCCTAAGAACCCAGGTCTCAAATCTGCAGTAGATATTTTTTTTATTGGATATTTCATGTATTTACATTTCAAATGTTATCCCCTTTCCCAGTTTCCCCTCCAGAACCCCCTACTCCATCCCTCTACCCCTGCTACTATGAGGGTGCTCCCCCACCCAACCATCCATTCCCACCTCCCCATCCTTGCACTCCTCTACACTGGGGCATTGAGCCTTCATAGGACCAAGGGCCTCTCCTCCCATTGATGCCAGACAAGGCCATTCTTTACTATATACACGTCTGGAGCCTTGGGTCCCTCCATGTGTACTCTTTGGTTGGAGGTTTAGTCCCTGGGAACTCTGAGGGGTCTGGTTGGTTGATATTGTTGTTCTTCCTATGGGGTTGCAAACACCTTCAGCTCCTTCAGTCCTTTTTCTAACTTCTCCATTGGGGACCCTGTGCTCAGTCCAATGGTTAGCTTCGAGCATCCACCTCTGTATTTGTCAGGCTCTTGTAGAGCCTCTCGGAGACAGCTATAACAGGCTCCTGTCAGCAAGCACAAAGGAAATGTGGCAGATAGTTTAAGTTTTGTTGCTCAGTAAAACTTGTCTTTTAAAGTCTAGAAACAGATAACCAACAGTGAGCTCTAATGGCTTCTGTGTGCGTTGCAAAATCTAAATCTATGTCAAAAGATTGAATTGTATCTTTCCATGGAAGGGTAAGAAAGATTAAGATGAAAGAAAAAGATAGGGGGTGGGGAGAAAGAAGTATGGCAGTACAAATCTTGACTGCGGCATTTATCAGAAAGTATTTACTACTACTATGGACTTTTCGAAATATTTACTCAAGGGCCCTATGAAGGTGTGAGTGAAGCCGAGATCATGGCTATAATGTGTGAAGGGATAAGGGATAAAGCCTCAAGCTACACTGGAGGAGAAACTAAAGTGTTCTTTGTTGTGTTAGATGGTGTTTTACTGGGGCAAACAGGTATAAGAGTGGTTTTCTGAAGTGGACAGAGGTGAAAGGCTAAGACAGAATCATAAAAGAAAGTTTCACTAAAGCAGACACAAGAGAAAGGATGTTCTACTAAAACAAATACTTGAAAGGATGCATGACGAGAGATTTTTTTACTAATGACACCTATGTATTGATCCACCTTACATTGCTTAGTTGAGCTACATTTGTCAGAAGTCCACAGAGAAAAACACACCCCAAAAAAACCTTCTGGTGATGCACTACAGCTTTTTTTTTCCTTTTTCCTTTTTCTTTCTTTTTCTTTTTCTTTTTTTTTTCTGTTTCTGTGTACTTGGGCTGATAAACAGAGTGATGTCAGCTGAGACAGATGACACATGCTGAAGCAACACCCATGAAGGACATGTGATGTTTAGACGGCTATGGATAGAACTGGACTGACAGTAAAGGAGGCTGAGCTTTGCTGAGAAGAAGAAGGAGGAGGAGGAGGAAGAAGAGGAGGAGGAGGGGGGAGAGGAGGAGGAGAAAGAGGAGGAAGAAGATGAGGAGGAAGAAGAGGAAGGAAAGGAGGAGGAGGAAGAGGAGGAAGAGGAGGAGGAAGAGGAGGAGGAGGAGGAGGAGGAGGAGGAGGAGGAATAGAATGACCCTGCAGTGCTGTTCAGGTCAAACAAAAGCAAGATGAAACTTAGGAAAGGTAGCCATGATAGGGAACATCTGGAGATCTGAGGATAAAAAACTGAGACCAGAAGTGGGGAAAGAAAAGACTCCATTGCAAATGTGGCTGAGCAAACAGAAGGACATTCTCAAACACAGCACATGAGAATCTCATGAGAAACTGATTAGGACAGAGAAAAGATAAAGGCAAGAATACAATGGAAGGGAACTGTAGAACTCTGGAAACAAATGAAGAACACAGCTACCATCATTTCAGAATAGACTTGATTTTTGAATGTATGAGAAACTGAAACTGAGGAGAATGGAGTTGCCAAGAAAACAACTTAGAAGCATAATAGGAAAGTTTCAGATTTCCAAGGTGATAGACAAGAATAAGACATAAGGACCCGAAATGAGAAAAAGATGAAAATACGTTATGCATATATTTACATAGTTTATGTGATGAAAATAAATGAATTTTCAGAAGGTAAATATAACTTGTGAAATTGTAAAAGCAACAAAGATAATTACATTATCACAATTGGTGAAACCAGATTACATGCAAAATGAATTAATTTCCACATTCTCCTCAACATCTCTCAATTTGCCCTAAAGGACAGCCATGAGACTCTGTTGTGACTTGAGAAATATTGAAGTCTATAATGTAAAATTACAAAAGAAACTAAGGATGAAAAGCAATATAACAGCTAATAATAAGCTAGGGTTTGAGATGAAACGTAGAAAATAACAGAGACTATAATCATGATACATTATGGATAGACTCAATTCTATGTAAAATTATCAAGGCACAAAATAAACCAAACATTATATTTTTACCAAAAGGACAACACATATTCCAAAAAGAAGAAAAATATAAAAACTCCAAAATAAGATCCCCAAAACAATGATTTCAGAAATTAAAAAGATATTAAAGTTTTATATATATATATATATATATATATATATATATATATATATAATTTGTATCAAAAGGTAAATACATATTCAAGATAAATCTCAAACTAAGTGAATAATAAAATCGATGTGCAATAGTAAAGAAAATAATAAAATGACCCCATTTCTTTGTTTAAGGTTAGTTGAGGCCTTGAATTTGTCATTTCTGATGATAAACAATGAATTAGGAACAGCATTTGTTCTAATTTGGTCATTAGCCAAGCCCCTGGCACAGACTCTAATCCTTTGATGCTTTAGGAGGAGTGAGTAGTTTTGTTCTAGCAAATGTCTCTTGGTGGGCTCCTGGGTAGGAACAAGTTGCCAGAATGACCAAGCCATGATCAAACAGTACAGACTCTCAGCTCATCTTCCTAGAAAGAACTGGAACTGGAGGTAGGGTCTTGCCTAGGTGGCAAAACTTCCATAAACTTTCATGAATGGCAGACTTTCAGAGTTCTGGGTAGCTGAGCACAGAGATGTGATGGGGGATGGTGCTCTGAGCTGCATGGGACAGCCCCCATCAGTGTATCCCAGCAAGCAAAACCTTACTTGTACATCTCTTCCTAATTGTTCTTCTGGATGAAGATGCCTTTTAATAACAGTCAAAGGCAATTAAAATATGCCCCTAACTTCAGACCTTCAACAAGGCTTACAGAAACCCTGGTGACTTTATTTTGGAGTCAAATCTGACAGTTGTAGGTAGGTTGGAGTCACCACTTTTTCTTTTCAATGGAAGGGATACACCTATGAGTCTGAGTTCTGTGCAGTCTGTCCTACTTTGGGCAATCAGTGTCAAGAGTAAGTTCAATTCATAGGACACTCAGCAGATGCTGGAAAGTCAGTAAATGTGGGAAAGCCCTGAGAAATGTCATGTGAGTGCTCAGAAGAATCAGTTGGCTGCTTCCACACAGCAGGTAAGGACTTTTCAGGCATCTACTAAGAAATGGCAGTCATGAGCTTGGTTTTAAATTTCATGTGATTTTAAAATAAAAATTTTAAACAGAATGAAAATAAAAGTTCTATATACCAAGACATACAGCTGGCTCCTAAAATCTTGATAACAATAAAGTTCAGGTGTTCTTATGATAAACAATATACAGAAATGGTTGGATCATGAATTCATGGCCAGCATAGACTTGAAGCAAAGCTCTGTCTCAAAATAATTAAAAAAAAAAAAACAAGAAAAATTCTCAAAGGCATCTGCTGAATGACTTAGAAGTCCACCACAAAGTCACGAAGAAGCTGTGACATGAATGAATCCCAAAGACAACATGTATATAAAAGCTGCAGGTACCCAGGAGACAGACTACATAATTACATTCACATGGGTTCATGTAAAAGCTAAGTTCATGTAGATAGAAGGCAAACTTGTGGTTTTCAGGAAATGAGGCAAGTGAGATGGGACCTAGTATGGAGAGTGGGAAGTTCCAGCCTTGGGAAGAACAGTGAAGGGACCAGAGGGTCATGATGGGAGCACATGACCTCAGTGAACCACACCACTGAATTGTGCACATAGAAGTGATTATGATTGTCATTTTAAACTTACATAATATTTTACCACAATATAAACATATCTAGATGGTTTTGAAAAGAATTAAAACATTAGCCGGGCAGTGGTGATGCATGCCTTTAATCCCAGCACTTGGGAAGCAGAGGCAGGCGGATTTCTGAGTTCGAGGCCAGCCTGGTCTACAGAGTGAGTTCCAGGACAGCCAGGGCTACACAGAGAAACCCTGTCTCGAAAAACCAAAAAAAAAAAAAAAAAAGAATTAAAACATTAAAAACAAGAAGAGCGGACAAATTAACTACAAATTTGTGAACAGCATACAACTAAATTCAGGAGTGTGGAGATGATGGCCTGGTCAGTAAAAAGCACATCACACAAGCATGGGGTCCTAAATTTAATCTCCAGAGTTGCATGTATGTGAAATTTCAGAGCTGGCAGGTGGACACACATCCGGGGGCTTGTTGGTAGGATAATGTGGGTTAACTGGGAAAACTTAGCTTCAATGATAGATGATATCTCAAAAGGTAAAGTTGAGAGTGATTGAGGAGGATCCCCAATATCAGCCTCAAATTTGGTCATATATGTGAACACACACACACACACACCAAATTAAATTTAAGAATTTTTTTTTTCCGGTTTTTCGAGACAGGGTTTCTCTGTGCCTCCCAAGTGCTGGGATTAAAGGCGTGTGCCACCACCGCCTGGCAATACATCCAATCTTAAATGACAAAGAGACAGACAAGAAATGGTGATGACCTGGGCTGAACTGTGGATTCTTTCTTATTCTTGTGACTTCCAAAGTAGATGCTGACAATGTGGGGATTAGCAGAGTCTTATAGAGACTGAAAATGCAGATATCACCTCAAGAAGCCAGGACTTTGGGGCTCCTTTTCCAACCCATGAGGCACAAACTATATTAAAAGGCCAAAAAGATAGGGCCTACAGTGGCAAGGTCAGTTTGGAGAGGACTGGGAAGCATTCGTAGATGAAATAACAAGATAATGTAAGATTCTCGAGAAAAGGATTACATCTTGAGACTTGTACCCCAAGAGTGCTATGGTGAAGGTGTCTGAGGGTCTTTCTTCTAGCTGCTCCTGTGGTGGAATGAACATCTGGCATATCCCTGCTGTCTGACTGGTTTGCCTCAGTGGTTCCCAGCATTTTGGAGGAATTCATATCTAGAGTAGGGATGGAGAAGACTGCACCTCCAGCAACTGTGTGGCTTGTCCTGCCCTGTTGTGCTGATGGTTATTTTGTTGTTGTTCTTGTCAACTTGACCCAAACTAGTGTCATCTGGGAGGAGGGAACTTCACTAGAAGAGTACTTCCATCAAATCAGATTGGCCTCTAGGTAATTCTGTGGGCATTATCTTGATAAATGACTGATTTGGAATGGCAATATCCACTCAGGTGGTGCCCCAGACCTGGAGAGTCCTTTTGTTTCTTTAATATATATATATATATATATATATATATATATATATATATATATATTTACTTATTTACTTTACATCCCACTCATTGCCCCCCTCCAGTCATCCCATCCCATAGTCCTTCTCTCATCTCCCCTTTTTTTCTCTTCTGAGCAGGTGGGGGTTTCCTGGCTATCTCCCCTGCCACTTCAAGTATTTGCAAGGCCCTTCCTCTCCCACTGAGGCCAAACAAGGCAGTCCAGCTAGTAGAACATACCCCATGTATATGTAAGAGTTTTGGGGATATCCCCTACTCCAATTGTTCAGAACCCACATGAAGACCAAGATGCACATCTGCTACATATGAGGGGAAGAGGCCTAGGGCCAGACCATGTACGTTCTTTAGTTGGTGGTTCAGACTCTGAGAGTGCTAAGGGTGTATTCCTTTAATCCCAACAGAGGGCAGGCAGATCTCAATGTGTTTGAGGCCAGCCTGGTCTATAGAGCCCTGGCTGTTCCAGAATAGCCAGGGTTATCACATATTAGACAGAGGAGCCTTTTGTTGGTAAATTTGGAGGAAGCAGGCTGAGCAAGACATGATAGCAAGCCATTAAGCAGAATTCCTCCACAGAGTCTGCTCCAGAGCCCCCTTGAGTTCCTGTACCAACCTCACTGATGGACTCGGTGTGGAAGTGCAAATCAAGTAAACCCTTTCCTCCCCAAGTTGATTTTCATCATGGTATTTATCATAGCATAGAAAGGAAACTAGAAGACCTGTCTTCTGCTGTAACTACAAAGTGTTAGGGCAGTCCAGGGGCAAGTAGAACCCAGCAGCCAGGTGGACTCCTATAGTGATATCTAAGTATCTATGTCCAAATACGCGTGTGTGTGTGTGTGTGTGTGTGTGTGTGTGTGTGTGTGTGATCAAATCATCAAACATAGATGAAAGAAGAATACACACAACTAAAGGCAAAAAAGAATCACTTCAAATACAAACCACATCAGAAATCATAAAGCTTTCATTGAAAACTATGCAATTCTATTCAACAATTGATGTGATTAATTTTAAAATAAAATAAAACCAGCTATGGTGGTACATACCTATAGTCCAGCACAGATACCTGAAGCAGGAGAATTTTGAGTTCCAGACCAGCCTAGATTACAGAAATAGTTCCTGTCTAGAAAATACACACATGCGCGCGCGCGCACACACACACACACACACACACACACACACACATACCACATACATACACAATTAAAATTGACACCAAAAGTTCTAGAAGATCTAATATGTTTGATGGGAGAAATCCAGAAACATGGACAGCTCTTAAGCTGTTCTTGCCAACTTAAGCAAAAACTGACTAAAACCAATTAGAATCATCCCTCAGTGTCCTTAGGACAAAAACTCCCATGCATACAAAAGTAGGAGGATGCTCTAGTCCTTGTATAAAGTGGTGTGGTATTTGGCATAACCCCCAAATACCTTCTCATTTATATTATACCATCTGTGGGTTATTTATAGTGTAAATGATATGTGCTTGCTATATTGTACTAACAATGGAATAACTACAAGAAGAATAGCTGCATATGTCAGTAAAGATGTGACTCTTGAAAATTTTGCATCCAATTGATTGAATGCAATGGTACACAAAGCAAGCTATGGAAAGCAAAAATCATAAGGCAATGTAGACATTACCTCAGGAATATATTAATGATCTCACCTGAAGTATTCTGTAAATGAAACCTTCTACCAGGGAAAATTGATGTTTTTGGTCCTTTCTATGGATACTGGGAAGGCTTTGACAGAAAGATATCATCTTGAATTTTTCAGACAGCAGTACTAGTTGAGAGGATACATGTATAATTTTTATTATGATGAAGAAAATACATGTCTTCATACAAGTAAAGTTGTGCATCATTAAAACATCCATTGACATCAGGAACAAGACACGTATGCCAACAAGCCACTTACTGTTCTCAAGTGCAATTCAATAGAAAATAAAATAAAGATATTGGGAAGAATGAGTTAAAGGAAAACCTTAGAAACAAAACTATCACCATTCTGATGACTAATTATTTGACATTAACATACAAAACCCAACCACTGTCCTATATATTTGGCTAAAACAAACAAACAAACAAACACACAAAAAATGCCAAATGAAAATGGTAACCAACTGGTAAGATAGCCAGAAATGAACAGCAAGGAATGCATAGGCTTTTTTCTGATAAGTTGACGGCTGTAATACTATATTTGAGTAGAAGCTGACAGGAAGCTGGGTACTTCCCTAACAGGAAGATCAGCTGTGTGAATCCATCATGACCCCAGTTCGTGACACAGAGAATAAGAGGGAGGAATCAGAAAATAGTATCCACTTAAAAATATTGATAATACCAAAAAAAAGCTTTGGAAATCAACAGCATTGAGACAGATTAATTAATGTAACAGAAAAGCACTTTGAGAAGCACAGTTTACACAGAAGGTGACAATCTGAACAGTGTGGAGTCTCACTGCATTACAGCAATGTCTGTGTACCAGTGACCACTCTTGGAGATAAACAACTAAACCTTTATCTATATTTCCCATAATGAATCTTATCTTAAAGAATAAAAAGTTATAAAGGTGAATAAGTGGAAATGCTAAGTTTTAGAAGGAAAATATGACTAATTTACTTGTAATTTCAACATGGGAAAGCCTCTTCAAACCTAGAGGGCAATCATGTTCTACAAAGGAAAACATAAATAGACTAACAACACAGTGTTTTAAACTTTCTAATATAAACATGCAGTCGATGGACACCATAAAAATCAAATGACAAAGTTAAAAGAATAAAAAAAACTGAAATTTGTATTAAAGATATAAATATTATAAAACTGAAATTACCAAAATATATTTACAAAAACTTCAGCCTCGCTTGCTCATGGTAAAACGAACTAAAATCAGAATGGTTTTGCCTCATCATTTTTACCCGTCAGATCAGGAAGGGAAAAATTAAAATTTGAAAATATTTCACAGCAGAAAGCTGAGAATCTGGCCCTTTAACTTCTGATAGGCGTATCCACTGACCAGTTCATGGAGGACCATCTGGATGGACTTATCTACAGTCTCACATAGTCTTAGATCCAGCAGTTCCATTTCTAAACTGGAATTTATACACAAAAACTTTGGCAAAGTATGCACCAAAATGCTAACTATAGACTTGTGTATAAAAATAAAACTTGGAAATGTTGCAGCTACGTGTTCATCACTAAAAGGCTGACCCAAAAAATTATAAGCCACCAATGGAGTAAAACTCTAAGCAGCTATTAAGAGGAATGAGGTAGACCTTTAGACCATTATGGAAAGCTCTCTAGGACAAAAGACTAGGTGCCTAGCACCTTTCAAGCATGAGTTCTAGGAAAGCAACAACTAAGTCTCTCCATGTTCTCCTCCTCTCTTCATTCTCATCTTTCCTTTCTTTTTCTCCAAAACTGTCCCTAGGGAGAAATGGAAGCAAGGAGAGACTATTCTGAACCATACGCAACTGTGAGCTCAGCTATTCCTCATCGTTATCTTTATAATGACATTAATTACTCAGATAGTCAAGGCAATGGCTAGGGTTCAATTTTTAACAGTAAGACACAAAGTCTGGTCTTTAGGTATCAAAACATATCTATTTGTTTCTAGTTATTTTAATCAAAAAGCATAATACCAGCAAAATACTTTATACCATTTGTTGATACTGTATGTAACAGATGCATGCTGGGAATGGCCCTGCTCCAGATGGTGGGTGCTAAAGTCAAGTCTCCAGATTTATTCATGTCACTCTGCACTATCTCCTCTCTTCTACCAAGCACACACACACACACACACACACACACACACACGCACGCGCATGTACACTCACTCACTCATATACATACATACATACAGAGAGAGAGAGAGAGAGAGAGAGAGAGGGAGAGAGAGAGAGAGAGAGAGAGAGAGAGAGAGAGAGAGAGAGTATATGCATATCCCCACATACACACAGGATACCACCAAGCCTTCATCTTCCTATAGTGAAATTAATGGTTGGGAAAATGTGAATTTTTGTTTGTTTGCTTTTTATTATTTTGAGAAATCTAACCTCTCATGATTTCATTTTTGGAGCCAGAAGTTTAAATTTTCTGGAAGCTTCAGAAGCTTGATGGGGTTTTAATCCTCAAGAAGTTCAACCACACTTATCAAACAGGAAGTTTTTCTTGCTGAAAAATCCTCTCACCTCATTCACAAATAAAGATGTAAAGTGCAAACAGACTGGTATGAGCTATACAGCCAGAAGGACCCTTGCTCAGAAGAAAAAAAAAACATACAAACAACATCACCCCCACCCCCATCTCCAGTGAATCCATGCACTGACCCGGAGTGAGCATTGCATTTAAAGCCATGGGAAGGCAGATCCTCAGAAGCCAAATCCTGATGCTACTAGCTACTAGTTTTGTATCTAGATGACTGATCAGCGACATGATGTCTCCACAGCTCCTGTCACACAGAAGCCCAGAGGAGACTAAACTGCTTCTCTCTAGCCCCCACATGGGGAAAAAACCATAGGGTATGTGTACTTAGTGTGCAGCAGTACAGATGCAAAAACTTCTAAGACTTGTGAAGTCTGGCATGCAGAGCAACTAACACGCTTTTATTTTCAACACGCATGCGCGCGCGCGCACACACACACACACACACACACACACACAAAGTTTAGGTAAGCTTCAGCTACTCCTTAGTTAACACTCTGAACTCTATTTGCCCTTCAGGTTTTGTACAAACAAATTCACTTAACTCCTCAGGACATGGAAGCAGCATAAAGCTTGGGGGTCATCTGAGATCTAGGGGGCCAAGGCCTCAGCACGATTTTGGCTAGGGTGAGTCCTAGTTTTGAACTGACACAACCTGTGTGATAACTTAATTGTCAGGACAAATCTACAGAAATTAGCTTGCTCAAAACATCATTTAGAAGGGCAACTTTCTCCCTGGTATAAAGTTGTCGTAGAGAAAGCAGAGATAGATGACAGATGTGAGTTGAATCACAGAAAAACTAGCAGAGAAGTTTGTAGTTTGAATTTGTATTTGCCTTTCTTTCACAAGGCAATTGTTGAAATGGATCCAGTGGGAACTGCTATACATTGGCTTCAGCCTGGGTCTGTGCATGGCAAAGGCAGACAGCAGATTCTTGTATGAGCCCATGACAAGGGGCATGCAGGCATATACCACCAACTGGTCAGGCCTCTACTGGGATACTAGAGCCACTCAGACTTACCCGGCAGGGCTATCCAGAATGGGCAAATGACCACTTAATACCCCTGCTGAGGACAAGGATATGTCAGTGATAAGTGCAAGCAGAGTAAACAGAAGGTTGCTGAGATCTTTTTAGTTAAAGTAACTAGGAAACTAAGTCTCAAGACTGACAGCTACAGGGATACCTCAGAGTCCTTCCATTTATCACATTGCAGAGTTAGGACCCCAATTCTCATCCCCCAGATTCTCTTCTTATCTGTGCATTTCCTACATAATAATATTAAGCAAAGTCTTTGGACACAGCCTCCACAAAGTTTGGGGCTGACATGAGGATGCCGATGGTGCAGATGATGGTAAAGACCGAAAAGGCCATGAGGCACAAGCGGTCCACCACACAGGCTGCAAACTTCCACTCACTGCAGATCACCTCACTTTCATCCTGACAGCGGAAGCGGTTGGCGATATAGCGGACCTCCTCCAGGATCTTGGCCAGGTCAGGGTCCCCATCAGAGGGGTGTGTACCATGCATGAGGTGCTCATCATGTGTTGGGGAGCAGGCCAAACGGCCACACACGACCCCAGAGTCTGGAGTTGGGGCACAATGCATGCCCTCCAGGCCTCGGAAGCCAATGTAGAGCAGGTTGCCATTGCTGGTGGGTGGTCCAGCACCTGCGTTCAGCTCCACACTGGCCAGGCTGCAGCGTCGAGGCTTGTGCTGACAAGCTGGTCGCACCTTGTCCTCTCCAGGCCTCTTCATGCGCAGAAACCATGCACACCAGTTCAGAAGAATAATCCTGGTCTGCAAAGACAAGAGGATGTCAAGAGCACCTCAGAGTTGTGTATCAGATGAGCTCCCACAGCAATGTGACCCCACAGTGAAAGACCTGCTTTATAGATTGTAGGGAAAACAGGCCCCTGTCTTCTCACTGATTTTATACAGCAAATCAGTAAGGAAACCTGGCAAGAGTGGAGTCAAATGTGAAGTGAGAATATGACCTATGTAGATTTATCACTGGGGGAACAAACTGAAGTTTCCTCAGGATAGACATACTGTACTCTCTGTTGAGGGAAAAAGGCAGCTGGTTGGGTAACGATGTCTGAGATGTGTATACAGGAAATGCCATTTCTTTTCCAAGTCTTCCTTTTTTTACTTCTAGAGACCTGGGGATCTAATTGCCTAGCTCCCAAACAGGCTGTAAGCTCCCTTGTAAGGTCACTACAAGCTAAGAGAGGCTCTGAAATATGTCAGACTCCTAGCTTACAGCAACTTCAGGGTTCTAGCTTCACATAACTACATCGCTTGTGAGTAAATTTGTATCTTTGCAAAGTTGGTTTTAAAGGTTGTGCCAAAATTACCAAGAGAATCATTGAGAAACAGAAAATGAGGGTGATAGTCTTTAATTTGTTTCCAGGAGTTGCGAGGACATGTACTCCCTGGGTGTCAGGCTGTTGAAGGCCAAAACATGAAATAACTTGTTTATGTAAATGGTCGGTTGACCTCAGAGTCCTATTATCAAAACAGATGGGACATTAATACGGAAGGAAGTTTAGGTGTTTCTAACCCAACTTATTAGGCTATGATGATGAGCAAGTATGCTGGAAAGACAGCAGGTGCTAGCACACGTCCTATGAATAATGCAGGCTATGAAGGCTCCCAGACAGCAGCGCCCCCTGCTGGTGTGCACATATTAAGTGTACAAGTGAATGAGTTTAAGGGTTGCCTAAAACAAACAAACAAAAACCTCATTCTTATATAAATTAATTTTAAAAGGCTGAGGGCTGTAGTTGGGTATTAGAATCCTAGTTTATCAGTCTGGCCCTTAGAGTTTATAAATGTACAATGTCTGATGCACAAACAGTGAAAAGTTACTCTGGGAGTTTATAGTTGTTTTTATTTTGAGGCAGCCAGTCTGAACAAAGAAGATGCGTGAAGACAGTCTCAGTGGGTAAACAGTGGGCCTTGTCCTAAACCACCTGGATACACACTTCATGCTCATCTTGTCATGACCATAGGAAAATGTCCCCAAACTCTAATCTGTAGCAAAAGATCCAAGTTGGGAAGTTCATGTCTGTAGACCTTGACTCTTTGGCAGTCATTTTTACAGCATCTTATCAAAAATGGCAAACATCAGGTCTGTAGATAAGGAGCAAGAGGCACACGAAAATGTCAAGCTTAGGCTCCTCACAAGTGGGCAACCTGTCACAGCCTTACACTTGCAGTGGCAGACTGAACTGAGGGAAACCCATGGCTTTACGGATATTTCAAGATTAAGAAGAAGCAGAGGCTACCTTCTCATGAGCCTGAATCTAGCTCAGTCATTCAGAAGACATGAAATGAGAATAGAGTCCCCATTTTACAGATAAACTGAGACTCAAAGAAGACATTGAATTGGATCAAGGTCAACCCCTTATGGTGTCAAGACTGCTGCAAACCTCATCTACAAAGGTACCCCAGGTTCTCTTCAGAACTCCTATCTCTTATCCCAACCTTTAGAAGACCTTAGAAGACTGGTGTTACATCTCAAAAGAGGCTGTCAAACTATATGTGAACCTGAATCCAGAGGCAACTGTGTACATGAGAGCTTGAGTAGGGTTGGGCACCTCTCCTGCCACAAGGGGGTCTGTGTGCCATCTGAGATGCATCTGCAACTAGTATGATCTGTAACACCAAGTCTGTTTTGAATTCCTCGGGCCAAATCATTAGCTTTCAAGGACAGCACATCTCCAAATGTGGAATTATTCTGTCAGTACTTATCAAGCCGTGCCCATGACCTCTTCTGTTAGCCTACAGTTTTGTTGGTACTTGTGCAAATGTCACATAATGCCATCACACCCAGCAGTATCTTCTTCATAATAACAACAAATCATAATAAGAGTCCCCTGGAGACTGTTTATATTTCAAAGACACATAGAATGAATGAAGAATGTTGCATGCTTTAGAAAATGAGACATATACACTTATGTTTTACTTGCAGCCAATTGGTTTTAACGGCCTTTTATTTCTGAGAGGCTTGTAATAGACAAATGCTCTTAATTAAGATTCTAGGAGAATAAAGTGGTACCAATTTCATTAAAAATGGTTTTGTGTCTCTGTGTTTCACTTCCTTTATCTTCACACCAGCCAAAATACTTTAAGAAATAACTATGAGTGTATTTTTTTGTGTTAGCATAAGCACTAAAGAAAAAATAGAGAATTCATTAAAATGGTTATCAACATTTGTGGTTACAAAGGATGGGAGTAAAATGGGAGGCAAATTTCCTTATGTCTAGTGTGGATTTTACTCTTGCTTTTGAAACAGGTAGTGTGTAATCTGTTTCAAATGACTGGATAGACAGAAAGACACGTAAGTAATAGCCTAGCTTAGTTTGCCCTAGTAATAAGTACATAATAAGTAATAGTATTACATAAGTAATAGCCTAGCTTAATTTGCCCTAGTGAATCACAATACTAAGAAAGAGGAGAATATAGGTGAATGTACCCCAGCTCTGTACACTAACTTCTAAAACAAGACTCCTGGACTACAGCAATGGCATTTGAGACAGACGCACTGAAGTTGAGCACATGCTACAGCTGGTACTATGAACTTTATGTGGGATTTTATTATGTATATAAGGCAAGTAGAATGAATAAAAGGAGAAATAGTACTTTTACGAGGCCACTGGAAAATAAAAAGTTCCCTTTCCCAAGTTAGGCCACTGTAAGCTATTGCACAATGATTGTATTCAAAACACTGGAAGCTCTTTGCTCTACTAAATGCATTTTTTGCTATATGCTGTGTTTGCCACGTGGTTGACTTCTAGATTTCTTTTTGGATTTGAGTGCTATTGAATGGGTCTTTAGATAGGGGATGGAGAGGGCTGTACTTATGTTTAGACAGAAAGGCAAGAGATATCTGCAAGGCTCACCATTGTCGGGGGTTAGGGCACCTCCTTTCTACCTTAGGTTACATTCTGGCAAGGTGGGGAAAGTCTGGGCTTAGACCAAGCCCTAGTCAATGTGTCTGGGTGTAAGCTTCAGATACTGCATTCTAAAGATGGTGTGGCAAGTGAGTATCAGAAGCCAACAGTGCTGATCTGATGCTTGCAGGCATAGGAAGTGATGATGTACCCTGGGCTAAGATCTCATCCATTTCCTTTGGGTCTCTGTCTGTTATCCACTGGGAACTATCCATGTTATATCATGAGCTTGGGTAGAAACTTGGCCCTCTGCAGCACTGGTTCTAATAAGTACACACTGAAAAAAAAACCCTAGGAAAAAGAAAACCTGAATGTGTACTTGAACATGTACAGATAATTTTCTTATAGCATTCCCTAAACAACATAGCATAAGAACTACTGGAATGGCACTTACACATGAGGAAGATGTGTAAACATTCGGAGAGAATCCGTAGTACACTGGAGAATGTGTTACAGGTTTGTGTAAGTACTACACTGTTTCTACCAGGAGCAGGGACACTTTCAGACTTCTCTGTTGCCAAGAGTCCTGAAGTCAGTGCCCTGCAGGATACCGAGAAACACTCATTCTGCTTCTCATTCTTTTCACTCCTCAGTCTACTGTGAAGCTCCAGCCATGTGCTTCATGGCCACTCTCCTAGTTCCTTCAACTGCTACAAAGTATTCCTCAGTGGGAGAGCATTTAAAGAGCAATGCTAGCAAGATATAGAAGCAGCCAGTGTGGAGTCCTGATCTGGCATGTCAGTGTGAAACACTGCCACTCTTCTGCATCATCCTCAAAGACGTACAGAGGAGTGGAGTCTGTTTAGGGGCAACTAGACAATCCCCTCAGGGAGAGCTGTACCTCCACAGGGGCAAAAAGACATACCCACTTAGGCATTTTGCCACCATCAGGGTCATGGTGGTGATATCGCAGCACAATCACTGTCACCACCACAGAGAGGCCCACGATGATCATGGTGCTGGCGAAGTACTGTGCTGTAGAGAGAGCAGAAGCAGTGTGAACCCTGGAGCCCCAGCAGAACCTGCTGGGATGATGGTTTCCTATCATATTCATACAGTGTGGTCATACTAAAAACAGGCTACAGTCTAATAACCACACTTCTAGTGGGAAAGGAACAGATAGCCTAGACCTCAAAGACTTCAGTCCCCACCACAAATCGAAAGTGGCAACATTCCTATTGAAGCCTAAAAGTCCCTGGCAGCATACAGTTCCCATCCACATGGCACCCTGACTCGGAACTGAGTGCTGAATACAGCAATGAGACTCAAAACCTAACCTGGACACAGTGTCTTTACACGATCCTCTTTGTTTTCATCTAGGAAACTAAACAGATATGGGGGTCATCCTATTTCTGTCCCTTATCCCTTAGCAGAAACACCTATCTCAGATAAAAACATATTTACTCTACTTCCATCTCTCTAAACATTTATTTAATAAACTGATACCAAGTGATCTCAGGAGACAGTAGCTAACAATTAGAATACGTGACTTGTCCCATAATAATAAAAGATTAGTTAAAAAACAATATCCAGGTAAAATAATCAATCTCTAAGTTTAAAGTCTTTGGCTGTAGAGCAGAAAGTATGAGTGGGAGGAATATAGGAGGAAGGGGCATTCCAGCATGCGTGCACACACACACACACTCACACACACACACACACACTCATACACACACACTCACACACACACTCATACACACACACATACACACACACATTCACACACACACACTCATACATACTCACACACACTCATACACACATACACACACTCACACACACACTCATACACACCCATACACACACTCATACACACACACTCATACACACCCATACACACACTCATACACACACACACACACACACACACACACACACACACACACCATACCACTACCACCACAGATATCCCTCTCTCTTTTTAAAACATGGGTCATGCTTCTGGCTAGTCTTGAACTTCTGAATCCTCTAATCCTTCTGCCTCAATGTCACAAATACAGAGATGACAGTTACACACTACCACTCATTGTCATTTCTTCAGATTAAAGGCAAGCCACAAATTTGGACATCTCTTTCCTATCTCTCTTTCTTTGGTCTAGGTATTGGTCACGATGTTTTGCAATAGTTACAGCAAGTCTTGTGCCCACAGCAGAGAACAGAGGATAGAATAAATCTCCAGAGCCTTGAAGGATATGTTTCTCCTCCATTTACCTGCTGGGAAATCCTAGACATACTTGAGCCCTTGCCTTACCTATCAAGGGCACGGAATCAGATGTTGCTGGCATGATCTCAGCCACAAGTAGCATGAAGACAGTCAGAGACAGTAAGACAGTTATTCCTGAAACAAAAATGTGAAGAGTTCCTTACACAGAAGAGAAAACTAGGTTGAAATCCCATCTCACAGGAGCTCACACAGGTAGTTTCAAAGCACTAGTTAGGTTGCCAGTGCTATATCATAAGTCCCATGTTTTGTGTATATACAGGCATATGCAGTTTTCTGGGAACAGTTCGTGTCACCTCCCGGAACCCAAAGGGACCTCAAAAAGAGACAAATTTAGAAATCACAACTTTGAGAGAATCAAGCAGCATCATTACTTCTCAAGGTCTTTACTGCATTAATACTGAGAAGCAGTTTAACACAGCAGGATCAGGAAACCATGTGGCCAGAAGACTTGGTTTCATTCAGGTCTTGACTCTGCAGCTTAATTAGCTGTGTGACCTTGGGTAAGATATTTAACATTCTAAGCCTTATGCTAAGAAGATAGAAAACTTGTGAAAGCTTTGTTCAACACATTAAATATGTATTTATTTAGTAATTTTGTGATATAAGAAGCTCCTTTTACCTTTTAACACCCACATTTTATATCTTCACAGTGAATCATAACAAACTGCATTCTTATGTAATGTGTACAGTAATTTACAGATGCAAGCTGATATTAAGTTAATGTGTCTACCATCTGTACTGGAGGCTGGTTAACCGCCGCTGAGGAGTAAGGTGGGTGGCAATGGGGGAGAAAGCTAGCCCATCAGGGTAGAATTGATCTGACCACTCGCTATATCCTGTCTTCTTCATAAGACCATGGAATTCCTGGATCCTGCCAGACTCTCAGGAAGATATTCTGTCTCCTTTACAGCCAGAGCCAGGAGTTTATGATGTTGTGAGGCTAGTCCTGGCACACAGGTCCATGGATAGTAGGTCACAAGGAACTCCTGCATGACCCATAATGTCCTGTAGAGCCAGCCTCAAAGAAAAAATGCTATAGACACTTACCAAGAGAAATTTTCTCTCCAGAGTCTGCAGGCAGCAAGAATACCAGCAGAGCCAGGGCTGAAATGAGCACACAAGGGATGAGCAGGTTGAGGCCATAGTAGAGCGTCCTACGGCGCATGGTTACTGTGTAGGTGACATCTGGGTATGGCTCTTTGCAACATTCATAGAACTTCTCATTCCTTTTGCCAGGGATCCCTGCAAGGGGTGCCAGAGAAAGGAAGGAGGTCATCAGGTCATCAGAAGACACAATTCTCTCTCTCTCTCTCTCTCTCTCTCTCTCTCTCTCTCTCTCTCTCCCTCTCTCCAAGTGTGCAAGTGTGTACTACACAGGAGCACAGCTCTTTAAAAAATGGGTAATGGGTGTTTGAACAAACCCTTACTGGTATTCTATAGCTATTTAAAGGTATCTCAGTGACAGTCAAACAAACTGACAGATATTCTTTTGATGCATTAGAAATACTTACACAATGTCAATTTTATAGCATTACAAATGCAATTATAAGCAGGTGCCACAGAATAGTGTTTCTGTCAAAGACGGAAGAAAAGCATCCATACTATCAGACTAGAATGGATCCCGTGAGCACAAAAAAAAAAAAAAAAAAAAAAAATCTGCACCATCACTGCTAGTTTAACATTGTATCATTTGCTGATTCTGTAGCTGGCTTACTTTGTGTACTGTAAGTGAATTCTGTCATGTTCACACAGTAAAACTGCATAATGACATTTTTCAGAATGTATACCTGATGTTAAGTGACTCATAATAATATTGGTTTGGATTTTGAAAAAGTGCAATATAGGTTCCTATTAATAAAAATAAATGTCAAAATGGCTTTAGAGAGAAAAAATGTCTAATTATTTTCTAAGACTTAGAGATTTGACAACGGAGGGTGGGGGGGGCTGTGTGTGTATGTAAAGTGCCATGCAGGCAGCATGTCAGGAAGTGTGTCTGCTAGAAGGAATCTCACATTATTTTAGAAGATTAAAAATACTAGAGTGACCAGTTTGCTCCCTGGCCTAGACAGGCCAATGGATTTAGGAAATTTACAAGCACCATTTTCCAACTACTTGACTCACCCTTTGCAGGTGAGTCACTCCCACCCCATGCTAAACTGCAATACTCACACATTCTTTGCTTTAAAATCCAAAACCCATCCCCTCTCAGCAGAGTACTGACTTGATGTCTAGTCAGACTTGTGTCTTCCAATGTGAAATTTTGTCCTGTGCCCAAACACTACTGTTTGTTCGTTTGACTGAGCCCCACGTGTGATTTTCTTCATTTACTCCATCACTGCAATGTGCAGTCCAACCATAACATAGGATTAGAATGGGTCCCACGAGCGCTCAAAACCTGCACCAGTAGTGCTACTTTAACAGGCCCCACCATGGCTGTTTGCTGCATTCGCTAATTGTTTTCTGCTTCTCGTTCTGGAGCTCTCAGGACATGATGGAAGAGACTGCCAAGTGTAGTAAATGAAACAAACAGTGAAAAATCCCCGAGTTCTTCAGCTCACACAGGCAGAAAGGCACCTTTCTTCAGGGATACGACATCTTGGTCTCTGCTGACCTTACCCATGAGATCCCATTCTCCATTGGGGATATAGCTGCTGATATCTGCCTCTTGCATCTGCAGGTCCAACGACCACCCTCCATAGGACCAGGACCCAAACTTCAGCTTGCACTGCTGCACATCAAAAGGGAACCAGCGTACATCAATGTAGCAGGAGCTCTTGAATATGCCTGTGCGAGCATGGGAAATGATCAGATGGGAAATGATCAAAGGATTGAAATGGAGCCAACTGAAACAGGCTCAAAATACAGAGCAGCTCCTAAAGTCTGCCCAACACCACAAACTCTTGCTACACCTATTAAGGACAAACTGGGGTGCTTCTACACCCTCGATTTTTTTCTTTTGCAAAAATCTCTAGAGCAGCTTTTTCATTGCCTTTTCAAATTAAAACACAGTGCTAGCCTCTGTTATAGGAGGCTTTTCTCATGGAATTGTGCAAATTATTCATTATAAACTTTATTTGCCATGGGCACATTCAGACTCTAAGCAATATGAGAGAAAGAAAGAACATCATAAATCTCAAAGAAATTGATATAGATAATAAAGAACTTAGAGGTGGGAAGTGGGGAGAGGCTGTTGTTTTTAAGTAAGACATCAAGAAAACATTTAGTTATTTGATTATATATATACATATATATACATATATATATATATATATATATATACATATACACACATATATTTGTAATAAATGGGATAAATATGTGCAAAATTAAAAAAGAGAGGGAGTTTAGATGCAAAGGAAGATTCTATTGAAAGAAGCTAGAGTTCATAGAAGTAGATTTCCCAGAACGTCATAGGGAGAAGACATAATAAATCTAGTCCAGTTTTTTTTATGGCATGTGCTCTTGCCTGCCCTCAGTTGACTGGATTGTGCTAGAAGGCACATACGGCTGAGATGCCCCAGTGCTAGTGGGGGAAAGAACAACACATTTCACATTTTTTGACTGAATTAAAAGACTGAATGGAAGAGGGAACTAATGAGTCATACACACGGAAGCTCCACTACACACCTGTTCCTGAGATAACATAATGAACTGTCCCTTTAAATATTATTTAGAATCTCAGATACTTGGAGAAATGAGTCAGGAGGATGACAAGTTCAAGACCATCCCAGGCAACTCAGTGATGGCCTGTCTCAAAATAAAAAGGCAAAAAGGTTAGGGATATAGCTCAGCAGTATACTACCTACTTTGTATAAGGCTCAAAATTCGATCTGCAATACTATACTCTATATATCACATACATATGAATTACAGAATTACTTCAGATGCTCACATGAGCTTTGAAAGTCACTACTGGTATTCCCCTACCATTAGTGGGCTGAATTTTCCCTAATCTAAACTGTATTTGATCCACTTCTATAAAAAGGACTCAAGAAGAAGATGGAAAGAATCCAAAGGTTGTCGGAGGATTGCAACAAGATCAGTTAACTGCTGTGAACATGTCAGGGATGACGGGAACACTCTAAAAATGGAACGATTGTGGTGATCCTCTCACCTCAAATGTATAATATGTAAATTCTACTCCCATCTACCTGTCTAAAAAAATAAACACATGGATGGTTCAGTGGTTAAGAACACAGGCTGCCCTTTTGGAGGACCCAGGTTCAATTCCCAGCACTCACACGATGGCTCACAATGGTAACTCACTGGTTACTCAATTTAAAGCATGATGGAAGGCATCACACAGCCCGGCATGCAAGGTGCTTGCAGTGCAGAGGAAGGGCTGGGGTAGGCAAGCAGATGATTTAAGACAGAAAGCCCGAGAAGCAACACTTCTTTAATCAATATAAACACCAGCGAGAGGGATCTGTCTCTGCTACATTCAATCCCTTATTCACTCATTTATTGACAGGCAGCCACCTGCAGCTGAGGAGTGATGGATTATAAGGTGAGCAAACACAGATTCTGTCTATAGAATTCTTATCATCTGCTAACAGGAAGAAGATTGTAAACAATAGGCAAAGTCAGCTTTGCTATGCTTGGAGACAAGGAGGGGCCGAATGCTAGAAAAGGGTGTGGCAGGCATTCCCGTGTAGTTATGAGACATTGTATATTCAGGGTTGCATGTGTTGAGAGGGTGTTAGTGTGTTTCCAGTATAGTGGTAACAGTGTAGCACTTGGGTTACAGATTTGTTATAAGCAGTTACAATGAGGAAGATAATACTTGAAAATCTGCTAACAAATCAAAGGATAAGGTGAAAAAAATTAATCCCTATATGCTAAAACACACCTAGAATGTGTGTCAGAGGGCAGCAGTTTCCCAGGCTATGGTCTGCTCAGTGAGCATTCTGGGATCCTGTGAGTCCCACAGTAATGACAGGCAGGGAGACAAATCAACCCCATAAAGCTCTTTACCACCAGGAGGTTAAGAAGGAGAAAAGAAATGAGTTGACAAGTCACCAGTGGGTGCTCCTTTGAGAGCACCAGGCCTTGCATCTATCTTGTGAGCAGTCTTGAGTGCATGAACCCAAGATGTGAACCTGGACTGTCCACCATCTTCTGAGCGCTGCAATACCTCTCAAGTTACTGTGCCAACTGGGAAGAAATGGAGAAAGGCCTGCCTATCATGTTTATGGGCATAAAGAAGAGTGTGAATTAACATTAGTAAAAACACAACAGACTCTGTCAAAGACATTCTGAAATGTAATGTCAATATCTTACAGATATGATACCCAGAGTGAGTTGAAGAGACATGTGAGAAAGTTCTGATGGGAAGGGAGGGGAGAGTGGGAATTCAGCATGGAGCTAGTCCTCCTCTCAGAAGAGGAGCCAGTCCTCCCCTCAGGTGGTCAGTCCTTGGGACTGATACACATAGGTTCGTAAATCTTCTCACTGGAAGGAATCCAAGATCTTACCTGGAGGGAGATACTGGCAGTGCCCAGAAGCATTCACCAAGACATTGGTGTGGAATGTAGCATCAAAGCGTTCATCAGCACTAGAAATAGAAAAACGATCCATGAGTCAGCACCTCCAGGCAGTGAGTTTCTCAGTGTCCTTAGAGTTGTGCTTAACAGTCAGAAGAGTAGCAACTTTTTGAAGGGTTCCTGCTAGTAGCTGGACAATCTCACACCTGCCTGGGAGAGCAACTGTGGCTTACCTGGAAGGTCTTCTCATAGAAGAGTCAATGTCCTCTTCCATCTCATAAGAATTGTGATGTTGGGGTTTCCTTTTTGTTGCTGTGATTAAAGTACTCTGACAAAAGCAACTTAGAGAATAAAAGTAGATTTTGGCTCACAATTGTAGGTTATAGGAAAGTCAAGGCAAGAATTTGAAGTCTTGTGTGCACAGTCAAGAGCAGAGAGAATAAACACGTGCATCCCTATTTGCTTTCTTTCTCAGGGAGCTTTCTTCTGTCTTACCCTGTTCAGGATTCCCTGCCATTGTGTAATACTATTCCTGGGGAGACGTGAACAAATATCTACTCATCCTAGATAAGGGGCCCAGGACAGACTAAAGTAAGGATACCACCGAAATCCAATTCAATGAACTAGTAAGTTTTTTGGGGGGAGGCTATTTAAAGGAATATCGGTAAGGGGCTACTTACAGGTGCAGAAATGACTCAAGATATTTACACCATTAAAATCTACTCCAGAATTAGCGATAGCTTCCAGTCTCTGGAATGGGATTCACACTTGACTAGTGTTAACAACAACAACAAATTTTTTTTTTAAATGATTAAAACCATAGGTGCAGGATCTGGGTACCAGCAGGCCCCGGGTACCAGCAGGCCCCAGAGCTTCCAGGCAACAGTGGTGACAGATGGTGGGAGAATGGCAAATTAAGACTTTTACATGGTCTGTCCTTGGGACTGATACACATGAATACACCCCAACTTTCTTCCCTATATTTAAACTTCCTACAGGCAGGAGTTATGATTGGAATAACGAAAACACACACATACCAGGAAGATAAAGCAATTTTTAGAACTAATAGCTGACGCCAATAATTTCTTAACTTTCCTACATTTTTGTGTTTTGAGATCTGAGACCTCAATGACCATGCAGAGGTTTCCCTTTTGAGATCAGGCATCTCCTAGAGAGTGAGCACGTGTCTTAGTTTGCTTACTGTTGCGATGATAAATACCATGACCAACATCAACTTAAGGAGGACAGGGTTTATGTGGTTTGTAGGTTACAGCCTATCATCGATGGAAGCCAAAGCAGGAACTTAAGGCAGGAATCTGGAGCCAGGATTGAAGCAGAGACCACAGAGTAATGCTGCTTGCTTACTTCCCATGGCTTTCTTAGCTTGCTTTCTTATACAACCATGTGCCCAAAAGTAGTGTCTTAGTTAGGGTTACTATTGCTGTGTCCTTAAAACTCCACCCTTTATGTAAATAAAAATAAATTGCCTGAAGAAGACACCAGCAGGGATGGGGAGATATTTCATTGGGCTCATGAAGACCCCAGTACCGTCAGAAAAAGTCAGGTACAGCTGCTCACACCTGTAACTACAGCTCCGGTGTTCAGAGACAGCTGGATTCCCAGAGCTCTGTCAGCCAGCATAGGCAAAACGTGAGCTTCCAGCTCAGTGAAAGAACCAGTCACAAGGCAGTAAGGTGGATAGTGACAGAGTAAAGTACTGGGTGTCTTACTTGGCCTCTGCGAGCTTATACATACACACACACACACACACACACACACACACACACACACACACACAGTCTCTAAATAAATAAATACATAGAAAACCCAGGCATCCAGTCAAGGTGTTGGCTACACATAGCAAAGTCCTGCTCAATTTGACAACCAAGGTCCCCAACTGGGACTGCCCATACAGACAGCACCCCAGGCAGTCTGCTCTATGCCTGTGGTACCTCAGTGGAAAACTCAAGAGTCACAAGGCACCAATGATCCATCTTCCCCGGGAGCCACACAATCACCAGTAAGTATTTAAAACATTTAGTAATAAAAGAGAGTGAAAAGGGGAAACTTCCAATGAAAAAGATTAAAAAATTACTTTAAAAAAAAAAAAGCAATATCCTCTCCAAATTCAAGAATATATTGTAACTGGGAAACAAACAGAAATTAAAGCTGTGGTTGATGAAGTAATTTTAAATGCATGGTGGGAGGTTCTGCTGGTAAGCATCGCAGAAGACAAGTGGACCAAAAATGATGAATGAATGCCACACAAAGGACAAGGCCAGCAGAGCCCACGTCATTGACAGGAAGACAAGAGCCAGAGTGGGAGGGAGAGAGCGACCAAAGAGGAAACCACACAAAGGAATTGTCTAAGCAGAAGGAAACCATTCAAGTGTGAAGGCAGAGAGGTATTTACATGAAGGCCAGAGAGCTAGAGTCCCACGCATCTGTCCTTGGGGAGCTTTAGAAAAAATGAGGGCTAAAAATGGATAGAGGGAGAGAGGGAGGGAAGAAACTTTTATACTCAACTGGGAAGGGAGAATAGGATCACTCTGATCCGCTATGTAGGTAGCTAGAATAGCTGGAGCCATACTGGACAGGTACACTCTGGGTTGGCAAGAGATGGGCATCAGAAGAAAGTGTGTTTAGAATGTAGGCAGTGTTTTGCTGTGTAACCTTGCCTACCCAGGAACTGTAAATCCTCCTGCCTCAGTCTCCCAAGTGCTATGACTACAGCTGTGCATTATACCAAGCCAAGACTGTGTATCTGATGAAAGACACATTTGTAAAATCTCCTAAGAAGCAATTCTTTTGTTACTGCCATGGCCATTGTTCTTATCAGTGTATTAAAAGAATTTCTCATTCTTTTTATTTAAAATATTACATCAAGAAAAAAATAAATTCCAGGGGAAAATGTACAAGACTTAAATATGAAACAAAAATATGTTGACGTTTAAAAGGAATGAGGGAAGCCATTCATCACAGATGGATTGGGACACATCCACCTCTTTACACCAAACTCCACAGGAGAAACAAAAGGTGGAAACACACTTGGCTACATCTGTACATGATTGTCAATGAGCCCCATTATAAATGGTGATTGGAAGGGACCGACTGACTGTCGTCCAGCTTCCACACTGACTCAGGAAGGTATTATGACTTTCCAGCTTTTTCTCTGAGACCCCAAGGCTCTTCAGAAGCACATCAGAATCTCAGAAACTGTTTATTTTCTATTTGTTGTATGAAAATGGATATAAAAACGAATCCACGTTCAAATGACTGAGTCTTAAGTTTTAGCTCTTCAAAGACAACCCATGTATTCGTGTGGCTCATTATTCTCCTTTCTGGGTGAGAAAAAATGTTAACAGGATCTTCTCTTCCCCCGAATGCACACCCATCTGAATCTCTTACACATGATTCACCACATAAACCTTCAGCCTGCCGTTGCCCTTTTAAAAAGTTCATGTTTGTGCCTACAGTTTCTCATAGAGAACCTCTGTTCTTACCAAGCTTGATGATCCACAACATCCACGCATGGCATCAGATGTGTACTTAAAGCCCAGAGGTTTTTTGTATATTTTAAGTTTGGGGTTTTCCTCTAACTGATTTTTATGTTTATAATAAATACCACCACAGGCATCTGTTAGATCCATGATTCAATTATGAAAAGAAGCAGTCACTAAAAGCTTTTCCTTCAAGTATTCAGATCAATTTAATTGAAGAGTTCTCAAGACCACAAGAGAAATGGGCTACAGACAAGATAAAAACACTGTTGCCAGTAGCAACAGCAAACCTGGGTGACTCCATGACTTCTGAGTGTTGCTCATCCAAACAGAGCACTGAGATGGACTGGACTGTAACACTGCAGCTGCCGTCCAACAGACCACTGTGTTCAAGGTAGCAGTTTCACGGTTCCGTCTTATGGGCAAATTGATTTCATCAATAAATGATACGAAAGTAAAGTTGTGAAGGAGATTTGTGCTAATACCACTTTATCTGTTCTGAACATTAAGGCTAGATAAAAGATGTTTGAAAAGAAAAAGCCTGTGGCAAAGCTCTGAGTTTAAAAATAGCTCCCTCCCCCTGCCTCTCTCTGAAACTCAAGTGTTCAGAGACAATCCTGGCCCTCAGTGGCTCTGAATCTGAACAGGTAACCACATGGCCCAGCCTTGTGCCAGTATAGCTGCCCCCATAGACACCAGAACACAATAGTAGGTGTGTAGGAATCATCACCCTCAAAGCTATTGATACTGATAACATTACAGGCCATCTCATGATAGTCTAAAGCAGTGGTTCTCAACCTTCCTAATGCTGCCACCTTTTAATATGGTTCCTCATGTTGTAGTGACTCCAACCATTAAATTACTTTCATTGCTACTTCATAACTATAATTTCACTACAATGAAAAATTATATGTAAATATTTTTAAAGACAGAGGTTTGCCAAAGGGGTCTTGACCCACAGATTGAGAACTGTTCTAAAGGGTCCCACTTCACTCTTTCCTCTGCCTTTGTTTGTACTGAAAAAAGTACAATCTACATCTCCCTCCCCCGCCCCCTGCCAATGACTCGGAACGCAGTGCCTGTGCATAGTTCTTGATGACCTCAGATCTGGTCCCATCGTCCCATCAAGAGCTGCCTTTCCAGGTTGGCTCAACTCTCCCCCAGCCAAGGAGGACATGAACCTGAACTTAGGTCTAGCCCCAAACAGTTATGTGGGGAAAGGGTCTTGGAAGCAAATTGAAGGTGCCCATGGGACTCCAAATTCTGTTTTCAGAGCCAGTAAAATTGTAAGAAAAGAGAATCTTCAGCACTTAGCTAGATAGCATAAGACAGGACTCATGGATCTCTCTGATGAACACCTCTCTTATGAATATCCCCTCAGCTCTGACAGACTGCCTGCTTCTGCATCAAAGAGAATCTTGTCCTAGTCACTTCAGCTTTCTCTATAGCATTGACATTTACTGCAAAGCATGGGAGACCAATCCTATGCCAGGAAGGTGAAAAGTGACCACATCATCTGTGGAGGAAGAGTCACTGACCTAAGAAAAACAGTGGGGTAGCAATCTCTACAAGGCTCAAACAAGACCAACACTATGAGGCAAATGTTTACCAGAATGAAACTGTATCCAGGAACTAATAAAGAATTTTACAAGGCATCAAGGCACACTGTACTGCTATACGCTGGGTATATAAATACAGATACTGATATGTAAAATCCATCATGTGGGTTAAGAGTGACTCCTGAAAAATGAGGTCTCATGAGAAATCAGCTCATTCCCTCTGAGCTCCAAGTTAAAAATAAAGATGAAAGTATGATTTATCTAAAACAACAAAAACATTAGGAAGGGAGGCAATCCATCTGTCTCAGAACACAGTAACTTTAAGGCACCATTTATTTCTAAAGAAAGAGAAAAAGTAGTTTCTAATAACATGTTAAGATACAAAGTTAAGCTTTCATGATATAAAACAGGTCCATATTCAGGTCTCCATAAAATAAACTCTAATAGATACATTTTATATAAATTTTAGTTTTACTTTTTTATTCCCAGTATTTACAATCAGCTATCCATGCAGCCTATCACATTACACAGACAGAGATTTGAATATCACCAAATTTTCAAGGTCATTGCTACCTACCAAAGGTCTTAGGACACTGGTTCTCAACTTTCTTAATGCTGCAACTCTTTAATGAAATTCCTCATGTTGTGGCAAACCTTAATCATAATTATTTTTTTCGCTACATCATAACTATAATTTTGCTACTGTTAAATATCTGTTTTCCAATGGTCTTAGGCAACCCCTGTGAAAGGGTCATTTGACCCCAAAGGGGACATGACCCACAGGTTGTAAACCAAGGTCTTAGAAGTTATGACTGAAACACAGGAAGAAAATGTCCAGAAGACTGCACTCAAGGAAGAGAATAACCCACGGGCGCACCAATCCTTGACACTATTAATGATAGTCAGTTATGCTCGCAGACAGGAGCCTAGCATGGCTGTCCTCTGAGAGGGTTCACCTAGCAGCTGACTCAGACAGATGCAGATGCCCACAGACAATCATTGGGTGGAGGTCAAGGACTCTTATGGAAGAGTCGTGGGAAGGATTGAAGGTACTGAGTGGAATAGGAACTCCACAGAAAGATCAACAGAGTCAACTAATCTGGACCTCTGGGGAGCTCTCAGAGACTGAACCATCAACCAAAGAACACACACCGACTGGAATGAGGACCCGGGCACATATGTAGCAGATGTGCAGCTCAATCTCTATGTGAGCCCCCAACAACTAGAGTGGAAGCTCTCCCTAAAGTTATACTGTTTGGGGATTCCTTTCAAATGAGTGGAGTTGGCTGGCCCCTCCCCTTGCCCACAAATGGGATGAAGTAGCTAAGGAAGATGTTGGGCACATCACTGATTTCATTCCAGTGATCTTCTTACATTTATATCTCCCCTAATATACCATAAATATAAAGAATGCCATTTATTTTGAAGTATCCTTTCTTTTCCAATTACGCATTAAATTCAATATAATACCATGTATGTTTCTGTGATAATTAGAATATGATTTAACATTAGATAAGTTCTAAAAATCTTCCAAATAACACAGGAAGATACCATCCAGCGTTCACAATGCTTCTGTGTGTTTCAGATTGTGTCCAGCTGAATATCATTAGCAAGAGGAAAGTGTTTACACCTAAAAGGGTATCCTTTTCAAATTGTTCTTTCTCTTTAAAATTCTCTTACCTAGCTGAGCTTTTGCTCCATATTGTAAATCTAAGTATCTATTGGTCCAGTCACATAAAATCCTGTTGGGACTTTAGTTGTAATAACATTAAGTTTTGCTTGAGAAAATTTGCTATATTCATGGCATTGTGTTTATCAGGCATGCATATATATATATATATATATATATATATATATATATATATATACTACTCCACTGAAAAGATGGGCCAGACAATTTAACAGACATATTACCAACGAGAAAAAATACCAGTGAGCATAAGAGAGATGTTCCCTACAATATAATCTGGAATATACAGATTAAACAATGAGACACTACCACATACCCCAAATCCAGAAGGTTGACAACAGCAAATGTTGGTAAGATTGTGGAGGTATAGAAAAGCCCTCCCATTCTTTGCTAATGGGAATATAGAACAGTACCTTTGAGAGAGTTTGAAAGTTTCTTACCCAACTAAACACACTCTTATCAATAAATCTAACAATTCCCTCCTAGCCTTTACCCAACGGAGTGGAAGACTTGTATCTACAAAAGTATCCAACTGTTGAGATCAGCTTTACTCACAGTTGCCAAAGTTTGGAAGGGATGGGTATGCTTTTCAGTAGGCAAGCGAATAAACCACAGAAACTTCAGATCACTGAAGGTTATTCAGTGTCAAATGAAATGAGATACCAAGCCATGAGAAGACATGGATATATCAAAAATACATATTACTAAAGGGAAAAAAGCAAATGTGAAAAGGTTGTATACCATATAGTTTCAATTCTGACTTTCTATAAAGAGCCTGGGACAGGAGGGAGAGGATGAACAGGTCAAAGAAAGCATTCTTGGACACTGAATATGTTGCCAGTCAGCTGCCTGAGGATTCAAATATTAGTCTTTGTGTAGGGCTTACATATCTGGGCCATCAGAATTTAGCCAGTATTAAGAGTTCTCAGACTGGGTTCTGAGATCAGGGCCTGGAAGTTTGGTAATGACCTGGAACTCTTTTGACAACAAGCATCTACTGGTTCTCTTCTCTTGACTTTTTATAGCCTTTTTTTCCTTTAGTCTTAGCTCTCTGCTTCCACTCACACAGCCCTTTTTGTCCCTTTCTTCTTCCTGTATGGAATACATTTGACTTGTTCTACTTTTTCCTCCCACTGTTAGGAAGCTTTTACACCCAGTGGCCACCACTAAAAAAAGTCTCTTTTCTGAGACTGCACTTGTAAGACAGGGTAAGAGAGGACACCTGCCAATGCTCAGGAGAGAAGGCTGGCTCAAGCCCTAGGTACAGTCTTGATGACTAATGCATGGGATGGCCAGGCAGAACAGCAGTCTATCCCAGGGGATGTGCTCTTCCTTTTGTTCTCCCTGACCAAGGTGGAATAGTTGTAGAATCATCTACAACTATTGAAAAAAATGCCATTGATCCCTTGAGATTGGTATTCAAACCACAAATTTTCTCATTAAATCCTTTCTAATGTAAGTATTGAATGAAGCATTCTTTTATACTTTTGAGTGCAAAACAAACTTGTTAAAGATTTACAATGTCTACTTGGGTATTTACTTCTTTGGATATTTGCTTTTCATGGGACATCTTTTCTGCTTTTGCTTTCGTCTCTTGTGCATATGTCATTTAAGTTCTTACTAAATAGCTTACAGGTTTTTCTGCTTCCGTTATTGCTGAGAGATTTCTGTTTTGTTTTGTCTTTTGTTTGTTTATTTGTTTAACCAGATGACTAATCGATAAGGTTTTAGGTGATTAACTTCGATGATCTGTTTCTGCCATCCAGTGCTGACTGACCCACTCACTGTATTCCCTCCTTTCTCTAGCTGCCTGTATTTTCTTTGCTCCTTCCCCTCTCACTACCCAGATGGAGGATAAATATACACTCCCATTTCTGTGGTTGTATTCAATAATTTCCAAGTTATATATTTTTCTAAAGCTGGTGTCTCTATGGTCTTCCTGGGCAGCTGAATGAGCATTTTACTCCATGCACTGTATAAACACTGCCTCTCACACAACTCTTTTCCAATACTTTAATTTTACTCCTGCTTTTGGGCTACTGGTGGTTTTGAACCTAAAGCCTTGTTATACACTAAGCAGACATTCTATGTCCAAGCTACTCTTCCACCCTTTGTTTTTAACATTAAATTCACCTTTATTATCTTCTACATTCCAGATTGATCATAATAAGCTAACCCCCCCCCCCACACACACACACCATTTTACCTGATTTTTAAAATTATTTACTTTGCCTACACTTCTCATGCCTCATTCCTAAATTTATCTTCTGGTCATTTAGTTTATGGCAGTGTGCATCCTGCATTTCTTCGGTTTTTGTTTCCCTGGGAATGTCTTGATCTTACCCTCAGTATAAAAAGGGTTACCTTGGGACAGAATTCTAGACTGACTATTATTTTCTTTTAATGTTTAAACGTATTATGATAGTTTGGGCTCCTACTGTTGCCTTTAAAAGCTCTGATTCTGTCTAATTGCCATTCCTCCCTCATCTGGTTATCTTTTTCCTCTTTTTTTTTTCAGACCCTCTTTTGGCTTCAGTCTTCTGCAGTTTTATTTGCTCAGCATTTCTTTGGCTCCTTTCTTATTACACATCGCTCCTCAGACTCACGTCTCCTGAACCTGAGGATTTATGCTTTATACTGATATTATTAAATTCTCAGCAAGTCTTGTGGATCATGTTTTCTATATAGAAAGCACTGTTTCAGTGGAAAGCTCTCCTTCCCCCACAACACACACAGGAGTTAGCTGCTCCCACTCTGTTGACAGTGTGAGCTATTCTGCAGCTGTTTGTAGATTGTAGGCAATTGACAGATGTAGAAAACCGAGCTTTTGGGGAATGGCTTAATTGGTAGAGCTTTGACTCCCTGCCCATTGTAGACAAACAATTTTAATGTTCATTTCCAAATCTTTTTATACCATGTAAATCTGTACTGGTTTGGCTTGTTCACTGAACTGGCCAGAACATCTGCCTTCCCTCATGTGACTTAATACATTCTAAAACATGTTCACTTTTCTATTTATACGAAAGTTGAACCTTTGCCAGTTTTATAGACATGTTTTTAATGCTTTCTCTTCATTCTTTCTATTGCTGCTTTCCACAGTGCCAGCCAAGGTGTGGAACACCTGCTGACTAGGCAAAGGTAGGAGCCCAGTCTCTCCTGATAAGAATTCAGCCTTCTCGACCTGTTTTATGGGTGACCTTGGACACTATATAAATCTACAATTTACCTGATCTAAACTTAATGATGCCTTCTCTCAAGGACTATTCACACACAGGAAGCATCTGGGAAGACCGGACGCAGAGATGCCAATGTTACATCTTTGCAATTTCTGTTTACTAGTCTTTCCTACTCCCCTCTGAGTCAGGCAGGAAATTGCTTCTGCTCCATCAATTGCATCTCACCTGGCATCCTATGCCTCTACTGAGTTTTGTAATTTGATGACTATTTCTCATTTCCACTAATTTTACTTGATTCTTGCTTTTAAATGGCATGTAGCTCTTTTCTTGTGTTCCCAACTCTTAATTGTATTTAATTATGTGCCTTTCACTGTGTTTGTAAATGGTTACTCAAAGTGGTGCTTTATTTTGTAATTGTGACTTAAAGAGTCCATTTTCAACCAAGAGTCTTTAAAATAGCCTCAGTCTCCAATGCATTTCTGTTTTGGGGTGTGTTGTTTTGTTTTGTTATTTGTAGCATACAAAATGGCTATGGAGCCGTCAAGGTGGCTCAGAGGGTAAAGGTACTTTCCCCCAAATGTGACACCCTGAGTTTGATCCTAAAGACCCACAGGGTAGAAGAGGGAACATCAAGTTGTCCTAAGATTGCCACACGTATGCTGTGGTACATGTTTGCATATGAATGTGCACATGCGTGCTCACACATAAGTAAATTAAAAATGTAACAAAAATAAGAAGGTTAAGTTTAAGAGAAAGGCTCAGTCCTGATGGAGGCAGGCACTGAGGGAGAGAAATGAGTGGTGTCTGTGGCTCCCTCCCTCACAGATTCTTGAGCATCGGAGATGCATGAGCCATTTGTTAGTTGGAAAAGCTTAGGGCTAAAATGCTGTCTCACAGCCCCATGTGCAAGGCACATGAACCTTACTGACTGGCATACTGAAATTAATACTGAATTTCTGTAAGGTTAAAATGGTTTACTGACATTCGGAGAGGCAGGGCTAAAGGACTATGCCCATCTCCATGACAATTACAAAATAAAGCACCACTTTGAGTAATCACTTACAAACACAGTAAAAGGCACATAATTAAATACAATTTAACAGTTGGAAACACAAGAAAAAAGGTACATACCATTCTTTAGAGCCCCTCAGATCCCCTGGCTTCTTGTGCCAATATAAGTGGACCAAGGCTTTTTGGTGAGATGTTACTATCAAAAATTAAACTCAAGATGCATCAGGGAGCACCTCATCTCCATTATAAACTCACAGTAGAGAGCTGACTTCCAGCACAGCACAAGCAAGCTTTCTTTCCATCTTCCTTTGCTGTGTATTGGAATTTGCCCATCCCCACTTCTCCTGAACAGTCTTTGGTTGATCTCAGCCTCCTCAGCTCTATACATCTCATAAGTTGTAAGAGAGCATGCACAGGCTATCCGTCTGCATTGGTGGATAATTAACTTTGTGACCTGCAATTGTTAAATGAATTAGGCAGAATACAATATAGGAAGAGCTGGGCTTAACCTTATGAGCCTGCTAATAGCTTTCACATTCCTTGTAACATAGTTTCACTTATCCCACAGAACTCTATGTCAAAGAGTTTATGAGATACAAATAAAAAATAAAATAAAAAAAGAAGTTGGCCAGCTAAAAAGAAAATATCCTAACTAACGTTATCATGTATGCTAAGACTGCTCACAACCATGGAAATTTACTTGCATGTATTGCTGTTTCCTTGGGCCAGCCTATCCCCAAGCAAAGAGGTGGACCCGGTACCTATGCAACCTAAGAGCTTCCAGAACAATTTGGGGGATAAAGTTCATGTTGAGGTTTCCTAGTGATTGATCAGAAAGTAACTAGTCTGACTGTTCTGAGACAGGATCTTGTTAAATAGCCTAAACTGGCCCATTGCAGCTCAATCACTTAGATGTATGGATATCAGTACTGTGAGAGCACACACACAAATAACTAAGATTGCTATACGTTTCAAGTGGTGATGAACTGTTTAGATATCATCTAACAGATGACAGTCATTTCAAAACAGGGAGAGAACAAAGCTGCCTCCAGCCCAAGCCCCTCCCAGCTCGTTTGTGGGTGCCCAGGTATGTGCAAGCATTCCAATCTCTCTATTTTTTTGCTCTCTCCTCCTCTTTTATGAAAACAGTAAAGAAGTATATAGCAGACAAGTCTCAAGTCTCTCACTATGTAACCAAACTAGTCACAAACTTAATCTTGGACTTCCAAGAGTCCTTCAGGACTCTAAAGGATAAAACTAATGTCTGTTTAAAGACACAAAAGCTATGGTGTCTTCTTGTGGCAGTCCAAGTTGCCTATACATCATTAGTCCTTCTAAGCTGGACAAGTAACTCCACATAACACATAAAAGCATGATGACTATGAAAGGTGCAGAGATGCCACAGGAGTGACAGGTGACTCCCTGTGCCAGGAATAATGACACATGGCTAATGACGCAGGCTTTTCTCTTTGTCTCACATATTCTTTTTTTGGTTTTTCAAGACAGGGTTTCTCTGTGTAGCCCTGGCTGTCCTGGACTCACTCTGTAGACCAGGCTGGCCTCGAACTCAGAAATCCACCTGCCTCTGCCTCCTAAGTGCTGGGATTAAAGGCATGCGCCACCACTGCCCAGCTGTCTCACATATTCTAAAGTGTGTTCCACAGAAGGCTGTACCACAGATATAGGTGAAGCCAAAATAGCTCCCAGGAACTCTAATTCTCTCTAGAAAAATAACTTATAAATAGTAGCTTGCCAAAATTTTAGCAAAATGCAGAAATCAAGTCCCATCATCACAGTTCCAGTGAGGGTCTAACCTTTGATTTTATCAGATGAAAAGGAGACCTCTTTCCTGTGAATGGTTAAGACGATGCTAGGAAGGGCCATATCAGGGTACAGGACTTAGTCTTAACTCAGCAGTAATAAGCTTCCATCTATGGTGGAGGACACTCAGAAAACTGGAGCTTCTCTGCTCCTCCTGCAATAATAAGAACCCTTGTCTTTAAGATATTTGTAGAAACTGTATGAAAAGTCTGGACACGCCCTATACCTGACAAGAAAAACTGATACCTCTTTTCTCCACTTAGAGTCTCACTAAGTAATGCCCGAAGTATACAACATTACTTTGTCTATTTTTAAAATTTTTGGAGCAAATTAAATTCTACGAGTGTCTATAATCTCCAATGTTAAGAATGTCACCACAAGAAAACTAGGGCCTACAGCAGAGTTCTCCCTGCTTCCCTGTAACTCATCCACCCGATGTCACTACCATGTGTAAATGTCTTGATTTATGACTTTCATTTTCTGACGACAAAGAACTTCTACAGTGGATCATGTCATTCAGGGGAAAATCTACCCAAGATTTTTCTGAGCCATGGTAGCTTATGGCTCAGAATAAACTCTCTCTTATTCTATTAAAAACGCATCAGCCGTACCAAAAAAAAAAAAAAAAAAAAAAAAAAAATCTAAGAAATTCTTAACTCTAAGAAGAAAAGAAACATGGTAGATGCTGAGCCTGAGGTGGTATAGCCTAGAATTCTGGAATTTTCTGAGATGGCTTTTAAAATCACTCCTATATGGATGCACCATAAAGTAATGAGGACTGTCCCTGAAATGAAGGAGAATGGAGATGTTCACAGCAAGAAATAGCTGATACAAAAGAAGCTCAGTGGAAAATTGGAACTGAAAAATAGAGTAACTGGGGTTAGAAACACACGGCCAAGGCTCAGAGGCAGAGCAGAGAGAGACACAGAGAGAATGGGTGTCTTGAAGGTGGAATGAAAACTTCCAATCTGAACCATAAGGTAAAAGAAAAAAGTACCTTAGAAAATGAGAATAAAGCTTATGGCGAATGTAAGCTGATAATGAAATACCTAGAGGCATTTGTGTTGAGTCTCAGAAACAAAAGGATATGAAAAAAAGAAGACGAAGAGTGAAAGTACTCGAGGGAGCAATGTCTAAAAACTTTCTCAAATTTAGCAAAAAAAATATAAATATAGACTTAAGAGGCTGAGTAGAGCATAAAAGGAACCCAAAAGAAATCAGGCCAACACTCATCATGGTCAAACACATAACAACTGAATGAAAAGGAGACTCTTAGAGCAGCAGCAGGTAGAACATAGAAGGAGGGGAAAACCAAAGTGCTGAGACACAGGCATTATCAGAGAGCAGAAGCATATGTACAAATGAGCCTCAAGTGCTGACAGGGGAGGGTGGTCAGCGCAGGACTCTGCCCCTGGAGATACCATTCAGGGAAAGTGAAGAAATGCAGAGAAAAAAACTAAGTAAGCTGAGAACCAGGGAAATCACTTCCAAAAAAAAAAAAAAAAAAAAAATGCCTCAAGGAAGTTCTTGAAAAGAGAAAACAAAGAAAGGAGATAATGTTTTTATATTCGAACAAGTAAGAAATACTAATACCACTATACCACAAAACTTGATCTATATGTAACAGGAAATATCTAAAAAACACCCTAGGACAGATAAACAAAGAGATACTCTCAAAACATTATACAAAAAAGTTTTCATGTTTTTTAAAAAAATGTTAGGTTGCCCCACAGGAAGGAAGGCAGAGCAGATGAAACAATGGAATAAAACACACACACACACACACACACACACACACACACACACACACATATATATATATATATATATATATATATATATATATATTAAAAAAATTACTATATGACTATCAGGCAGAGTAGACTTACAGCAGAGAAAATTGTGAGAGATGGATATAAAGTCACATAGTGATAAAAGCTCAACCCACCAAGAAGACACAGCCATCAAAAAATGTATTTTCAAACAAGGAAGCTGTAAACATCCTACAATATATTTACAGGCTTCAACACTTCTTTTAGTAAGAAATGTCAAGACAAGCCAGACAGGCAGTGGAAAATAAAATACAAAGGCATTTTACCAACTATCCACCAAGAGATTTTAATTTGAATTTACAAAACTCAATAGCAACGATAGGGAAAAAAAATGCATTTGTTTGTTTGTTTGCTTGCTTTTGTTTGCCAGCACCTTTGAGCACTGAACAGGACATATCCTGAGCCACAATACAGACCTCAGTAAATGTAAAAGAAGTGAAACATAAAAGAGTGGTATCTGTCCACAGAGGACTTACACCACACGTGACAAAAGACTTCACATTTGAGGAAATGAAATGCCAATATCTAACCTATGACCCAAAGCAAAAGCAGCAAGGGAACAAAATCCACAAAGGACTGAAGGGAATCAAACAGCCTCAATAGGAGCTAGGGGTGAGAGCTCAGTTGGTGAAGTGCTTGCTACTCCAGAGGACTCAAGTCTGAACAATAGGACTCCTGTTTGGGGGCCTGGGAAGGGGGGAAGCTCAGCATGGTGTCTGAAGCTTAAAGTGCCCTACTGGAGAGACTGTGGCCAACAAGCTATCCCTGGGGTGGGTTGGCCAGGAGCACATGAAGAATGGCCTCTCAGTTTGTACTCTAGCCTCCACACGCATGACCATACACCTGTGAAACACACAGTGGGAAAAAATCAATGTATGTCATCTGCTGGGGAAGCAGAAAGAAGAATATTATAATAGTCAATGTTCCCATTAGGAAAGAGGCAGTGTAAAAGCTACACTCTCTGCTTACACAAATACTCTAGGAGAAAACAGAGAAGCCAGGCAGCAGGGAGGAATAAGTGATAAGCACACAACCATATAACCAGGAAGAGTAGGAACAACAGTGAAAACCAACTTAACAGAAATCAAAGTTGACAAACTAAGAAATGATTCCAGGTGTCCCCATAGACCTACAGACGAGGTATTAAAAGGATGGCATGGGACACAAACCACCTCACACATCAGCAATTTACATAAAATGCTTTACTCCTTCAAATTCACACATCTCCCAAACACAGGCAATGGCAATATGTGAGCAAAAGAGCCCTCTAACAATCAAACAAAACCCTACTTGATCAAAATTTCCCAAACCAAATAGATTCTGGTGGTTGCCCAGGAGTCTTTCAAATATTTAAAGAAAAGTTGATATAAATTCTACTCTTCCAGAAAACAGAAGAGGAGGGAACAATTACCAATGCAATGAATTTTTAAAAAGGCCAGTACTACTCCATCACCTAAACCACACAAAGACTGGATAGAAAAAAAAAGAATAAAACAAACCCCCCAAATTAAAGCATGCATCTTCCCCGTGCAATTAGATAAAAGTTCTAACATATCAGCACATACCACTCAGTGGCAGCCATGAGGAGGCACACACAACAGTTATAGCTTGTTCCACGTATTAAAGAGAAGAAAGGAAGAAAGGAAGGAAGGAAGGAAGGAAGGAAGGAAGGAAGGAAAAAGAAAGAGGAAAAAAACTAGTTCAATGTTTGCGATTTTATCAATAAAAGCTGCCAAATCAGTATGCTAACAAGGGGAAAGCACATGATCATATCAGTTCCTGCAATAAATACAAGCTTTCAGCATCTACCATTAATACAAATGCTCAGAAAACTTCATAAAGGGAGCTTTCTCAGCTGAATGCAAAAGAAAATGCTACTGCTAGCAGTATACCTAACAGTGAATTACAAGAGGGTCTTGACACTTTTTGGACATAATGCTGACTGTATAAGCAAAGGAAGTAAAGACAATAGGAGGCATGGATGTCAGAAAGAAATAGAACTGTTCTTGTTACTGGGTTACTGAAAAACCTCTGGGAGTCCCCATTCCAAAAGAACAATGAACCCCTCTTAGAACCAGTGAAAGCATTAAAATCAGAAATATACAACGTCAACATGCAAAAATGTGTGCATATCTATAAGCAATAAATTTACAAACAGAAAACACAGAGCTCCTGTGGCCGGATCCCAAATAAGCTTTAATAAACAAAGAAAGCTAACACGAGGTACAAAGCCAGGACACATGATGCTGGTGAAGGCAATCACAGAGAACTTGATCACAGATGGGAAGACAACACAGCCAGTATGCCATGGACATATGAATAAACCCACACAGACACACATGCATATACATAATTAAAATAAAAAATATAAATCTTTAAAATAACTTTATTATTGAAAAATCTAGTAGATGTGTTTCCTTGTCTTTTTTTTTCCAGTTTCTTATGCTCTATAATTATTTCAAAACTTTAAAAGTTTTACACTTGCCAAGCACCCAACAATGGAGACTTAGCATACAACTCAATGGTTATACTAATGTTTATACTTAATGTTACCATAGAAATGAAGTCAGTGAAAAGCATTTCTGAGGACTGAGGAATGCTTTTACCATAACCACATAGAATGGACTAAGTGAATAGACTGAGGAAAGATATACAAGATGAAATTTGTTCTTTTACAGAAATAGGCTCAGAAAACAAACAAACAAACAACTATCATTTCCCATAATCATAAATCCTTATCTTCTGAAATCTGAAATTTTCTTTGCTTTACCCTAATTCTGAAGTGCACTGACAAATGAGGTCAACAAGGTCACCATAAAGGGAATGAAATGACAACAGCCATCGGCAGGTTAGAAAGCACAGCCTTCCAAGCCAGATGATACAAGAGTCCAGTAGGACAACAGACAGAGAATAGACAGCATAGGATTGATTCATAACAGCGTAAGAAGTGTCAGCTGCAAGTAGAGTCTACACCATGTTCTGCCCACTAAGAACATCAATGGAACTGTTAAGAAGCACAGCACACCCCTCCTATTCACTAAAGATGTGTATAGAATCCTGAAATGGCTCATTAGAGTCAAGTATTGATGCATCCATGGGAGAAATGAGCAGCACAGCCAGTGCACTAAGATGGTTAAATCCAAGGTCCTGCTCCTTCTTCTCCACAAGCTGTGTGCTGAGAGCACTATTCATCATTCCGCAGGTTTTCTAGGGACAGCGGGAGGGAGACAAGATTGTAATTGAGGTTAGTGCATGAGCCGAAACTCACAGCTTTCAGCCACCCAATTCCTCCTAGCTTCCACCTAATTAAAGGAATGCAAGCTGGTATTCATGCTCAGTGGGGCAGAGTCTCTCACAATTGGATCCAGGGGGACCACTTTCAGGTGGCAGATTACTGAGCTTCACATTCCACACCTGTCATATCTGACCCTGTATGACACAGAGCAATCTCCAAGTTGTTAAACATTCAGGAGCTTCTCAGAGACAGCAGAGCATGAAGCAGAAGTCCCGGCGAGTTGCAGCCTCTCAAAACGGAGTGATGAGATTCAAAGGACCAGACAAGGACTATGGAGCACACTAAGATTGGTCAAAGCCAGTCTGAGATCTCCTCTTAACCCATCACTTGGCATGCAAAGACTGCAGAAGACCTATGGTGATTGTACCCTACCTGGTACCACAGCAATAGAGCACTTTTATAACCTGGACCCCGAGACCCTCATGCAGCAGTTTTGCTGCAAGACCCAGATGTTTACCAGAACACACTGCTGCCTGGAGTGAGGAGTGGGGCTAGAGCTGTTTCTGAGCTATTTCACTGCTGGGTCTTCAGTTTGCAGCCTCCTGAAAGGATCTGCAGAATTTACACCAGATTCTCCTCCTCCATATTTTATGGTCATCATCATTAATGTAAGTGAAGCGCATTCCAGCTCAATTCACTGAGCATTCTTCGACAGCTAACTCAGCTGTTAACTCATCCATGCTTGAACCTCCTCTCTTTCCGAGTTCATCAGCTGAGTAATCACCTAGAAGTAATAACATTATTGCTTCCTACCCATAATATTGAAATCTCTTATTTTTAAACTTTCTCTTTCCAGTGCTCTGGCTTGGGTCTCTATCAGAGAGGTAAGTGCAGGGATCTGTTATTCAGAGACCTCCAGCAGACTCAACCAAAAGAGTATATCCTGAATACAAGGATTTAAAAGGTCAGTTTATATGTTCATTGGGTAGAGAGTCCTGTGAGGTTGGAGATACCAGCAGATGCTCAATCAAAAAAAACCTTACGCACAGGATGCAACTCTCTTCTGCTTTTCATTCCACCCAGCCACAGCCTATCAAGTGCCACTCAAATGCAGAACCTTCCCCTCCATTCCCTGATCCACTTTCCCACTATCTCTAGAAAGCAGCAGGCATTGCTCAACCCACTCAGGTGTACGTGTAAAATTGACCATTACATTACTGAAATCAGTCTGGAGCTACTATGCAGAAAAGCAGTCTGGCTGGCTCAAACCACAGCTTCTTAAATGTCTTTCGTGTGTGACTCTTTTCCAACAGTTTTACACCAGTCTGGGTAGATAGGCATATAAAATATGTGCATATTAAATCAAACATTTAATGAGTTTAAAAATCACAGAAAAATATTACTTTATGTTTTGTGGCAGGGTCTCATGTAGCCCAAGCCAGCCTTAAACTTACTATCTAGCTGAGTATGGCCTTGAACTCCTGAAACTCCTGCCTCCCTAGGACAGGTGCTAGGATGACAGGTATGGCCACCATGTCCAGCAACTCAAAATGTATTGTAAAGTATTAACTTACAATTTACAATTCATTAGAGATGAAAGTCTATTGGCATGCTGATGAAAAAGATGTACTTTTTATTTTTAATTATTTAATTAAAATACTTAATTATTAAATCTTGGCAGAACATTCAGTACTACAAGTCGCAGAGAATTTTCAGCATTTTTCAGTTGATTGATATTTTGATTTTAGAATCATAAACGTTGAGAATGTCACCTCACAAAAATGGTACAACACAGGCAGGAGTATGATTTAGGGTCACTTTAGAAATTCTTGGAAACTCCATCCTAATCCCTCGTCAAAATTCGTTTAACAGCTGCTTTCTTTTATGAACCCCAAATCAGCAACTCAAAATGACAATTTAAAAATTCGATCATTTTATTGCAATTCAAAGTTATACTAATTTGGTAAATGCTAGAATGACAATAGGAAATTATGGAAACTCTGTTTTGTATAGTTTAACTGCTGTTTCTGTAAGAGCAGAAAAGTTGTGCAGTTTTAAAAATCCACAGTTGACATATACAACAGTGTTTCAGGCATGCCCTCATTAAGCACCAGCTGATGATGCCAGCATGGAGAGTGTCTATGTGTGCTGTGCTCTGAACCAGGCTACAGAAGGCTATAACACACAACACAGGCTAGCCCTGAGAAGCACGACAGATTCACTGTGTATCTGATGTTTCTATTCATTTGTAGTTGTTCAGAAACCTTTACCTGTTGCTAATTTCTCATGTCTATATTGTTACATAACCTGATGGGTCTCATGACCCACAGTGTAAGTAGCTGAGACTTACAAACAAAGGTTTATCTCCTGCAGTTCTGAAAGCTGAGAAAAAAAGATGAAGGCGCTAGCAGACCCAGTTCCAGAAGAACCCACTCTCTGGTTTGCAGAAGCATGTCTTCTCACTACGTCTGCCAGAAAGCAGAGGAAGCCCACCTTTGCATCTCTTCTCATGTCAGCCATGATCCCATTTATGAGTCTCCCACCTCATGAATTCATTGCCTCCTAAACCCTGTAGCCTGATACTAATAACTTGGGGGTTGTGATCTCAGTACATGGCTGGATTAGGAGCACAGCTATATAGTTCGAACATGTCACCCCTGTCTATGATATGGATGCATCTGACATTTCAAGTGTAGGCTATGTTTACTTTGTTATTGTAGATAGCACTTAGCCAATCATGAGTGTTGTCTTTTAGTCTTAGTGCGATGTGAAGATAAATACTTTTTTCAGTGTTTCAAGTATCCTTAACATATCTTTTATCCTTTGGGTACAAGTTAAAACTCAACATGTTTTAATTCTGTCTTATCTAAAAACTCACCTTTCCTGAGACTTTTTTTTTTTTTTTTGCCAGTTTCACCTTGATGATAAATTAATATTGACTGCTTGGCCTTTGAAGCCCCATGACTGTGTTACTATGATTTTTTTCAACAGAATTCCCTTTAAGCAATATGAAATATCTACCATGTCTTCTCATGCACTTTGTCTTAAATCTTGGTTAAATAAGAATATTACATCCAGTTTTTCTTTTATAACATTTTGCAGACATGACTTTCAATTGCCTTTGTTTTCAGTCACCTTGATTAAAACCTGCTTTTGGTATACATCTGATTTTAATTGTTTTTAGTACGATTTTGTCTAAGGGAAACATATTTAAATTGATTTTATTTTGTAGTTAGTGACTACTAAACTTTAACTGACTGCTACTTCCCTATATTTGTCCTGGTGCCATATTCTCTCTAATGTTGGGAGAAAGAAAACTTTTGATTGCCCCTCAAAGTGCAGAACTGGAGCTCTGTGGACTGAAGTAACAAACAGATTAGCAGGAGCAAACATACTTTTATTCGTGGATGCATGAACACACAGAAAAAATATGACTTTCCAAATAACTCAAGGTGATGGGTGATTCAGCAAGCTACAAAAAAAACGTCTCCATAGCAGAACATTACAGACAGGAAGCGGTAACAGAGTTGGTGATGTTTGTTTACGTAGCCTCAGGTAACCTTCTCTGTCTTCTTTGTGGACATTAAAACATCACTGGAAAGGGATCCAGAGAGCCTGTTCCCACAGGTTTGTGCTTTCAGGCACAGAGGAAACTCTGCAAAGGCTTTTTTTCTGTACTACTGAATGTCAGATAACTTTAGCTTAAAAATCATCTTCGGAGACAGGGCAAAGCTTAGCGGTAGAGCATTTGGTCAGACTGAGGAAAGTCCTGGGCTCCATCGCAAACACTACTCAAAACACAAACAATAAAAACAACATAAAAGTCTCCACTTACTTCTGTGGTCCAAGGAGATTGCTTTATTTACACTGTTTATGTTTCTCTTGCTGCATTTTTGTTGTTTTCTTTATTACCTAATGGTCTGAAGTGGGGCAACACTGCTTCTGCTCCTCTCAGAGCTACTCCAGCACTCAACAGAGATATCAACATGTATACTTCTCACTTGTATATCTAACTAGGACTTTTTTATCAGACATAAACCAGAGAAGCCCTTCTGTAAACTTCCATTGTTACTTTCATATTGCTAATATTGTTATATGTTCTACTCTGCAGCTTATGGAAGCTTCTTCAAAACAGACCACATGCAAGACACAAATCTCAACAACAATAACAATGAAAAGAAATAATTCTGTGCACCCTATCTTAGAATAAACCAGGAAGGCATAAAATCAACAGTAGAAGACTCTCTAGGAACAACATGAACTCATGAAGACTGATACATTAATAAACGATGAATGACTTAAAAAGAAAAAATATTTCATTGGGGCCGGCTTATAGTTTCAGAGGTTTAGTCCATTATCATGGTGGAAAGCATGGTAGCATACCGGCCAACATGGTGAGGGAGACGAAGCTGAGAGGTTGACATCTTGATCCACAGGCAGCAAGGAGAGACTGTGTGCCATACTGGACATAGTTTGAGCATAGAAGGCCTCAAAGTCCTCCCTCACAGTGACACACTTCCTTCAAAAAGGTCACACCTCTTAATATATTGACCCTATGAGCCAAGCATTCAAACACACGAGTCTATAGGGGTCATCCCTATTCAAACACTGCAAAACCCAAATCAGCAAGAGAGGAAGCAATTGAAGATAGGAGCAGAAATTAATGAAGTAGAAACAAAGAAAACAAAAGAAAGAATCTACTATCTAAGAGCTAGTTCTTTAAGAAGATAAACAAAATCAATAGACCTTTAGCACAGTTAACAACAACAAAAAGGACTCAAATGAACAGAATCAGGGGGAAAAAGAACAGACGCCATATGTACTCAGAACACGAACGGGTAATCATTTAAAGCCCTATATTCCATCAAGTTAAAAAGCCTAATAAATGAATACATTTATAAATTCATTTGAACCACCAAGATTGATGGATAAGAGATCAACAACATAAACAGACTCATAGGAGATAAGGAGACTAAACGGTAAAGTTTTCGGATTTACAAACCTAAGTTTAAAAAGGGAGAAAAGAAAATTAGAGGCCAATACTTATGATGAATACAGATATAAATATTATTAATGAAATACTTGCAAATTAAAAATAAATACATTCTTAAAAAAACCACCCACCACAATCAAGTTGCCTTTATATAATAGATGCAGGTTTTGTTAACATTCACAGGTCAATAAATTTAATACAGCATATAAATAAGACTTAAAGAAAAAAACACATGATCATTTCAATATATGCTGAAAAAGCCTTTAGAGCAAAATCCAGCTGACATTAGCCTTTCCTATGTTATTCACTCCTCCTTTCTTAGGCAGCTCATGATGTTAAAAACAAAACAAAACAAAACAAAACAAAACAAAATAAAAACTTCCCATTGAGTCCCTGTCAAATATTTATTATATATAGATTTCACAATCCCACTGCTGTGTCCAGAGCTTACCTCAAAAAGCCACGATGTTGGGCATGATTGGTTTTTGGCCTCTAGGGTACAGAGGCATGGGGAAGATTCCCTGTACTGGGCTGATATCACATTCAAGACAGTCTCATTTTTGTCATTAAGGGAGTAGCTTCCCCTCTGTTGGAAATTCTGCTCAAACTCTCACAGGGTAATTGGAACTTTTCACCTCATGTTCCATCACAGGAATGCTTCTGCAGTAGTTAATTTAGGGATTGGATCAAAAACAAGGTGGGCATCCAATACAGAGGAAAACTCATTATCAAGTGAGAGTTGTGGAAGCCCCACACCAGCTCAGGAATGGAGTAAATCCCCATCTCCAGACAGAGAAGCATGCTGAGGTAGTTGGGGCAGTGTGGAAATTTCATAGCGGTTCAGACAGAGACAACACTCCTTTCCTAGAATGAGAGGAAAGCTGAGGCAGGCAGAACTGTCCAGGGAAGATGTGAGCATGCACACAGCTCAGAGGAAAGAGCACACATTCTGCTTTTACTTCTGGTTTTGACTTGATACATCAAGACCATACACATGTATATGGTACCATGCACTATGATTATGCATGTATACACTATAGGATGTTAAAATCAGAGTAAGCATAATTATCAGCTCAACATTCTTCTACTTTGTGGGGAAAACATCTATAATTCTTTGTTCCAACTTTCTTGAAATGTACAGCCTACTGCTTTTGTTTGAATATAAATATCTCCCCCCCAATCTTATTAGTTGAAGTCTTTGTTGTATTACTGAGAGGAGATGGACATTTTTAAAAGGTGGGTCCTACTGCAAAGTTTTATGTACTGTGACTTGCACCTAAGAAGGACTGTGGGACCAAAGTGTATCTGTGTTTCTCTCCATGTTATCACCAAGATGTGTGCCACCATAAGCCCAATGGAATAACATCAACTGGTCATGGACTGAAACCTCCAATTCCATGAGCCAAAATAAACCTGCCATTTTTTTAAAAGTTGTGTATACATGTGTGTGGAAGTTTAAATGAGAATGGCTTCTAAAGGCTCATATATTTGAATTCTTGGTTCCCAGTTGGTGAATCTGTTTGAGAAGGATTAAAAGATGTGGCCTTGTTGGAGCAGGTGTGTTACTGGTGGCTGGCACTGAAGTTTCATAAAAGTACCTGGTCCCAGTTAGATCTCTCCACTTTGTGGTTATATATGAAGGTATGAATTCTCAGCTACTGCTCAAGCACCCTGTCATGATGGTCATGGACTCTAACTCTATGCAGTTGTGAGATCCAAACAAACTCTTTCTTCTTTAAGTTGGTTTGGTCATAGTGTGTTATTATAGCAAAGAAAAATAACTAAGACAATTTGTTACAATGACAAAAAAATAACTAAACATATTGTCATAATCAATATTCTCCTTACTATGCAACTTGACTCATAAACATGGAAAACCCAGGAGTTCTAAAATTTTACATGCACTAAAACATGCACTTTGAGACAGTTTTTAGACAGGACAAGAGGCATGAACAGTAGTAAATCAGATGATATACTACCAAAGAGCTAGCTGTGTGACTGTAGGCAAAGGACCAAGCATCTCTGTGTACCAGATTCTGCTTTTGAGAAGTAAGTATGAGCATGCCAACTTCATAGTCTAGGAAGGACAAAAAGCCCTGGCACCAAGCAAGTACCCAGTAGACAGGACTAGGCTCCAATATGTTGAAGTAACAAGTCAAGACAACTTGAGCTCAGCTGATAGCACTGGAACTTTTACAGAAGGTGCCAAACAGGGTAGGCTAAGAAGCACATAGTAACAGGTACTACTAGCATACACAGCAGCTTCCAGGCAGTTTGAATTAGCTGGGCTCACAGTGGCACATGGCAATGCCACCAACATGCCTCCTTCCTTTTCTTCAAGTTACTGAGAGAATCAAGAGAAATAACATAGGCTTACTGCCATGAACAGGGTGTGTGTACAAGGCAAAAGAACACAGAGTAACTTCTGCACAAGGTCACCTGGTGGCTACCAGTTGTTAGCAAGAGGGAAGGAAACTATGAAAAAAGCACTTGTAAATTATTCAGAGCAAAAGAGAAATGAAACAGAAATTCAAAAAAAAAAAAAAAAAAAAGATCAGCCAATGTCATTCTATTCACACAGTCAGGCCCCTGCTCTGGGGTCCTCATTCTCCACCCTGTTCCTAACTCTCTCTCCAGTTGCTGACCCCATCCTACCACCAAATTCTTTTAGCCATGCAGATCCCTTTTATTCCTATAATGGATTCAGGGACATGTTCTTGTCTCGGGGGTCATAAAAATAGATACATTTTTCTTTTTAAAAAAAATGATGATACTTGCACAAATATAAATGAGACATTTGTCAAAGAGGACATTTAAGTCATTCGTTGCCAAGCAAACAGCAAGGCATACCGAACAATTCTGAGGTGCATCCAGAAAGGAGACATATGCACAGCCATCCGGGAAGTCTCACTTGACCCGTGAAGAGAGAAAGTCACTCACCACACAGAATCCATTTGCTTTTCCATGGACTACACTCATTTGTTTTGCTATCAGTTTTCCAGAACTTCCAGAGTTGACAGTATTCAGACAACAACAGGCATAGTCCATTGCAGAAGCAGAAAACTAGCTGGTTCAGGGAGCACACCAAGAGGAGCTATCAGTCCCTGGGTATCTCAGCATCCTTTATGTAGGGCACATGGACCATGCCACCAGACAGAAGAACTGGTAAGGTTGAGTAAGCCTAAACCCCAGAGAAATTTCAGAATTGAGAATGTTAAGCATGAGGCCAGCTCCCTGCCAAAGACCTGATCTGGAGCATGTAACCATGACAGCCCACTGAGAGAACCATGGCAACCAGTCACATAGCATAAAAACCTGGAGTTCTCCATGCTCATGAGGTATCTAGATAAGCCCTGAGTGTTTAGCCACTAAGCTTCCCTTCCTGGGCATCTCTTCCTGCAAAAGGTACTTAATCCCTGGTTCACACTGAGTAAGATGTATGCTTTCACATTCACTATCAAATAAAGCAGTTTGGATAAGCAAGGACCATCTCCTTTATCAAGGATTGCCACTGGGGTTGTCGGTAGGGTTTGAGGAGGCCTTCACTGTAAAGAGCCTCACCTAAGTCTCCCCGTAAAGAAGGCCTTCTTTCTTCCAGCCCCTCTGTACTCTCTGGACTCACTTGGGATCAAACCGGATTCCACCCCATCCCGGGTTCAGCCATCCCCTTCCTGCCTGGCACATACCCATGGAACCCTGGTCCCAACTACCTGAGGTCGCTAGCAGTGTCTGGATACACAGGAGGCAGGAAACCACACCGTCTATCCCAGATCCTGCTGTTTGTCACCTGGGAAACACCTTGGTGTGCTCCCATATCATGAACTGTGTTCTGCCTCCCCTGAGTGGCTTGCTAGTGGCAATAGGGCAGCCCAGTGGCTAGGGAGAGAGGCAGCCCAACACCTTTGTATATCTCTCAGGAGTACTATGGACAGGCCTTTGCCCTACTGCTTTACTTTTTCCTCTCCTTGATACCATAGGAGACACTATTGTGAAAGTTTCTCTCCTGCCTCTGACTCCAGTCCAAATGTCCCCACCCTTGCTGCCTTTCTGGGAGCACCTACAGTCTGTCACATGCTCTCCACCTTTCTCTGTGGGACAGGGACTTAACCTAGTTTGACAATACAGCATCCTCAGTTTATCACATAATGAGCGATGGCAGTGTGGGACCTTCATTCAATATTGGTTGAACAAGTCAACAAATGAAAAACAAACAGTACCAGCCGCCAGGGAACATCATGATAGACCTTTTGGAAAATGAGCCTGGAGGTGCAAATATAGATTGACTAGCTCCCCTCATCTCTGTAAAACATGCCACTGCTTCCTACCCACATAGTTTAGAAAGAGCACCACCCCTATTAGATGGGAATATTTGATAAGGGAGATACTCCCAACACCATAATGCTAAGCTTCCTTCTCAAAGTTCCAGTGGCAAAACCAGGAGATTTCTGCTGCATCCCAGAACTATTCTGGTAATTACTGAGACATGTCCTTGGCCCTATTAGGGCCCAACCTTAACTGCAGGGCATTGTTCACTAATGGACCAGCATCAGTTCTATTCCCAAGTACCATGGTTTCAGAGGTATAAATTCTCATAATACTCAGTGGTCACTCCCTGAGATCCCATTTCACTTATAAACCCATGTGGAACTTCTATGAACACACTCCACCCCATGGTAGAATAGATATCACCTACTAAGATACAGACCTGGGCTTCCAGTTCTCTCTGCTACCTCCCTTGTGCTACCTCCCTTATGCATTGCCTACCTGAGAACACCCAGCCTACTCTAAGAACCCTGTCCTAAGAATGTTCCTTGCCATTCACAATGCTTCATTCTTCTGCTGTGATCCTCACTGGAAGCCACGTTTAGGTCTATAATCATGCTGGGTGACGTAGGGGTGAATCTTTAGGGTAGAATTGTAAAAACAACATTGACAACTATATTTCCTACATTCAAGGTCTTGACAGCTGCCTCTCCAGAGTCTTTCCAGTCCATGTATTGGGGCAGGTTGGTAATAGGTTCAAGGGAGCTAGCCGTTTTGTATAAACCCTAGTCCTAGGTTTCCCAGAGCAATGTGAGATGGTCACATGATATCTCCTAGTTGAGCACAGCCCAGCTGCCACACTGATGCCTGCTTTCATCACCCTTTCCCATCATGCTTGCCCTCCTATCTCGGACTTCTTGGTATCATTTCCCTAATAAACCACATGCTTTGACATTCCAATCTTCAGTTCATTCTAGAAGAATATGAGACTCCTCATAGGGGGAAACATTCTGTGTCAATGATGTGACATTTGTTGGCACAATGAGGCACCATAACAGGCTGGACACAGTCATCTCTATAAGTTTGCCATCAACTAATGGGTCCCAGGAACAATGGAAGAAAGATTTTTGCCTACAGATGTACAAACATAGCTCCTCACAGTCTCTGAAAGAGATGTCTGACCATAAGCGCTGCTCTCAAAATCAGAGCTATCAAATACATCTTTAAATATACTCATTTAAATTTTCCATTATTACTAAACTTTACTCTTAGTAGGCAATTAAAAAAACAGAAGATGTCTAGGGAGGCTGAGACATTGGTTTGCAGTTGCAGGGCCCACTTCTACATCACAATACAGAATTCCCTTTTAGGAAACAACTACTAGCACCAGAAACACATTTAACACCACCCCAAAAAAAGGAAAGTGTGACAAGGTATCTGTGATTGTCTAGCTTATTTTGAGCTCGATTGTGTTCAGAAAAAAAATTTGAGTCGACAGCCCCAAGCGAAGCAGGATAAAGTGAAGGAGAAACTACTGGAATCAGCATCAGGCAGAGCTCTTATTAACACCCATCCTCTCCTCACAGCAGTCCAGCTGGCTGGCAGCACATACGTGGTTCCCCATCCATCAAGAAAATGCATCTGCCCATTCTAGAAATGGTGCAGAGATATCTGTTTTACAGTGAGTCACCAGCCTCTTAAATCATGGAAAAATGCATTCGATCTCAAAACCATAGTGTTACACACATGGACTCAGACATCAGACTGGAACTAGAAATTTACTATGGTTGCAAGACATCTCCAGATGCTGTAACATTATCTCCAAGAATGACATCTTAACCTCTTTCTTTGGGAACAGCCCCAACACCTCCATCCATGTGTGGATGGACCACAGTATGTGTATGGGCAAAACATAATATTCTGAGTGCCTGAAACACACAGAAAGTATTACGCTTACCTTTCTCAAAATCACCCAGCATAGACTACTTAAAGGTAAGAATTTACCAAAGACAAGCCTGTGCTTGCTGTCTCTGGCGTTGACTTTTTGACTCTTTCATTTGTTTCCTGGGTTGCTAACATGATTTCTTTCCTTTATTTTATCTTTTGCCCTTCTTTTTTGCAATGTGTATATGTATGTATGTATGTATGTATGTATGTATGTATGTATGCATGCATGCATGCATGCATGGAAAGTGGCACATATGCTACATTACACAGGTGAAGACAAAAGGACAATGTGTGGAGAACAGTCAAGGGAAGTGAAATCAGTCCATTTCTCTTGAGTATAAAGGAAGGGGAGAAAGATAGTGAGCTCAGAAGAATATCTGTAACACGTGAAAAGAGGAAAATGGGTAAAACTGCAAGTTTGAAGATTTGTGGACAAAGGACAAGAATAAGTTGAGCTGCTGTCTACTCGGAGCAATGTAATAGAGTGAGTGACTACTATGGGAGTTCTGTGCTCAGTCCTAGATGCATGGCAGCCCCCACTGACTCCTTCTGAGAATACCCCTAGCCATCAAACTGGGGATACCTAGACCTGGGTAAAAGGACTGAGGAATAAAACAAAGGTGGTGTGGTCCTCAACCATGGCTGTCATCCTTGTCAGCAGCCCAGTGTGTCCATCACTGGGTGTGTCCCTCAGCCCCAGTAACTGTAGTATGCCAATGCCATATGCAGCAGACATGTAAGCAGATCGGTTTGGTCAGGACAAAGCATCACACAGAATAATGAAATAAGAGTCTGAGATTTTTCAAGCCACTCAGTTTAAGGTAGTTTGTATTGTAGCAATAGAAAATGACACAAGTCTATGTCTGGCTTAAATAAAAGTCTCTGCAATCTGTGCATTTTATATTTTGAGTATAAAAGATAGCTAGCAACTGATTTATCACAGGACTTGTATATCCCACTGCATTAGTTACTTTTCTGATGGACTGGACAAAAGACCTGAAACAAATTAAGGAAGAAGCTATTTCTTTGGGCTCATTGTCTCAGAAGGTTTACTTCATGGCTGTATGGGCCAAAAAGACTAAACAGAACATTATGGTTTTAGGAGCTTCTGGTAGAAGACAGATGTTCATGCTACAGGGTACCATAAATCAAAGGTGGTGGGCAGGAAGTGATGAGATATAGTATACCCTGAAGGACCCCCCTCCCAGTGACATATTTCTTCCAGCTAGGCTCACTTCTCAAAGCTTCCAGAATTTCCCATAACTCCACCACCAGCTGTAGATCAAATCTTCAAAATATGAGCCTGTGTTGGGGATTTCAGATTCAAACAATAACATTGATTGCTTAGAAAAACTAAAGGAAGCATTGAGGTGGTCCTTCTCAGCTCCATGCGGGACAGTGACAATATGATCAACAGGCATATGGAGAAAATAACAGGCAAGCTGCTAAATAGGGACATGTAAGCAGGATCCTAGACTATGGTTTGTGTTCTGTAGGGGACACATTCCTAGATCCCGGTGCCATATGTCAGGTGGAAGCTGTTCTAGCCATGATCCTTGAAAGTAATTATATAGAATAATTAGTAACTCTCAATTAGCCAGAAGTTTGAGATCATCGAACACTTCATGTTTTAGAGCTAATAGTCTTACACACAGCCATAAAACCATCTCTCATTGCCTCATTATTAAAATTATACCACATTAAAAAACATAGTCATACTTTCGGGAACTAAGAAACACAATTTTTAATTGATAGGTGACATCGTCTTCCTCCCACAAATAAATACACGGCTGCCACAGAATGTTGGCACTGGATGTCCCCACCCCCTTTGCCAAGGACCCCACTAGGTATGCTGCATGTACTACAGAAATTTCCTTACAAAGCTAAATTGTTTCTTCACACGTTTTTACATTTAAATTCTAAACCCTAGTACATGAAAATGTGACTGCATTTAGAGACAGACCCAGAAAAGAGTCAATTTAAGAGTTAGGTATGGTGTTGCTTGCTTGGAAGCCCAGCACTTAAAAAGTAGAAGCAAGAAAGTCAGAGGTTCCAGGGTGGTGTTTACTATATAGCAAGAGTTCAACACACACACATACACACACAGACTAACATGTGCACACACACACACACACACACACACACACACACACACACACACATGTGCATAGTACTTAAAGTTAAGGAAGTCACTAGGCTAGTGTTCTGGCAAGACAATAGGATACCAGATAGCACAGAGGACAAAGTGTAGACATAGTGAGAAGGCTGATACTTAAAATCCCAGTAGAAAGATACAGAAGCCAAGTCGGGATACATCTATAGCCCGCTCATCTATCCTCCAAAACCATGAGCACACATATGTCTGCTGTTTAAGACAGTGGCCAGTGGTGCTGTTCTACAGCAGACCCAGAATTTCAGTGCATTCTCCAGGAAATGGATGACCGAAAGTTCAGCTGATTCAACAACTCAATAAAAGATGAATCATTTTGAACTTGGACATCCCAGTAGCTCAGTTATCTGAATTTCCTTTAAGAAGCTTACAATGGTAGCAAACGAGGAGGTGCTTTTCTTCTAGAGGCACATTCAGCCATCCAAGGGAAAGGCAGAAAGCAATTAAATGTGAATATAAGAAACTGAACTGCTCAGGGTTTGGAAATAGCAAGTTTAACAAATCAGCTGCCCTAGACGTTCTCTGAGGGTCACTGAGCAATGTGGACAGTCACAGTACTATGAGTCAGGAATACCTGGGTCCCTCTCTTTCCAAAGACAGGAACAAAGAAACAATGATCTTTCATTGTCTTCCCCTTTCCATGACATCACATTAATCATCCTGTTTGAGACAGAGATGTTCAAAGCTCCCTTACTAAGTCTACATGGCCATGACAAGGAATTCGCCACTTCTAGAACTTAAAACTGCCTAAAACTTAATTTTTTTTGGCCATTCTGTCTGCAAATCACATTTCCTTGAATTACAAATGAATTCCTTTTTTTTTGCCCCTAATATAAAAACATGGCTGTCATCCATATTACCTGACGCTTACAGATCTTCTTCAGTCTGTGCACATGCTTCTCTGAGAAGCACGTTTTGCAGATCTTGGCCAAAATGCAACAGATCCCCAGTGTAGAACAGGGAACAAGTCAGATGAGAACCTAAGTCTAAACTATAATCTCCAATGCACAAGCTGTCTGGCACCTTCTGCTGTGTACTATAATGGTTGCCATTCAGAGATAGCAAAGGTATTTCCTTAAGAATGTTTTACATTCCTATAAGTGGGGAACAACCTTATGTATCTATAACGGATATAGTACAGTCCCTTGGATGGAGCATTTCTGGAAGCAGGTGAGACAACCTGAACTTACATGCAAATACCAGCAGAGGGACAGAGCAGCCTCCCAGAGATCTGCCCGCTTGGAAAGCCCCCAAAGGAGCAATGGTTCCAAATCAAAAATAGCACAGCCAGTTTTTCTGTAAAAATGCTCAAATATGCTTTATCACCACATGCATGCAGGTGAAGATTATTTCCCGTCTGTCAGGAGTGCTTACCTGTTATAGAGGAGAATGTCTGGTTTCCAGATCTGGCCATCTGGAAAACGAACGTTCTTCACTCCAGGGTACTCAGACATATTCCACTGCAAATAGTGATCTGTCCAAGACTGACAAAGACAGAGAATTAGTGGCAATTTCTTCTGCGGTTTACTTCTATTTCTTGTAGGAAATTATTAGGGAAGTTTAAAGTCAAACAGAGTTCGGACATTATTCCATGACTAAGTTGTTATCTATAAAGTGTGAGAAAAGTGGGGATTAAATAATCCCTTCTAAAATGATGCAGACTAGCATAACAAATCACATTTGGGGAACTGCTGTCACCATGACCACGTTCCTATGATGGCATTAAAGCCAATTTCAACTCACTGCACACCTCTAGCCTTAGGCTTCTCCTCTCCCAATGGACTGGTTACTTCTAACCAAATGAATAATGATTCTGCTTTCCAAGTTTCCCTGAAAGGGCATTTTGAAAAAAATAAATAAATTCATTTATTGCAACTGGAATCAAAACCAAACTATAGAAATGCCAGCCATTTGTTTCCATAAAGCAGAACCTCTCAGAACTGAGGGTATACTTAAATATGATTTTTGATTTTGTCTTATAGACAGTGCTTTTGATAGTATAAGCAGACACCTCAAACCCTGGGCTTCAGCAGCAGAACACAGACATAGGGATGAGGACTTAGGAGCACTCGAGAGTACAGCAATGAATACAGCAACTCAGGGTCAGGTCCTCCTGAGTGATCTTCAACTCCACAAAGGCCTACAGTCCTTTCTTTGATAATCAGGTACCTCCAGCCATTTCCAGGGCCAAGATAGCAGAGATATCACCATAGAGTCTTCCCACTACCAACAGGCAATCAGCCCTACATCTCAGGCCTGGCAGCAAAGGACCCACCAACTTAATGTGTTGCTATTGACATCCATGTGGAAAGATCCATACTTCCCAGGATTTAGGAAGGTTTGGAGTGCTATACCTCCATCTGGAACCAGACTGTCCCCCATAATGAAACACATTCTCATTTGTGCCCTGAAACTTATCCACATATTTATGCTAAAAGACATAGACATGCTTCAGTTGTATAGCAATCTCCACTTGATTTCTAACCACATGTGTTTGTTGTAAAGTTATAAAACAATACTCAAGTGGAAGGAACCAAATTGTCAGAGCTACTGGACTTGGAATATACAGATGACTGTTATGGGTCTACAGCTGCTGATTCTGGCAACAAAAATTCATGGACAGGTCTCAAATGTCTGGCCATCCTCTGGAGGACCCACAGTTTTCTAAAAGTCGACTTCAGAAGTGGAGTAATCTAAAGTCAGAGAACAACGCCGTTTTCACAACTGGGGACCTCAGCAAACAAGGATATTAAATTAACTCAGCACGCAGCAGCAGTACTGGAACATCAACATCTGTCCTATAGGGTCCACAGCTGATGAGATTTATGGGGAGTGGAACACTGAGGAAGTTCTGGCTCATTCAAGTGGTTTGCTGGACCATGTTTGTAACAGCCTGCTCCATCTGGATATGCTTGGCTTTATGTTCCCCTTCAATTCTCTCCCCTGCTTCCATGTTGAAACGCTTCCATCTTATCCTTAACCCTGGAATGTTGCTCTGAGTTAAGCACGGTAACCAATATTGTGCCCATAGGGGCTGGAGTTCCAGGAGGCCTGGCAGACAAGAACCCATCTCCTAAGTCTGATGACATGAGTGGGGAAGTCAGGGAATGGGATCATCTTGTTGTTCAAACTTAAGACCACTTAGAAGTAGCATATCAGAGCTGCCTCACACCTCCCATCTTTCCCCACATCCCCTAGCTTCTGGGCACACTCAGCTGTGGGTGCTTCATTGCCTAGTGGCAGGTGACATCACTGCTATTCTGCCTGCTCAACACTGTATGTGTGCCTACTGCCTCACCACAATCCCAATTTGTCAATGTGATAACACAGAAGAAAGCACTGACTGCTCTGGATTTAAGTTGGTCATTGAGTCAAGATTCAATTGGGTCATCAGACCTCAAGTAGATGAGCCTCTGGGATGCCTCAGGATTGGTTCTTCTAAAGCAATGTCTCTGAACTACAAGCCTTCAGCCATAGCAACACAGACCAGATGCCGTCTCTGAAGGCACGGATCTGTGCATGCTATTTTCTCTAATGTGGAAAACAACCTGACCTAGCAACTGGTAGGGAGGAATGGCTGCAGGAAACTTTAGAACCAGACAAACCTGGACTGTGAGATTTGCTGTGAGAAAGCAGGAGGCTGAATTATTTTCTCTGAGCTGCAATTTCCTATGTGTACACATCCCCTCAGGATAAAATAAGGGTGAAATGGGGCCATGCCTTTAGCAGCAGGGCAAAAAACCAGGCAGTTCTTATAGGCAAGCAACAAATGATAGACTTAGGAAACAATGCTTCCATTTTATAAAACAGTACATGATAAAGGGCTGTAGCATCTCCAGTACCTGAGGAACAAACAATGGTGTAAAAAGCATGGTGGGTGTAGTAGGGAAAGCTAACACAACATAGGAACCTATCGGAAACTTCCTAGAAAAAAATTTAGAGTGAGGTTTTTATAGTCAGGCTTTAGAAGAAATGGATGTGTGTTTGCAAACCATTTCCTGCCACTTAGATCTTGGGTCTATGGGAATAGGAGTCCAAGGCATATCTCTCCATGGATAGCATTTAGCAACCTTTCAACATGTCAGCCCCTGAGAAACCACATGAATGAACCAGCAGAGATATTCCTTGACAGCCCTAGAATGAAGAGTATGCAGGTTGTAAGGTGAAGAGGAAAGGGGAGGTGGTGATATAGAAAGTATGTCATGTACCACTGTGCAGACCCTTATACAGTTCCAACACCTGGGTCCTCTATGAACATGTCTTGAGTTTTCAGAAAACTTTTATTTAAATTTGGTGTGTGTGTGCGTGTGCGTGCACGCGCATAGCATGAAAACAGAGTTCAAAAGAACAGGTGAAATATCCTCTCTTCTAGTTCTTGGTCAAAGGAGTCCAAGAATGCCAAAACAATATAGATTATTGATGTTGCTCTTGGTTGCCTCCCAGAACTTGAAGGTAAAATGTAATTCAGAGGATGCCACACACTTTGGTTGGACATAGTACTTAGAAGAATCAAGCTAGAAGCAGCCTGGAAGCTGTCTCTTTAATGTCTAGCTCTCAAAATATCTGAAGGTGCTATGGAAACTACCAAGGACTAAAAACAGTCAATAGTCCTACCCAGGTTTAGAGTCTGAGAACCTCAACATAACCAGCAAGGCAAGAAGGTAAAATAGTGGCACTCATTTCTTGGAAGTAACCACAGGTTCTATAATTAGACTAAAGGCCCATTTAATAGGAGGAAATTCATGCCTGATACTATAAATCTAGACAGCTATCCAACAGCTAGTGAGATCGTGGACCCTCAAGAAAAACCTACCACTGCCACTTGTCTAAACAGGCACACTTTCTAGTTGCATTCTAAATACTTATACTCACAGATAAGTGTAGCTCCCATCCCTCATCAGATAACCTTCTTTATGAAGCAGACAGAGATCATTACAGAAATGCAGGAAACAACTGTTGCTGGTGTTCCTAACCCCAACTGATTCGTCACCAACAAAATCCCTATATCAACACAATCCATACATATAAGGCTCGGGGAACCTGAAGATGGAGCAGACATGTTTGCAGCACTCATTGACATGCCAACATGGATTGGGAAATCTCACAAAGCACCATTCCACTGAGAGAAAAGTCAATCTTCTCCAGATACCAGATAGGTTACCTAAATCTCCTGTGGTCATCCCTAAACACACATACACATAGGAGCAACAATAAACGGAACCTCGTAAGGCTCATATTTGTGCATGCTCTCCCTCTCTCCTTCACTTCGTCTCTTTGGTTTGTCTGTGTCTTTGTAATAATTAAAGTACAAGACATCAGTGGTTTGAAGAGGAGTGGATAAGGACACAGGAAAAGTTGGAAGAGGGAGAGTTAGAAATGATATAAATACACAATAGTAATGCATGAAATTCTCAAAAAGTAGAAATCTTTTAGAACAAAAATAGTTTTGTTTCCTTTCAAAATATATTGCAATGTAATGAGAAATATATTTGGTTTTCTTTGTATAGAGCTCCTTAAACTCTTGCAACTTACTGAGGGACAGGAATATCTTTTGCTAAAATCATCCTTTGGACCGTATCTGAGTTTATGCTAATGTAGCAGCTTTGGGGTTGGACCTCCTCTCACAGTTTCAGGAAGAAAGCCAGACTCCATAAGGACAAACTGCCTGATTAGAGAGTGGGGGATAAGAAACTCCATCCCATCCTCAAGTCCAGAGTTGAGAAGGGGTTGGAGAGTGAGGGAGACAAACTTCTGTACAAGGCTCAGTGACACACACACATGAGTGCACAGAAGTGTGGCAAGTCCTGAGGGTCAGGGTAACTCCTCTCTACTCCAGCCCTGGTGCCTCTTCCACACTTGGTTCTGAGCGGCATCCTTTAGAGCAGAGACCAGTAAATGTGTACCTGATAGCCACGGCTGTAGAACCCTTGGGTTAGAAGCAGTGTGATGGGTATGGGTATCCAGGGCAACACATTTGCAACATGGTTCTGATAGAAGAATAGCCTCCTGGGATACAGACCTTGAGCTTGTGGATTCAGATATTAACTCAAGATGGACATATCAAAACCAAATTAAATGGATCTCCAGCTGGGTTAGAGATTTGCTGTAGGTATTAAAAATGACATCATGTAATTGGTGTCAGAAAAAAATCACCCAATTTGGGTGAAAATTCACCTGATCAAGTATTTTGACTCAAAGGAAGAATGGATGTCCCTTCCCCCACTTTTCCTGCTCACATTTTTCTGTCTCTGTGATGCCCAGTGCCTCTCACCTGGTCACAGCTGCAGTCCAGCCCCCAGCAGCATACTGCTTGCTAATGTGTAAACATAATGCGTCGTATTTCTGCTCCACAGATAATAAATGCAGAAAATTAAAAAGGAAGCAGTTTAGAACTAATTATGGTTTACAATCTAATAATCTGTGATGTGAATGCTATTATTACTATAATTAGAATTAGAGTCTAAAAATAGAGAGTAAGTACTGAAAGATGATCAAATCCAAAGGCAAAATGGCTGATGTTCTAAAAAAGAAAAGGAGGGTTTTAAAAAGAGAATGTGTACATCTGGAAGGTTCCAGTGTTTCTGTAGAAGCTGAAATGTCCTCTGTCATATCCTCACACACATTAGATCAAAGATGTCTAACAGTCTCCCAAAATGACAAAACCTCTGCAGAAGGAATCTCCCACCAGCTCCCCCCAGGATAGGAAGAGAATCTCAGAAATCAGCAACTCAGTATTCTTCAGGCTGTTGAAATAATCTCAATCATGCGAAATGAAAGACAGCTGGGGAAAAGGATAAGAAAATCCACAAGGGGTAGGTCAAGGGGAATTTAATTTTTAAAAAACTTTTGTGACTCTGCCATTTTGACTGGACTGAAAAATCTATAATTTGCAGAAAATTGACTGCAGAGTAGAAACACCCTGGAGAAAAGATTATGTGTATCAGATTTCAGAACAGAACTTAGTGAAATGAGGCTTTGGGAACTGAGACCCAGTGCTAAAAGCCATTCCCTGACAATCCATCTTCTCCTGCCCTAGCTGATGCTCCCCTGAGAACTCTGGCCCTGCTTCCTTCTGTACTGAGCTTCATTCGTATCCATGTGTAATACCAAGGCTGGGTCAGGCCAGGCAGGTGAGTGGCCTAGGAACACAGAAATAAAAACCAGTGCATGGCTTTTTATCAGTTGTCCCAAGGAAGCTCCCACACCTGCCCTTGGTGACATGCAAGGCCCAGTGTCCACCCTGCCACCAGGACCTACTCAAAGCAATGCCAAGTTGAGGCAAGGGCACAGGGAAATGGGTTTTCAATGGTAACTGTTTATATTTGTTTTAAATCCAAGATTCTGAGGGCGGGGGAGGTCTTTGAAAATGAGGTAGGGAGACAGTGTCCTAGCCCTCCACACCTGAGATATCACTTTTCAGACCAGCGTCAACACTCAATCTCTTAAGGGCATAAGCTGCCTAGAACAGGGCTTACCTGGGTAGGCTGCACTAATGCAGGGACATACAGTAGTGCCAGCATTGCACAGCTTCCTTTTAGAAGTGAGGCCGCTCTGTTTTCCATTTTGATAAAACAGGATTGTTCCCACCTGTGACCTCCACTGTATACCCACCCATTCTTACAATATTCCAGAGAAGCATCAGGATTTGCTATGATGACCGCTTTTATTTTTGTGATTAATTAGAAATCAATTGGCACACAACCGCACATATTTATAAGTACGGTATGCTAATATAGTACATGTATATATCAATGTATAATAATCAAATCAGGGTAATTAGCCATCCTATCTCCTCAAACATTTATCATCTCTCAGTGCTTAACCTTTCTTTAAATGAGTTAATTGCACGGCCTGATTGTAAAAGGAGGAAATGTGGCTAATACATTTCGAAGTGCTCTCCCATGGCTCTGGTCAATGCCTTCTACAAAGTGGGCACTCCCAGTGGTGAGTTCAATAAGCAAATGGGATTTAAAAAGTGAGATTTTAGATATTTCTGTAAATGCAACTCTTAATTAGAGTTCAGAAAAATCTAAAGGTCTCTCGTGATACACTTCAAAAAACAGGTGTTTTTTATGGAATGTCTGAACTCAGCATGGTAATAGTCCTGTTACTATTTTCCTGGAAACCAGCCCCCTTTAAAACCACTTTCCATGTCAGAGACATTGCTGGAAAGCAATCAATTTTTGAGGGCTAGGGAGGTGGGTACCAGGACAGATATCTGTCAACCTGTCTATGGCACATATTTTTCTCTGTAGAATGGCATGGTGGGGTATAATACCAGCCCTTGTGTGTATTAGTGTGTGTGTGGTGGGGGGAGAGTGTTGAAGCAGGAGAATCAACTCAGGTTCAATGCCACCGTGAGCTACACAGCAAACAACTAGCCAATCAGGGCCACAGAGGGAGATTAAAAAAAAAAAAAGGAAAGAAAAAAAAGAAAACGGAAATGTTGACACCTGTGTTTTTGGTGTTTTTGTTTTGTTCCTCTCAGGTACCAGGAAAACACCCATCATCTCCCAGAGTTCTCAGAACTTCAGCTAACTCAAGGATCCCATTGTTACTGAAGGAGCTGGCTTTAGTGTGAATCATATTTATTCTCCCCTGCCCCAGGTCGATGTAGAGTCTTGGGTTTGTTTATTCCTTCAACAAAAGTTACTCAGTGCCTACTGAAGGTAAGGCAGTGAACTAGGTTCTGGAGGTAGAGTGAGGTTCAACCCCAGCACAGTATACCTGATAGTCAGAGGGAGAGAGACCTGGAGGCAAGGAGCATAGGGAGAAGTGAGTGCTATGTGCATCAGAGGGTGAGAAATTCCTTGGGAGAAAAGAACAGCAAAGAGGAAAAATTAGGGGCTGGAACATAGCTCAATGGTAGACCATTTGCCTAACAGGATCTTCTGTTCAGAGCAGTGAAAAAAAAATGGGGGAGGGGCAATAAACAGAGTAGACTGAATATTGCATAAGAAGGTTTGGGAAGGAGCAACTGAAGTGATGGTGTTTGAGAAAACAGAAGAAAGCAAGAGAACCCATCATGTGGCTTTCTAGGTACATACAAAATCCCAGGTCATTCTTGCCCAACATGTGTGGATAACATCAAGACATCAGGGAGCAGAGCCAGAAAGAAGAATGCAGAGGGAATGTAAGAGAGCCTATGTAAGTAGGGAAGAGACTCTCACTGCCTTCGGCTGTAGAGGGAGACCAGGGCCCTCATAAGGGGGGAGGGGGATTGAGCGTGGGGCACTCATTTTCACATAGGTCAGTCTGGCTGCTGGGCTGAGAACAGACACAACTAGGTTAGAAAACAGGCAGAACAAGAGGGCTGGCTGTAAGACTACACTGAGGGAGGTGAGACAGGCAGACTGAGAACAGGGGGAGTCATGGGCTGGTGAACAATGCACAGATCCAGAATCTGCTTTGAAAAGTGAGCTACCAGAATTTGCTGAAGTAGGCTCCCTGGTCTGAGCAGATGAGCCACTGTTCAGCCAGATAAAGCTGACTTTGGAAGAGGCAGGAATAGGAGATGTGGAATGAGTGCCCCGGAGGATGCAGCCAGTCTTCCCAGACACCATATCTAGACATACACAAAGGAGGCCAGGAGCAGGGCACACATGAGCAGGTAGGCTATGTTGTTTCACTCCTACATGGGACTATCTCCAAAGCTCCACGTTATTGTTACAGATAGCTCAGGGAGAGGGCTCTTCCGTACCAAAGTGTGCCCCTAGCACCTGCTTTAACTTCTCAACTATCCATGGGTTCCTGAGAAACCTCACCTTCCAAGGGCCACCCAGTAATCTGCTCTGCCTCTGCTACTGCTTCTCTTGACACTACACTACAAAATGGACTCACCTCAACTTATCAGTGTCCTATATTTGTGCCCCTGACTCAAGAACCCAGCAAGGGGCCAATCCACAGTATTGGTCCACATGAATTACCCGACAAATATTTCCAAAAGTCAGATGAGTTTAATTCCTTTAATGGTTTTCTCTCAACAACAACAACAAAAGGAGAAACTAATCAATTTTTCAGCTGATGCACATTTGAAGAGAAGTTTAAGGAACTGAGTAACAGGGCTGCACAAAGACCATTTATTACCAACTCTGCAGGCTGCTGCATCTATAATAAGGCAGTGATTGAACAAAGGCCACGACTGCATCTGTCCCCCATTTCTAGAAGTAAAAAGTCACCTATAGATGCAAAAATCAATTGAAAGCAAAGTGTTGTCTTTGATAGACAAGAATCTCCAATTAGAAAATGTTTAAACTTTGTAATCCATATCACTTTGGTGAATTATGTAACAATACTAGCACCCTTAAATTAGTTCAGAAGAATTTTATTTTAATGTATCATGGCCTAAAGGAATGATGTTACATAAATATTTACATTTGAGAGAAATCTAGAATAATTAATGGAGTTTCGAATATAACATTTTACAATAGGACAAAACCCCAATTTTAAAAATTCACAAGATACGCAAGTGCACCAGCACACATGGTAATGTTTGACTATACTCACAGAGCCTGGGATCAGGAGTTCAAAGCCACCCTGAACTACATAACAATGCCCTGTCTTTACATGAAAGAAAAGGCAGGAAGGAAGTGAAAAGAAAGAACCTAAAAGAAGAGGAAGAAGGAGGAAAAGAAAGAGGCAGGAGAGGGCCAGAAAGAAAGACACAGAGAGGAAAGGAGTAGATGTAAAATAGATGAGAGACAGAGGGGGCTGTGTTTGTAAGAATTATACGTGCACAAAATTACAGTGGCATTCAAAACTCCACCTAAATTAGAGACTGACAGTTTGAAACTCAGATTCTAATATTTATAATTTGATAGAACTGATATATATTACAATTAAATGATTTAGATTAGAAATCTGAATGTCAAATAAAAACTTAAGAATAAAATACAAGATGAATCTCTCTTTTTTGTTGTTGTTGCAAAATGCTAGCAGCCAAAGTGTTTTCAGGTTTGGAAGAACTGGGGATTTTGGAGTAGTTTGCATAGATTGTTCCAAATAAACATCCCCAACCTGAAAATTCCAAATGCCAAAAGCCCTCAAAACATGAAACATTTTTAATGTCACTCTGGTGATCAAAATGTTTTGTGCTTCAGGGAATTTTCTGATTGTGAGCTTTCAAAACGTGGATGCTTATCCTCTGTATGCTTTCAAGACTCTTGAAGAGTCTCAGTCCACAGCACAGAGTATGGACACCCTGGTTAAGTCTCCCTTGGTTGCTCTCAAACATGCAGCTCTCCAGCATAAAGACAACAGGAGAGGTACTTATGAGCTAGGGGGCAGCAATAACACAGGCATCGACCTCTAGATGTGGCCCTGCATCTCATTACTTCTCTGGCATGCAATGTTTTAAAATGTCCTGAGATCATCCAGCAGTACAATACAAGCAAGCACAGAGTCATGCTGGTGTCAGGCTCTCATCCTTGGTTCCATTCTATCAAACATGACATCGACATGCAGTGCTCCAGCACTCTCAGCTGGCAGGGTCAGAGCACCAGCCTCGGCTCTCCTAGGAACTTCTGTCCATGTAGTTTGAGCACATGCACAGGGGGCAAGAACAGGCAGGTAAGTATATCTGAACTTACCATTTGTAGCCAAATGTTGGTGGTTAAAACTTGATTCTTCTCATCCTTAAAAATCAAAAAGAAATAGCTGACATAAATATGGCTTACGTGCTTCACAAAAGAAGCCACGATACAATTATTCATGTACAAATCTGACTTTGGGGAATCTACGTTTGTGTATGGAAATTAGAATGCACCAGGCACTCCCAAATCTATGCCAGTAACATTTCCCCAGAGTCAAGCTTTTCTATTTATTCTGAAGTAATACACATTTATTACAGAGCACTTACAAAGGACAGCACAATATAAAGAAGAAAATTAAAATCAGGCCAGCCTACCATCAGAAATGATGCTAGCTAAGACCTTGGCAATTTATCTTTATATACCAGCCCCCACCCCAGAAAGAGGCATGTCATATGGAGCTCCCGACCAATATTAAGGGTCTGAATGGGCCACTGTATTTGCTTTATCCCTGCATGGGTCTTGGCTCTTTCCTCTTTTCTATCCAGCTGGCAACATGTCAGACCCTGACACCTCTAATGTAAACAAAGGACTGACAACCTTACAATGGGCCCAACACACTTCTATCTTTCTGATTTCAAAGTCCAGTTCTTCATTTCCAAAATAGGATCTAGTCAGGAATGGAGTCCACATATTTGGGAGAGTACAATTACTGTGGCTTGACTCAGGTACTGTGCATCTCCTACATTTGAGTTTTGTGTCCTAAGTCTCCCCTAAGGGCCCACATGCAAATGACACCGGCACCATCTTGGTATTACTGAAATGGGTCAATGGGGAGGCTCTCAGGTGAAGTAGAGCATGCACTTTCCAGACAGGTTAAGACGCCAGCCCCTTTTTCTTCTTCCCTTCCCTTCCCTTCCCTTCCCTTCCCTTCCCTTCCCTTCCCTTCCCTTCCCTTCCCTTCCCTTCCCTTCCCTTCCCTTCCCTTTCCTTTCTTTTCCTTTCTTTTCTTTCCTGGACATGAGTAAGCAGTTTTCCTCTGCCTCCAGCTCCCACCATGATGTGCTGTCTCACTACAAGCCAAAAGCAATGGGAACAACTACTCACAGACTGGGGGCTCAAAAACTGTGAGGTGACCTTTTTCTCTTAATAAGTTAGTTATTTCAGGTGTTTATTCCAGTGCCAGAAAACTGATTAGGACAGCATCTAAAAGAGTCTCATTAAATGAAGTATTTAATACCCTTTTTTCATAGCTGCCCACACCCAGCAGTGTCAGCCATGGGGCTGGAAAGTTCACTCAATGGTTAAGAACTCTGGATTCTCTTCTGAAAGGCTTTGGCTCCATTCCAAGCACCCACACAGCAGCTTGCAACCATCTGTAACTCCAGTTCCATGGGATCCGATGCCTTCTTCCGCCCTCTCTGGCATACAAGTGGTGTACATATACACATACAAACACAACAAAACACCCTTTAACTCATAAGAAAAAAAATTCAGTTAAAATGTTTAAGGTGACAAGTTATACTGAGAATGATGTCAGTTAGGAATCCTTAATTCCAACTTAAAGGACTCTGAAACTAGCAACTAATAACCCTCCAGGGAAAAGTGTTCATGAAAACCTGCCCAGAAGTGGACACCTTTAATTCTTGTATCTGGAATTGCCCTGACTGGGTTCACTGACAAACATACACTTAAAACTGTTTCCCAGCATAAAAACACAGGGGTGCAGTCAGTGGCTGGGAATGCACATGAGCACTGAACACTGCCCCTTAAGGAAAAGAAAATGTAGCCCACATAGAAGGAATTAGCAGCCAGAGTTTGATACACAGATACCCCTGTGCTCAGATGCCCATCTACTGGGTGCCACTGAAGGTGAGATGAGCAACTCTGAGCAACTATGAAAGAGAAGACTGGACTGTGTGTGGATTGACACAGGACAAAGCACCAGGGTATTCCCAAGCTAGGACTGAAGTCCAAAAGAAACTGCAGTTTATTTGGTTTTTGTTTTTGTTTTTCAAGACAGGGTTTCTCTGTATAGCTCGAGCTGTCCTGGAACTCACTCCGTATAGACCAGGCTGGCCTCGAACTCAGAAATCCATCTGCCTCTGCCTCCCAAGTGCTAGGATTTAAGGCGTGCACCACCGTTGCTTGACTGAAACTGCAGTTTGATCGAGGCAAAAAATACATCTGCTTTTCTAAACTAAAATGTGCCACAATGTTTAGTGATCCGTCACTGCCACAGCTTAACCTGTCCCATGCTCTATGCTAAGTAACTGCTCCCTGATAGATCTATATAAACTACAATCACGGCAATGCTCCCGTTTATGATCAATCACCAACATTATTGGAAAGCACCATTAAGTTCTTCAGCGTGTGTATCTCTAAGTTCTCCAGGATGCGTATCTGTTGCCTCCAGTTATTAGGCAGCTGTTGTTACTAATACACTAAGAGTTAGCGAGAGTTCCATTCAGGTGCCTTTCCTTCTTTTAATTGCATTTGTGTCTGGCTCTCCTGAGAGAGGCTTCTGTGGTTTGGGAGCTCAATTACTACCAATCTAATTAAAAGTCTTTCTTCTTTCCAGAGTCCGGACAGAAACCTCATTAGAGTGACACTGGATTTCCTTACTGTGTAGCAGCATGGGACCAAAGCACAGTGCTTCCAACTGTAATCAACAAGCAGCAGCCAGCCACCACCTGGCAGCACAGAGATGCCAGACAGAGCGGTCCACACCAGGCTGCAAAGGAAGCCCAGGGCCAGGCAGGATGTTGCCACTCTCCATTTGGATTGCCTCTTTTTCTGTTACCACTGGTCAGGTGGCAAAGGTCTCCCTTACCTTTCCATCACAGTAGGCAGCCTCCTGCCCATACAGGCACGTGTGTGTACATCCAAACATATACATATGACAGTTTGCTTCTACGGAGGCTTTCTGTTTACAAAGACGTTCAGTGCACCACACAGAGGGTCAACCCACAAGCCCACAGTGCATCACACAAGGCTTTTCTACAACATATGGTCCAGCCAAGTTTGCATTCTTTCAGGAAATATTAATGGAATATTCCCACTACAGTCATCATACTAAGGTGTACAGTGGTCATTTATCATTGCTCCTGAGCTCCTGAAACATAAGATGAGGTAGAATTAAGGTAATAATGACCCACCTGTGCAATGGATAAGACTCACTGAGAGAATAAAAAAAAAAAAAGGCCCTTTAAAGAAGTTAGTGAAGATGGACTGTATCCAGTGTAAAATTCTCTTTTATTATTAACTATTAACATTTGCTTTTACATACTTTCAACAGTACAGTATGTAGCTCCTCCAATGTCTACCATGTCTACCCCAGCCGTGACCCCTGCTGACAGCCCTGCCTGCCAAGGCACCATACAGGTAACCCTGTGTCCAAGCTTTCCTCACCTGAACATACATGAAGTACAGTATCAGCAGACCTCAGCCTCCTGGAAAGTGGTGTTCTGAGCTAAACTGAGCCCCAACCTTAAAAGGTCTTATGGGAAGGTGGAATAAGTGAGCCTTAAGAAATATCCCTTTTGCAAGACAGTGAGTTGTTTACAGGTAAATCCGTCTCCTCTGCTTGAAAAGTTGCTCAAAAAGCAGTCCCAAAGTCAGGTCTCTGCCGCTCTGTCCAGGCTCCACTCAAGCCTAGCCCACCTACCCTGCTTCCCCACACAGCCATGCACAAAAGCAGGCTCTGAGTATGCCACCAGTCCTGAATTCTCTCTCTTCCTTGCCTCTAGTTTGCACATTCCCTTGTTTGCCAGAGGAAAGAAGAGGAGACTAGGTTTCTGTGCTCCGAGACTCTGCAGATGGTACTCCATGTCCCTCTAGCCTTCAGCACAAAGATGTTCAGGCAGGGTGATGCCTGCCTACAAAGATGCCACTTACAATGCCAAGATGTACATGGGGATGAGAACCAGTTCCTCATGCCTTCTCTTCCCCATAGGTATCCTCCATAGACACCAGTCCACCAGCTTCCCATGCAGCATATGAGTTTATTTAAACACCCATGCATCAGTGAATGCATCAGCTAATTTTATTCCATCATCACCCTAGCCACACACTGGGAGAAGGATGGTCATTCCAGCTTGGCTAGGGGTCAGTGTATTACTCTAACAACAGCGTGCCACAGGTACCCCACAAGTAACACAGGCCCTGGGTCTAGGTTTGTTATAACAAACACTGTAAACCAGCTGACTGTGATGACATATAATTGTAATCCCAGAACTTGGGAGGTGGAGACAGGAGATTCAAGAGTTCAAGTTCATACTCAGCTATGTAGCAAGTTTGAGGCCGGCCTGATTTACACAAGACCCTGTCTCAAAAATAAATGAAACACAATAAGACAAAAATTAATTAAAGCTAAGACGCAGCAACACTGCTAAAAACTGGAATACGGGCTTTCCACACATCGTAAGCCAGGAGGCTCACAAATGGCAAGTATTTGCTTCTCAGTTTACAGGTAGGCTGTCTGAAGGCAATATGCTGGAGAGATGGATCTGGCAGCTGGTGAGAGGGTCAGATTCATGGATGGATTTCTTCAAGCTACCACCTGGCTCTTACTGCCGAGAGAAGCTGGGCAACACAGCAAAGACCATCACAGCTTCCCACCAGAGTGCGCTACTCAGGGTTTCTGGGTTCTCCCCTGGGAAATAACAGTTACAGCTGCCACAAAGGCCTCCGAAGCTAGTGAGGACCAGTTCCATCTAGTCTGTGAGATGTCACTCAGCGCCATTAGTTGTCACGGCATAGGTGTCACCTGATCAAGCCCTCCTGCAAGATATTGGAGGCCAGATCATTGACCAACATGAAGTAGGCCAACCTGCCCCCCATGTTCGATTTTAAACTGAGCACATCGGTGACGAGCGTCCTTTGATTTGTGAGACATATTTTGAAAAAAATCAATCTTTCTAAATTACAGTGCATCGGATGTTCGGTGTAACTCTTCTGACTGTACTTACTGTGCAGCCTCGGATTTCTACAGCCATCACTCTTCCAGAAGTTATGGGGAGATGTTATTCAATGGTATTTTATAAAACTCTGAGAAAAACCATATATCAGCCCTGTCTAAATCTTCATTTTCAGAAAAGATATAAATTCACATTTGGTGAGTGCTCATAGTTTGTAACGAGCATGACTTATTTTTATCTATTTTCAACTACATTTTACCTGTGACAATCCAACAAAGCTAGGTTTGTTTGATTTTTTGTTTTTTGTTTTTTTTTTTTTTTTTTTTTTTTTTTTTTTTTTTTTTTTTTTTTTTTGAGTAATTCATCATGTGTGGATGGGCTCCCAAATTTCATTTTCTATGTCTGCTTGGTTTGAATGTTTTTATATGAGCACATACTACCTTATGATCAAAAAAGGGAATGCATACATGTGTAAACTGTGAAACAAAGCAAGCAAACCTTTGGCCTTAGGTCACACAGTTAAAGACAAAAGATGAGCAGCACACACCGATAATCCTGTCACTCTGTGTGCTGACACAAAAGGATCAAGGGTTTGAGAGTACCCTAACCTACAGATTTAAGACCTTCCTTAAAGAAACATACAAGCTGAGATCTTACTCTCCTGTCTCTTTGACCAGATATGTGTGTTCTGAAATACAATGTCTTTCTTTACCCTATGCTCTCACAGTGAACAATGATTATGATAACATTTAAAAAATGCTTTCATTTGACACTTGATAACTGTTCGAGACAGAGGACCTCAGAAAGCAATCTGGGATATCTTTAGAGAAATGATTCTCAACCTTCTTAATGCTGCAGCCGTGTAATACAGTTCCTCGTGTTGTGGCTAACCCCTGAATCATAACATTATTCTGTTGCTACTTCATAACTGTAATTTTGCTACTGGTATGGATCATAATGAACATTTCTGATTTGCAGGATATCTAAAATGTGACCCCTATAGGGGTCACCGTCAACAAGTTGAGAACCACTGCTTTAGAGGCTCACTGAAGTTAAAACTCTCTATAACCATGACAAGTTACTTTCCTCTTTCCCCTTCCTTTGCTTGTGAACAAAGGACAGCGTTCTGTGGAGGCTATGTGCCACGACAGACTGCTTGGTCTAAGGCTGAATGCAGACCTAAATTGAGACTTGCCTACTAAATGAATAGCTGAGGCAAGTTGTGCAAAACTATAAAACAATAACCCTTCTCCCTCAAAGTGCTGTTTTGTAAAAGTACGGTAGTTTTCCAGAAATAATATTTAACCCAATAGTCTTATTATAAATGAATAGATTTTATATCACTTCATGCATATATTTTCAACCTGGTAAATACTGACAGCTATAACACATACACATAAAACCTGGGGGTCCTCCAAACCTTTAAGAGAAGTTAAAGGTGTCCTTAACCATCAAAGACTGAAGTCCATTGCAACAGCTCTGGCATTCCTCCCACCCCCTGAATCTCACCCCAGAGGCTAGGCCCTGCTCAGTAGAGAAGCGGCTCCTTCCTCACTCTCAGTTTGAAACTGCAAAGTCCATGACTGGGAATAATGTGAAAAGTCTGGATATCACAGACAGACCTAGACTCTTCCACACACTGTCTGTGAGGATTCAGGTGGCTAGTGAGCTTTTTCATAACTGTTTCCTTATTTGCAAACCTAGCAATGACAGAGGTAAGAAATTCAGTAAGCTACCCAAACTATCTAAACACAAAATGGCTCTGCACTGTTCAGTGACAAGAGCAGTGATTGTTAACACAGTCGATCAAAGGCTTAGAGAAGTGGTCAAATTGGTAGCATCTCTTCCATGTGTCGCTGCCTATGTTTAGGGCAGTTTTGCTGAAAACAAAGCTTAGAAACTAAATGCCTAATGGTCACAATTTTATCATCAGAACTCAAATTCTCTGTGACAATTGAATCCACAGATGTCAGAGTGTGAAGTAACATGTCTAAGTCTTGATTACTGTTTTTTTATACTCAAATATCCACAACGTGGAGAGTTTTACCAAGGAGGAAACACTGCATAGATGAACAAATTTATGACTGTGTGGTTACATCCTGAGAAGTAAAAGAAGGTCATTGCCCTACAGTCTTTAACCTGGAATGGGAAGACATAGCAGCTGAGAAGCCAGCATAGGGCCCACTGAGGCAGCCTGCAGCCCTTGAGAGGCTACTTGGACAACAGCTTCTCAAGTAACCCTGAATTCTGTGATTCTATTTTTAACTACCAGAGCCAATGGCACATTGCTTGAGAGTACTGTTTTCAGGAGTGATTCAGAAGAAAAGGCTTAAGGGATTTTTAAAAAATCAAAGCAGAATATAGCAGAGCTTTTTCTGCCTTTCCCCACTGATCACTGTTCAATCCCTTGCTGACATCATCCCACCCCAGAGAAAGCACAGGAAAGCAAACTGGAAACCTGCCCAATCAGGCTGATCCCTTTAGGGTGGATAATTGTAAATACACAGAGGCAGGTATCTCCTGAGCTTCGGTCCTTGAGGACTGAATGGGCTGTCACTCCCCACCCCCCAACCCCCACTGTGAATCTCACTCACCATACTGAAAGGGAACATGACATATAGCCAAGAAACTGCTCCCACCTTATTGCCCACATCCCCAAAGATGCCCTTCTCAGGAGTCAGGTGAATCCAAAGGTACACTTCCAATTGCATGCACAGGCTCCTTTCATTAGGAGAAGCCATTTCCTTTCTCCCACAAGGAAGGAAGCATGGCAAGTAGACTGTGGGAGCAGTACATAACAGAAAGAGGAGCAGCCTGGGAGATAAAGCTGAGGACAATGGTTATAGAAGACTGAAGGAAGAGAGGCAGAAAGACCAATTCAGCTCAGACAGCCAGAAGAGGGAGCAAAGGTTTGTAGACCTCTATGCCTTCCTCAATCAGCATCTCTGCACTGTTCACAACAAAGACAGACACGTAACAAGTGGAGAGCCAAGATCTGCAAGTAAGTCAGACAATCCTTGCACCAGTACCAGAGGCCATAGATACAGATATGGATAGCATCGGTATGAGTTAGGCTTTTCCAAAGAGCTTATTGTCATGTGATTCATCAAATATCTGACATCTCAGCAGAAGGAATCCTAACAGACAAAAATAAAATAAAATAAAATAAAATAAAATAAAATAAAATAAAATAAAATAAAATGGGAGAAGAATGAAGTCTGTTCATAGGCGTTAGGAACAAAATTTATCCATTTATTCAGTATCTTTCAGTATCTTTCAAACTATTGACTGAGCAGACTGAGGTTGAACCCAGGGTCGCCCTCATATTAACAGATGCTCGAACACTGAGTTCTATCATCAGCCCTCGCATTTAAATTTTATGTTGAAATCATGTCTTACTAAGCTGCTAGTGGGACCCTTACTCCCTAGCCTAGGCACGTCTTGAGCTTATGATCCTGCCAACTCTGCTTCCTGCGCATCTGGAATCAGAGGAGACATGATGACACTAGGATTAGATTTATCTTTAAATTATACATAGAAATCACACATACTTATGGGGTGCTCATGATGTTTCATTACGTTATGTATGTATATCTCATATAATGTTTAAGTCACATTAAACATACCTATCATCTCAAACTTTTATGACTTTTTTCCTCAATGAAAACATGCAAATGCTTTCCTTGTAGTTTTCTGCAGTGAACAGTGATCTATTGAAAGCCACCCCAACACGCAATGCCACATCAGAGCTTCTTACTCCACCTCGCTTCATCTCAGTGCCTACTACCCAATCTTTCCCCATGACCCAAGCAAGACGTAGAAGCACTGACTTCTCCTGGTTTTTATTATTTGTGATGTTTAATAGTTTTACAAATAATATATATTCATTCGTTTAGTAAACCAAGTAAATATGAATCAAGGCACAAATTTAAAAAAAAAAAGAATGACAAGATAAAAATTGTATGGCTATTATAACATTAAAAATAAAATTATGAATAGGCATAAGAAAATAAAAATTAAAACACGTAATACTATTACGAACATAGTATAATTAAGATTGAAGAAGTAAAGAAATAAGAAATGATCCTTGGAAAGTAAGTCATTATATATTATCACTATTATATATTTTATATTATTATTATAACTGTATGTTTTTATATATAATATAATTAATATGTTTATATATTAATTATACATTACTATATTTTTTATATAACTATAGTATGGAAAGGGAGGCAAACAGACAGCTACAGTCTAGAAAAGAAGCAGTCTAGAAAAGGCCCAGAAGCATGCTTCTCAGTTCTTATTATAAAACTCAATAATGCCTTAGATTAAATCAAACATGATTTAAAAGTCACTATAACAAGATAATGGAAAGAAATGGGAGGGAAATCTGCAGACCTAAATAAGTAATCTGGGAGCCCAAATAACACTATTACATAGTTAATAAGTTAGAAACAGAAAGGCACAAAACAGACAGCTAAAAATTGAGTTACTGGCATGAGGTAATCACAGTTTGTGTAGATGGAAACAGACATCAAGTCAATTAGGCAAGAAGCCTGAGACAGAAGTGAAACCAAGAAGACACTCTGGGTTGGCTCAGACTGCACAGCACCTGGAGGGGAGTGGACTGTTCCAAGATGCTAAATAGAGCATCTGCTCAGAGTTCATCACAACAGCAGGCTCCATAAGCTAAATAACAACAGCCCTGCTATACCAGTATCTACAAAGGAGGTAAACTCAAATGACTATTAGAAAGTAAATCTAAGCTCACCATAAAAAAAAAAAGAAAAAAGAAAAAAAAAAGAAAGAAATTTCAACAACAATGTTAAAGAAAATATTAAAAAGTTTCCCAAGTGTGTGGACTGATACTGGAGTGACTACAGAAGCAAAAGAGCCATGCGAAGGCAGGGTGAATTTGGAAGTTCCTATGTGAAAGAAAAAACAAGACTCTACCCAAACCTCCAGTCCACATGGATCCTCATGGCATCATGATGTAGAAGAATCCACTGAGAGAAAAACAAAACAAAGTTTGTCAATTCCAACCTGGGTACAAACCAAAAAACAGTATGGTCTATCATTCTCCTAACAGAATGGTCTCCCATCTGTTGGAGAGTTCAAACTTAAATAGCCCTTAGTACCTAAGACCTCTGGAAGCCATGGAAAGAGCTCCCAAGTAGCTTGAGATTACTAAAACTATAAAGCACCAACAGAATCAACAAATTACCAAACAAAAAAATAAATAAAAATTAACTATGCCTAGAAATATAAGTATAATATCCTTAAGGTCTAAATAAAAATATATTAAGTAAAAAATTATTTTGACCAAGGGCTTAAAACAAAAGTCAAAGAAAGAATTCAAAAAAAATGCAGAGGAGCATATCAGGATAACAGGAAATGTTTGTCACAAGTACGGGAAAGAATGCCAAGTCAGTAGAACACATCTCCAGAAATTCAGACTAGAGAAGTAGGAAAGGTACCACTGAATAAGTACAATTAATACAATTAAATGCTTTAAGATATAAAAATATATAAAAGAATGAGATATGTGAAGAAAGGAGCATACCTGAAAAATGTTTGTCAACATGAGAAATTCAGTAGCTAGGATAAAAGCCCAATGAATATGCTGGTCAGTTTATGTCAACTTGAAACAAGCTTGGGTAGAGGGAAACTCAATTGAGAAAACGCCTCTATAGGCCTTGCCTGTAGGCAAGTCTGTAGTGTGGATCATTGTACTACCACTGGGCAGTCAGCTGCTAAAAGAGAGTAGGCTAAGCAAGCCAGTCCACGGCCTCTGCTGCAGTTTCTGCCTAACTTCCATTAGTGAGGGAGTCTGACCTGAGAACTATAAGATAAATTAAACACTTTCCTCCCCATGTTATTTTTGGTCATGGTGTTTTATCCACTGATAGAATCCCTAATCGATAAATTTGACAGGAGATTAGGAAAAACAGAAGTGATAATCAGTAAGTGGAAGACAATGTGATATGATGGCTTGTCGGGAATAATGAGATGGAAAGCATGGTTAACAGGCAGACTGCAAAGACTGAATGTGCATCTATGAAAAAAGCAGAAGGACCCTCACAGAAGTATAACAGAGAGATTGACAAAACTGTACAACTAACCCTCAGATTAAGGAAGTACAAGGTCCTCCAAAGGAAATGAGTGAATTAAAACCTAATAAAGTGCATTTTTTTCCTGTCCCAGCACATGAGTTTAACATCAGTCACTCCTATACCGAAAAGAAAAACAGCAAACAGACTGGAAATCAATAGCTTTTCTCAAGACCCAGGAGGCCCTGGGGTTGTAGGGTAAAGTGCGACACAGAAATCTGCATGTCAGCAAATACAAAAGCATAGCCTAGACTCCTGAACTCCTAGCAATGCTTAAATGTCAATCCGATAATTACTGTAAACTTGAGCAAGAGTAAGGATTCTGTTGACCAAGATACTGATAGTCAGTGACCTACACATTCATTGCTTTTATCTCTAGGAACTGCACTGTACTCTGTCGGATTCCCTATGTTGGCTAAAGCAAATTTAAAGTAACTTTGGCAACAGATGCCTGAGTAGTCTCATAAGAAAGCCTGTATTCCTGACAGAACCTTGTCTGTCACTCCTCTTCTCCACTATACTGCAGCAGCTTGGTTTCTTTGTTTGAGGAAGAAGGCTACAGACCAAAAGAGATGCCCGTGAATGTCACACCTCAGAGAGGGGAGCCCAGGAAAAGACTGACATTTAGCCTAAGACACTTGTCCTAGCACCTACAATATCACCACACCCTAGTTCCAGTACAAAAGGTAACCAGGATAGGTTATGGCAAGGAGAAGTTTCAGGTTCTCTAAGGAAGGGCTTAAGTGTGTGTGATGTTGGGAGTGCAGGGCATGGGGGTAACTAGGTTTCTAAACAGCCTGCCTGGCATATACCAATCCAGAGCTGGAGCTCCAGCATGGTATAATCAGGGTGTAGCAGCACGTGATTGTGGTCCTGGAGCAGTTGAGAAGTAGAGCCAAGAAAATCAGACATGAATGGTCATCTATTATTACCTAGTGGACTTCAAAGCCACCCAAGACTCTGCCAAAGGGGGGCGGGGTGCAGTGATGAGAAACAGGGAAGTCTGAGAGGATGCACAGCAACAGGAACCCTCATGGAGTTCATGGAAAATCTAGAGTCACTTGGGAAGACAGTTGAACACTTTATTAAGAATCTATCTTAGTGTTCCACTGCTTGAATTCTTAGGTATTTACTCAACATTGAGTAAAGAACAAGCCTACACAAAAACCTGCACATGAATGTCTATGGAAGTTTTATAACTACAGAAATTGGCATGTAACGAAGGAGAGCTGTAACAGATGAATAGATATAAGCAAACTGTGATATGCAATGGATTATTTAGGGTTAAAATGAATGAGCCATCAAGCAATGAAAGATATAGAAGCAACTTAACTCCACCTTTCTAAGGGAAAGACGTCTGCGGAGAAAACTACAGTGCATGGTTCCAATTACAAGATGGTCTGGAAAGTGCAAATGCTGTGGGCTGTAAACAATAGATGGGTATCAGATGTAGGGGCAGGGATGGACAGGTAGGATATCGGGGATTCCATCTGAGATGGTAATGTTGGGCTGGAGACATGGCTTAGGCTAGGCTTGAAATCGAACGGGGACTGTAATGATGAGTACAAGACATAAAACATTTGTCAAAACTCACAGATCTTTATAGCATAAAATAACCCCACATGTATACAGAATATGTAGTAATCACTAAGAAGGGAAGAAATCTAGTACGTAGTGCAAAATATGACCAAAGGTTCCACATGACAGAGATGGGGGATTTTGACTCTTAAACTTCCGGAGGTTTAAAAGATTCCAAAACCACTTTACTCTGGTATATGAAGCTGTTCTCAGACAGAGATGGTCTAAAAATTATTTCTAAAACCACCACACACTTTTATGGAGGGCTTGATGGGAGTCTGATGTTTTAATGCTGGAGTAAAAAGAAATCAGGATCTGTGTTGTAATAATTAGAAGGGGAAACGTGAATGCACATTTGGTGTAATAAAGACACAGATGTCACCTACAGAATCACACAGCTATGTGTATACGTAAGTATACATGGGTTCTACACAGAGATACTCATATATGTGCGCAAATATAAATATATGTGACTTAAATACATTGGTATCTTTTCTGTCAGTTTAGAATGTCTAGAAATGAAATCTCAGCAGAATCCTATATCTCAGATTTGATTTTGTTTTTCATTATTCTCCAATAGAAAGATCCAGGGTTCCCTGGGAGATAGTTGATTTGAGTAATTGACAGGATTACCTACGATGAACCTGGAGCATCGTGTGAAGGCAGAAAGAGGAGGAAATAAGCAGAAAGCACAAGTGGTACCATTATAATAGTAGTGCCTGGAAGGAGCACAAAGCACCTATACCCAATGGCATATGCTACAATCTGAGCAAAATAAAGACTGGATTGCAATCAAGTCTATAAAAGTAATATCATTAAGTTTACATTGACTTAAGTAAGTAATTTAATAAATGAGTACATGGAATGCAATAGATACATTGTTCATGCAGACATTATAACTATTCTGCCTCTAAGGTGGTAAAACAAATTCCTAACTAATTGAAGGTAGTCTTGCATAGTGACTTTTTTTTCCAAAGACAATTAGGGTGACAAGGGCCATCCTTGAAAGTTTTCTAAAAATATAACCCTGTCCATTTTTAGCAACAACACAAAAAAGCCAGGGTTAGTG
>JANHMN010000003.1:58160395-58186115 GCA_030674055.1 Rhabdomys pumilio
AGAATCAGAGGTTTTGTTTGTTTTATTTTTTAAAGGGAGACAAAGCTCTGATTCTATATACTGGAAACTCTAAACAGAATTTTTAAAAGGAACTCTTTTCTATTGGTTTTTATATGTTTATGAATAATCTCAATCATACTGACTAGCCTCTAAATAAATATCCCATCAAAATTAAAATGCTTAGGCAGTCATGTTGGTGAGATTTTGTATAAAGGGAAGAGCACAGCAATCAGTTATCCAATACCAAATGGTCATCTCTGGGGAAAACTTTATAAATACCTATACCTCTACATATATATGTGTGTGAGCATGTGTGTGTGTGCGTGTGTGTGTATTGAGTAATATTATACAGACTGAACAGGTTGTATTTATGTATTTAGAAATACACACACACACACACACACACACACACACACACAAACATGGATACATGCATATAGTAACAATTAATTTAAAAAGAGACCATGAATTTGAAAGTAAGGAGGAGCATATGAGAAGGTTTGACAGTAGAAAAGAGAAAGAAATGATACATTATAATCTCAAAACACTTAAAAAATTAAGATGCCATTCAGCTTCAATATATAGATGATTAGTTTTCAAGTAGAAAAGTGACAAACATCCCAGAGTATGGGCTCTAGATCTGAAGAACGTTACAGGAGATAAAGAGCACAAATGAGAGATTTCTGCCAGAATCAACACTGATTTTTCTTTTTCACAAATGAAATTAAAGGCAGAAAATGTCTAAGTTTTCAGTTGCCTCTAACATCTACATTGAACTAGCCCATGGCACTAACATATAAGAATAGGTTAACAACTAGGAAAGAAAGTAGGTTTCATCTTGGTAGTATGAGGGTCTACCACCAGGAAATAACCTGGCTTTGTTCTTCTGCACTTCTCAATCAATATAAGGAGCCAAATAGAAATACTTACCCCTCTCCAGATATTTTAGGGAAAAAAACCAAAACAGTAAAGATCAATATTGAAAAATAATCAGAACCATAGAGACTAGACTGCACGGCAGCTCAATGCTAAAGCACTTGCTTAGAGCATTCTCTTGGTTCTCAGTTTGATCACCAACAGCAGCAAAATACAGCCAAGAAGGACTGGACAGCAGGGCTACTCCAGATGCTAAATTATTATTAGATGCCTAGAGGAGAAAGAAGCCTGGCCATGACTGGCAGTTGGCATTGGTGTGGACCAGGAAACTGATGCCATCAATGGCAGTGAATTCTAAAGTAGCCAATGGAGTTCCCCAGAGCAGTTGGCCCAACATGTCTTCCAGGTCATTTAAGGAACAGAGTGCTCACACAGGTGACCCATTTCTCTTGCTCTGTAGAGTAAGATACCTAGTAGAAAGGCAGGAATATAGACCAACCTTGGAGCCACAAAGAGACAGATCCAGTCCTGATCTAGACGGGCTCTTTGCTCATGGCCTTGAAGGAATGCTCCAAGGGATTATGCACTAGTGAATTTGAAATTCAGGTAGCCCCAGGCCTAACCTCCAAAGTTGCATAGCAGCAGAGACAGCCTGCCCTATCAAAGGTAGGCTGGCATCGATGTGACAAAGGCACAGCTTCTGTGATTGTCACTGATATGACACTGATATCTGTGAGGAAGCAATAGAAGTTCTTCTCAATAACACTTCATACTGTTAGCACGAGAAGTCCCCTAAATCCCAGAAAATCTAATTAAACTCGCAACTTCCTTAAGTATTTGTAACTCCTTTTTCTCCTGAAAAATCTATAAATAATGCCTTCACTACAGACATTTGGGCTTCAGTCTTTCTTATAGATTTGCAGAAAGCTAATAAATTACTGTGCCCAGAAATATCCTGGTGATTCATTTTAACTAATCACGACACAGTTTTGTCTCTAGGAGAAGCCAAGCACCTCTCTGTACTGCGGACCCAAATTCTACTTCCCTTCCAATCTGGAGCATGTCCAGGTGTCCTCTGTACATGGAACAAGGAGACACTGAGAAAACCAAATTCAACTATTCACAGCTTTCTTTCCTTCTGAGTCTTACAATGAAGTGTCACCCCAGGAAGCATATACACCAATTACCAGGAATAATGTTCCCATCACACAATCAGGGACAGCACTTCCTCAAAACTTAGGTGATTAAGCAATTTGCATATATTTCCAGAGGAGGGGAAAAAACTTTCTAAATGACCTTTTGGGATATATTAGCCTCCTAATATATCAGGAAAATATTTTCCAGTTAGTCTAACTCATGAAGTAGTTAGGAAAAAGTTGCCGAGTAGAGAGAGGAGGCCACATTTAAATCCACACAACAGTGCCTCTCAGTTCCTAGCCCAGATTTCTGCATACTCAGCAGATCCTGCTACATGGGGGCTAAAATAAATTGGCATCTATCTCTGTATTCTCTGTAACCTAGAAAAATAATCAGTTCCTTTTCAGTTTGACCAAGCAATGCATTTGTCCTAACATTTTATATTCAGGTCATTACAGATGATCAAGTTAGGAAATAAGAGATTCCTAGAGAAGGAAGAGTCCCTGGCATTTAATGTTCTAGCCCAAGAACTCTCATTTAGCTACCATTACCAAGTTATTCTGACCTTTCTCAATCTACCAGGCATTGCTGCAGTTGCCTCACCTTCCATTTTGTGCCACAGCACTCCCTGGTCCCTCAGGAAGGCTTCCTAAGCCACTGACTAAGTGTTCTACCTCAAGTTTGTGTCACTGTGAACACCCAAGGCCCCCAACAATGAAGCTCCAGCTGAATGGCAGAATAAACAGGAAAGAAAGATAAGACAGCAGGAGACAAACTGTCTCCTGTATGCTTCCAAACCAAACACAACAGGATCAGAACAGAAAACTGCAACCAAGCAAGTCACAAATGGTTGGAAACAGAAATTCCAAGGTGTGGGAGCCTGTGGCTGCTGCAGGGAGGAGGGAGGGTTTCAGGGAGATCTGAAACATGCAAATGAGATGGAAGTAACTGTCAGTCAGCATTTTTATCCCCTCTCCTTTCACTAGGTCAATTTTAGTATCAAATTTATAAATAATGGATACAAACGTCAAATATATTTCTACATACTGGGTTTCCTCCCTCTGCTGGGTACAGGCTCGTGGTTGTCCTAACTGCTGCTGCTGTTCTTATGCATGTAGGAATTAATACTGAGGAAATAAAAGAGCAACTTGCTTGCCTAACTCTGGGCCATTTCTTTACATCTGTAGTTATGCATAGATGGCAATATGCAAATAACCAACTTATCATTCAAAACAGTATTTATAATAAGACTCAGGGCTGATGAGGGTAAAACTGAATTATATACCGAGTCAATGTATAAAAACTAGCACATAGTCCCTCAGTGCAATCTAGTTAGAAATTTTCATATAAAGAGCTTTAAAAACAAACAAACAACAACAAAATAACTTTGAGACTAGTACTTCTACATCTAAAAGACACTAAGTTTTAAGACACCAAAATAAAGATGGAAACCAAAAATCCTGACTGTGATGTTATAAAATATAATGCTAGTGATATTATTAACAAGCTAAATTCCCATTAAAAATGTTTTAGACCCACAGTATGGATGTTTATAACCGTTAACTTATTTTTAGAAGGAGCTCATAATATGAAGAATAAAATGAAAAGTTGTTTTAAGCATGACATAAAATGAAGTCTGTGAGGCCTGACTGCTTAAAGAACCATCTGCAACCATTCTGTGGCCCCTGTATTCTATTCCCATCTTCTGCAATAATGGGAGATGTGATCTGAGTTTTCAACGACGAACTTTCTCTTAACACTTTCCCTTACATATGAACTGTATTTCTAACATAACAGGCACGGTCTTTGTGTGTGGGGGCGGGTGGGGTGCTGTTTTTTAGCAATAAGCAACCTAAAGAGATGAGCCTATCAATAGATTAGAGAGGACAGATTAAAACATGAGTGGATCCGCACACAGAAGACATCAAAAGGAGGAGATGAAATATAATGAGAAAAAAATACCAGGGGCATATGATACCATGGCAACAAGGAGAAGATGGAGGGATGAATAGTGGCAGGGTCTCAACATCCTTAGTTGATCTGCCAGTCTAGCTCCCAAGGGATCTGCCAGTCTAGCTCCCAAGGCCTTGCATGACTCAATGACTTGAGACTGGTGGGTTAATATTTGTGAAGAGCAAAGTGACCCCAGCCAGCTACTCTGTAGCATGGTCGTGAATGACAGTTGCAGCAGCATAATAAAATGCAAACAATCCCAAAGAAGATAGAGTACTTAGTGCTCCTCATTTACTTAGCTACCTCAGTTAAGTTACTTATCATCTCAGTGTGGGCTAACAGTTGCCTATTTAAAATAATGCTTTTAAAAACTGCTTTAATGGATTGTGACTTATAAAACAGTGCATTTTAAATGTATGGGTTAAGTCTAGACAACTGTGTGAACTCATGAAACTATCACCATTATCTAGAAGGAACATTTCCATCAGGCTAGATATTTCCTTCAGGCTGGACCAGACTGATTGTCACCATGCAGGACAGCTGTGATGACTCAGAGACCACCTCCACAAGATGGGGACCACTAATATTAATATTCCCTCCTGGAAGAAGAGGAGGATCACATGATACTCAAGAGACTGCCAGAGCTCCTCAAGAAGCCCTCACCTCTCAGAGATCATGCAAGATGAACAGCTGGCCTGCATGTCATGTACTGTGTTACTCATGCTTCTGTAAAGAACCCCAATAAACTCAGAGGACTTAAGAGGGATCCTCTAATTCCTGTCTGTATCTTGGGAGACCAGACATTCCATATATCTCCCAAGACAGCAGTTATCCACGATAGATGTTCTTTGCTCACTGTGATTCCTCCTTTATTCCTTCCTTCCTTCCTTCCTCAGCTTCCAAAAAGCCACTAATCTCATTCATTTCTATTGATACATTCACTCACATACTGACTGGATTTTCTATGTTGGTAGTGAAGGAACTCTGGCCAGTGTGATTCTGGCAGGCCTTACCTTTCTCCGCTACACCTTTTGCCTTGCTGAAAACCATTAGAGGACATTCCTAATGCTAGCCACTGAGGTCTATTCCTTTATTTGGCCATGTCTTCCTCCTGAGGCTAACTACCAAGGTCCAGCTATCAAAGTATTGAGGTCCAGCAATTAAAACTCCCTTTGGCTCACTCAATTAACATGCCCAATCAAAATATACCACAACATCCTAGCCCATCTAACACAGGCCTCCTCTTTTTTCACTTCTTAAAAACATGAAGCTCTCTGAAAGGCTCCACCCACAGGTGACTCAGACAGATGCAGACACCCACAGCCAAACGGTGGATGGAGCTTGGGAACTCTTATGGAAGAATAGGAAGAAGGATTGAAGGTCAGAAGAGGATAGGACCTCCACAAGAAGACCAACAGAATCAACTAACCCAGACTCTTGAGGCTCTCAGAGTCTGAACCATCAACCAAAGAACATACAGAGGCTGGACCTAGGCCTTTATGCACATATGTACCATATATGCAGCTTAGTCTTCATATGGGTCCTGAACAACTGAAGTGGGGGCCATCCCAAAAGCTGTTGCCTATATGTGGGATATGTTCTAATAGCTGGGCTGCCTTGTCTGGCCTGGGAAGGAAAGGAAGTACCCAGCCTCACAGAGACTTGAAGTGCCAGAGTCGGGGGTGGGGGGGGGCGAAGGGGTGGGCAGGCTACCAAGGGGATCCACACCTGCTCAGAGAAAAAGAGAAGAGGTATAGAGGAAGGATAGTGGGTAGGAGGTCACCCAGAGGGGATGTAAATTGAATAAATAAGAAATTAAATTAAATTAAATTAAATTAAAATAAAAAGAAATAGTTACACCTGCAAGATCTTTTGCTGCTGTTTTTCTGCCTGAATCAGAACACAGCCACTCTTTAACTATTTTTTTAACTTTTCTTTTCTTTCCTGCTTAATAAAAGATGTCTCTGTAAAAACAGGTGTTTGGGTGTGGTTTGTGCTTAATCTGGGTTCCAAAGGGGATTGTGCAGGGTCTCCTGACAGATGTTTTACAGTTCTTCATATATTCTAGACATGAGGTTTTTGTCTAGTAAGCTAACTGCAAATATTTTTCCCTTATTTGTAGATTTGCTTTTATTCCTCTAAACAGATTTTTTTTACCCCAAAATACTTAAATAAATCTTTATAAGTTCTACTTTTTATTATTAAGTGGGTTTTTTGTTGTTGTTTTTGTTTGTTTGTTTGTTTGCTTGCTTGCTTGCTTTTCGTAGATTATGACCTTTTGGGAAACTTTTAATCAAGTAAAACCCCTTTAAGATTGCCTGCAGTTTTCTTCAAAGAGCTTATAGTTTCACATTTTACGTTAATGTTTATAATCTATTCGAGTTAATTTTGTATTAGATACAAGGCTTATGTTAAAATTTTTTTCTAATTTTTATAATGCTATCCGATTTCAGAAGTCTCATCTGAAAAATAGCCCTCTTTTCGTAAGCTTTGCTTATCAAATCAGCTGGTTATCCTTTCAGTGGTTTCTCTCTAGATCCTGAATGCTATATGTTAACCGATGTGCTTATCCAATGTAAAGTACCACAAATCTCAAAGCTGCTGAAATCAGCCCCCACATTCTTTTTTCAAACTGTCTCAGTACTCCTTTCTTATTTTTAATACAAATTTTGAATACTCTCATATCTATAAGTATCTTACAAGGATTGTGATATAAATTACATCAATGGAAAGAATAGCAACATATTTAGTATATTAAAGGAGAATACATTCTAGCAGATATTTGGTAAACTTTGGAGAAATTTTTATACTAACAGTCATGTCCTCTGCAAATGGTATGGTTTTACTTCCTCTTTTCCTCTTCATGTCTTCCACATCCTCTCCTCCAGCCTCCTGTGCAGCCCAGAACTTTAATTGCCAGGGCAATACTAAACAGTAGTTGTGAGAAGAGATAACTGCCTTGATTCTTAGTTAGGAGAAAATTCTCTAGCTCCTAAACATAATGTTACATGTAGCTTTTTATAGATGTTCTTTATTAACTAAGGAAGTATATTCTATTTGCATTTCCAAGCTTTTTATGATGAGAGTTAAATTCAATTATAACTATGTAATTAGTATGTATTGATTAGTTTTAAAATATTAAAACACCTGGAATCTCTAGGATAAACCCTCCCTGGCCAGGGCAGGTAAATTTTTTCTTTTTATGTATTACTGAATTCTGTTTGCTGTTGTTTTCTTATAAACATTACAGTCAATATTCATGAGAGATAATCATCTCTCCTTAGGTCACAGAGAATGTCCTCGTTATAAACGCCTATCTTTCAGTCTCTCTCTACTTATAAGGGGTAACACCCTGACATACCACCCTCGACCCAAGCAAATAAGGCAACCCAATCTTGGTCCTGAGTCTGTAGAATCTTGAGCCAAAATACGCCTCTACTTATTTCATAACTAGGCTGTGTTAGGTATTCTGTTATAGTAACACTAAGCTGGATAAACTACACATTCTTCTTTTCCACTATCCTTCTGTTACTTATTTCTAGTTTGAGTCTACCATGCCTGGACAAGAAGCTTTGGAAGATTTCAGTTATTAGAAATGTATTGACTTTATAGGCATGGTATATCTCGGTGCATTTTCCATCTCTCTTAAAAAGAAACGTATTCTGTTGGTCTTGAGTCGAGCATGATGTTGGTGTTGATTACATCCTGTTGATTGACAGTGGTTACTTTGTATCCTTGCTACTTTTTGCAAGACAGAAGCATTTGCAGCTGTCCCTGTGGATGGTTTTCATTTCGTCTATTTTCCTCCAGGTGTTTTAACTTCTATTGCTTGGCTCACACAAGCTTAGGATTGCTGGGTGTTCTTGGTGATCAGACACATTTATAATTTCACACCAGCTCCCTTTGATTCCGGCAATGTAATTTGTTGTGAAGGATAGTTTATATCAACATAGCCATATCTGGTCTGTTTTAGCTAAGGTTTGAATGCTGGATTTTCTCCTATCATTTTATTTTTACCTTGCCTATATTGCTATAATTTACCTAGGTATGTGGTTTATAACTGGGTCATTGTTTCATTTTTAGTTGACATTATTTTTAGAGCATTTTTTTTTTTTGTTTCAGAGCAAAAAAAAAAAAGTCTGAAAGGTACAGAGAGTTCTTATACACTCTTTCTCCTTACACATAGATAGCCCTGTGTAATACTAACATTACCCTAAGAGGTGTATTTTCCATAGTAACTGAACCTAGTAGGACATGGAGCTGTTACCTGGAGTCCATAGTTGGCACTAGCATTCTCTCCTAGTGGTGACATATTTGGGCAAATGTGTGAGAACACTATCCACTCTTAGTGTTTAAAAAGCTGCTTTATTGTCCTGAAACTTCTGTAGAATTCTTTGACTTATCTCTGCCTCCCACAGAGTTAGCAAACATGGATCTATAAGATTGATACACACATCTCTGAAGAGGTCCAGGGCAGGGGTTAGTTGGTTTTGTTTGCTTGTGTGTTTGTTTTGTTTGTTTTGTTTTGTTTTGTTTTGTTTTATTTTGTTTTGTTTTAATGGACCAAATAATCAGAGAGCTGGAATTCTCGATTCAGCTCTGGGGAGAAGATAGGTGCTGGAAATTGTGTTCAATCAACTTAACCATGACCACAGAATGAAATTCCAATAAATTTTCTAGATGAAGCTTAGGGAGCCCCCTGGGTGGGAAGCCCAGAGTACCAGATTCCACAGAGACAGAAGCTTCTGAGCAGGATTCACTAGGCTTTCACTAGCTCTTTCATTTGGATGCTCACTGGCTTCCTTTAATGATGGTAATATAAGTGCTACATTCCTGAATCTCAGGAGCTTGTAAGCGAATTATCAAAACTGAGGAGCCATGGGAAGGCTCCAAAAGTGTATATGACCAGACCATACTGTGGTATCTAAGCCTCAAGAGTGGGCCATTGTGTAGGCCCTGTCCTTTGGATCTGATGCTAACTCTGGGTAGTGTCAGAGCTGAAGTGACTAAAGCCGGCCCACTTGGTGTCAGAACTGTTGACAGAGGCAAGAGTAAAGAGAGTCTCAGGGTGACAGGTGTAGGACAGGCTCAGGAATCAAATAGTTTGCTTTTAAGCAGAAAGCAAAAAGCATCACAAGACGACTCTAACAATACAGAAGATGGAACTTCGTACACATCTAGACATAAGGGGAGAAAATTATACTTCCACTGGAGTTTGGGCAGGAAATGGTGATTGCCTGAAAAATCTATAAACAAGAGAAAACAGTATAACCAAAAAAAAAAAAAAAAAGAAAGAAACATAATTTACTCCAGGGGTCTGAATTCTCTCATCTCTTCTGGGCCTTTTAGCTGAGATTAAGCACTGAATTAGATCTTCACCTTCATTACTGGAAGTCCTTAGATGCTGACCATTACTCTAAAGCAAATAGCGGTGACGTGAGCACTTTATTTTTAGTTATGGATGTAAATCTAGAGAAACCACTAAAGGAGCTGGAGCCAACTAGCTGAAAAATATGAATGGAGACAGACACAGAAAACCTCAGATTTGTCTTTCAGTTTTTAAACTGTGAACACAAATTACTGAATGGCTGAGTAGTACTTTATTGTGTAAATGTACCACATTTTCTGTATCCATTCTTCTTTTCAGGAAGAATTCTGGGTTGTTTCTAATTTGTGGCAATTTGCAGTGAGGCAGGAGTGGATGAGTGGGTGGGGGATTACCCTCATAGAGGGAAAGGGGAAGGGGGAGAGGGGGATGGGATGGGGGGCTTGTGAAAGGGTAACTGGGAAGGGAGATATCATTTGAGATGTAAACGAATAAAATAATAATAAAAAAGAATTGCTGAATGAAAACAAGGCCCCCAAAGAAATGTCACCAACCACACTGTGTTATTATAAGAGGTGTTATATTTTTACAGAATATAAAAAATATAGATTTTACAGAATAAGATACAAGGGCTTTGTTGATATTTCAGAGCCCACACAATTGCAAAATTCTCAGGACATTGTTAATTTGAGAGAGAAGGGAGGAGGGAGAGGGAAGGGAGAGGGAGACAGACACAGAGAGACAGGAGGATCTCACTATGAAGCCCTAAGTCTCCTGGAACACCCTGCATGGACCAAGGTACCCTCAAATTCATAGAGATCTTCCTGCCTCTACTTCTCAATTGCTAAGATTAAAGGAGTGTGTCACTATGCTTGCTCTAATCATATCTCATTTTTAAATGATATTCTTAGTGTTTTGGATGTTTTGTTTCTCATCCATGTAGAAGCTTCTAAACAATGTTTTAATATCACAGTTGATTCTGACAAGAAAGCATCTTTGGATCCAAACCTTGAACAATCTCAAACTATCTTCCCCAGTCAAGGCAAGAACCTAGATTCCCTCTTTTCTTCTGGCTGCTACTACTGGCTTCCTCCCAGGTCCTAGCTTGGTGCAGGGTGTCACAGCTGGATGTACAGTTGGAAGCTGTGTCACATCTCTGTGACACACAGAAGCTCTTTCACATCTCTGGGTATAGTGTCTTCACTATCATCGAGGCTTTAGTATCCAATCAGTAAGGAGACATACAACTGCACACCCAACTGGTAGGCTGAAGCACTCAATAAGAGAGCATGTTCTAGTGAGGCCCAGCCTTGTGTTCAGCCTTGTGTGATGGCATACAGTTTTCATAACCCACAGTGCTCCACTCCTTGCTGTGCACAGTCATTCTATTGCTACCTGTTCTGTCCTCATATCAAACTGATGCTAGCTAGCTTTCTGAGGCAGCCACAGAAGCTCTTGTTCTCCGGGGGCAGCTGCAGAGGGTCCCTGTAGGCCTTACATTACATCAAAATACAGGACTATCTGGCATAGCATTTTCCATTTACCTGATGACTTAAATATGTATTTATTTTTGTCTGAACATGTGTGAGCTAAGCCTCGCTTTAAAAGTGGCATAAAGCTAGAACTACTACTGCCTAAGTGAACCTGAGTGTAGAAGACAGAACATGATCCCATTGGTAGAACGGATGAAGATTTGCCATGGTCCTCTGTTGTGTTTCCTAATATCACTCCTGGGTGATTCTGGATTGATCAGTTTTGTTGTTGTTCTATTATTCTCCTTCAAGTCTTTAATTTTTTTCCTATCTTTAGACTTATAAAGATTACTGACATTTTTAGAAAACATATAATTTACTTATCATTCCTAAACATGCCTACAAATCTAATATATACCACATAAATATGTTTGGTGCATATAAATTCATTCTATCATCTGATTTTGTGTGTGTGTGTATGTGTATGAGAGAGAGAGACAGAGAAGAGGGAATATAAATATAGAATCATAGCTCAGTGATGGTGGCTCATGTCTTTAATCCCAGCACTCAAGACTCAAAGGCAGGAAGATCTCTAAGTTCAAGGCCTGCCTGGTCTGCACAGCAGGTTCTAGGATACCCAGGGCTACACAGAGAAATTCTGTCTCAAAAAATTTTTTTTAAAGATATAGTTACATATAGAGAGAAACATAAGAGAGATCTCTTCAAATACATTTCTTCTCTATTTTTCCTAACCCCCAAATCCCCTAAACCTATTCCTCATATACAGCTGATTGGGGAGGGGGGCATTGATTTGATTGTTTCTTTGCTTGCTTTTCTAAAATGAGAAGTTGTGAAATGTTTACAATAAGTTACAGGTAAAATTTTAGGTATTCCTGGTTGACAAATAGACCTATTAGGAAACTGTATGGACTCTAGGTATTCCTGATTGACAAATAGGCCTATTAGGAAACCGTATGGACTCTGAAACCTTGTGCTTCCCAGACCACATTCACTTTTCTTGGCGTTTATGTTTTCGAAGAAGTCGACTTATTCCACATTTCCTTTAGATAATTTGTGGGTGATGAACTCCATTTCCGTGCATAGTTTAAGGTTTTTCTGACTTCCTGCTTGGTTGTGCAGAGATTTTCAAAGTGAAAATTGGAGTTTTGGCATTCGAGCCCTGCATCACTCTACTCGTGTGCTGCCTGAATGAGAAGGATGCCATTCTGCATGTGGCCTTTGGAGAAAGGCCTTCCATCACTCTCCCAGATGAGTGTGAGGTTTTCATCCTCCTACTTGGTATACTGAAAGTAAAGGCCTCATCGGATCTTTTACATCTAACTGCTCATCTCTCCAACTCCAGAAGAAATAAAATACTTCTTATTTATATAGCTTTTAAGTTTTTCAAAGTCTACTTTTAATGATGGTTCTTAAATGTTTTAACCTCCCCTTTAGCCCACCACCCACCAGAGGTAGTGGAAAAGAAAGGATAAGGGGGAAGTGGGCCTGTTTAGAAATGGTTCTTTGGAACAAATCCCTCTGTGTTGTCAGGAAATCAGCAGTTCAGTTTATAGGTCAGCAGTGACAGCTTGACCTACTTGCAAACTCTTCTTGGATATACCAGCAATCCAGTTCGATAGACTTGGGATAGCAGCAGTGGTGGCATGACCTAACAGGAATAGCTAAGTCTCAGCCAAATCAATATGAGTCAGCAGGAGGGACTTGGATCACCAGGAATGTCAGATGTTCTCAGCTGTGCCTCTCTTAGTGAAGCGAAGATCAGCAGAGACTTGAGACCAACAAACGTTGCACAGCTAGCTCTACCAGCCAGCCCCTCTCATAGTCTGTTGAGTCCCATTTGTACTTTCTCTAGACATCATGTGTCCTCTACGGGTCTTCTCTCAACACATGTCTTGCCTCGGCATGTGAGTCTGCCTCAGCTAACATCACTCTGCCAATCAGCTCGAGTCCACTGAAGCGGCAAGAAGTTTTTTGGTATGTTTCTCCCTGTGAATTCATAAATGATGTCATGGTATGCCTCTTTTCAAATGTGTGCAGTAAAACCATACCCAAAGTCACACAGCCAAAGCTTCCCTCAGATCAGGCACAGGCTTAAATCAAAGCCCACCTTGTTTCATTCACAGACCTTTCCAGATTTTCCAGGAGCATTAGTGATAAATCCAAAGACATTTCTCATTTCCTCCCAGAATGGCATTTCTAAAAAGCATGCAGTTTTCTAAAACCAGCTGAAGCTACACAGCATCTCCCATCTTGCTCTTCATTCCTGCTCTGGGTATAAGTTCCAGGTACTTTAAGGCTGTAAAATCTCAAGGAGCCAAGAGAACCTTTGTGCTGGTCTGTCCACGGCAGCTGCTTCTTGCCTATGCAAAGCACTGTTGGATGGGAGCACTTCCCCATCATGAATATTCCTTTCATTTTATACTTTCACCCACTGCTCATAATTTTCCCTGTCAGAAACAATGAAGGTGCCATCTGCACACTGCTGCTTTAATGTGTGCCTGATGGTTATTGTCAAAGAATTGTCCTGGGTCACTGTCATCGCATTAATTGCCCCATGCACAAAACAAGCTGGAGAGCTCAAATGATCCTGTCCTGCTCAGGGAGGAGAGGAGGCGAGGAGGAATTCCCCTCAGCCCTTGTCATCTTCAGCTGTGATATGTTCAGCTTGTGATGGAAGACTTCTGAGGCAGGCTCCACTCAGCTGGAGTTCTAAACACACAATCCATAATATGAAAATAGGAAAGTCTCTGAGTCAGTTGCAGAGAGACCTTTCTGCTTGAAATATCCCATAATGTCTGCAATGTAGCTAACTTTAAAATATGTATTTACAGTCTGACTTTCAAATGTCTTCAGGTTGCGTGCATACACACACACACACACACACACACACACACACACACACACACATACACCACACATACTGGTCTTTGTGATAGTCAGTTTCCACTAGTGTAACAAAATATCTGAAATAATCAATTTACAGGGCGGGCTGAAGTTCAAACACAGAGAGACCCTCAACTCAGGCTAGGCAAGTACTCTGTCATTGAACTATACCCCCAACTCTTGGCGTTTTTAAACAACTCGTGTGTGTGTGTGTGTGTGTGTGTGTGTGTGTGTGTGTCTGTCTGTCTGTCTGTGTGTCTGTCTGTGTGTCTCTGTGTGTGTGTGTCTGTCTGTCTGATTTTCTCTGTCTCTCTCTCTCTCTCTCTCTCTCTCTCTGTGTGTGTGTGTGTGTGTGTGTGTGTGTGTGTGTGTGTGTGTGTGTAAAAGAGAGAAAGATGCCAATATAGCATGTGCATGGTGGTCAGAAGACGACATGAGGGAGCCAGTTCTCTCCTTCTTCCACCATGTAGGTTCCAGGATAGAACTAATATCCTCAGATCCCACTGAGCCGTCTTACCAGCCACAAATAATCAATTTAAAGGATAGAGGTTTCAGAACATGATTGCCTGGCGTTGTTGCTTTAGACCAGTGGCAGCACAGGTCTAAATCCCGCTGCTTCTTGCCTATGCAAAACACCACTGAATGGGGACACTTCCTATCAGGAATATTCCTTTAGAGACTATACTTTAATCCACTGCCCATAATTTTCACTCGCAGAAACAGTGAAGGTGCACAGCAGAGTGTCCTGCAGAGGACATATGCTTCCCTTAAGTAGAGCATATTCCCAGTAGCTTACTTCCTTCCCTAGGCCCCACTGCATAGTGGTTCTATTCCATCTGCCAAAAGTGCCAAGTGTGATGGGCAAGTCTTCAACATGTATGCTTTGGAGACCTTCCTTGCTAGTTTTATGTACAATTGACACAACTAGAATCATTTGGAAGAGACAACCTCTTGGGAAATGTCCCATTGGATTGGTCTGTGAACAAAGCTATGGTGCATTTTCTTGATTGACAATTGACATGGCAGGGATCCAGCTCACTGTGGGTAGTGCCACTGCTACCCAGTGGTCCTTTGTGTAATATGAAAGCATGCTGAGCAAGTCATAAGATACAAGCCAGTAAGCAACACTCCTTCATTACCTTATCTTCAGTTCCTGCTTCCAGGTTCCTGCCTTGAGTTCTTACTCTGACTTTTCTCAGTGATGCTTTGTGTTCAAGACATGGAAGCTAAAACAAACCCTCACCTTCCAAGTTACTTTGGTCATGACACTATCACAGCAATAGAAAAGCCAACTGAGACAGAGGCATATCAAAAACTTACAGCAGCATAAACACTTAGTAATTCACATATATTTGGATCCCATTGAATTTACACATTTGTAATCAACATACACACTAATATTTTTATTTTCAAACAAGAATATCATTGACCTGTAATCTCTAATCTGTGATCTCACACAAATATAAAATTTCTAAATAAGATAGTCATAAATTTGCTAAGCAACTATAACAGTTACTAAAAAATTTACAAGTCATCTACTTTTCCTTAGAAGGAATCATATAAAAAACTATTTAAATGTTCTAAGAAAGTGAGCTTTGTTCTTTTATAGCCTTCGACCAAATGACTGTCACTGCAAAATGAGGGATCAAATCTAGGAGCTCGGGCATGAGAGGTATGCATGAAACTACTCAGTTACAGCCCACACTTTTTACAAGTGATTTCCAAAGTCCATAACATGTTTCAACAAATAAGCTATGACTATCAAGCCAAACTTGTTTCAAGTTAACCTTACCAAAACTTCTTTGCCTGACAAAGAATGGCCTTATAACCTTTTAGAGATTATAAAAGTTCTGATTACCAAAATACACTAAAACTGTCCCTTGGTGTCAGTTCATAAGCACACACACATAAAATTCATTGTTTTATCTTATTCATGAGCCACCAATCTTCATTATGGACACTGCTTATAGATCACTTTACTATTATAAATAATACACACACACACTAAAGAAAGAGAGAGAAATATAATTTTTAAAAATTAAAAAATATATATGTGAGCCAAGTAGTGAACCAGATATCTTAATGGGAAAGAGGCGTTGTTTTCCAGTAGTTGTCTGATGGGAATGGACAACAACTGAACACTTTAGGATAGGAGCCAAGGTCTCTCATAAGCCCTTCTTTCCTGTTAGCTCTCAAAATAATGGGTGCCATTTCAATGTCTTTGAATATTAAAAGGTGCCAAAGCTTTTTCTACATATTATATACAATCTTCAATAATTAAAATGTCCATTTGAGCACAGTCATCATAAAATATGGTGCCCAAGAGTAATCTCAATAATCACCCTACACATTTCCTTTAATTACTCTTGAAAATACAAAGTAAACTATTCATGAGTTGAGATTTCCACAAAACTATTTAAAGGTGATATAGACTATACAGAAAACTCCTTCAAGGTAGATTTCAAAGATAAGAAATGTTTTTAAAACATCTTCAAACTGGCTATAGGCACAAGTCATGGGGGTGAGGGTGGGGGTGGGGTACTGTGCTTTGCATTGTGCCTCCCTAGCTTAAAACCACTGTGACAGAGGAAAAAAATCTTCAAACTTCATAACGGGGAGGCTAAAAGAAGGCACAATATGCTTGAGCAGATAAGAAGGAATTAGAATCCACACTACATTTTAGAGTCTCTGTTTATCAAAAGATACTGCTATTCAAAGTTTACAGAAAGGACATTTTAGAAAGTAAATCCATGCCCAGCAACTGAAGTGATACTAAGGTGTAACTAACAACTACTGTTTGAATATCCACTCCAAACATCATGTTGAAATTGCCTTTGGAGGCTGGAGAGAGAGTTCAGCTAGTAAAGTGTTATAGAACTAGAAAGAAGGAAAGAAAGAAAGAAGGAAAGAAGGAAACAAAAAAAGAAAGAAGGAGAAGGGAAGGAGTGGGGGTTGGGAGGAAATCAAATGTAGACATGCAAATCTGTAATGTCAGTGTTGGAGAGGCAGGAATAGGTGGATCCCTGAGGCTCATTGGCCACCAGTCAGCCTTGTCAACTTGCTGAGTTCCACACTAATGAGATCTTCTGTCTCCAGGAAATAAAAAGTGGTCAGTTTCCAAGGAAAATACCTGAGGTTCTTATTTGGCCTCCATAAGCACATGTAGCCATGTATACACACACCCATACAAGTGTGCACATGAACATGCACACAAGAGGGCTCCACTCTCATTAATGGATGAATGCCTTTACTGCAGGAGTGAGTTCATCTTCATCCTACGCTTTCTCTTTGTTTCCTTGTTATGGGTCACTGGAGGTCCTCCACTGTGTCACACACATAAACCAGGACACTGTCCAGCCTCCAGAAAGGTAAGAAATCAGTTTTTACTCTAATGAACCCAGTTACATTCAAGTATTCTGTTCTGGCAGCACAAAATACAGTAAGGTTGTAAATTCATAGTATAAAAATTTATACATGTGAACCTTAAGCAAAGCAACAGAAGGAAATATCAAGCTATGAATAGATGTATTGCGAAAGAATAGATCTGAACCCCCAAAAAGGTACTGCTATTTAAAATCACAAGGAAATATTACTCCACACTTAACAGAACAGCAAATTTATTTACTTATAATAATGAGGAATAGACTCGAGCCCTTAAGCATGCCAGGCAAGGGGTCTACCATCAGCATACATCCCAAGTCCCACAATATTATGTTGAAAAGACTGAAAATATCAAGTGTCTACGAGCAAGTACAGCCATATAACTCTTCTAAAATGTCAGGCAATATCTAGAACAGAGACTTTCCACTCTCTAGTAGAGCAAACCTACTTCCATGAACAGACCAGACAGAAACACAAGGCATGTACACAACAGTGGAGACCAGCCCTTTGTCTGTGAGATCTGCTGCTAACCTAGTTAGTGTCAAAGCTGAACTGACTGGCCTACACGCACCTGGCAACAGAGGCAAGAGTGAAGAGTCTCAGTGAGACAGGTACAGGACATCCCCAGGAAACAATCAATTTGCTTTCAAGCAAGAGAACAGAAATCATCAAAAGATGCCTCTAAGGACACAAGAACTACAACACCACATGCATCTAAAGATAACGGGGAAAATTGTACCTCTACCGGAGAGACAGAGATGAAATAGCGATTGTACCCCAGAAATGACAACAGCACTAACTCTTAGGAAAATAAATATAACCACTGTCGACCCCATGAATCAGAAGTGGACAGGGGCTTCATAGATTTTACAATAAACACAGCGAAATAATGTAAGCAAAATTGATTATATAATTTCTAGGGGAATGGTGGGAGGAGGCAGGTAAGTGTGGTGAGTGTGTGGCAGAAAGCTGAGGAGAAAACTGAGGACCCTTTAAACAGTGAGCATCACTCTTACCAGGGAGTGGCAGCCTGAGCATTGTGCAGATGTAGATGTAAATCTCAATGAAAGAGCTGAGAATATTCATGGCCGTGTTCTCTATAACAGAAAAATCTACGGACACTCTGGGTATCTATCAATATAATAAGAAATCTTGTTATGGCTGTACAATAAAAATGAGTAAGGTGAAGTTACAGGCAACAGTTTTGGTGACTCACAAAAATAAATTGAACAAAAGCGGCCGTATAAGAGGGAGTAGATGCTGTTAAAGCTCCACAGAGAGGGATTAGGTGATAGACAGTAACACAGTAGCTTTAAGCCCTGGCACTGAAGAAAATAAAAATAAAAGAAGTTCCAAAAGCAGGAAAGATTAAAACCTGCTATTTGAAATAAGCCTAGCAGGTTTGTTTGTCCTGGAGGATGGGGTGGCTAGGCTTGAAGGTGGGACCTTGGGTGAGTCATTTGTCACAGCTCACTGACTGGATTCTGATAGGGCCACACACTTGTGCATACCAATTACAGTACAATGCAAAATGTTCAAATAGGATTAAGGGCTAACTTCCAGAATGACATCTATGCCTCTGGGAGCTGGCTGCTTGGTGGAGTTACTCCAAATATCAACAAAATGCCTTTATGGAATAGCAAACTGTGTTTTCTGACTAGTGATTGAAATTGCAAATTTTATCAAGCCAAAGTTAATCAAATATATTCTGATGTGCAGCGAGCAGCCTTGGCTTAATCTGTTGAATCAAAATCATCAAACATAATTTATTTGATGTGACCTTAGAGGAAATACACTACTAGAAACCCTTTATATAAATCTAAAACCTGAAATTAACTGGAAAGTTAGCCTATGCTTACCTTCTCTCTAAAAGCAAAGTGAGTTCTCCCTTCATGAACCCTCCCTGTGGAGCAGAGACACCACCACTTTTACTCAAGGAAGAATCTTTACAGACAATGTGCTTTCAGTTATCTAAAAGTCAATGCCCCAACGCCTAGCATCTCTCACAGGTATCTTTCTTTAGCCATGACAACTGCAATTCCCTCTGCCTGTCACCTGCAGCTGAGACGGGTCAACAGCCATAGCTACAGACGGACAGAACCTGTCGTCAACTTCCCTGCTTCAAAGTCTTGCCCCCAGCCCAATCTTCCCTGTTAATTTTCAACTCACTATCATAGATTTTATATAATCTTGTATTTAACTTCTGTAAGTTTTAATTAACTGTCTTTGCTTGTCAGTAGCTGTGATCTCAGGTTTCTGTTTTAATTCAATGTATCAATACATGCCAAGGGCGAAAGTAAGGGAAATCACACACACACACACACACACACACACACACACACACACACAATTTTACAATACTTTGAGTGTTATATTTGCTAAAAGAGCTGGTGTTGACTGTGATAAAGGAAACCACTAAAACAACCAGCCGAATGGCTAGTGAAAAACACCAAATGGGGGCTAGGGTATCGCTCAGTGAGGCCTTGGCTTTAATCCCAAGGACCATCAACTGCAAGGGTACAAAAAGGACTTTTGTCTTATCTGTAAACAATACTTAATCGTGATTTTTTAAAAGATAAATAAACAGTAGAAAAGAGATTGTATCACTGTTTGGGCATGACAGGACTATTTCTCTTTCTTTAACAGCATGTCGGGGATGAAACAGGAGCTCCCAGAGAGCAGGAGCTCTGGGGAATGTACTCAGAGTGGCTTTGAAAGTTATCATTTATAAAAAAGAATCTTGCAGTATAAGTGCCCATAATCCTCAGCTATAATGATGAAAGAATTTTGGAAATTTGTATTCCGACACACGTAAACAGGTTTGAGAGGGAAAAAATAGGATCTGCCATAATAAATCTGGGTTGATTATGAAGGAGCACTGTAACAGGGTTTAACAATACACAACGGTCAGCTAGATGTTCGCTAAATACTGGTTGAAACCAACTGGAAAAGCTGGAAGAAATGTAATCAGATGTTTCAGGGCCCCCGGGAACTGTCAAGGCAGTAAGGAATCATAGACACACTGAAACAGGGCGGGGAGCCTTAGGGAACAGGACCTTGGTTCCTTTTCTAGGATCTCAAAATATGTCCTTGAAAGAATGTCAATGAAACTGAACATTCAAGAAAACCTTGAAAGAGATGGTACAAGATGGAAGCACAAGCTCACTGAAGAGAAAGAGCATCCTGGTAAATTCTTTGGAATTTTAGCCTAGAATGTATGTACAAGGAGGACTTCCAGGGATTAAAGATGAAGCTTTTTCTTTCCACAGCCTCTAAATAGATGTCGGTTGCTGGAGCCCACACGCTGGCAGCTAATCAGGGCAAACCAGAACTAAGAACGAGCTCACAGGCCCTTCAGATAATACCTATAATTTTTTACATACATTTTCTTGAACAAACAAGAAAACTACCTGGCTTAGAAGACTGCACACCATGTTATTGAAAAGCCCAAAGAAAACCAGCAATAGGAACAGAGGCACAGTGTGCCTCAAATACCAGAGCTGTTAACTGGAGGCTGGCCATGTCATGATTCTTTGGTCTGTCTGTCTGTCTGTCTGTATGCATGCATGCATGCATGTATGTATGTATGTATGTATGTATGTATGTATGTATGTATTTTTATGTGTATGTGCATTTTACCTATAGGATTGTCACTGATTTTGTTGTATTTCATTTTGAGCCATAGTTTAGGTTCTAGGAATTGAACTGGTCCTCCAGAAGACCCTTAACTACTGAGCCCCTTCACTACTCCAGGGATGTGAAAGATTCTTCCTAAGGTATTATGAGTTTTAAGAGAAACATGCAATGGATGATATATATATATATATATATATATATATAATATCATTTATATATTGCTATTTTAATATATATATATTAAAAAAACAAAAGAAAATTTTGAAAATGGAATCAATAGATGAGAAAAACAACGAGACAGGAAGAGGATCTGTGACTAAACATGAGTCACCAGCCAGCAGCTGTGAAGAAGTCTGAATAAACAGAAGAATATAAAATACAGGAAAAAATACAGAGTTGGGAGTACAGCAGTCACTCAGTCTCACCATTTCTGACACCTTGACCCAGGTCCATCCTTGCTGCACCCAGTTAATTTTCCACACTTACCCTTCCCAGTAAATGTCAGTAGCACCCTATGGTAACTAAAAATCCTTCAAGACAGAACTAGACATCACCTAGGTGACCAAACTCTTCCTAGAAAGGATGCACTGCTATAGAAAAGGTAACTGTGCTTCAAGCACACAACTGCAATCCCAAAAGGAGTAAGAAGAAAAGAAGTGCAGAAACCACACTTGGGAAAGGCTTTCCAAGATTTATGAAAGAAACCACAAAACGGAAGCAGAGCCCTATTTGAAACTGTTGCTCAGGGTTATCTTGGAAACTCCCAAAACACACAGGCTATTGCTATTGTCTTTGGCTGTCTCCCAGGGTAGAAGGTTTTCCTATTGCTGAAGGCACCAGGCCCCAGAGACCCCTGACCTGGAACAATCATGAATACTTTATCCCTGAGAACTAGTTTCTTGGTACCAGAAAGTATCATATAAGCTTCCAAAAGAAGTTAGAAATCAATGGTCCTATCCAGCTATGATCCCAATGAACCACACAAGAAACAATATGGCATGATAACCCTAAGGAAGCAGTAGTCTCACTCACACCCTGGAAGTCACCAACAGCCCTCTAATTGTCATTAAGACCCATTCAACAAGAGGAAAATCATGCCTGATACTGGAAACCTAGCCAACAACGCAGGACTACCGAAGTCATAGATCTTGTAGGAGAATCTACAATCCGCCCTTTACTGAATCAGTATAATCCCTAACTACACTCTAAATATTTGTCCTTATACACACAGATAAATGTAGTCCTCACCTTCATCAAGGAAACTTCTACAGTGGTCTCCGCTACAGAAAACCAAAACCAATCAAAATGTCGAGAGTGGTTCCCAGTCCCGATGGATACATCAGCAAACTAAGGCTACATCTAAGGCTAAGGATGCATTCATTGCAAAAGAGAGAGAGGAAAGATTGTAAGAGTCAGAGGGTCACAGAATTTGTTGTATCTCCTAGGAATGTCAGAAGCTACACCTTTAAAGTTTCACCAACATGACTGCCCAAAGGTAAGCTGACCAAGAACAACACTGATAGATATGCCAAAGTGGATGGGGGAAGCCCCAGAGTCCTCAACCTAAACAAAGAACTACAGGCAACTAGGGAATGCTGAAGGTGGGAGAAATGGTCTTCCCCAGAGAAGAGCATAGCAATTATTTATACAATTCCAAAGAGTTGGCCCTGAAAACATGCGTACAAGTGATATTATACAGACTGAGCAGTTTATATTTGAGTGAGAGAGAGACACATACACACAGACACACACAGAGAGACAAAGAGACGGAGACAGACAGAGGCAGATAGAGACAGAGAGACAGAGCAATTAAAAAAAAAAGACCATGAATTTGAAAGAGAACAAGAAGGAGTATATGGAGAATTTGGAGGAAAGAACAGCAATCAGGTATCTTTACCACCTGCCCCAGGGACCCAGGGACAGCAGGATACCTCATCACTAGAGGTCAAGATGTGGCACATTTCTACTGTCACCAGAAGTTGCAGCCCCTGCCCCAGTCCATGTTCTAGACCCCCTTATAAAAAGCCAGCCGCTCCTCTCTTTATTCTCTTCTTCCCTCCGCCCAGAGGCAGCCTCTATGTACCCACTTCCCAATAAACCTCCCATATGAGATCTGTCGCACTGGGTGACTTTATTGCATCTGTCAGAAAAAGGAGGAGGGCAGGCTGATAAGATAGTTCAGTGGGTAAAGGGCATTGGCCACCAAGCCTGACAACCTAAATTCAATCTCTGGGACCCACTTTGTGAAAGGAGAGACCCAACTCTTGCAACTTGTCCTCTGACTTCAACATGTATGCACTCACACACATACACCTACCTACATGTGTGGTACACATGCAAACAGAATACATAATTGTAACAATTTTTTTTAATGTGGTAAATAATTTACCAACCCATATTTGAAAATGAAAGCATTATGAATATATTTAGAGACAATGAAATTATTTTGCCACTCTGAGAGCTACATAAAGAAGCCTAAGGAGTAGAAGGTAATGGGTCTCCAAAGGAAGTCAAGGGTTCAGGAACAAACGCTGCAGAAATGTAAATCTATGAATAAATTCAGAAGGTTATATCAGAGGAGCTTGGACACAATGGTAGCGTGAGAAGGGCTCAAGCGAGGGTAGCTGGGAAAGACTGAAGAGGGAAGTCATGTGATTCTATTTCAATTAAAAAAAACATTTTTAAAAGGACACGTCAGTTTGTGAAGTGATGATCTTGAGTTTAAAACTATAGTGAGAAACAAATACACAGCAACTAAAGCACACAGGCTGAGACTGTGAAAGTTAAGTCCAAGTGGAGAAGTGTGCCAACATCTGCACGGTGCACAGAAAGAGATAGCGTCTCTACTAGACGTCATTAGTCAAGGATTCCTGCTGCAGTCTGTAGGTCACAGAAGAAAGAGAGTTGTACGACTAACAAACTTAGAGAGAGAGAGAGAGAGAGAGAGAGAGAGAGAGAGAGAGAGAGAGAAGAGAGAGAGAGAGAGAGAGAGAGAGGAGGGGGAGATGAAAGAGAAGTGAGCACAGAGGAGCCACAGCAAACACTGAAAGCTGACTTCAACCCAGCCGCTACACCCCAGTGAAAAAGAAAAGACAAGCGTTGTCAACTAAACACCATAGAACCCCACCACACATTTCAGAAAAGGGACACCACGATCATTTAAATAAAATGACTTTAAGTTATTTCTGAATGTACAAAAACAGGAAGAGGGTCAATTATACAGTGATTCTAGAGTTACATAATAGGGACCAAAGAACAGTCTTTATTTTGCTACTTGGCCTACTTGATTCCTTTACAAATTAATGCTGCTTACTCTTGATCAAGACATCATAAATGGTGTCTTACTACTTTAATTTTTAAGTACTTCTCTCCAGACCTATAAAAATGAAGAAAAGACAGAATAAGCAGTCCCAGAATGCCTTGGGCAATTGGGATTTGGGTGATTTCTTCCCCTCAACTCAGTCCCTTTTAAATCTGATTTGGTTTGCTGTACAAAGTGTATCTTTCTTTTGTAATTTTAAGAAATGTCACTTATGGAAGCATTATTAGGTCAGCTTTCCAGTTCTGCATGTAATGAGCTTGGAATTCACCATTGTGTCCTAACGAGAAGGAAAAAGCTGAACAGACTGAAAATGAACCGTTTCTTGCCTACTTTGTAGGAGAGGGAAGAGTCTGGGACACATAGCTGGGCTCAAGGTCAGAGAGACAAAGAGTCCCAGCTACCCAGAACCAACTCAGAGCAAAGGAGAATGGGACAGGAAAACCAGGCTATCACTGAGTTACTGAAGACTCAGCGCAGATAACTCTGACAGTTAAAAATTTCACAGGAACCCCATAACATTGGGAAAATTACTGCCTGAAGCCTGACAAGGATCTCCAGTAGATAGAGAATCTCTCCCTCTGATTTGTAGAGGCAGGGACACTTAGCAAGAAACCAGAAATTCTTCTACTTAGCAATGTCTACCCTACAGCAGAATGATACTAATTCCAGCCAGCCTTAGCCAATTTGTTCCATCTAATGAGAAAGAAAATGACTGAAATAGTTGGTTCATAGTTTAGGGACACAAAGCCTGCCACTTGATCACAGTACAAAGACATACTTCCTCTCTTCCCACACTGTACCATATCAGCAGAGATACTGGAGCTCTTCCATCCAGTCCAGTATATCTGGCTGCAAGAAAATATCAGAAAACACACTTAAAAAAAGCAAAGGGTGAAACTTGAAGAGGCAGGCATGGCAGGTGGATGCTGGAACTGACATTTTCAAAACCAGGAAGTGTGTTGTTAATATGGAAGATCTGGTAGACAACATAGACACTATTGCAAGAACAGATGGTGACAAACACAAAGTTCTTCCTAAGGAAGAGCCCAAGGACATGCTAAAGACCAAAGCCTAGTAAGCCAAGTGAGGTGTGCTTCCAAGGAGCTACACAGAAGAGTCTCTAAACCTCAGACTACATCCATGGAAACCTTGGGGAAGAAAATGAAAGAGTAAGTATTGTAGGAAAACTAGAAGAATATCATGTGAATAACAGAAATTAAAATGTATACATTAATCCAAAAATATAAAGAATCACTTTGGTTTGACTATCCAAATGCACCAATCGGAAAAAAAAAATAAAGTGGATGAAATAGCAAAATCCAACTCTGTATTGTCTACAAGAAACCTTATTAAATATAAAAAGATTAAAAGAAGTAAGAACAAAATATACTGTGCTGACGGTACATTTAAGAAAGGTATACTATAACACAAGAACTCAAAGTGAGCGGTGTTGTCAGGGGTAGAAGCTATAGCTGCATAATGGAAAAAGGGGTCACTGCTTCAAGAACACACAATCCTTGATGTGTACCTAACAATGCACCCTCACAGTTGAATGCCTTTGTTAGAAAACAAACAGATGTGCTGTTCACAGAGCCATACACTTGAGGCCAGTCTGGGCTACATAGCAAGACCACGTCTCAAAAAATAATTGTATCTATCTATATCTATATCTATATCTATATCTATATCTATATCTATATCTATATCTATATC
>JANHMN010000003.1:58186125-58204843 GCA_030674055.1 Rhabdomys pumilio
ATATCTATATCTATATCTATATCTATATCTATATCTATATCTATATCACAAAAAGAATAAATGCATCTGTGCTGCAGGAAGAAAATCAGCCAAAAACATAGTTGGATTTGAGATCTTCAATCAGCTGGATACAATCAATCTCTATAGAAGAATTCTTCACCAAATAAATACATATTCTTAAGATGACATGGAACATTCAGCAGGATGAAGGGCTTTCTAACTGCAACACACTGTAGCTCCCTGCAACACAATTAAAGGAACGGCAATCTCATAGTCTGTGCTCAACATCTACAGCGGAATTAAACTTAAAATCAGTAACAGAAAGATACCTAACGGCACCCCTTCCCAGACACACAGAGATTTAAAGACCGTGGTTCTACACACATGTGTGAAAAACAAAAGTCAAAACAATTTTAACTAAATAAAAATAAAGATAACTGTTGAAAATTCATAAGACAAGACTGAAGCCATGCATGGAAAGAAATGCATAGCACAGAAGAGCATTTTAAAGGAAGAAATACCTAAAATTAATAATGTTTCCACTTTATGGAGAAGAACAAATTAATAAATCCAAATACTAATTAAAAGAGAAATAAATTAATTTGAAAATAGGGAATCAATAGGCAAAATTAGCATTACAAACTGGTATTTTGAATAGATCAATGGAATTGACAGACCACTAGCTAGAGTAGGGGAAAAAAAGACAACATAAATCACTACTATCAAAAATGGTTAAAAAAAACAAAAAAAAGGCCACCATTCCAACCCTATGATATCAAAATGATGTAAACCAATGTATGAACAAACATATGCTCACAAATTTGATAGCCTAAATGAACTGGACCATTTCTCTTAAAAAAATAATTTGTCAAATTATACACACATGTATATATATGTATATACGAACAAGAAGAAAGGTGAGCCCGAATAGGTTGGTATTTATTTTTAAAAAATTGAATCAATCGCTTTTTTCAGAAAGAAAAAACCTACCAGGCTCAGATATTAAGAAAATACATCAATTCTCTTGTATGTCTTTAAGAAGGCGATGACAGAATATTTCCTGTATAATTCTGTGAATCTAGGTGACTCCTAAGCACAGATATAAATGTTTTCAACAGTGGGACCTTCAAGAAGGCTCGCATGGGTGACAGTGCTCGACACCATGCTAGACGGCCTGTGTTGTATCTCGAGAGTCACATAGTGGAAGAAGAGGGTTAATTCCTGCAAGCTGTCCTCTGACCACCATATGAGCACTGTGGTGCATGTGCATAAACACACACACACACACACACACACACACACACACACAATAAGCAAATAAATGTAAAAAAAAAAAAAAAAAGATAGGAGCAAACTGAACTAGAATTGCCGTGAGATTTATTCCACATATTATATAAGGATGTTAAACACTCACATATGAACTAGTGCAGTCCATCACACCATTCAACTAAAGAATAGCAATCCAACTAGCATATCAATAGATACAAATAAGCCTTTGAAAAATGCTCTATATTCATTCATGATATAAAAAAAAGCTAAATAAATTAGAAATACAGAAGGACTTCCTAAATTAGATAAAGAGTGCTAACAAAAAATTACAGCAATTTATAACTAATGGAAACAAACTCAAAGCTTCTCTTTCAAGGACAGGAACAAGGCCAAAATGTTTTTCCATTACTCCTTTTCAGTAACATAGGGCACAGAAAGGAAATAATAAAGGTACACATACACGCTAGGAAAGAAAAATAAGGTAGTTTGTACCTGCAAGCGAGTGACATGACTGTCAGGCAATCACATCCAAAAGAATAAGTAAATAAAGTCACAAGAAAACTGTGTGGATATCGGAAAATTTAATTCTGAGGTTTATACATAAAACACAACAATGTTGGAGAATGATGCTTCTCAGCTTTAAGACTATTAAATCCTGGTCAAGGGAACACTGTCCTGGTGAGAGGACAGCTGAACAGAACCATGAGCCCCAAAATAAAACTGTATGAACAGCCGTCACAGAGACTTTTAAATAAATGATATAAAAATGATTATCTGTGTAACAAAAACTATATAGACTTTATACCTTTCACAAAAAAACTCAAAATAGATCAGATCTAAATCAAAGTGAAACTGTATACATCCTAGACTCACAAAGAGAAAAAAAAAACTCACAAAAGTCAAAATTAAAAGACATAATTTGTAGGACGGATTTCTGCTGTGTAAAAAACATTGTCTAAATGAAAAAGGCAAACCAATGCTCATATACATTCCAAATGACACGTCTGATAATGACTGTTTTTAAAAATACTCAATAATAGGAAAAAAAGGCCTTATTACAAAAGAGTATCAAAGATTTTAATAGACATCAAAGGAAATGATAAAGGTATATATACTGGGAAAGAAAAAATAAGATAGTTTGTGCCTGCAGGCAATGGCAAGGAATCCCATGAAAAGATGTTCCACATTGTACAAATGAGACAGTAAGGCACAAGTGCTGGGATGAAGAAATCCCGAGGTTCCAACAATACCAGATACTGCTATGGACATAGTAACAGGGATGCTCTCTGACTGCGAATATGAAGATTTGCCTGAGTATTCGTTATAAAATGGAACAAGCCCTGGCCATTTAGTCTCGCCAAGTGCCCTTATTGGTATTTTCCAAAGGGAATTAAAAACTTAAGTCTATAAGAACACAAACACAGGTATCACAGCTGCTTTATTCATAGTTGCCAAAATTTAGGTGCCAAGATGTATCTCAATAGATGAAGTGATAAATAAGCAGATACAATCACAATGCTCTAGTATTCAACAGAAAAGAAACAAGCTAACAAGTCATGAAAAAATGGGGGATTTAAAATGCCTGTTAGTAAGTGAAAAAAGAAAATATGAAAAGACCACAGAGAGATTCTTCTACTTATATGACATTCTGGAAATGACATTTCTTGAAGGGTGTAGTGTATAGTGTATGTAACATACATTCTTGTTATAAGTGTGTGTATGTGCACAATGAGGCTACAGGTCATCCTCCTGTGTCATTTTTTTTTTAATGGGCTCTTCCTTTATTTTTGAGACAGTGGTCTCTCACTGAAGCTGAAGCTCATAGGTTCTGCTAAACAGGCCAGCAAACAAGCTCCAGGGATCTGCATGTCTCCCTCCCTACACCCCAAGAAGAAGGAAGTACAGGTGCCAGGCCAAGCTTCTCGTGTGTTCTGGGAATTGGAACCCAAGTCCTCATGATTGCTTGGCTAGTAGTTTACCAGCTGAACTAACTTCCCAGTCCCTGGAAAGGAGAATTATACAAATATTAAATATACCAGTGGCTGTAAGATAGGTAAAGATATGGAGCAAAAGGAATCTCAGTAAAGATTTTTAAAGCGATGCCTCAACTCTATATGTGCTCCAGTGGTGGACACAAGTGTATCATGATTCATTTCTCCAAGGCCACATGGTGAGAATGTGAAGTGCAGCCTGAGAGTGATGCAGATATGTCAACATGGATTCAGCAGGCTTCGAAAATGTACCACTGTCCAGAAAACGCTGATAAGAGGAGGCTGGGGAAAGGAGACAGATCTTGGTACTTGTTGTGAACCCAGAAGTGCTCAAAAAAACAAAACAAACAACAACAACAAAAAACAGGTATTAAAATAAATTATAGTAACTATCTGATATTTCACTTTGGTCATTTCTGCTTAAACATGCCATATGAGTATGGTTTTTATTTAAAGTTGCAGCACTTAAATACATCTAATAAATGAAAAGCAAAAAGTCTGCTGAATATAAGCAGCACACTAACAGCATTTCAAATAAACCCCAAGCTCTTAGGCAACTGGGCTCCACACCATGCTGCCCTCTACAGGAGCAAAACTGAAATATGCCACCAGTTCCACTATCTTATGAGTAAAGTTTCCAGAAAGCATTATAATCCAAAATCTATAAAATTCTAAAATTCATTCATGCATAACTATGTGTTTTGTATTTGTATATAATTACATATTGATTTGTATTATTCATTCCAAACATATCATCTTCTGGAGATCTTTTTATAACTGCATATTTATTTTATGCAAGTGAACATTAAGGATGGCCTTTAGATGCACGGGCCCAGGTAAATGACCAAGTAGCAGCAGAGGAAAAAATATTATAAAACCAGTGGCAACTTAGAATCCTCCATCTACAAGTCCTCAGAATGATTTTGTATGCATTACCTCATTCTCAGTTCAGTGAAAGGCCCATGAAGTAAATTAAGAATCATTACACACCTGGGTATACCTTAGGAATAAGAAAGCACTTTCACTTATATGATCTGTGCATGCACATGAATGCAATGCACATGATGCGTATAAACAACTATGTACCATGATGGTATATCCAAAAAAAAAATCTCTTGAATCTTTCTCTTTCTCCACATTTCCATAGAGGCAATGCTGTGTTTGACCCTGTTTAGTTTAAATGTGTCCCCAAATGTCCATACATTAAAATGTTAATTCTTTAATACAGTAATGTCAGGGTGAGCCTTAGTGACTGGTATATGAGTCCTGAGGACAGTGTCCTCTAAAATTAATGTCTTTCTCAGGGGACATGGTTAATTCTCAAGAGACTGGATCAATCACCTCAAGGAGAACATATAACGTAAGGCTGCCCCTGTGTCTAGCCTCCTTTGCACGTGCTCATTTGCCCTTTTGCTTTTTGCTGAGGTGAAGCAGCATTAAAGCCCTCATTAGAACCTGAGAGGATGTCGTGACCATGATCCCAGACTTTACAGTTTCTAGAACCAGGAACCAAAATAAACCTCTTTCTTATCATTTACAGTCTGAGCTATTTTGTTAGAGCAACAGAAAACAAACTAGCAAAGATCTCTGTATCCTTGCCCAAATTTTCTCTCCTCTCTGGCCTGCCCCACATTCTAGGCTTTTGTATCTTCTAAATATAGATCCTGATACTTCCCCGCCCTGCTCAGATATTTACCAGGTCTTCCCACTACCGAGTGCCTCGACAAGAGTATAGCCAAATAACTAGAACAGACCACAGTGGGTACAGCAAATCCTCTAAAGACCCATGTTTTATATTTAAAACATTATGTACATTTTTCATTCTAATCTATAATTCATACTTATTAGACTTAATAAAAAGTTATGGTTAGAATGTTTCCATTTCTAGGAAAATGGGCTCTGGCAGACTAGTCTTATGGGCTTATAAAACCATGGAATGCTAACTTTTCAAGCACAGAGTCTATGACACTCAGGTAGATCACAGGTCAGTCTCTGAACTCTGTAGCATATTCAAGATACTTTACACACTAGCACTTCCTACCAGAGAAAAACCAAATACTTTTTTTTTTTTTTTAAAAATACATACTAGAAGAAAGGTTGACAAGGTTGATCAGTATTTTTGAACTTTTAATAAAGCATAAATTTCCTAAGAAGTCTTTCAGCCAATCATGAAGCAAAGATCAACTGAGAGAGGAGTTCATGGAAACACCCTGTTGAAGGAGTGTCTCATCCTTTACATTCCTTCCTCTGTTTCCATTACTTGGGAAAGTCTTCCTACTTCCTCCATCTGGAAAACTCCTATTGGAAATCCAACCTCTTACTCTTTGAAACCACCCCAGCCATGATCACTGGGAATAAATGTTTCCCAATGCACAATCTGCAGCACTTTTTGAAAACCAGGTCAAATTCCATCACATGTGGAAATCTTAGATTTTTCTTCTTACTTAGTCTTAGATCTAGCCGGACCATGTAGCCTCTAGAGGTGGAAGTCCTCTCTTATTCATCTCAGAGCCTAACAAGCCTTACACTGGGAGCCCTATAAACACAGGAAAAATATAGTGGTGGTGGTGGTGCAAACCATCTTGCATGAATATAATGTTTATGTGGCATCATATGCCATCTATGAATCCCTGAAGACAGGATATTTTCATGAAAAAAAAGGGGGGGGGAAACAATAATAAGTTGGGAGCAATAAACTCTATTCTATGGAACAGTAGGTTGGAATAAGCAAAATGACCCCCTAGAGATGAATTTGTTAAAAGATTTCACTACATGAGAAGACTGCAACTCATAACCCTCAGAAGAGCTGGTGCCTCTGTCCAGAGTGCTGAGAAAGACCTGGCTTTGTTTCAAAATGGGGCAGAGCCAAACGTGATTAGAATACAAATGCTTGCATATTTCCTTGTGCCTGATGTAGAAACCTCCTTCTCACCCAGGAGCTTAGGACAGACACATTCAATCAGCTACAGTGTATCCAGTTTAAGTAGATTAAACTGGATCCCTTCTACAAAAATAAGTTACCAAGTCAAAAAAAAAAAAAAAAAAAAAAAAAAACTTATGATAGGCAAAGGGCATGCAAACTCACTCCATTGGAATTTTCCTCAGCAGACTGCCTGTAATCTTTGGGCATCCTTGGGCAGGTGACCATACCTCTCTAGGAATAGACTTCTTGACCTCTGAATGAAGTCACTACATAATTAAGATGGAGTAAGCTTTCAGCAAATTATCAGCGTGTGGCAAGAACTTCTCTTTTTTAATCCTCTCAAAACCCGTGAAGTGGATATGATTGTTCTCATTTTACACATGAGAGACCAGGGCTGAGAAAAGTTAAGTAGCTTTCTCAAGGCCACTCCACAAACATGCAGCATTGCCTAGTGGGAAGCTCAGTATGTTCGAAGCTAGATCTGAGACCAGGGGGAGACTGAGATTTCCCCAAACCTCACCCTCTTCTTGACTTCTGCTCATGACACACTTCACATGTTTTCTTTTTCCTAACTGATATAGCAATGAATTAAAAGTTTATGATTTATTGTTTTTAATTTTTTTTACAGTTGTATAACATAACTAAGTTTTTCCACATCATTAACCCTAGCTTACAACTTAACTTCTCCAAGTCAGCAACCCTTATTAACATATTAAGTCAGCAAGCCTTATTAACATAGTAACCAGATTTCTTTTCCTAAGTCTCTTCCTTTTCAATAGGCTTACAAAGTCTACTCTTTTTCTTCACACAAGCTCTGCAGCTGACTAGACCCTATACCATAAAGCTTACTACCCAGCCAGAGGCTGCCATGAAGCATACCCTTCAGGGCTGAGGCAGGCTGGCCAAAGCAGACCCTGGGCAAGTAGGGACAGAAGTCATCTTACTGTGTGACTTTTATGGAATACATTGGCCTAGCTACACAACCCTTCCTCGAGTACGTTTTGCATGAAAATAACTATGATTATGTAGTTTTGAGGAATCTTGAAGTCATCCTTGTTGTTTTTAGTTCATCATGGGACCAGTGAAGTATGCAAGTGTTCATTCTGTTAGCAGGGAAGCCAAAGCTCGAGGTGTTTATGAAACTTCCCAAAGTCGTCCACCCAGACACCAGCAAAGCCAGAAGCAACAAGAACAATGCCTCTGCTACTTAACTGAACAGTTCTGTACTTCTTCACAACCACAAATGCTCAGAAGCCTTTGCACCTCCTCTCCCTTACTGCCCCCTCCCCCCACTTCTCTCTGACCTATGCTCTGCTCCACGGTAGAATCTCCTCCCCACTGTCTGTCACTCAGACTCAAAACCAACAAGATTTCTTCTTCCTTTCCTGTAGTTGGTGCTCTGTAAACTTAGAAAACAACTGTCCACACATCTTCTACACATCTGAAGAAAAATCCCCCCCACACTGCACACACTTAATAAAGTAGGATTCTGTCATGGGAGGAGATGCAGATTTAACGTGTATACTATGTGGTTAGAAGCTATTCATCATGAAAACTAACTAGACTAAAAGAAACAGCTCAGGAGTGAAGGTAGGAGTGGGAAGTACTGCCTGCCGTGCCACTTTACCAAAGTTCCTTTGGCACCTCTTTGCTCTCATCGTAGTCCCTCCTGAGGAACACAAACACCCCTTTGCTCCAGCCTTACCCACCACAAGCCTTGTAGAGAAAAGACACTGGAACACTTTCTAAGTATTGGCACCGTTTGGAAAACTCCACCTATGAAAAATCGCAAAAGTAGCCGAGCTGGCAGAAGAAAAAAGCTGTCACAGATACTGCAGGGGCGTGGTGCCTGAATCCCGTGGCTTGCTGCAAGGGGTCCAGGGGAATGCTATCAGCTGCCTGGAATCCTCCAAGAAGGATCACAAGCAACTGTCCTCTCCTCAAAAATAAAAACAGTGTCTATCTCCCTAACGGGAACGCTTCTAAACACCTACACTTGGCCTTCTACCCAGACAGATTGGCAGCCGAAAAGCCAGGCTCCCACCAAGGCACTACGCAGTCACTAAAGAGGAAAGCTTGTTAGTGCCTAAACTATTCTGGGCGCAGAACTGCACTAGTTTTCTCTCTAAGGGAGACTGAAAGTGACGAAGGAAGCCTGTTTCTACTACTGACTCCCAGCTTGGGACACTTTGGCCGGGAGTTTCTAGCTGAAAGAAAGGCGCGACCCAAGTACCCATGCACAGGTGGCTGGGGGTCCTGCCTGAAGCGCAACCTTGTCCAGGACAGGAGGGTGTGTAGCCCGAGCGCCGCGCCAGACTCACCACATCCATGATTTGCAGGAGGCTCAGGGAGAAGTACACGGTGAGCGGCTGCGAGTCGTTGGCCACCGGCCTCTCCAGCGGGTTGTAGTTCTTGACCAGCTCCTTGTACAGCCTTCTCTGGAACTCGCCTTGCAGGGACACTTAGGAAGCAGAGCGCCCAGCGGGCCTCAGAGCGCGGCCGCCACCCGCCCCAGAGCAGCTCAGCCCCGCCACCCGGCCGCAACCCGGGACCACCCGATCGCCTGCCCGCCTGTCCGCCCGCCGGAGCCTGCTCCCCAGAGCCCGCCGTAGGGAGTACGGCCAGAGCCGCGCTGCGGTTACCGTGCAGCAGAGCCGCGGCCAGAGCCAGCCAGATGCCTCCCCGCCCGCCGCACATGTCGCCGGAGCCGCCGCCGCGTCCCGCCGTCCGCCCGGGCCGAGCCGCCGCTCCAGCCGCCTCCGCGCCTTTAAAGCACTGCGCGCGCCCGCCGCCACCGCGCGCCCCCACACGTGACAGCGCGCACCCGCCTCGCGAGCGCTCGCCCGGCCGCGCAGCTCCGTGGCCGCCCTAGGAACTGCATCCCTGCGCAGCTAGTTGATGGCCTCTGACCCCGGGCTACTTGCTCCTGCTATCAATTATGTGTGTGTGCCTTACTCACAACAGTAACGATTTCCAGACCCAGTCCTCCAGGACTCCCTCTGGTGCCAGAATCTGCGTCGCACACTTAGGAAGTTTCTCCCGCCAGACGAGGTAGATCACGCAGGAGTAAACCTGTGTCTTCCCTTCAAGACCCGATGTTTTCAGTGACCAGGTCCTTCCTAAGACTTTCTATGGAAGAGCTAAGCTAGGAAAATATATGGTGTGATACACCATACTAGATCAGCAGAGAGCCTGATGTAGTCTTACCTTCTTTTGAAGCAGATTCAGAAAATTGAGACATTAACTCCAATCCCTTGCTGGAACGACAAGCCCTTGATTCTGTAGGCCTTTTGATTCAAAGAACAGTAAATGAATAAGGAGGGGTTGAGAGAGACCAGCCACAGAGATCCTGGTCCAGGGCCATCTTTCTTGCTGCCTTTCTGGGAAGATGATACTGATGAGAGCAGTCAGAAATGAGTTAGGATGTGTCCCATTTGTCCCCAGAAGTACAGAATGTGCACCTTAAGACTACTCTGAATTCCATTAGAGGATTCTGGTCTATCGACCCACAGACTTCATCACATCTGATAGGAGTATAAAGAGTTGGTATAAGGTTTGACAGCTGCAGGTTAAGAGCAAAGGGGAAAAAACTGTTTTTGGAGGAGGTTCATAAAAAAAAAAAAAAAAAAGACAACTGACCAGGGCTCCTGTCAAAGGAGAACCAGTATTCCACATGGAAAGGGGACAGCAGGCAGAGGCATCTGGCAAACAGATGGGTGTACAACTGACTCTTGGGTACTCCACATCCCATCTCCAACAGCAGGGATATCACACAGTAGGCACTTGGTGAAGGAATGAGCTATGAAGCATTAACTGCCAGGAAGATAGGAGAGAAGGAAAACCAACACACAACATCAGCTAGAAGCAGGAAACCATCTGCACTGGTGGTGGGATAGAAGGGCTTGCTCTTCTATTAGTCTGAAAGTGCCTAAGAGCCCTGGCTAGCACTACAGAGGGATAAGCCTAGAAAACCCACTTCTCCTGAGTGTGACCGACTGGGAACAGAAACCAAGAGTACATCCTTACTGAGTTGGTAAGCCACTTTTAAAAGCCTCAAACTAATATTATGCCCTCTAATATCAGCAGCCTGGAAAATAATCATCTTTGTGTGGGTCAACTGTTCAATCAATACCTGTTTAATCCCAGTGCTTGGGCAGACACCTGGAGGATCTGCAAACAGTCCAGTAACTGGGCTGCTCCTTGGTTCTGAGATGTTAAATATGCCTGTTACCAATAAGAAGGGCTGAGAGCCCCTAGTGTTCTCAGTGAGACCTGGATACTTTCATTTGTGCAGTGTAAAATAATCTGAGAGTAGAGCCTACTCACATATGTAGGCTCACTGCTTAATCCCATCTCAGCATAAAGAAAAGGTAAACAGACAAAACAGGAAAACAATGTATCCAAGTTTATAAAGACAACTGGAAACAAACCCCACACACCACTCCACAAACTGATGTTGCTGCCACAGCCTAAGGAGAGGCAGAGCAAGGGCAGATTCAGCGATGGAAGTCTAGACTTTTAATGCAGTCCAAGGGAACTGGACCTTGTGCCTATGAGAGATAGGAAGCAGGGATGAAGAGATCTTCATAAATCCACAGACTAAAACAAAATCCCCTTTCATGCAAGAGACTAGAAAATCTCTATTGTGTCCCAGGAAAGAGAACAATGTTTTCTGCTTGAGCTATGGAAAGGGAGAGGATAATCCTGTAACTACCCACAGTGCATCAGCAGGCTTAGAGCAGATCCAGATATCAAGTGCCTGCGCTGTTTATATTCAAGTGTGTGTATGTTGTGGGGGCAGGGTGAAACTTTACAGCTCCCCACACAGGACTCTGTGTGGGAAAATCACAGTAAATTCAAATTGCAAAGTGAAAAGCAAGGCTGGATGGGGTGGCTCAGCATTTAAGAGCACTGGCTGTTGTTTCAGAGGATCCACATTCAATTTCCAGAATTCACATGACACTTCAAGTCTGTCAGTAACTCGAGCTCCAGGGGAATCTAATCCCTGCCTCTTCAGGATCGCATCCAGTGCATAGACAGGCACGCAGACATAACACACATACATGTTAAATAACAAGATAATTTTTAAAGGAAAAATAAAAAGCATCCAAGTGAATAGACAACACATAAAAGGGTCCACAGTCAACAACCTTAAAGCCACCTTTATGACAAACTAATCAAGAAAGATGCTTAGGGTGGTTTGAGTAAAAATGGCCCCCATAGGCTCATAGGGAGTGACATTATTAGGAGGTGTGGCCTAGTTGGAGTAGGTGTGGCCTCATTGGAAGAAGTGTGTCACTAGAGATGGGCTATAAGGTTTCAGAAGGTCAAGCCAGGTCCAGGGTCTTTCTCTTCCTGCTGCCTTGCCAATCCAAATGTAGAACTCTCAGCTACCTCTGTAGCACCATGTCTGCCTACATGCCACCATGCTTCCTGCCTTGATGACAGTGAACTAAACCTCTGGATGGTAAGCCAGCCCCAATTAAATGTTTTCCTTTATTAGAGTTGCTGTAATCATGTGTCTCTTTATAGCAACAAAAGACAGAAGTCCAACAATTTGAGACCATAGGATGATTGTTCGAAACCTGTAAAATTAGAATGTGTAAAACGATCAAATATATTGATCATAATAGGCAATGTTGATGTCCCCTTTGGCCTAACACTGCCAGGATGTATTTCTCATCTACCTTGGGTAGGAGAATTGGATTGGCTCTCCTGGATGAATACCATCTTTTCTGGGTCTTTTAGGGATGCAGGGTCCTTTCATTTAGCAGAGAGACAATGTTAGACAAAAGAAACATCCAAAAACAAATCCTGGAAACTTCCCAGTGTTGACAAGAAACATCAAACCACAAGACCCCTTGATCATAAATTTGAGTCCTACTACTTTTCCACTGGATTTTAAGGGTTTCTTTTCCATCTATTTCTATTTGTAAGAAAGATTGCTCTGTAATTTTTACCTCTTAGAATTTCACTAATTCTGGTCAAGAATGATAATAAATAATTATGGAGTAAACTGGGAAACAGTCCCAATTCCTCAATCTTCTCAAATTGGTTGTAGAAGATATTTCTTCTTTGAACATTGATCAGATTGACAGATGAGGTTATTCACCTTGAGTTTTCTTTATAAAACTTTGGAAATTAATTCTATTGGTATATGATATATTTGTATGACACATTCCATGCTGGATGTAGATTTGGTCAGAGGACAAATTAGTGAAAAAAAGGTCAGTTCTCTCCTTCTAACTTTATCAGACCATCAGTCTTGTGTATCCTGATGGTCTGTCACAGGGCCTACATTTATGGGTTGCTTTGTTGTTGTTACTGTTGTTTCTCAAGTGAAGAATAAAGTTTAACAGCTATAGGCCGGTTCAGAGCTTCTATTTCGTCCTGAAAGGTTTTACAACCTGTGGCATTTTGTGAATTGCACCTGTTTTGTTTAAATAATAAGATATTTGCGGCATAGCACTACAGTGTCACTTTGATGCCATCCTTCTGTCTGCCAGCCATGTAGTAATAACTCCTTTTTATTCCTGCGGCTAGTAATTTGTTTCCTCATTTCTGTTCTTAATTACATTCCACAGGGTTTATCAAACTTATTGATCTTCCCAGATAACATTTTCTTTGTTAATTTTCTCACCTTTTTCTTTTATTGGTTTTCATCTCGTGTTTATATATACTATAGATTTAATTTGCTTTTCTTACACAGTTCTTAATGAATACACTGAGATTATTGAGCTCAGATTTCCTTTAAAATGTAGTGAAAAATACAAATTTCCATCCGAGAACTGCCTCCACATCGCCAACTAATTTTCATGTTTCATATTCATTCCCTGCAAATCAAAAGCATTTTCTAATCTCCTTGTGCTACTTTGTTTTCAAATAATTGATTCTTTTCCATATTATGATTCTTGTATACTTCTGACTTAAATCTTTGAGGCCACCACACATCCTTTTTTTATTTCAATCCTTTTAACTCTATTGACTCGGTTTTGGATCTGATATATGGTAAATGTTCTGCCTTGGAAAACATCCCATATGTACTTGAAAAAGAAAAAATATGTATTCTGAAGTTGCTGGACTCAAGTGTCCTATAAATGTCAGTTAGACAGGCCCACAGAGTTCACTATGTATTCGGTTCTCTGCTTAGGCTTTAAAATCCAAGGAACTATCTTTAATGTTGTTCTTAGTTCTGCCAGTTTTGCTTCAAAGGTTTTTAATTTAGTGTGTGTGTGTGTGTGTGTGTGTGTGTGTGTGTGTTGCACTAGTGAACTAGCCTATCTTATTTTAGAAAATAGTCCTCTAATTCTGATATTACTCCCAGGCTTGTATTCTCTTTAATATTGGTAAAGCAGCAGCACCTGTCTCAAGCATCCTGATTGCACAGCACATCTTATTGAAATTTACTTCTATCTGAAACTCATGACTTCCTGTTTAAAGTATGCCTGGGAGATCATATACAGCAAGTTTCTTCTGCTCTATTTCAATATTATTTACTGCTCAGCCCACTTAAATTCATTGCATCATTTGTCTCTGTAAGTTGATCATTCTGATATCTATTCTCTACTTGTCCAATATGTTTTTGTTCATCTATTCCTACTGTACTGTCTTCTGTCATTGTTTGTAATCAAAATTTCATAAGCTTGGGTCAGTGAGATGGCTCAGTTTACAGGAGCACCTGTCATCATGTTTGAAGACCCAAGGGCCCACCCACATGTGGAAGGAGAGGATGAATTCCTGCAACTTTTGCTTTGACCTCATACAGGTACTGACTCTCTCTCTCTCTCTCTCTCTCTCTCTCTCTCTCTCTCTTTCACACACACACACACACACACACACACACACTAAATACAAATTAATGTAAAAATTTAAAATTATAGATGTTTTCCTTTTCCTTTAGTTTTTAATGCTTCATTTTTACAGCATTTGCTAGGTGGTTGCTCCATGAATTGTGTCACAGATCCTATCTTTGGTCATCTAGTGTGGTTACTATTGAACTCCTGGACACTTAATAATTTCCAGTTATCATCATGTGTGCTATAACTACATTGTGGTAAACTGTATGGTAGCATGTTGCCACATTTTATTTAAACAGTAAATGTGAATGTTAAAAATAAAACTAATAAAAAAAGGATAAAGATGTATACTTATTCATATTAACTGAATGTGGGGTTCTTCATGTTTCCAGAGAGGCATATTTCCATCTTATGCTCCTGACCTCACAGAGTTCTCTTTGGAATTTAACATTAATGGTATCTTCTGATAAGTGGATACTCTTAGTGTAGACCAATTTATCAGCACTTCCTTATATGTCTACACTTTTCTCTCCAGTTTCAAACCTCTTTGTCTTCCCCAGGGTGATGGAAAGGTCACTCTGTGTCTTCTGGGAGCTTCACGCTTTTACTTTTCACACTGAGATTTCTCACTCATCTATAATTAATTTTATGCATTTTGTAAACTATTATTATGAATAGGGATTTATTGTTTTCTGTTTGGTATTCCATCCACTCAGTTCATGTAATGAGAGAGAATATTCTTCCCCTCATTGCCATGTCACATTTGTGTATCAGACGACAGTTTATAACACTCATTAAAATAGAATTTTATGTCTGGTGGTATGAGTTTTTCAACCTAGTTACTTCAGTGTTTCTGTAGACATTCCTTTAGATTAATGTTAGTATCATATGACTCATTTCTCAATACTTTTCCTGGAATTCTATTGAATTTGTGGACTAACTGATGTATGATTGATGTCCTTGAAACAATGAGCTCTCTAATCCATAAACATGATGCTTCCTTCCATTTAAATAGCTCTTCCCTGTTTTTCTCAAGAATTTGCTGTAGCTTTCAGTGTAAGTATTTTAGAAAACCTTCGTCAGAATTATTCATCAATAGTTACTGTCTTTCAATGTCATCTTAGTAACAGATTTAATTTTCATTTATAAATGCTGCATTTCAGAAGTGCATTTGCTTTTGTACGTTTGTCATATATCCTCTGAAGCTCTAGATTCCCCAGTTAATTTTGATAGATTCTTTCAGTAGATTGTTCTTGTGCTCAACGTAGATTATTCCTGCTCTTCACTCCATTTCTTGGCTTCTTTTGAAGACTCTGAAATGACCCAGGATCATCGTATTCAGTTGAGTAGAAATGGTAGCAGTGTTTTTTCTTTCCCATCTCAGGCAGGACTTTAGTAATTCACCATCTTTGTTTTGTTGGTCTTCTTTAATAGACTACAAAATATTTAAAACATACAAAGTTAATTTTTTCATAGTTGTGAATTCTTAAAACATGAAATCACCACAGCAGTCTACTCCTTGTGGGACTCTGGGTGGTATCTCTCCTGTTCCTAGCTACTGTTAGTGGCTAGCAGTCCTTGGTGTCCTTTGACTTGTGGGTATATCATCCCATCTCTGCTTCTAATACAAGCCATGTTGTACTAAGACCCACCAAAGTGTCTTTCTCTTAACTTGATTACATTTTTAAAGACTCTGCTTCCAAATAAGATGACATTCAGCAGTTACAGAACTTAGGCCCTCATCTCGGAGAATCATGGTTCAACCCAGCAATGAAATACGAAAATATTTCCTATCATTTCTGTTGCTGTGCTTCAGTTCTCTCTCTCTCTCTCTCTCTCTCTCTCTCTCTCTCTCTCTCTCTTCCATCTTTCTTTCTTCCTTCCTTCTTTCCTTTCTTTCTTTTTCTTTCAAATGAACATTTTTTACCACAAGCCTTTCATGAACTTAGACTTGTTAGACAGTCAGTCAGTTAAGAGTCTGTTGTGCATTTGTAAAGATCTGAGTTTGAGTCTCCAGCATCCATGTAAAATTCAGCCACAGTGGCATGCATGTGCCACCCCAGTGCTGGGGTGGGAGATGCACAAACAGGGGATGCCTGGACCTCACTGGCCAGCCAGCCTAGCCAAATTAATGAGTTCCAGGTTCAGTGTAACCCTGTATCAAAAAATAGGGTAGATAGTAGTGAAAAAAAATCTGACATCAACTTCATCTCCCCCCCCATCTCTCTCTCTCACACACGCACAGTCACGTGCACATATCTATGGGCACATGTACAAACACCACACAATTGTTTTCAATTTAAAAAAGAAACTTTCTTCTCTTTCAGGTAGAAATTTTTACACTTCTTAAAAATGAGTGAAAATAGCGTTGGTAAACATCTATTATGATAACATTGGTTATGTCTTTGTTTGTTTTTTTAAATCTGTTTTTATATTTATGAACGTTTGGTCTGCACATTCACTACATACATACCTGGTATCCTTGGAGGCCAGATGAAGCATCACATTTCCCGGAAGTAGAGTTACAGATGGTTGTGAGTCATCACGTAAGTACATGAGACTCAACCCTGATTCCTCTGCAAGAGCAGAGTGCTCCTAAGTCCCTAGCCATCTCTCTAGTCCAAAATTTCTTTTCTCGCCTATCAATGTGAAGTTTTCTGATGATTTGTGAAGGCTGTGAAGGAGAGCCGTGCTTATCCCACACCAGCTTCCAGGAACCCTTACCTGTCCAGACTCAGCTCCCGAGTCCCCATTCTCCTCTTCACAGTGAATTCTGCTTTCAGCATGATGAGTGATAACAGCAAGGAGACAAGTTAGCACATGAAAGCAGCTGCATTTTATTGTCACTCAGATTATATGTAGCCAGCACGTTCCCACAAACTCCCTTTGCCACTATTCTTAACTACACAGACCGGCAGCCCTTAAACTGCCGATCGGCTTGCTGTAGGCACTGTGGACCAATCAGGCCAGTCATCAGTCATCTCTGATTAAAGTATTTTCAGAAGATTCATTTCATTTTTAATGTGTGTGTGTGTGTGTGTGTGTGTGTGTGTGTGTGTGTGTGTGTGCCATTACATGCAGGTGCCCACAGAGGTCAGAAGATATTGGATTTCCTGGGGATGGAGTTACAGGATTAGTATTAGTGAGTACCTTTCTAAGGCAAATTCCTCCTTGTTATTTGTGTATGGATGTCTATTTAACATTCATTACGCAAATTTTTATTGTGAAGAACATGCAAATACAATTATTCACATCAAATGTCCTACTTAAGGAGGTATGATAAAGTAAATATCCTTTTAAGATTAAACCCAAATGATATAGGGTGTGGAAGAAGTCCCAGGTCGATCCACCTGGCCTCACAAAAGTGACTTCTACTCTGGGTTTTTATGGGGGTTCTCCTACCCTTTTCATGAGTACTTTATTTCTTAGTTGAAGGGCCCCAAACACTGTACTGCAGCTTAGGGTGATTTTTTTTTAATATGCTTCTCCCATCTCATCAGACCTTTTAAACCTTATTGTTTCCTGTTGGTGATGTCTATGGAGTGAAGATTTTGTACACTGTATTCCTTTGGTACAGTTTACCATTTCCATTTGGCCTCTAGGTTTGCTTAAAATCAGGAGCTGAATCTTTCAACTTGATCTGATTCAAATTTCCCTCGGAGAGAGAGGTTGCTTCATGGCTGCTGTTGAATTCATTGTCAGGAGGCACGGATCTACTTATCTGTCTTTTTGTGACCAGTAGCCATAGGTTCTGGTTGGCAGTGTTTAGATTTTTAATTTGTACACACTAAAACAGTGATGATGCTTCGATTTCATGATTCCTTCTTTTAAATATATGCCCACATCTGCTATTTAGACTCTAATCAGTAGTTTACATAGAAAAAAAAAAAGCAAGGATGGTGTTCCTTTAATTCACAAGACTTCAAAACAATGAACTTATTAATTAATATCTGTAGGAATACATTTTTCCAACCTACTTTAAATAAATGTTCAACCTCTCTTTTAGCCCACCACCCCCAAGGATAGTGGAAGAGAAAAGCTATTAGGACACAGAGGAAGTAGACCTGTTTAGAAATAGTTCTTTGAGGGGTGGGTCCAATCTTCTTTGTCAGGATATCAGCAGTTTAGTTCAGTAGCAAAAGCCAAATACATATCAGCTGCTGCCATTCAGTTCTCTCAACAGATACCACACATAACTAGCTGCTGAAGTCCAGTCCACTTGGCAGTCACCACATATGAACCAGCAAGGGCAGTTTAATCCAGAAGAAACCACAAGGCTCACCAACCAACCTGAAGCTGCGGAAGCAGCAAGAAGTCGCAGGAACCTGAGTTTCTTTGGTGAGTTTCTCTCTATGGCATCACCACAAGCAGAGTTCAGCAATGCAATGTAAGGTGGACCAATACATGTGTGTTGTTCGTGAAGAATAGTGAAGCTGAGCAAAGCAAACCAGTTCTCGAGCTCCCACTGTCTATCGGGTCATATTTATATTCCTTCTGAATACCATGCATCCTTTCACATGTTTGTTATAGCAAAATAGCCTTCTACCTGTGTCTGATTCAGGAAAACATTCTTTCATGTGTCTGATTTAGCAAAACATCCTTTCACCTATGTGCTCTAGCAAACCATCATTTGACATAACTGACTTTCCAAAGAAACCTAGTTTCCACTTCAAATATCCTGTCTAGCTAATTTGTGTGTGTGTGTGTGTGTGTGTGTGTGTGTGTGTGTGTGTGTGTGT
>JANHMN010000003.1:58204853-58239941 GCA_030674055.1 Rhabdomys pumilio
TGTGTGTGTGTGTGTGTGTGTGTGTGTGTGTGTGTGTGTGTGTGTGTCCATGTGTTCACATCGTGTGCGTCTGTCCATGGACAGGCATATCTCCAATTCCAGGTAATAGCTGAACAAGAATTCCAGCTATCAACTGATGAACTGCATCTCCCCGGTTGCGTTGAGACAGCAAATTTGATATCTTGCTTCAAGTTTCTGGAAGATGTTGAGTCTTCTAAAGCCAGTTTTTGGCTCAAGGGCCTCCTGTGTCCATGAACCTTTCTGCATGACAGGCTAGGACCCACCAATCCAAGCTTCCATCCCACCTTCCTTTACATGCAGGCATACACGGTAGTCTGGGCACTCTCCCAGACCTCTGTGGTTCTCTCTCTACTCTCTCACACAGTCATTTTCTTCACCCTGTGCATATTTAATCCTGTCTTGGCAGATCTGCAGTAGCACAAACATCAGTATGAACTCGTGTATTTGTTCCTATGTGATTTGTTTGATTACAGTCATTATCTTTACTGCTCTTCACATTGCCTGGTGTCTGGTGAGTGAGTGACCCTTCCGGTGAGTTCCAAGGTCCTTTAAAAAAGGTCCTTTGGTCCGTGCCTTTGCTCTCTGCTAGAAGATGATATTCTGAGCTCATCTGTTCATCTTGTACATTTCTGGCCTTAGACCAGGAATCAGACATTTCAGTCATTTCTCTTAAACTCGCGTTTCCCTTAGCTGGCTGTAAATGCTATTTTTAGACCTCTTTCATGAATAGTTTGAAGATTACCTATCTCCATTTCTATCATCTCAACTATGTACATATCCATCTTACTGTGGTGAAATATCTCATGAGATCAAATCCAGGGCCAAAGACTTTCTACTTAAACTTTTCAATCTTCAATTTGCAGCTCCTGCAATTCCTGGTTCTCAAAGGGTATGGGATGATCAAGTTAAAGTAATACATGCCGCTCATTGACTTTATGTCCCATTCCAAGCAGAGCTCAGTCAGAATAGCAATAGCAATAGCATTGCCATAACAACAACTGATAGACCTGTGTTAAGTGTACTTTTAAGTATTTGTCTTAACTTTTTAAGAATACAATTACAATATTTCCCCCTTCCCCTTTCTCCCTCTAAAACCTTCTTGCTATCTTTTAAATTTATGGCCTCTGTTTTCATTATGCATATATGTGTAGACATATATATTCATGAATACAAACTTGCAACCTGCTTAGTCTGCATGTTACTGACAAGGATATTTTCAGGGCTGACAGTTTGCTACTGGATAAACAATAGGCGTGCTCTTTCCAGAGTAAGACTATTTCTCCTGCTTTTGGCATTTCTTAGTTGGCTGTAGTTCTTTGAGTAGGGGTTAAGGCCTCCTGGGCTTTCCCCAGCCACTTTAGCAAGTCTACTGTTATCGTCCTTGTTCAGCTTTTGCGTAGGCAGTCATGTTAGAGAAACTTTATGAGTGTGGCTTCAGACATTCCTAGGAGACACAGTCTCACAGCAAACTCCCTGATCCTCTGGCTCTTACAATGTCTCTATCCCCTCCCCTGCAATGATCCCTGAGCCATAGGTGTGGGATTTGTTTTGCAGATGTATCAATTGGGACTGGGCTTTATAATCCTGTATTTTAATTGAATGTAATTTTCTGTAAAGATCTATGTTTGTTGCAAAAAGAAGTTTTCTGTAAAGGTCTCTGTTGCAAAGAGAGTTTTCCTTAATAAGGGGTGAGTGCTACATTTATCTTAAGGTATAAAAACACATATTTAGAATATAGATGGGTATTATGCTAGTGACTATAGGTTTCTCTCCAAGATCTATTCCTTCACTAGAACTGGGTAGTTGACTAGGTTTCCAGTAGCAGGCATGATTTCTCTCTTGTTGAGTGGGTCTTAACTCTAATTCGAGAGTTGTTGGTTATCACCAAGGTATGTGTGCACCCTTGGATTATCAAGCCACGCTGATCATTGTTGTGGAGTATAAGCGTCACAGCTGGGTAAGACAGTTGGTTTCTTCTCTCCTCTGGACGTGTACATGATGCCTTCTGGTACCACAAATGCTAGTTGTCAGGGAGGAGACTTTCAGATCAGTTCCAGGCCAGAGTTCTGTGTCTGAAGTACACGATGTCTTGAGCAATAGGGACTTACCTTCTACCTCAAACTGAGGGCAACCAAGGATAATAGCAATAGCTTATAATGTTGTGGGAATCTCTTGGACGACCCTGACTAACAACTCAAAAGAGATTTAGATACTCTGGTTTTTGGAAGGAGCACTGGAAGGAGCACTATCAGCCCAGATGAAATTTATGTTTTAAATATAAATATATATATACATATATATCATGGGCTTACATGTGTTATATGTATTTTAGGTAGGTACAAAGTTGGTAGAATTATTCCTTATGACTTTTTCAGATATCCTTGCTGTAATTTTGCTGTTCTTGCTCCTTATTCTGTACTTATCACCCCTCCCTAGTTAAAGACTCCTTCTTTGCCGTTTTCCTCTTTAGATCACTTGTGCTCTGCTATTCCCCTTTCTATTGGTCCCTTATCCCATACACCAGCAGTGGAGTCACTTGTATTTTTCTACTTTCTTCAGTTACTCCGGGTTATGTATTCATCTGGAGATTTGGAGGATGTAGCTTCTGATAAGACAAAGATGCAATGTCTGTCTTTCTGGGTCTGGGTTGCCTCATTCAATACGATTTTTTTTCTTGTTCCATCAATTTACCTGAAAGGTTAATGGTTTCATTTTTCTTTACAACTTTATGCTATTCCTTAGTGTATAAGTACCACATAATTTTAATTTTGCCTTTTAATATCATATTCCATTCTCTCTCTCTCTCTCTCTCTCTCTCTTTCTCTCTCTCTCTCTCTCTCGCTCTCTCTCTCTGTTTTAAAACCTTTCATTAATGGACAATGTGGAGAGAGAGAAAAACTTTGGAGCCCTTGGCCCTAAATGGGAAGTCATTATCACACCCCTCCCCTTAAAGAGCTGAGACTGAGGTGGAAAAGAAGGTGTAATGATGGTCAGAACCAGAGGTGAAAGAATACTGGAGTTTTCTTCCAGTGTCTTCCAGGAACAACAGGACTGATGCACATATGAAGCACGGAGACTTTGATAGGGAACTCAAAACCAGCAAACACTCAAACCAGATAAATTCCAACTAAGGAGACAGGAAGTGGGAACAAGTTATCGCCTCTAACCAAGGATCTATTTGTAAATGATATCTGGTGGAAAAGTAAATAATCAATTGTCTTCACTGGAGTGTCACTGGGTTAATCAATCGCACTCCAAGGCAGATCCCATGTCTAGGAGTAGTTAGCCAACACAAAACGGACTCCATGTTTTTTGGTTAGTTTCATTTGTTTTTCCTTTTTGCGTGTGTTATTTTGGTTTGGGTATTTTTTGCTTACTAGTTTTTGTTTGTTTTATTTTCATTTTTGCTTATTTGGTTTTTAAGGTTGGAGCTTGTTTGCTTTGTTTGTTTATTTTTTATTATTCTTATTCTTATATCTTCCTTTATAGTCCAGTCACTATCTCCCTCCCAGTCTACTCCTCAACCACTCCCCATCCCATACCTCCTCCCCTGTCTCCAAGAGGATGTCCTCATCCCCCTCACCCCTAGCTTACCAGACCTCCCCACTTCCCAGGGCCTCAAGTTTCTCGAGGGTCAGGTGCATCTTCTCTCACTGAGGCCAGACCAGGAGGTCTTCTGCTGTATATGTGTTGAGGGGTTCATATCAGCTCGTGTATGCTGCCTGGTTGGGCTCAGTGTCCAAAGATGGAGGGAGAGAGAGGGAGAGAGAAGCAGGGAGTGTGGGAATGAAAAGGAGGGTAAGAAAGAGGGAGGGTTAAAGAGAAGGTTCAAGGGAGGGAGGGAGTGAGGGAGGGAGGGAAAGAGGGAGGAAAAGAGGGAGGAAAAGAGAGCATTTAACTAGTCAGTAGAACAGAGGTTTTCTAGACCCCAAATGATCTCTTCACTCAGGTTGCCTAAGACCATCACAAAACACAGATATTTACATTACAGTTCACAACAGTAACAAAAGCATGCTTGTGAATTAGCAGTGAAAATAATAATTTTATTGTTAGGGGTTGCTACAACATGAGGAATTGTATTAAAGTGTTGCAACATTGAGAAGTTTGAGAATCACTCCAATAGAAGGTTTTTATTGCCAAACTCTAACATCAGCACAATCTTAGAGATAGAAGAACATATATTTCAGTTCAATTTAAATTTTGTTTGGGGAAGAAAGGCTCATTGCATATTTTGCTGCAGCCTTTTTCAACTTCATGGCAGAATTGATGGTCTGGTGAACCTTTAAGACACTCTTTTCCCCAATAAAACTAGTTTTTGGCTTTGCTTCTGTTGTAAAATAAAACAAACAAACAAACAAAAACCTTTAACGGTCCATTGTCAAAGCATCTAGCCATTGTATTCTGTGCTCTCAGCCTGCCGTCTGCCTTCTGAGCTTCTGCACGGAGAAAGGCACATTGAATAATCTCCTTTGGTATTTGCACCCATGTTTCTCTGGTAATATTGTCTAAGGCTCATTCTCCATCCATCCATATGATAGTGTTCCTGAAAAATGTTCCCTAAGTTTTCTGCATACTGCTGACTGATTGTTCCCTCTCTACTTGAAAGTCACTTCAACCAGACATAAAGTCTTGGGCTCATTTACTTAAAAACCTGGTATATTAAAATATAATTTTCTTCTGGCACAAAGTACAGCTCTTGAACAGTCTGATTGTAACATAATCCCCTTCCTTCTTTTCTACTTTATATTCTTTTTTTTTTTTTTCGAAATCTGGGTCCTCAAAGAACATTTTTTTCTTTTAGTTTAAAGTCGACCGTTTCAGCCAATATATCCTAAAAGAGCTCTGGGTTGAATCTGCAAGGGGTGCTGAAATCTTCTTTCTAGGGTTTCATGGCTTTAAGGCTTGTTAATATGTATGTCTGTGATATTTCTTTTATTCCTTCGTTTTAGGTTTTGATCTGTATGCATTTGTTTTTGTCTTTCTTGGTTTTAGCTAGTAGAGAAAGCTGTTTTTCACATTATCAACTTTCTCTCAACTCCTTGATACAACTTCTTTAAAAATATCTTTCTCTTCTGCATTTTTTCATAGGAGAATAATATTGTGATTATTTGCATTCATCTTTTCACTATGAAATGATATTCTTTTCAGATGTCTCATCCCTGAGTCCTGGCACCTAATTTATGTTATCTCATCTTTTCTCTTTCCTTAATAGAAAGATTTAAAGTTCTAGGATATAGGTTTCACCAGTTGATATGTTTGAATTCTTTCTTTAAAATTCAAATCTGTAGTTTTGTTTACCTTTCTCTTATCCTTTTTACTGTATTTTCCCTACAAGAAAATCTTTTTTTGGGGGGGGGGGTATGGCCTTAATACTTTGCAATCATTGACTCTATCTGAAATTGGTTCTTTCAAACATTTGTTGTGGAAGTGTGGCTTTGAGTTCTGGAGAGCAAGGGTTGGGGTTCATAGACTCTAACTGACATGGCCAAACTATGCTTCTCAGAACCCTTTCACTGTAGCTTTTGATTAATGTGGGGAGCTTCTTGGAAGGAGTGAGTGAAGCTTACAGGCCTTGGCGTGAAGGAGTCATGCTCTATCTACCCCAATACCTCTTCAGCATTCTCAATGTCTGACTATGCATATATTTAACTCTGCATGACACCAATATTACAAAGGTCAAAATTTAACAGAGATCTCCATGTAAGTACAGACTACTGAACTCCATATTGTTCTAACTCATTCTTGCCAAGTACACAGTTTATTCTCCTGACTGCCTATCACAACCATTCAATGCAGAGGCAGCACCCTGGCAAAAGCTGCTAACAAGATCCAGGGAAGACTACACACACACTTTCACACACACACACTCATTCACTCACACACATACTCACTCATACATACTCACACACACACACACACTCACTCACACACATAGGCACACACACAGGCATACACATATACGAGTGCACACATGCATACATAAACACACACACAGGCACACACACGGACACACAGACACAGATGCCCTTCTTTTAATTGGAATGCCAACAGCTGTTTTTTTTTTTTTTTTTGAGACAAGATAGAAATTTTGACATTTGGATTTCTGAATGATTCAGACTCTCTTCCTGCCCTGTCTTAGTCCACACTTTATTGTTATTATAACAAACTTAGAGACAATTATAGACTGGGGGATTCATAAAGAAAAGAGGGTTACTGTGGCTCACAGTTCCGCAGGTCCAAGGTCACTTTTCTATAACTAAGCATAGCTGGCTTGCTGGCAGAGTTCTGAGGTGGTGCCAGGGAATGTGTGCATACTTACTTATGCACACATATGCCCTCTACTGTCCCTCCACTCACTAAGCCACTGTCATTCAGTTATGGACTCTATCCTGCTGACCACATCAAACTCCATCCACCTCACAGAAAACATCACTCTTAGCACCACCATCAGATTAATTTCTCCATTTCTTTCTCCTTGCCTTCTTCTTTCCCATTCCCCTCCTCCTCCCCCACCACCTGCACTCTCTCTCTTTGAACCTGTTTGTGTCTGTCTGTTTCTGTCTGTCTGTCTCTCTCTGTCTCTGTATCTCTCTGTCTCTCTCTCTGTGTACCTGTCTCTGTATCTGTCTCTGTCTGTCTGTCTCTGTTTCTCTCTCTGTCTCTGTCTCTCTATGTCTGTCTTTTTCTCTCTATCTCTCTGTCTCTCTCTGTCTCTGTCTCTGTCTCTCTCTCTCTCTCTCTCTCTCTCTCTCTCTCTCTCTCTCTCTCTGTGTGTGTGTGTGTGTGTTAGTCACATGTGTTGTGTCAGGCACTGCCCATGTATATGGCCAGAGTAGATTGTGAGATGTCATGCTGTGCCATTTTCTTCCTTACTCCATTTAGACAGGGTGAACAGCTAGCAAGCCTGAGTATTGCTCCTGCCTCTGTCCCAAAGCCCTGGAGTCACACCCATGCTCAATATTTTACAATGGTGCTGGAGAGTCCAACTCAGGTCTTCATGCTTAGGCAGCAATCACTCTTACCCACTGAGCTTTTTCTCCAGACTCCTACCCTCTCGATACTACACACAGGGCATTGAACACTAAGAGTTCTGGAGGAGGCAAATCTTTTTCAAACCATACCACTGCCATAGAGCAGCATCCATTCTATCTGCCTGTCCCTGTTGTCCTTGTTCACCTCGGTTTGAAGGATGTTCACAACACTTTCCCTTCAGTGTGGCTTTGTCCTAGAAGGGAAGTTGATCACTGTTACAAGACTTGAGAGGACCTCTTAGGTTCTGCTCCAGCACAACCTACTGAGATCCTTCTGCTCTCACCTTATTTTGAAGCTTTTGAAGGTGGCTTACTATAATATTCTTTTAGTATTAACTTTAGTTAGTATACAGAAAAATGAGTTTCATTATGACATTCATATACATGTATGTCACTGTACATTGGCCACACCACCCCACATTTCACTTTCATGGCCTGCTGAAATTTCTATAATGTAACCATTATCAGACTTGCAATGCAACTTGTGAGGCCAAGTACAAAATGAAAACACAGGATTCTTGTTCAGAAAAGAGAAACAATAAAATATAAGCTTTTTCTTCTCTTCTCTGTCTCTCTCCCAACATGTCTTGGTGAATAGATTTTCTGCTGTTCGGTGTTACACTTTCCTCAGAGGAAGATTCATGTAGATCCCCACAGGCTCTAAATACCAATGCAAGCTCCTAATCCATTTGCATGTGTACATCCCATCCCAGGCTGCCTAGTGCTGGGTCCTCCTTTCTAGAAGGATGTCATGGTTGGGCAGATGCAGTGAGGCCAGGGGATGGGTCTGAGAGTTCATCCTGGCAAAACAACAGAGAACTACACCAGAACTGAACCATCAAGTCACTAGACAAATTCAAAGATAAAGTAGTAAGAATAAATTTCAGCCTGCAGAAGTTCCACAGTGGTTGAATACTTGCCAGTATGCACAGGCTATAGCACTGAAAGACACACTTGCATGTGCACACGTGCGCATGCATACACACACACACACACACACACACAGAGAGAGAGAGAGAGAGAGAGAGAGAGAGAGAGAGAACATGAAAAAGAAATCTAGACAGAAAATGCAGAACATTAGTTATCCAAAAGAAGGATCTCCCTCTGAGTGATAGTCACCTATAGTTGTAGAATTTTCCTGAAGAAATGTGAACATATATGTACTCACACAATATAGAGAATAAAAGGCAGATAAAAGAAATAATTCTACATCAAAGTTCAGCTTCAGGTTACATACAGAAAGTTGAATGAAGGGTTACTTAGAGATAAGTGAAGGACTCTAACACAGCTGAATCATGTGAAAGCCCATCCTAACCTGACTCAGAAAATGTGAATCCCTGGAGCTCTCTGCACAATTGCAAGGCTTAAGATGTCAGAGAGTCTCCTCCAGACAGATCAATAGGCCAAAGAGTCTCTTCTTTCAGCAGTTGTTTCCCCTGTGAATCTTGTTAAATTTCTGTGTCCCAGAACGTGAAAGATTTGTCCACCTCTTGAGCTTCATGAGTGTCACTCGTCCCTCTAGGGATGGGTGTTCCATTTCGACTCACCTACCCACAATTTTGTGCCTAAATTAGTTCATTTTTTTTTTGTTCCTCTCAAGTATAAGGAGTCCAACTGAGAACCTCACACAAGTCCTAACACTGAGGCACACCTCCATTCTGCACCTTTTACCTTTACTGGGGTTCTTGAGATACTGCACACTCACCACTCTTGCATGCAGCCTGGAGACAATGGAGAAGCTCAGCTGTGTCCCCTGCTGTTGACAGTTCCCAGTTCATGTTGCCCACGGCATCAAAGCTCACAATATGAAGGCCCTTGCAAAATAGCAGAGCCACCAAAGCCACAGAGCCACAGCATGGCTCCAACCCCTTAAGAAGCACAACACAGGCCAAATAGACCACTGCCCACGTACAGTGGAAGAGGGGTGGGAGCCCAGTGAGAGAGCAGCCCCAGAAGACTGCTTCTTGTACCCAGAGGACTTTGAAAAGATATCTAGGTTGAACCAATCAGGGAGAGGAGGATCAGATTTAGGAACTGGGAGGGTCCTAGGATCCTATAAAACATTCAGCCTCAAGTTTACTCACTGGACTTCCAGCTCTGGAGTTTTCCTCCAATACAAATGAGATCTATCCTCTTGCCTTAACAAAACTTGTTATTTTTATTTTCTCTGAATCTTCAGCTCTTGCCTCATCCACATCTGTCACTTTGGCTTTCTCTGCCTCTAAGGCTTCCACCATCTCTATGGCTATGGCTTATGCTTTCTCCATATCAGTCTTCAGTCTTTCTTGGACATATAATTTTTGTTTAATCCATAGAACAAACTCTAAAGTACCCTAAATGATCTCCTACAATAGCTACAAGCCTTGTGTGAGATTTGACGATTCCCACTCGAGGTCAGTATAACTGACTGAAAATTGCAGTAGAAAACTTAGAAGTGACTGTGACCTTCCAGTAGTCTCATGAAGTGAGTCACCCTCCCTCCCCTGCATCCATAACTAGAACAGCCAAATCCTCCCAGGAAGCCACTCTTTACTTTCTCTGGGGATTTTAAGGGTATAAGTTAACTAAAAGCTATAGGAAATGGGGTAGTCCTACCTTACACAGCCAAACAGATTTCTATTAATGAGGGATGGCCAGGTTTGTGGTTTATATAACTACTCATGAGCTGGCACTAAATAATCAGTCACTTCTTGAAGTTCTCATTCTAGTCTCTATGATGCTTGGGTGACTTTCCTTATGGAAGTATGGGCAAGATCCATGAAAACTGTTAGGTGGTCTGTCTCCTGACATGGGGATCAGACCCATAAATCATCCCTTCTGAAATTCCCAAGTACAGATTCTCTTTGATTCTAACACTTCTTTCTCTTTTTTCACTGAGATAGATATTCTTTCCCTGGAATAAACTGCTAATGTAAGATGAAATAAACCATTTACTCCCCAGTTTGCCCTTGGTTATGGTGTTTATTGCAATAGCAAGAAGCTTTTGTTGACTTCTTCCTACTATGGTAACATAGATACTGATGCCAACACCTTCTGAGTTACTTTAGAATTTTGCTTCTTTTGTTGTTTTTCTGTGTTTCATATTCTCTAGATTACAAGGAATTAGATCCAATTTGCATGTGGCTAATGTCTAAGAAGTTCTCCCAATCTATATACCCTTCTTTAAATGAAAGTCAGCCACCATAAATGCTAATACCACTTGCTTTCTAATTGGGTAATATGTAACATAAATTTATAAGTTAACACAATATACATACAATCATGAATACCCCAATGGATAGTGGTTTCTGCCCTTTCTATTTCCCTTGGAGAAACATGTACTTGCCCTATGCCCCTCAGCCTGCTGTCAAGCCAAGCTAAGAGTCATGTATTCTCTCATTAGTAATCACTAGTTCAAGGTATTATTGAGATGTTCTGGTACCCTACTCAGCTCTGCACAAAATGAAGGGTCAATTTCATTTGCATCATCTGAAATAAAAGAATCTTAGCCATCATATTGCTTCCAGAAAAAGAAAATATTCTGTCTGTGAGATTGCAAGGTCTTCTCAACTTTGACCTACCCATTTTTCAAATAAGATTGGAGGGGAATTGGTATACTTTCTGGAATGGAGTCATCAGAAATAACTGGGATAAGAATGGAATTGTCAAGAGACAAGGCCATAGGCATGAGTAAGTGTAAATTAGTCTCAAATTGGGAACCAATCACAGGGATATCTTAGGACACATTGGCCTTCCCCCCTTTACTGTCTAGAAGCTGCTTCCCCAGATGCTAAAAGGAGAGATTGGTAAAGGATTAGGCAATTCTCCACCAGTCTTGTTTTGCTTTACAAATGAGAAAGGAAACCTCCAAGATTCCCTTGAGATCCCATTGGTTTGCCTTTTGGACAACTGGAACAAGCTAAACTCCAAAATGCATGAGAAGAACGCTTTAATTTGTCCTCAATTCACGAATAGCCAGAGAAATCAGAAGGAAAACAGAAGGCAAATCTTTGGTTTTGAGGTATGGTGTTAATTAAAGATACTTGGGCTGTAAGAGGAACTGTAATGGACCAGGTACCAGACTCCTGAAACCCGGACCTCTCAGCTGAAGCCAGTCAAAAGAAATCAGAAAATGGTGATCTGAGTCACAGGTAAATGTGGAGGTCACACTACTTAGTCCAGCTGTCCCTGGTATAGACTACTTCACACTAACTTCTTCTGTATCAGAAAAAACAAAGGGAAAAAAAATAGGATGTGTTAAGAGCCAAGCCATCCAAATGAACTTCTCCAGGGCAGACCAGACCACACTAAGTGGTCTTTGCCATAGGCTGCAGCTGCCCCTCCAAATTGGCTAGGGAATGTGTGTAAGAGAAGGCAAACCTACCTAAGACTTCTCTATATTTACTCCTCCATCTCAAACTAGTTCTAAAATTCTCCTGAAGTGCCTATTCGGCTGCCTTTTAAAACACTGAAAACATTAGACCCTCAGACACCTGATCAATCACTTTCCCTGGAGAAAATAAACCTCTCACACAACTTGATCTCTTGCGTAATGTATGTGTGTGGGTACTTATCAAGGACTTTGTTTGCCTCCATCTGCAGGAACTGCCTAACTGACTGGCTATAGAGCTGTGAAACAGCTGGTGATCCTGTTTGATCATGGGTGCTCACCGTCACCCCTGGTATTATAAAGTTAAAAGAAATCATTGGGTGGCCTCTTAAACAACATGCCTATCTCTCAGGATCTTGTAAAAGAGAAGAAATGCTTTCGATCTTATGTCAGATCTTGTATGGGATCTTGAAAGACAAGCACATTGAGAGCAGGGCAGAGATGGGGGGGCAGAGCTAGATTGTCAAGCTTTGAGGGAAGGAAAGATGCTACTGAGGCCATTTATATGATATTTTATATTAAGAATCTGTAGTGTCTTGTCAGTTGATGCTGAAGAGTTAGCTGTGATTAAGGAGAGATCAACTCCACTGAAATAAAACCTTTGCTTTACTGGAACAATTGTTACTGGTTATGTGGAACTGGGAAATTAGCAGTGATTAAAAGGAGAGCAACATTATTGAGGTGAAATATTCTGGAAAGTGTTTTCTCAGAGTCAGCACATAGAACCTGTGGTCCAGATGGTGGCCAAGCTGTACCTCATGCTGGCAGCCAAACTCAGTAATGTGTAAAAATCTCCTATATGCTACTGATTTTGAAGACATGAAATGTTCATGGAAAACTGCCAAGGCCAGCAGAGGTGATTGGTAGATGTGCAGTCTTTGTTGAAGTAGAAGTTCCAGGATTCTTCAATTATAGATAGAAGCTGAAGCTTGGCATCTTGAACCCAGGAGAGGTTATTGGTGAAGGTTCAGCCCAGTTCCAGTGCATTCCAATACCATGGTATGACTGCCAAGGACAGCAGCAGCTGTGGAATGGAACCAGCCTATGAGACATGCTGTTGTGTACTGCAAATGATAGAGCTGGAGAAATGAATCCCTTTGCAGCCCATAGGATCATGAGTTGGTTTCAGGACTCTGACTCGGATGTTTAAACTGTTGAAGTTTGCTTTTGTTCAGACTTGATTGTGACTGTGCTCTTGTTCATCCCTCTTGAACTATGGAAGTGCTCCACATAATTCGATTTTGCAAGAACTGACAGTTATGAGACTTTGGAAATTTAAGAGAGACTGTATATTTTAGAGAAACTTTGAGAAGACTTTGGATGTTTTAAAGACATCAAACTTTTAAAGTGTCTGAAATTTTAAACTACCGTGGGGCATTTCAAGTTTGGAATGTTTCATCTTGTGACTTTTAATATTAACATGCCATCTTGGGGACACATGAGAAAAGAAAAGTGATAGATGAGTAATTGATGTGTTTGTGTATCACACTAACAAGGGATCGATTATGCTGACTTGTTTCATGTCACCTTGACACAAGCTAGAATCATTTGGAAAGAGAGAACTTCAATTGAGAAAATGCCCCCAACAGATCGCCCTGTGTGGCATCCTGTGAACTGTTCTCTTGATTGGTTTTCAGGACTCTTTTTGAAATAAACATTCTTAACACTCATGAGCATGGAAGAAAGGTGTCACCAGTGGATCAAAACCAGGCTTGTTCCTTAAAGGCCTCAGTACTGGGTCAAATTTGGGTTCTCATTTTATTCTCTAAAACTACAAGATGAAGCAAACCAGCAAGATTTTTCAGGACACATGGCTGTCAGCAGGTTATTAAAGGCAACTTCTTTCCCATTGTTTAATCTATTTCACTGGGTCATTTTTTTTCCAGGTACTAAGTAAAATCATGCTTGGCAAATAGGCAGTACAAGCAGTAAAGTAAATCACTAATTAAATCAATAAATCCCTATCTAATAACTGGTCTTTTCTATGATATTCTACTTCAGTCAATTATTGATACATCAGGACCCTGACAGGGTTAAATATGTGTTGTCCTCCAAGTTGGTGGGTGGTGCTGAGCGCTCTAAGAAATTACGCTGTAAAATCTACAAGGAGAAAGGCAGTAAGCAAAAGTTCTCCATGGCTTCTGCTTTGTTTCCTGCCTCTAAGTTCCTGCCCTGACTTCACTGGATTATGAGCTACAAGCTATATGATGAAATAGGCCCTTTCTTCCCCAAGTTGCCTTTGACCATAGTGTCTTTATCACAGGAATTAAAACCAAACTAAGATAGATAAGGAGAGAGGGCTCCATTGTGTAGCTATGAGAAAGCCATCATCTATGCTAAGTGAAAACTTTCTTGTTGGCTGCATTAAAGTCACCACGCTTCTGTCAGGAACCTCTCATCTATAATTGATAAGCAAGCCTCAAAACCTTATTGATTCTCAGGATGAACTCTGCTAAAGTTGAAATTTGGCTTGTCGCTTGAGGCCATGGGCAGTCAGTCCTCCAGTAGATAAAAAGTTCTGAAAACAGATGGCAAATTTAATTGTTAATATTCCCCATGCCTCATGCTATTAACAAAGAAAACCAGTAGGTGAAAGAAACTGTTAAAAAATGTAAAGATGGAAATATTTGTACTGAGAAGGATCTATGTATGAGCATTAGGATGATGGCACATTTTCAGAATGGAAAGATGAACTAGACAGCTTATACAGACTAGTGAAATGTGAACAAGTATGTTAAAGTCAAATAAGAGATGAGACTTGGTGATGGTGTATATGATACTTAGATTTGTGTGGTCAAAGTTCAATACACTTGGGCTAGAGAGATAGCTCAATGGTTAAGAGCATTATCTGCTCTTCCAAAGGACCTGTGTCTTAGGGTTTCTATTGCTGTGATGAGACACAATGACCACAGCAATACTTATAAGGAAAATATTTAACTGGAGTTGGCTTACAGGTTTAGAGGTTTAGTCCATTATCATTATGGCAGCTAGCAGGCAGACATGGTGCTGGAGAAGGTTCTGAGAGTTCTACAAATGGATAAGCAGGCACCAGGAAAAGAGATAGAGAGAGCCACTGGGCCTGGCTTGAGCTTCTGAAAACGTAAAACCAACCCCCAGTGACACATGTCCTCCAACAAGGTCACAGGCAAGATCTGGACCCACAGGCAACAGGAAGAAAGAGACAGTGAACCTGGCTTGGGCTTCTGAACCTTCAAAGCCCACTCCCAGTGACATACCTCCCCCAAAATGCCACACTTACCCCAAAAGGGTCACATATCCCAATAGTGCCACTCCCTGGTGACTAAGCTTTCAAATCTATGATTTTTTTATTAGATATTTTATTTATTTACACTTCAAATGTTATCCCCATTCCCAGTACCCGCTACCTGAAACCCCCTATCCCATCCTTCTCCCCCTGCTTCTATGAGGGTGCTCCCCTACCTACTCCTGCCTCCCCCCTGGCATTCCCCTACACTGGAGCATCAAGCCTTCACAGGACCAAGGGCCTCTCCTCCCATTGATGCCCAACAAGGCCATCCTCTGCTACATATGTGGCTGGAGCCATGGATAACCTCTATGTGTACTTTTTGGTTGGTGATTTAGTCCCTGGGAGCTCTGGGGTTGGGGGGGGTGGTCTGGTTGGTTGATATTGTTGTTCTTCCTGTGGGTTGCAAACTCTTTCATCTCCTTCAGTCCTTTCTCTAACTCCTCCATTGAGGACTCCTTTGTTCAGTTCAATTGTTGGTTGCAAACATCTGCCTCTGTATTTGTCAGACTGGCAGAGCCTCTCAGGAAACAGCCATATCGGACTCCTGTCAGCATGTACTTCTTGGCATCCATAATAGTGTCTGGGTTTGGTGTCTGTATATGGGATGGATCTCCAGGTGGGGATGCTTTTCCTTCAGTCTCTGCTCCACACTTTGTCTCTGTATTTCCTCCTTGAGTATTTTGTTCCTTCTTTTAAGAAGGACTGAAGCATCCACACTTTGGTCTTCCTTCTTCTTGAACTTGATGTGGTATGTGAATTGTATACCTTGGGTATTCCAAGCTTTTGGGCTAATGTCCACTTATCAGTGAGTGCATACCATGTGTGTTCTTTTGTGACTGGGTTACTTCACTCAAGAAGATACTTTCTAGTTCCATCCATTTACCTAAGAATTTCTCAAATTCATTGTTTTTAATAGCGGATTAGTACTCCATTGTATAAATATACCACATTTTCTGTATTCATTACTCCGTTGAAGGACATCTGGGTTCATTCCAGCTTCTGGCTATTATAAATAAGGCTGCTATGAGCATAGTGGAGCATGTGTCCTTGTTATATGTTGGAGCATCTTTCGATTATATGCCTAGTAGTGGTATAGCTGAGTCCTCAGGTAGTACTGTATCCAATTTTCTGGGGAACTGCCAGACTGATTTCCAGAGTGGTTGTACCACCTTACAATCCCATCAACCATAAAAGAGTGTTCCTCTTTCTTCACATCCTCACCAGTATCTGCTCTCACCTGAGTTTTTGATCTTAGTCATTCTGACTGGTGTGAGGTGGAATTCCAGGGTTCTTTGGATTTGCATTTGGCTAATGACTAAAGATGTTGAACATTTCTTTAGGTGCTTCTTGGCTATTTGATGTTCCTCAGTTGAGAATTCTTTGTTTAGCTCTGTACCCCATTTTTCATAGGGTTATTTGGAGTCTAACTTCTTGAGTTCTTTGTATATATTGGATATTAGCTCTCTATCAGAGGTAGAATTGGTAAAGATCTTTTCTCAATCTGTTGGTGGCCGTTTTGTCCTATTGACAGCATCCTTTGCCTTACAGAAGCTTTGCAATTTTATGAGGTCCCATTTGTCAATTGTTGATTTTAGAACATAAGCCATTGGTGTTTTATTCAGGAAATTTTCCCCTGTGCCCATGTGTTCAAGGCTCTTTCCCACATTCTCTTCTATTAGTTTCAGTGTATCTGGTTTTATGTGCAGATCCTTGATACATTTGGACTTGAGCTTTGTACAAAAAGATAAGAATGGATCGATTTGCGTTCTTCTACATACTGACCAGTTGAACCAGCACCATTTGCTGAAAATGCTGTCTTTTTTTCCACTGTATGGTTTTAGCCCCTTTGTCAAAGATCACGTGACCATAGGTGTGTGTGTTCATTCCTCGGTTTTCAATTCTATTCCATTGATCTTCCTGCCTGTCTCTGCACCAATGCCATGCAGTTTTTAATCACTATTGCTTTGTAGTACAGCTTTAGGTCAGGGATGGTCATTCCCCCAGAAGTTCTTTTGTTGTTGAGAATAGTTTTCACTCTCTTGGATTTTTTGTTATTCCAAATGAATTTTCAAGTTGCTCTCTCTAATCCTATGAAGAATTGAGTTGGAATTTTGATGGAGATTACATTGAATCTGTAGATTGCTTTCAGCAAGATGGTCATTTTTACTATATTAATCCTGTCAATTCATGAGCATTCCTATTCAAAGTACCACAACCTGAATTCAATTCCCAATACCTGCATGATGGGTAACAACTACCTAAAAGTTCAGTTCCAAGGATATTCTATACCTTCTTCTGGTCTCCACAGGTATAATGTGCACAGACACATATGTAGGAAAAAACACCCATACACATTGTGGTGGTTTGAATAAAAATGGCCCCCACAGATTCATAGGTAGTGGCATTATTTGAAAGAATTAGAACATTTGGTCTTTAGTAGCTATGACCTAGTTGGAGGAAATGTGTCACTAGAATTGGCTTTGTGGTTTCAGAAGCTCAAGTCAGGTCTCTCTCTCTCTCTCTCTCTCTCTCTCTCTCTCTCTCTCTTCCTCTCCATCTCTCAGTCTCTCTCTCTCTTCCTGATGCCTGCTTATCCAGATGTATCCAGATGTAAAACTCTCAGCTTACTCTTTCTCAAGCACTGCCTACATCCCAATATTGCTTCTTGCCATGAAAGGAATGAACTAAACCTCTAAACTGTGAGCCAGTACCATTTAAATGCTTTCTTTTATAGGAGTTGCTGTGGTCATAGTGTCTCTCCATAGCAGGCAACAAAGACCTACATAATGTGATATATATATATATATATATATATATATATATATATATATATGTAAAAATATTTAGTACATTGATGTACAGCTTAAATCAATGGAGTTACTTGTCTTCTCTTCCTAAACATTACAAAAACTTGCATATATGTACAAGAACAAGCCTGGACATATAATCAAAGTTTATTTAAAAAGTGTTTTTGTCCAAGATTCATCTAAACATTATACAGAAGTTAAAAGTGCCCCATAGAACTCCATGAATTTAAGGCCAGCTTGGTCTACAATCAATTTCCAGACCAACCAAGGAATATATACTGAAACCTTATCTAAAAGGAAAAATCAAAAGGTAATAGATTGGTATGACTGACCATTTGAGTGTTGAATAGGCATATTTGGAGTCTATACAAATATGGACAAAGGGATTAAAAGGGACAGAATTCTGCTTTCTGCACTTCAAGGCCAGCTAGGTCACAGGGGAATATAGGAGATCACTTAAAATGCCATAAACCGTGGTCAAGCAACGCCTTTGACTTATCCTCACATAGATTGAGCAACTGGTAAATGGAGGGCTAAAGAAGCCCTTAAGGACCAAATACTCAGTCCTTGACAGTACAAAGTAATTCTTTCTGGCCACCTGAGAGGTATTCAACATCTATCAGAAAAATTTAACCAAGGACTAAAAGTTATTGATGTTTTCTTAGCAGTCCAAAGGATCACATTCCCCAGACATTATGAGATTGTTATTAAGACAACTATTTCTCACTAATGATTTTCTGTTTGATAAGAAAAATATAGCCCCAAAACAAGACACTGTGCCCTTGGTTCAATTAAACACTGAGAGTCTACCTGCAGCCAAAGACAGCAAGCTCATCTAAACTGTAAATATACCTGTTTTATTTCTATAGGTACTTCTACAAAACATAATCCAATGAGATTACATTTTTGTCCAAGATTCTAAGTGGGAAGATGACAGATGGTTTTCCTTCTAATGAGACTGGGCCCCTCACTTCTCTCATGCATGGCCCCTTCTGTCCACTGCATCAAGAATTATATTTGGACTCTGGTGTTTAGTCCAGCCTGTTCCATAGTTACAGTTCATCTTACAGAACAATGTTCAAGGAGATATTTAAGGAAGGCCACTGGATGGGCCAACTATGTGGTGATGGCTCTGCTTAGCTCTGCTGCCATGTTCCATGGCCAAAGGCCACATGTGAGCCACAGCTAGGAACGGCCAGCCAGAAACACTGGCCCTGCCACCCACGAGATGCCAAAGTGGGAGATGGCTCTGCCAATCTTCCACGCTTTCTCCACACGGCTGGGCTGAGCCCAGACCATCCCGCCATCCACGCGGTACCAGGTATAAAATTAGACTCTAATGATTAATGATTAACCAAAGGCTTTATATGTTTGGTAATGCTCAGTTAACAAGATGCTCACATAATTAGAAGTGTTAACCAATTAACTAACCTAGATATAAGTTGTTACCCAGGACTGCTCTCGGTCCAAGCATGGTTCTCCATCCTCCTACATCTCTGTCTCTCCCCCTCCTCTTCCTCTCTTACTCCTCCTCTTCCTCTCCTTCTTCCTCCCACCTTAGCTCCTCCCTACTTGTGGGGAAAATTTCTCATTACAGAACAAGACTTGTATCAACTATGATATTGGGAGTTATTTTCATTGACCTTGACTTCCGATGTTCTTCATGAGGCTGTGATGAAAGAGGTACAGTGGCCGAACTTCAGTCAACTGACAAGAAGATTCTCAAACTCCTGAGTCAAGCCAGTGGCCTTCTCCAAGGTGTAAACCTCACAACAGACAAAGCTGGCAAGAAAATTATCAGCCTTGCTAATACAAGTGATGAGTCCTGCAAATGGTGAGTCCTGAAGAAGGTTGGTTGTTGTGGTTGTGGTTGTTTTGTGAATGTTTTTCTTGCCTTTTCTCATCATCTCATAGAGGGAAAGCTCCCAACACTCTTTAAATTATGATTTTATTCCAACAGTCTCACTCCCTTAATGTCACAGATCTTACCTCACTCACATAACATGCTTCATCACATAATTATTCCGGTGCTCTGGATCTCCTCTTCCAACTGAGTTTTACCACAGCCTTCTAGATTTACCCATAAGGACCCATCCCCAGGACCTTTCAGGTCAATACCCTAAGATGCCACCCTCTATCAGCATCAGCATTAAGCATAGTGCCATTCCATTCTCAAAGGCATCTGGTGTCAATCTACGAAATGAATTGAGTGAGCAAGCACTTGTCTACTCAAGTTGGCAATGGAGAATCCCTGTTGAGTACTCCATAGCTGGGTTCCTGGCCTTAGCAGCCCATAGCTTCTAAGCCTGTGTTTACAGTGGCTGGGGCAAAACCTCAGAAATCAAAGCTGGGGCCAACTTGGGGTAGAAAGAGAAGAGGGCTGATACCCAATGGCAAGTCCCAGTGTCGTGTAAGTAAGCATTGATTGCTTGCTGCCACATGACCCCAAACTGGACAGGAGATGCTGACTCCACAAGCCTCCACAAGTCATGTGGACCACTACTCAAGAGCAGTGCAAAATCTACAGAGGACCAGGAGCCCAGCACCAGTGGTCTGCTGTTTCTTTCTGAATGGCTTTGCAGTTGCACACAGTGGAAAGACAAAGACCACCAGTGGGAAGGGAGAGTCTGATAAGGGAGGATACCCAGCTGGGACCAAGCAGGATGGAGAGGGAGTTGGGAAAGAAAAGGACCTCTGGGAACTAATAAACTTCCAGTCTCAAACCCCAGAGTAAACTCCTAGATCTGCCCTTCCCATCCCAATAGGAGCTGTTCTCTTGCTGTAATACTTTGCCATTTTTGCCTTCTTTGCATCTGTCACTTTCTATTTCCCTGCTTCTGACTTTCATGGTCTCCCATATATGTTACTTTTGCTTCCTTTGCATCTCAATCATGGGTCTTTCCCAGATGTACAATTCTTTCTTAGTCCTACAAAAGGAACTTGATGATACCAATAAAAGACAAACCATCATCCTGTACTGAAAGAGCACTCACAACAGCCTCAGACCCCTAGACACCAATTATTCCCTATACTGAAGCCACAGATGCTTTGGGTGGGAAGATATCAGTGATTCCTCGTGCTCCAAGACCTCAAGAATTCCATGAATTTCAGTCTTCCCAGAATCTATGAAAGTTATTGTGGCTACACATTGAATTTTATGTCAATTGTCATTTACAAGGATTACTCAGTTCAACAGGACTCACAAAGCTCATCATGACCCATCTTTCCAGATAACAGAGTTTTCTATGGAATCTCCTGCTTCTGCTTTTCTAGGTTTCTTAGCCAGCTGTACTTTTATCTGCTTTATAACCTGTCTGTACATTTGTAAGTTTATATTTATCTTTTGTTGTTTTTCTATGTATTTAGACTATAAGACTTTGAAATTAATCTTTTAATACTACCTCGGCTTGAATTTGAGATTTGTGTTAGTGAGCTGATTGTTGCAGTTATAACAGTAGCTAAAATAATTAGATTATACTGGGCTATTTTGGCTCTGTTGTAGAGGTCTCTGTTCATGGTCACCTGGTCTTCTTGCCTTGGGCTCATGACAGGACATCATGACAGGAAGTGCTCCTTCATTTGTACCTTTCCCACTCTTTGTTAATTAATTTGTTAGTTTTACTTGTTTGTTTTTGAGGCATAATTTCACTATGTAGCCCTGGCTAGCCTGGAACTCATTGTGTAAACCAGGCTGGCCTTGACCTCACAGAGATCTGCCTGCACCTTCATCCTGAGTGCTGGGATTAAAGGTGTGTACCACTACACTAGGCTGTGTTTGCAGTTTGGTTAACATACCTTTAATTGCATTTGTATTTTTAAAAGCTGTCTTTATTGATGACAGGAATATGAAATGTTGCTATTATTCTGGGAATATTCTAAAGTGTCTTCCTCACAGAGACAAGCAAATGGTAGCTGGGGCATCACTTACTAGTAAAATGCTGGCCCAGCATGTACTACGACCTAGCCTTGATCTCTAGCATCACAAGGAAACACATGTAATTACCAGCAATTGCACTCATAGACATCTTTTTAAAATTAGAGTTTCTGTTGCTGTGGTGAAACACCATGACCAAAAGCAACTTGGAGAGCTTCATCTGATGACTCTCAGATTACACTCAGTCATGTAGGGAAGTCAATGCAGAAAATCAAGCAAAAGCCATGGAGGAGTGCTCCTTATTATTTTGTTTGCTTGTTTGTTTCATCCAGGACCACCTGTCCAGGAGTAGCATTGCCCACTTCCACATCAACCATTAATAATAATAATAATAATAATAATAATAATAATAATAATAATAATAAATACCCACAGGTTAGCTTGTCTCTGAGCCAATCTCCCAGAGGTATTTTCTCAACTGAGGCTCTCATCTCTCCAGTGAGTCTATGTCTGTATCAAATTGACAAACACCAGCCAGCAAACATTTATTTCTAATAAATGAGATCTCATGTTCCTATAATACCTGAACATCAGTGTTCATAGTTCTACTGAAGCAAAACACCATACTGGAAACAACCCCACTGTATTTCAGTGGGAAATTTGTGAAATAAAATGTGGCACATCTATGCTACCAATTCAGATCATTAAAGTTTTTTTTTTATTTTAATCTATTGATTAACACACAACAATTTGGACAGATCTCAAGGGAATTTTGCTGACTACACAAAAGTACAACCTCTAGAGATGAAATTCTAAGTAATTTCCCTGATATCTTTTCCTTTTAAATCATTTAATCATGAAAACAAGGAGACAGGCCAGTGGTTGCCAATGATTGGGAATGCAGGAGTCTGGAAAGCAAGGCTACAAAAGGACAATTGGAGGGCTCTGTAGGTGGTGCTCTGTGCCTTTGTTGCTAAAGTGGAGACCTACACTTGCACATATGACCAGGCCGTATAAGAGCATACATGGGTCCATACAAGCACACAAATGGATGCATATATGTCGACATAAAACAGTGAAATCAAATCAAATAAGTGTGTGTGTGTGTGTGTGTGTGTGTGTGTGTGTCTGTCTGTCTGTCTGTCTGTCTGTCTGTCTGTCTCCTCCGTATATGGAAACACACTTAGGGGAGCTGTCAAAGAATGTGCAGGAATTATTTTTACATTTTATGTGAATCCACAATTTCTTTGAATAAATTAATTTAAAAAGTAGGTCCTTTACTAGAGAGATTTGTTTTCCTTTGGCTCATATTGTTTTATAAAGCTGATACTTTGTGTTATTTTTCCTCTTTTATAAACAAGGGATGAATCTATAACTTCCTTAAGATCACAGCTAATGAGTACAATCTGAACTTAGGAAACTCCAATTTCCCACTTTCTGCTACTTCCAGATAAACTCAATTAAAATGAATATATTCTAAGTAGATTTGTCATGTTACACAATTCTACTCTCTCTTTTTTTAAAACTTATTCACTTTACGTCTTGCTTACTGCTCTCCTCCCAGTCAGCTCCTCTCTCAATTCTTCCTCCCTACCCACTCCCCTTCTCTATTGTGCAGGTGGGGGCCCCCTGGGTATCTGCCCACCCTAGCACACTAGAGAGAGTTTTTCAATATAAAAATTACATAAATGATTTTTGGTAGATTATCCTAAATATTTGCAGATTTCATGTCTGCTATAAACCGAATCTTCTATTATATTTTCTTAGTGGTTATTATTGTCTTGGAGGAATGCAATTTATTCTTGTGACTTCTTTGACTATTTGGTAATTTTGCTAGATTATCTAATTTGTTCCATAGATTATTTTTCATGAGCTGTAAATTCATGTAACACTGAATTTTTAATGAAATTTTAATGAACATACTGAGAAAAGCAAGTGCATATCTTCCATCTCTTCGGTTGTAGATTGCACTGGGATATTTCCTGATATAGAAAGAACCTGATGGGGAATCTTCCCAAATGTATTCTTGTTTCTTGGGATGAGCCCTATATAGTCATTCTGTTTTATTAATTTTAAATTACACTATTGGGCTTAATTAGCTAACACTACATCTCTGGTTTCTGAGTGATGTTCACCCATGAAATCAGTTTGTCATTTTCTCTGCTTGTAATTTATTTGTTCTGTTTTGGCACCAAGGTTGTTAACTCATAAAATGAGTTTGGAGGCTTATTTTCAAGTTCTATTTTCTGTAACATATTGTACCAACTCAGAACAACAAGTTCCTTGGGAATGCAGCAGCATCTTCTCACGTAGCACTGTCTGGGTCTGAGGCATATTGGGTGGAAAGATAATTTGACCATTGTCTTAATATTTTTACTGCTGCTCTTTTTTCTTTCTTGTATCAAATTTGATATTTTAAGTTTTCTCATATAACTTCCTAAATCATCTAATATTTTAAATTTACATTCTCTATGGTTGTTTGTGAGTCTCAGTCACTCACGAATGTTAAATTAAACTTTTTTGTAACATCAGTGGGATGGGAAGAACTTGGTCCTGTGGAGAGGAAAGGGGGATGCTAGAGGAGTGAGGCAGGAGTGGGTGGGAGGGTGGGGGAGCACCATCTTAGATGCAAAGGGGACAGGTATGACTGGAAAGAAGGACAACATTTGAAGTGTAAACAAATAAAATTAAAATAAAGACAGTATCTGAAGAGAAAAAGAAAAAACTTCTTAAATTTACAAATAAATACTTTACTTTTATCTTAGCTTTTATCTATTGCTGTGGCAAATAAGAAAGACAAAATAACAACAACAAAGCCTAGGTAATCAGCAAAAATGAAGAGATAGCTACTTCATGGCTTAGTGTCAGAGGGTTCTATTGTGGTTACTTTCCCTATTGCTTTGGGCTACTGGCAGAGAATTCACATGATGAAGGAAAGGGGCCTGTTCACATCACAGGGCCATGAAGTAAAGAGAGAGAAAATGCTACATATACACAAGTAAAAATAATAAAAATGCAATTTTGTGAGGTACCGTTTGTCGATTGTTGATCTTAGAGCATAAGCCATTGGTGCTCTGTTCAGGAAATTTCCCCTGTGCCCATGTGTTTGGGGCTCTTCCCCACTTTTTCTTCTATTAGTTTCAGTGTATCTGGTTTTACTTGGAGGTCCTTGATCCACTTGGACTTGAGCTTTGTGCAAGAGATAAGAATGGATCAATTTGCATTCTTCTACATCTAGTTGAACCAGCACCATTTGTTGAAAATGCTGTCCTTTTTCTACTGTATGGTTTTAGCTCCTTTGTCAAAGATCAAGTGACCATAAATGTGTGGGTTAATTCTGGGTCTTCAATTCTATTCCATTGATCTACCTGCCTATTTCTGTACCAATACCATGCAGTTTTTATCACTACTGCTCTGTAGTACAGCTTGAGGTCAGGAATGGTGATTCACCCAGAAGTATTTTTATTGTTGAGAATAGTTTTAGCTCTCCTGGGATTTTGGTTATTCCAAATAAATTTGCAAATTGCTCTTTCTAACTCTATGAAGACTTGAGTTGGAATTTTGATGGGAATTGCATTGAATCTGTAGATTGCTTTCGGCAAGATGCCCATTTTTACTGTATTAATCCTGCCAATCCATGAGCATGGAAGATCTTTCCATCTCCTGAGATCTTCTTTGATTTCTTTCTTCAAAGACTTGAAGTTCTTGTCATACAGATCTTTCACTTGCTTGGTTAGAGTCACACCAAGGTATTCTATATTATTTGTGACTATTGTGAAGGATGTCATTTCTCTAATCTCTTTCTCAGTCTGTTTATCCTTTGAGTAGAGGAAGGCTACTGATTTGTTTAATTTTATATCTGGCCACTTTGCTGAAGTTATGCCATTCAACAGAGGAATGGATACAGAAAATGTGGTACATGTACACAATGAGAGTGCTAATCAGCTATTAAAAACAATGAATTGATGAAATTCTTAGGCAAATGGATGAAATTAGAAAATATCATCCTGAGTGAGGCAACCCAGTCACGAAAGAACACACATGGTATGCACTCACTGATAAGTGGACATTAGCCCAAAAGCTTGGAATACCCAAGATATACAATTCACATACCACATCAAGGTCAAGAAGAAGGAAGACCAAAGTGTGGATGCTTCAGTCCTTCTTAGAAGAGGGAACAAAATACTCAAGGGAGGAAATACAGAGACAAAGTGTAGAGCAGAGATTGAAGAAAAAGCCACCCAGAGACTGCCCCACCTGGGGATCCATCCCATATACAGACACCAAACCCAGACACTATTGTGAATGCCAAGAAGTGCATGCTGACAGGAGCCTGATATGGCTGTCTCCTGAGAGGCTCTGCCAGAGTTTGACAAGTACAGAGGCAGATACTCACAACTGAGCACGGCGTCAACAATGGAGGAGATAGAGAAAGAACTGAAGGAGCTGAAAGAGTTTGCAACCCACAGGAAGAACAACAATATCAACCAACCAGACCTCCCAGAGCTCCCAGGAACTAAACCACCAACCAAAGAGTACACATGGAGGGACCCAGGTCTCCAGCCGCATATGTAGCAGAGGATGGCTTTGTCGAGCATCAATGGGAGGAGAGGCCCTTGGTCCTGTGAAGGCTCAATACCCCAGTTTAGGGAAATGTCAGGACAGGCAGGCATGGGAGCAGCTGGGTGATTGGGGGAGCATCCTCATTCTCAGGGAGAATGGGGATGAGATAGGGGGTTTCCAGGGGTGGGGAAGAAACAGGGAAAGGGGAGAACATTTGAAATGTAAATAAATAAAATAGGCAATAAAAATTTTTTTAATTTTTAAAAAAGAATTAAAATGAATCTTAAAAAATAACTACAAGCTGACAATCAAGCATTCAACACATGGCCTTTGGGAGACACCACACATTGAAAGTATTGCCTCTAAGTTAGAGGGAAAGGTAAGCTCAGAAGGTTTCCAAGCCATTAGCAATTTTGTCCAGCCTCCTCCGCTGGTGCCTATAATCAGCTCATCTTGATATCTAACCACCATCCTACAACTTACTCTTCTCATTACTCTTCTCACCTATATACTCTTCTTGCCTCTTGTACCAATATGTTAGGTCTCACACAAGCTTCTATGTAGCTCTTGCTTGCTGTTGTTATCACTCTTAAATTTTAGTAGAAAAAGATAATTCTTAGAAAGAATGTACAGCACTCCATGGGTCAAATGGATATTTTAAAACCTTAATATCTAAATATATTTTAGATTGACTGAATAAGTTATATAGAAGTCTAGATTGAAAATATTTTTTTCTTTAGAACTGTGAAGGAATTGTTTCTAACCTGGGTACATTTTAATGACTTACCTCCTGAATCATTTTTTTTTATATACATATTATGGCCTTTTCCTGCAGTATTCTAAAATACCACAGTGGTTAATTTTAGATGCTTCCCTTTCTTAAATTGTGTCAGGTGTGAAATAAGAACCTTTGAATCTTAAGACTCAAGCTAAAAATAGCCAACAATCTTTATAGTATTATTGAATGTCTGGTTTTAGGTACTCCGTGTGTGTGTGTGTGTGTGTGTGTGTGTGTGTGTGTGTGTGTGTGTGTTTCAGTGTTGAACACAATGCCATGGTAAGCAGTGTCCTATCACAGTTATATTTCTACTACATTAATTCTTTTTCTTCCTTCTTTTCTTATTTTTTCGCATATTTTAGAATAACACTTGTAAATTGATCATTTCCCCAGTATAGTTTATCTGTTTGCTTTTTTGACACTTCCTATGAGAATAGTAAGTCATTTTCTTCTGCAATTATTATCAAACTTTTTTTCTCACACATATTTTTATTTCTGAGAATGTCTGTTTTTTAATGAGCTTTAACGACATTCTATGTTTATTCTGTAGTTGCAACAGCTTCTGTTTCATTCTTTAACTTCATTGCCCATAGCTGCTTGGCATTCTGGAAACTACTGCATTCTCTACTCACATTTCTGAATATTTGAATATATCCTAGTAGATATCGTCAATTTTGCTTCATACTTTTGCATGAACAGTTTGTTTTCCCCTTTTTTCTGATTTCAGAGGAATTTAACATATAAATTAAACTTACCTTGTTTAAAGGTCATTTTAACTTGTGTGTGTGTTTAATTTTGGAATTGTCTTGCTGCCTATTAGTCTATATATTCAGTTTCTTTCTAAAACCTGGGAGGTGTTTCTACAGTCATCTTAGTGAAAATTAAAAAATGGATTATAAGGGTTCATAGCTACTAAACAAAGGACCATTACAAAATGTAAGGCTGAACAATCGTAAGAGTCAGTGGTTGGGAAAGACAAGATCCTCTAAAAATGTCTTCTGGACCTAAAAAAAAAAAAAAAACCTCTTAAACTAAAGAGCTCACAGCATCTGTGGCTGCCTGTGCAAGATCAAGCCAGTCTATGGTCCATTATGGAGACAAGTGTTGCTCATGAGCTCCCACCCCCTAGCTGAGAAGTTATTGGTACTTGCAAATTAGTATTGATTGACAGTGACTGTGTCACAAAAGAGCGGCTATGTTACTGTTATTCATCTAGGGTTCTAAAGAATAAAAACCATCAGAAATTTGAAGCTCACAACCAGGCTGGAGAGCTGGGTAGCACAGCTATTTACGGAGGGAGAGTCAGTTTTTTTTAAAGGTATGGTTCATGGAAGGTCAGCCACACTCTAGTGGATAAACCCACATACATGAATATATGGACAGCATAAATAGGAATGAGTGGTCTATTAAAGAGCATATAAAATTGGAAAGAGATAGGAGGAGTGTCTGGGAGAAGTTAGGTAGAAAAGTGGGGACTGGATATGATCAAAATACATTGTATGTTGTGGGGAGCCAAAGAAACAGATCTAAGACTTTCTCATGGGCTCTGATGAAAACTAAACAAAGGGAACTTTAGTTTGATGTCCACAAATGCAATAGCCAAGTTCTAACATTTAAGCCAGTGCCTTTGTAGGGGTGAAGGTTGCTGCTTCTGGGGACCCAACTCTTTCCCCCTAGGCTATGGTAATCAGGTCTTTTAGGCACCTGTGTCTGAAATATTCCTTGTTCTCTTTGCTAACGCTGTATGGTTTAGCTCTCTGCTAACCACAGCTTGGTTTGCGCCTGCAAATAGTGTATATAATGCTATAGTTCTTAATAACTTTCTTGGCATAAGTCATCAGCTTATGCAAAACCTCCTTGTCTTAGCTATTGATTTGTCTTCTTTATTTTCCATCCTGTCCTCCCACTCAACATCTCGCTGTTCATAACTCTTAGTCCTGCTGGTTCAGGTCAATAGGTATGGACAAATTCTCAAAAGCTTAATTAAAGTGTTATATTAAAAAGCAACAGATTTTAAGTTCATAATTTGCTAAATGCATTGTGGAAACACAGCTTAAGATGGGGTAGTCTGATTACTTTAAAGTAACATATAATTCCGGGCATGGCAGTACAGACCTATAATCCCAGCTCTCAGAGCTGAAGTAGAAGAATCATGAGTCTAAGGCCAGCCTAGCATATATAGTGATCTTCTCCCAAAAAATGTCCATCAATATTTATTTGAAAATAAGACCTATGAAATAGTTTGGATTACCCCCAAAAGCTACATATATGCTCAGATCAGAGGCTATAACAGTGGTTATATTATACAATAGAGAATCTGCTTGGCAAATAGTATTGGACAAATAAACTGAATAAACATAGGGACAAATGAAACTTGTTCCTACCTCATACATGCAAAAATTAAGGTAGTGGGTAGATTAAAGTTTTATAAGGAAAATAAACCTTAGCTAATAGGAAAAGAGGCAAAATGCTTTTGTGAAGTCAAGTATAGAAATCTTTTAAAACTAAGAATGAAAACACGTACACTAAAGGGAAGAATGGATGGATTCAACTCATCCAAAACTGGCAATTTCTGTTTTCAGAGAAAAATATAGGCTGCCACCACCATCTTGCTCCATACCCAGACTTCCACATACTCCTCTAGAGACTGGCCAGGTAAATAAGTCTGAACACTACATACTGTTTTTCTACAACCTGCCATACCCAATCTGTGTCCCCTAGACAATGCCCTGGCCTAGTCTGGAACCTGGGCCTACACTGTAGTCAACCTCTAGGTTTCCACCAAGAAACCTCCTACCTGCATTCACCCACTGCACTATATCCACCAACGCTCTACATACCCAGACTTCCCATATTTGCCTCCAAGGTCTAGCCTGGTGAATACTCCAGAACACCCTGTGGTGATTTGAATAAGTATGGCTAGACTCATGTATTTGAAGGCTTGGCCCATAGGGAGTGGCACTCTTAGGAGATGTGATCTTGTTAGAGAAAGCATATCACTGTGGGTATGGGCTTTAAGGTCTTTTATGCTCAAGCTCTGCCCAGTGTGGAACACAGTCTTCTGCTGTCTATGGATCAAGATGTACAACTCTCAGCAACTTCTCCAGCACTGTCTGCCTGGATGCTGCCGTGCTTCCCACTATGATGATAGTGGACTAAACCTCTAAAACTTTAAGCCAGTTCCAATGCAATTCTTTACAAATTCAAAATGATTGAAATAAATCCTTATTTTATTTGACCACACAAAACTTAAAGTTGACATTTAAAAAATAAAACATCTAGTAAATATGCAAACTCATGGAGGTGAAGCAACTCATTACTGAATGATCAACGGGACAAAGAAGAAATCAAGAAAAGAATTAAAAACTTTCTGGAAATAAGTGAAAATAAAAATGCAATATAACAAAACAGCTAGGATGTATTAAAAGTCCTATGAGGATAATTTGTAGCTTTAGATGCATACATTAAAAAGAGAGAGAACACAAATAAATGGCTTAATGATAAAACTCAAAACATAGGCAAACAAGAAAAGGACAAACCCAAACCAGTCCATGGCAATAAGTAATAAATATTAGAGTAGGAATCAATTAAATAAAAACAAAGAAAATAATTCAAAGAGTCAACCATTTTAAGAACCATTTTGAGAAGATAAAACAAAATTGAAAGACCTTTGTGTCAACTAACCAAAAGAAAGAGAGGACCCAAATTTACAAAATGAGAAACAAACAGGGAGCTAGACACCAAATAAATTCAGAATGTTTTATAGAAATATTTTTGAAAACTTGTACTTTGTTAAACTAGAAAGTTTAAAATAAATGGATGAATTCTGAGATGCAGCCAAACCACCAAAATTAAACCAAGAATAATTCAATGACATAAACAGACCCATAACAAATGAAATTGAAATTGTAATAAAAAGTTTTTCAGCTAAAAATGTCCAAAACCAGACTGATACACAGAATTCTACCAAATATTCAAGGATGGTCCGTAGCCAATCCTTCTGTAATTAAGAAAAAAACAAAAAACAAATGAATAAAAAGAAACACAAGGAACACTCCCAAACTCTATGTACAAAGCCAGTACCACTCTAATAACTAAGCCCAATAAAAACACAAAAGCAAAATCAGAAAGAAAAAAAAACTACAGACCATTATCCCTAATGAACATAGTCTGAAAAATATTCAATAAAATGCAAACAGAATACATACATATATCAAAAAGATTATCTACTCTGACAGATTGGCATTATTCCTGAAATACAGGAATAGCTCAAAATATTCAATTAAATTAATTTATTAAACCACAAAAAAATCACATGATCATCTCACTAGATGCAGAAAAGCCTTTGAAAAAAATCTAAAACACCTTCAAAATAAAAGTCCTAGAGAATGTATGGATAAAGAAAACACAGACTAAAACTTATATTCACAAAACCCATGGCCAACATCATGCTAAATAGAGAAAAGTTTGAAGCAATCCCACTGAATGCAAGAATGAGACAGGAATGTCCACCACTTCCACCCTTTAAAATAATGTACTCCTAGTAATGTGTGAAGCACATGGCAAGAGGACTAAATCAAAGAAATGTAACTAGAGAAAGGATTCAAACTATTCCCATTTGTAGATGATATGATACTGTACAGTAGAGAACCCAAAACGTCTCAGAAAACTTCTAGAAAAAATAAACCAGAAATGCGGCAGAATATAAAATCAACTTACACAAATCAATACTTTTTCTGCACAACACCAACAAACCTACAGAAAAGGATATCATGGACACACTCCAATTCATAATAGTGTTAAAGTATAAAATATTGCAATGGACCTAATCAATTAAGTGAAGAACCTCTACAATTAAAAAAAAAAATTAAACCTCTGAAGAAAGAGACAAACACACCAGAAAAAGAGATGAGACATTGCATGCTTATGAATTGGTAGAATTAACATTGTGAAGATTACCATTCTACCAAAAACTATTTGCAGATTAAATGAAATACCGATCAAAATCGCCATCTCATTCTTCACATAAAAGCAGAAAGAAAAACTTTCCTAATGGAACCACAAAAGATACCAGATAGTACCCTCCAAATCTTAGGGAGACACGATGCTAGAGGGATTGCCATTCCAAATCTTAAGATACATTTTAGAGCCATAGTAATAAAAACAATATGATAAAAAGACATGTAAATCAATGGAACAAAATGAAAGACCCAAACATGAGCACTTCAGCCACTAAATGTCTAATGGAGAAGACCCAAACATGAGTAACTTTACCCACTTAATATTTGATAGAGATGCCAAAAAACATAAGATGAAAAAAAAACCCATCTTCACCAAATGGTGCTGCGAAACTCAATAGTCACATAGAGAATTAAATTAGATCCATAACTATCACCTTGCACAAGAGCAAATTGCAGATGGATGGAAGACCTAAACTTGAAGCACTGCAACTGCTAGCAGAAACCAGAGGCAGTGCCCTATATAATAGAGGTAAGACAAGACTTGCTGAACAAGACTCCAATTTACCCAAGAACTAATATCAACAATTGACAAGTGGGACTTCATAAAAGTAAAAAGCTTCTTCACACCTAAAGAAACAATCCGCTGGGTAAAGAGGAGGCCCACAGAATGGGAGAATGGTTTTGCCAGCTGTACATCTGGCAGAGAATTAATACACAGAATATACAAAGAACTCAAAGAATAGAGTCAAAAAACAAGTAACCCACTTTAAAAAAAAAATGGGTCTGAGACCTGAATAGAGGATTCTTAAAAGAAGAAGGAAAAAAATGTGCAACATCCCTGGTAAGCATGGAAATGCAAATCAAAGCAACTTTAAGGTTTTATCTTACCCTAATCAGAATGGCAAAGAGCAATGGAACAACCAGCCAAAGATGTGTGAGATAGTGTTGGGAAATCATTTTCTGTTGCTGGAACTGCAAACTGGTACAGTCAATACTGAAATAGTATGGAAAATTCTCAATAAAAGGTAAAAAACAAATTTGCCATATGACTCAGCTAATTCCTTGTAATGTGCCCAAGAGACTCAATTCTTATGTCACAGCCATGTTCTATCATGCTTATTGGTGCTCTGTTTCCAATAGTTAGGAAATGGAAACAATCTAAATGCCCTACAGCAAATAAATGGGTACTGGCACATATGGATTGTGGTACATATATAATAGTCAATCCTATTCATCTCTAAAATAAATAAATAAATAAATAAATAAATAAATAAATAAATAAATAAATAAATCATGAACATTACAGGCAAATGGATGAAATGAGAAAAGACCATACTGAGTGACAAACATCTACTTAGTAACACAAACCCTGACAGACAAAAGCTACCTGTTCTCTCTTATTGGAGGCTCCTAGCCTGAAATCTTTAGGTGTTAGCTCATAGTAACTATGGAAACCAGTCTGTAGTAACTACAGAAACCAGGAAAGTAAAATAGAATGATAGCAGGATAAGAGAGTTGGGAAGCAATTGGGAGAAGATTAACACAGTACAAGTGATCTGATCAGGGAAGTGGAAAAAATGGGGCTTTTTAGGGAAGGGGATACATGTAAACACAGAAGAAGCTGTGAGGAGGGTAAAGGAGACTAGTAGAATGCACGTGATGGCATAGAAGAAATGGGAAAGGAAGACTCTTATGGAAGGAGGATGGAAAAGAAGAGAGAGATGCAAAACAAGAACTGAGATATCTGGAAATCCACTGTCCCAAAGAATCACATTATTAACTATTCACCTAAATAAAAACAAAATACTCATTTCCATGCAAAACATGCATATATAATTTTAATAAACTTTTCTAATCTAGGACCACCTAACAAAAACATCAATGCCAGACATGAAACGCCCCCTTTTTATTTGTTAGTCAAGTCTGTCTATAAGACTCTCAAAGCATATAGCCTATTGCTATTGTCCTTGGTAAAGGGTAATATCCCTATGGCTAAAGAAGCCATGCACTTAAGAAACAGGGACCAGAGACCCCTAGCTGAAACTCACTTGAATGTCTCTCAGTGAGGATTAGATACAAAGAATGCCATGCAAGCTTCCCAAGAATGGAGGAAACCAACAGTCCTACCCAGCTATGACACCTATGAACCATTTCGAAGACCAGCATGGCATGATAACCCTTAGAATGTGAAAGTAGCACACATACCTTAGTTGTTACTAGTACCTTTCTAATTGGTAATATCTTGTTATTTAACTGTAGGAAAATCATGCCTGGTGCTGGAAACCTGGTTAACTACTCAGAGTAATTAAAGTTATGGTTATTGGAGAACTTACAGCCTATAATTTACTAAACCAGCATAATCATAAGAATAATCTATAAACCTTTGTCCTTATACCCACAGATAAATGTAGTGTTCACTCTTATGAAGGAAACTTCTCTTTGCAACAGTAAGCCCACTGTAGAAACCCACAACCAATCAAAATGAAGTGGATACATCTACAAAACATTCATGTACCTAAGGCTCAGGAAATATTGAAGAAGATGGGTTAGAAAGTATTTGAAGACCAGAGGATCAGGGAGTTTGCTGTGATATTAGTTCTCCTAGTAGCATTGGAAGCTCACCAACATGATTGTTCAATGTCAGCTGAACAAGGATCACACCGATGGAAATACTGAACTGGACAGAGAAATGCCAAGGAGGTTTCAATCCTCCACAAGAACTATAAGGAACCAAGGAAAGCTGGGAATGGGAGAGGTGGTCTTCCACTGGGAAGAGTTCATCAATTGCCAAATGGTCATCCCTGAAAACGTAATACAAGTAACATTATATGGATCAAATAACTGTATTTAGGAATGTATGTATACCTGAGTACATGCATACATACATACATACATACATACATACATACATACATACATACACACAATACATGCAATGACAATTTGGAAAAAAAAGAGGCCATGAATCTGAAGAGCAGGCAATGGTATATGGGGGTTTGAAGGGATGAAAGGAAAAAAAGAAATATTGTACTTGAATTATAATCTCAAAAACAATTGATAGAATAGATACAGGACAGATTGAGAATTGCGATTTTCTGTATTTAAACATAAAAATATCTGCAAATTATGAGCAAGATCCAGTAGTCCAACAAGATGAGAGATAGGCAAAAAAGAAAATTCTTTAGAACACTTACTAACTGAACAAAAAGTTTTGTGACTATGTCAATAAGAAAAGTCATACAATGATAAACAGCAATATTAACAAAGTAACATCAAATTGCAAAAGTCTGAAGGTCTGATTATGTGAAATGATATTGTAAATGTGGAAAAATAAGAACCTTAATCCATTTTAGGATTGAAAGAATAAAGCTCTCTCTCTCTCTCTCTCTCTCTCTCTCTCTCTCTCTCTCTCTCTC
>JANHMN010000003.1:58239951-58306635 GCA_030674055.1 Rhabdomys pumilio
CTCTCTCTCTCTCTCTCTCTCTCTCTCTCTCTCTCTCTCTCTCTCTCCTGTGTGTGTGTGTGTGTGTGTGTGTGTGTGTGTGTGTGTGTGTGTGTACATATCATGGGATGTTTCCATTACATATCCCATAAACAAAGTCACAGTGAAATACAGAGAGGCTTGATATCAAAGATCTGAGGTTAACTTGGGTGGCCTTTCTGACTCAAATAAACAATGATATGTAGATATTCAACATTGGAGAACTCAACACCCAAAGTATAGAATTTTATTTACATATATTAATATATATGTAACTAGTTAAATAAAACATTATTTTATATATCAAATATATATACACAAGTCTATCACATGTATATATTAATGAACATAAGAACAGTTTGAAAAGCTTAGATGTAACTTCTGCACATCTTAAATATCAGGTTGGGGGATAGAATGTAAAATGAAATGATAGATAAAGGACAAAATTGATAATTAACATAAAGGATGATGTGTAGACAAATAACTCAAATGGGACTATATTAACTAAGAGTGACTTTGCCACAAATTTAACTAAGAGTGAGTTTGCCACAAATGAGTGCTGTGTGCTTTTGTTAATCTGTGGTTCTGAAGGATAGAAGACATCAAATGTTTGGAGCTCACAGCCCAACTAAAAAGCTGGATAGCACAGCTACAGAGATGCCTATTATTCTCAGAAGGACAGTAATCTCTCCTCCCAGCAGAACATTAGTATTTAATATGACAGAAAATCTATCTGGGGAAAACAAGACTGTGACCTTTTAGTGATCTTCCAGGGAAAGACATTTTTTTTTTTACCTATATCCCATTAGTGGTGAGATTGATGATTCAGGTTTAAGGTATACAATTTCTGATCATGTGTTTGTATTACATAAGAGACTTGAGATTGATGAAAGGCTGCTGGGGACCCAAATGCAAGCAGCTTTTACAGCATCCAAAGCAGAAATGATCATTGATTGAAAAGCCCATCTTGTGCTGTATCATGGCGAGTTGTGACAACTGAGGACAAAGAGACAGGAGAAGGAAGTGAAGTATCTAAGCCCATGGTAAAAACCAGTAGTTAAAAAAGGCCCTGTTGTGTTCCAGGTGTTAGTGAGGGCTGCAGAGATTATTTTTCAGGACAGTCTCAAAAGTGAAGTTTTTACACTACATTTTACAGACAAGAAAGATGGTGCAAATTTCACAAGGCCAACTGGTAAAAAACAACCTCAACTTTAAACCCAACTTCTGACATATTTTTAATATATAACATATTACCTATATTTATAAGTGGCTGGGTCCATACAATTCTGAGATTTTGTCATTTTTATCAGATATTCCAATCTTAAGGAGTTTTCATCACTTGTGAGATAAATTTCTGTGCCTGATACCTTTTTTACAGGGCACAGCATAGTTATCTAGGTCATGATCCCTCCTAGCCTATAGCTGATGAAGTAAGAGCTAGAAATGGCCTCAAGGTGATCACCCCAACAGCTAGAGGCCTAATGTCTGTTCTATAATGGAAAAATTATCCTTAGCAGGTACTATGAATGTCAAATGAATGAGGTAGGCTCTATTTCTCTGAAACTTAAAATGGAAGTTTTGCCAGAAAGTAGCTTGGTTAGCTTGGTTAGCCCAGCAGAAAGGATCTGGTTTGTCAAACTAGATCTAGTTAAGTGATTCCAGCTGAACCTGGATAAGAAGTCCATATAGTCCTAGTTCTTAGGACATCCCATGTGGGGCAGTGGGCTGTGAGAGGCAGCTGGATACCTTGTCGAGCGGGCTTCAAATCCCAGAAATCCTCAAGGATGGTAGGAGGTTGACCTTGCTCCTGGGACCCCTGGCTGCTTTCACATAGCCACAGCCCTCTACAGCCCCTCCCAAAGAGAGGTTTGTGGCCATCAGTCACGTAGCACAGGTAGAGGGCATGACACAGGCCACAGAGCCTCAAGACATCTCCATATTCATGCGATACCTAAAGGTCAGAGGGCATAGCCAATTAAGCATTCCATCCTAGATCATCCTCCTTGCAAAATGTATTTAACCTCAGGCCCACCCTGAGAATGTGGGATATAGCTTCATCCATTTTTCCCCATGACAATAAACATTTTAAAACCATGAACTACCTCTCCTTTTGGGGGGTCAGACATGAAGAACCATGGAGAAAGTCTTCAACTACCGAGCTGCCTTCTAACCTCCCACAGAGGACCACTCTACTTTCGAGCCATGGAGACCACTAACTCAAGTGAGCCGAACCAGTTGAGACCCAGTCAAGCAAGTAGCAGTGGCCAAGAGCCCCCTCCCAGTGGGACACAGCTGGAGCTTTTCCCCCTTCAGCCGCCGTGGGTCAATCCAGCCCATAACCCCCCCCCCATCTCTGCCCTTCAGGGGTCTCTCAGCAGCGCTTGAGAACCCAGGGGCTTGATAGCAGTCGAGTCCCAACCACCTCCTGGCCCGGGGATCCCCAACCCAAGAGCTCCAGACCCTGTGGAGTCCCAGACTGGGTTCTCTCCCCTGGAGCTGAGCCCTGTGGCTTCTCACAACCCAGTGTCTGCCCGGCACTGCAGCCATGTGGAGTGAACATAGTCAAATTCCTGCGCCTGTGCCTCCCTGAACCACAGTAGATGCAGGACTCATAATTCAACTCAACAGGACCCACGCCCACACTCACGCCACAGCCCAACAGTCCCATACTCAGCATTCACATCCAGAATAGTTAAGGTTAGCAGCCTTGTGGAGAAGTGCTTTTACTTGAGGAACCATGCGAAAATTTGCTGCATAAAGAAAGAGCCCAAAGAATCGTGGGCTTGCTGTTCTTCTTGTAACATAATCTTTGGCTTCTGGTAAGAAGACAAACTCAAAAGTAAAAACAGAAAGCTAAATCATTGATTAACAGTTCAGGTATCTATAGAAAAGAGCCATACAGTATGTGAGAGGTCATGTGCTCTTAGCCTAAGTTAGGAAGAAAAAGCTGGTGGTGTCATTCTTACATGAGGTGACAGATTTAGGATGTTGAGTTGCATTAGGCAAGAAAATTGAGTGAGCAAGATATAAATGTGGGGCCAGAATGGCATCCCAGAACACATGTGAGGAATGTCCTCAGAATCCCACATGGTTTGACACATCATGGTATACTTCATTTAAAAGCCTTATCAGGGAGGATGAAATTCAAAGAGTAGACAAAATAGCCAAAATTCTTCCACTATAAATACCATGATCAGCCACCTTAGTCTGTCCATAAGCAAGCTTCCCTGAGATATATGCCCCTCAGAATATGGGAGAATCTTGGACAAACTGAGTAACTGGCCAATTGTAGAACTTGCAAAACACTTAGGTTCAAGCAGCAATGGTTTAAACACAGGCAGGAAACGTATTAGTTCCAAGGTCAAACCATGGTGAGAAAAGACCTGAGTCCTAGTCCATAATGTCCCAGGAAAGCAATATGCATCTCTGGAGATCCTGCCTTGAACTTCCAGAGCCTTCTTTTCTCTCTCAGTATGAAAAGATTTGGGGAAGCATTCAAGCCAGCCTCTTCCCAGATATTCTCATATCAATGAAAACATTTGAATTAGGCAGCTAAGTTTCTTGTTTGAGTGTTATGTAAAATCATTGCTTTCCATGAAGAAAGAATAAACGTATAACTCCCTTAGCTTTCTTAACACGCAGCCATAATCTCAAAAAAAATGAAGGTGCTGGTGTTACAACCCCTTCAGGGTTGATGGTCTAAGTTAGTGACTCTCAACCTTTCTAATGCTGTGACCCTTTAAGACAGTAGCTCATGTTGTGGTGATCCCCAATTATAAGATCATTTTGTTGCTACTTCGTAACCATAATTTTGTTATTGTTATGAACCATAACATAAATATCTGATACATAGGGTATCTTATATGCAACTCCCAAGGATGTCATAACACACAGATTGAGAACTACTGATCTCAATGGTTGAAGATTAGCAGATAATTCTAATACACAGTCATAGATCTGCTCTTATACATTCTGATAGTGGCCTTGAGATTTGAAAGGGAAAGTGTAATAGTATGTAATATTACATGAAGGCGTTCATCCTAGATAAGTCAACAGAATACTTTTTAAACTTTGTTACTTAGATAAAGCCTACTTGTATTATCCTGTCTCAACTACAGAGGTTCTAGTGATAAAAATTCTTAAGTTGCTACTGCCCCTATTGTCATTATTATGTGTCAAATCTTACCATAAGCTTTTGACAAATTAAAGAATACGACAACGATGTCCATAACTTTGGAAGGATACAAATGTGTGACCCGTGCAATCGTCTCACCAGCAAGAACGCACGCGGGCACCAGGATCCTTCTGCAGCAAGCGTTTATTACCATGTGAGGAGGAAGAGAGAGAGCGCCAAGATGGCGCTGCTTTATATACACCCTAGAGTGGCGTGGACATATTTGATTGGCTGCTTGCTCAAAACCCCGTATGACGCCCCGGGTTGGGCGGTGGCTTGGCGGGCTTTCACCACTTGCACATGCGCAATTTTACTTGTTTATCCACAAGTGCCAGGTGCCAGCGCCATGTTCCAATGACGAATGCTGTCACCGCTTACCACGGCTCTCCACACAAATGAACAATGGAAAAAGGAAGAGTAACAGGAAGGTATAGAGTACAATTGGATAGAAGGAATAACTTTTTGAATTTCTTTAGTATTGCAGAAAAACCATACTTAACAACAATTACATGGATATCTCAAAAGGGCTAACAAGTGGTTGAATGTTCTCAACACCAAAGTATAAAGCTACAGGCATGTTAATTACCCTGATCTGCTCATTACACACTGTATACATGTATTGTGACATCATACTCTGCAATATTAATATGTACAGTTATTGTGAGTCAATTAAATCATACAGTAAAATATTGTTAAATCTCAGCTCTGATACACAAACACATGTGCACACACTCACACACATGTACAGCCATCTACATGAACACACAGATGCACAATTAGTCTGGCTATGAAATCTACCAGTTGATTTTTACTAAAAAATTACGCTCAGGTGTGTTGTCCTAATAACCAAAATGAGGATGATAACATATAAAAAGCAAAATATATGTGGCTGATACCAAAATTAATATCTTATGTATTAATCCTGATGGGACTTCCTAAAATAAGTGGATATTCCAGCCCTAACCATACATGTTCTTGATCTTCTCAGCCTCAGTTTGCATGAGCAGAGTGCTCCAACATCCCCAATTCTCATCTTTAAGGCATTATGACTGTGTCTCTTAATTCTCAGAACTTAAGAGTGTGTAGTCACAGAAAGTTTGTATCAAAGTCAATGTTTCCAGAGAGAACAACTGTCGTTTTAATATTCTATAGATGCTAAGCCAGGATTTGTGTGCAAACACAGTGTTTACTATTTGGTTATGACTGCAGATTTCACTTTCCATGACTGATAGACATTCAAATCCCATGGTTTGGCAGTTCTCTGATGGCACGATGTTCTGTTTTGATGACTGATACATGGAAAGCATCAATCTGAACCCTTGCCTACTATACAATGGATATCAAATCTATGCCTAGGAGCAGTGTTGATGTGTTTGACAATGACTAATTAAGGCTGTATATCTGTCATGCAAGACTCTAGTACATGAGGCTCCTTCCAAGGCTTAACTTCTCGAATACCATCTCACTGAATAAATGGCCACCACCAGGACATATGAACTCATTTGTCCTTTTTAAACATACTGTATTTATTCTGTTAGGAAATAATTTGTATAGTTAAGCGTTTGGACAGCAAACATAGAATAAGATAATGTTTTCTGATTAACTCAGGGATTTTTTAGATTTAATGAAAAGATAGTTTTGATGTCACACAACTTGGCAATTTTTAACACACAGGCAATAATACACAAAACCACCGAAATTCATTGAACAATATGAAGGGAATGCCAGGCTATTGCAAGGCAAGAAACAAACAAAAATCCTAACAAAACCAACCAACCAACCAAACGAACAATCAAACAAACAAAAAACACTTGACACAAAAGAGACCATTCTAGAGATGACTTTAGTGCCTAAAGTTATCTTCTCCCAAGAACACACAGGAGTGGGAGAAGGTGAACATGGCCTAACCACAGTCTTCGTTTAGTCTCTGTACACTTAACCTTAGGAGGAACACTTCATTGGCTCACTAGCCCCATTCTATTTTCTGTCTTCCCTGATGTGACATTTGTGATAAACCTTGGTGCTGAGCAGAGAAGCCAAACACCAGGGAAACTGATTGTGAAGTGCTACTCCTGCTTATGGCCAAGAAAGAACAAAAGGGAGCCCTGGTTTCCACACTTAATGCACTTTCGTCCCTTCAAGTTTCTCAACATATTCCCCACTATCTAATTTTCTTGGTTTTCCATGTGCATTAAATATTTTTTCTAAATGAAACAGAAAACCAGGCCATAACAAATATTCAGGTAAGTTAACTATGATTACAAGTCAAATGTAGTTGTCATAGCAGCCATCTGGAAAATACTTTGAAACAACCTTTTAAAACTCTTCCAAAGCACAACCAAAGCACATACCTCTAATTGAATAATGCGCCATGATGATTTAATAAGGGCTTTTTTTGCATTTTTTTCTTGTTTTGCCATCAAAGTACACATACTCAGCACTACACTATAAGTCTATTTATTTTTTAAAATTACTGTTATTTAACTAACTTTCAGTTCCACCTTCTCTTTCTCATAATTGATCTATTAAAGAATCTGGGCTTCTCTGCCTGTGGAGTTTCCTCCTATGTAGGTTACAAATGCATTGAACAACTCAATACAATCCCCTGCCTGGTCTACAGTTTATAAAAGGACAGCAGGATCCAGAGGCTCAGTCAGCCAGGGATAAAATCCGTCTGACAACACTGCAAGTTGTGCTTTGGCCTCTCATAATTACTGTAGCTAGATTATTGTCTTTTTCTGTTTCTAAATTCACCAATGATACTCAATGTCTGGATTCATTACTAGAGTGAACCTTACAAAAAGCCAATGTAGACATGTTACAATTGTGGTTTTATTATCTTAAATGCATTAAATATGTTTTGTGGTTCCAGAATATGATCTATTTTGGTGAAGGTAAGTATATAAAATTGGAAGGCTGTGTATTCTACTATTGTTGAATGAAGTATTCTATAAATGTCGAGTGGGTGCAGTTGATTGATGGTGGCATTCAATTCATTTCTGTCCTCACTGATTTTCTCACTGCTGGATGAGTCCATTACTAGCATAATATTATAGTCTCCAGCTTGAATAGCAGACTCATCTTTTACTCCTTGAAGTTTAGTCAACTTTTGTTTCATGTGTTTTACAAGCAACATGTAGTTTAAATTAGGTATATTAGGCCCTTTCTAATGATATATTATTCTTTTTATGCTTTATCATTTCCTTGTTCTAAGGTTGCCATTGTCTAAAATTAATACAGCTACTCCATGTTGTTTTTAAATGTTTTAATAATCCATTTACTAATTCGTGGAGAATGTCATACAATTTTTTTATTTTCTTCATCCACTTTCCCAACTCTTACAAGATTCACCCCAACTTCCTACACTCCCAAATTTATTTTCTCCCCTTCTCTCCTTCTCTCCCTCTCTATCCTTCTTCTTCTTTCCCTACATCAAGTCCATTTTGTGTTGGCCACCTACTCTTAGGAATTATGCCTTCCCTGGAATATAGTCACTACAACCATGCAGTCTGGTGGTTCCTCAGAAAATTGGACATAGCATTACCTGAGGATCCAGCTATACCACTCCTGGGCATATACCCAAAAGATGCTTCAACTTATAACAAGGACACATGCTCCTCTATGTTCATAGCAGCCTTATTTATAAAAGCCAGAAGCTGGAAACAACCCAGATATCTCTCAACAGAGGAATGGGTACAGAAAATGTGGCACATTTACATGATGGAATACTATTCCACTATTAAAAACAATGACTTCATGAAATTCTTAGGCAAATGAATGGAACTAGAAAATATCATCCTGAGTGAGGCAACCCAATCACAAAAGAACACACATGGTATGTACTCACTGATAAGTGGATATTAGCCCAAAAGCTCAAGAGACAATTCACAGACCACATGAAGCTCAAGAAGAAGGAAGACCAAAGTGTGGAGGCTTCAGTCCTTCTTAGAAGGGGGAACAAAATACTCATGGGAGGTAGAGGGTAGGAGGTACTTGGGAGGAAGAGAGGAGAGGGAGGAGAAAAAAGAGGGGCAGGATCAGGTATGAGAGGAGACTGGGATGAATTTGAACAGAGGTGTGTAGCAATGAGGGATGGGGAACTAGGGGTAGCCACCAGCAAGTCCCAGGTGCCAGGAAAACAAGAAGCTCCCAGGGCCCAACAGGGATGAGATTAGCTGAAATGTCCAACAAAAGGGAAGGAAAACCTGTAGAAAGCATATCCAGAGGCTAGGCAAGGCCCCCTGTTGAGAGATGTGGCCACCCACTCATCTCCAAATTCTTAAACCAGAATGGCTCCTGTCTAAATATTTACAGGGACAAAGTGTGGAGCAGAGACTGAAGGAAAGGCCGTCTAGAGGCTGCCCTACCTGAGGGTCCATCCTATATACAGATGCCAAACCCAGACAATATTGCAGATCAATATTGCAGATGCCAAGAAGTGCTTGCTGACAGGAGCCTGATATAGCTATCTCCTGAGAGGCTCTGCCAGAGCCTGACAAATACAGAGGTGTACGCTTGCAACCAACCACTGAACTTAGCATAGGGTCCCCAATGGAGTAGTTAGAGAAAGGACTGAGAGAGCTGAAGGGGTTTGCCACTCACAGGAATAACAACAATATCAACCAACTAGACACCCCCTTCCCCTGCCCAGAGCTCCCAGGGACTAAACCATGAATAAAACATGAAAGAGTACACATGGAGGAACTCATGTCTCCAGCTGCATATGGAGCAGAGGATGGCACTGTCTGGCATCAACAGGAGAAGCCCTTAGTCCTGTGAAGGCTTGATGCCCCAATGTAGGGGAATGCCAGGGCAGTGAAGTGGGAGTGGGTGGGTGGGAGGGAAAGCATCCCCATAGAAGCATGGGGAGAGGGAGGGGAGAAGGGAGTTACTGAGGGGAAACTGGGAAAGGGGATAACATTTGAAATGTAAATACATAAAATATCCAATAAAAATCCTTTCTCTCTCCCTTCCCGCCCCCAAACCTGGCTTTCCTGTTTCCCACACTAACTAGATGTCAGTAGCTTCTCAGCTAGAGGTTTTGTTTTCTCCATGCCTTTTGTTTTCTCCATGCCTCAAATTTGTATGTCTTGCTGCAATTTTGCATGTCCTGAGCATACACAGGTCTTGCACATGTTATTGCAAGCTCTATGAGATGATATGGTAATCTGCCATGCTGCATTTAGATAGCATCGTTTCTTTGAAGTTATTTAGCAACCCTGGCTCTTAAAGTCTTGCCATCCTCTCTTCTTCTAAGCTCCCTAAGCTTGAGAAGAGGGATGAGATATGATCATCTCATTTAGGGTTGAACATGTTAAAGTCTCTTATTGTCTGTATGCTGATTAGTTGTGTCTGTGTTAATCAGCAGCTACTGAAAGATGGGGCTACTCTAAAGAGGACAGAGCAATTCAGTGCTCTTTGGGCATAGTAATATATCATCATTAGGAGTTGCTTTTAGTGTTATGTTCTTGTAGCAGATTGATGACTTGAAAATGTAGTGTCTTCAACAATAGGACCTTATGGTAAAGTTCTGGGTAGTAACCAACAACATTGTAAGATACCTGTAATGCTTGTTACTCCATATGCCAACAACTCCAAAAGAGATAATCAGTTCTTACTACTGGGTTTATTATTTGGCAAATGGTGTCTAGTTGAAGTATTATGCCCCAAATAGGATGAGTCAATTTGCTTCTTCTTTATATATGTACATATTTTAGGATGCTTCTACAGAAGGGTTCCACCTTGCTTTTACAAAGGGCTTTAATGTTAGTTATCCCTCCCCATGTTCCCTCATCTACACTACCTTCCATCCTCCACCCCATTCAACACTTCCAGTTCCATTTCCCCTTTCCCCTTTTACAACACTATATTTTATTTCCTCATCTTTGAATAATCCCCTCCTACAGCATTGTCCCTTACCAGCTGTATAACCCTTGTGGATATTCCAAGTGAAACACACATATCCAAAGCTTAAAATCTAACATCTAACATGTGATATTTGTCGTATTGAGTTACCTCACTCAGAATGACTGTTTCAAGTTACACTCATTTAACCTGCAAATTTTATTTTTTTTAAATATATTTATTTCATTGTCTAAATGTATCATATTTTCATTATCTATTTATCAGTTGATGGGTATCGGGCTGTTTCCATTTTGGACTATTATGATTAGAGCAGCATTGGACATGGATAAGCAGATAAGTTCTGTAATGAGTTGCATAGAATCCTTTTGGTACATGTCCAAGTGGTGTAACTGGATCTTGTAGTAGCTCTATGTCCAGCTTTCTGAAGAACCTCCACACTCATTTCTGGAGTTGCTGCATCAGTTTGCATCAGTATCGCTCATCACCAATAAATAAATGTTTCCACTTCTTTGTATTATTGCCATGTGCTGTCATCTGTTTTATGTTTGTTTGTTTTATCTTTTTCATTGTTTGGTTTTTCTTTTTATCTTAGTCATCTTGACTGGGGAAAAATGAAATCTCCAAGTAGTTTTTTTTTTTTATTGGATATTTTATTTACATTTCAGATGCCAATCCCTTTCCCCATTTCCCCTCCCCAGAAAACTCCTATCCCGTGCCCCGCCCTTTTCCATTTGGCTTTTATACAATTTTTTTTAAGTTAATCAAGGGCTTTGTAAGTATGGTAATGCTCAATCAGAAGTGTAACCTAATACCCAACCTAGATATGTAAACTATCTTTGACTAGTGGAGACACGTGAACTTCTGCCTCCATGCCCCCCCTCTCTCTCTCTCTTTTTCTCTCTCATTACCGAGCTTCTCATCTACTTCATCTTCTCCTCTCCTTACTCCATCTTTTCCTCTCGGTGCTCCTTTCCCCTTAGCTCCTCCTACATATTACCCTTCCTGTTAATCTAAGTAGTTTTGATTTGGATTTCTCCAAGAAATAAGGATATAAACGGTTTTTAAAATATTATTTATTTATTTATTTATTTATTCTTTATTTTATTTTTTTTATTAAATATTTTATTTACATTTCAGATGCCATCCCCTTTCCCCATTTCCCCTCCCTAGAAAACCCCTATCCCATGCCCCTCCTTTTTTTCTGCTTTTATACAATTTTTTAAAAATGTTAATCAAACTCTTTATAAGTTTGGTAATGCTCAATCAGAAGTATAACGCAATACCCAACTTAGATATATCAACTATCTTTGACTGGTGGAGACATGTTAACATCTACAATGTTCAGACTTTATCCCTCTCATGGTCCACCCTCCGACTATTCCACATCCCATACCTCCTCCCCCTGATCCCACCCAACTCCTGTCTCCAAGAGGATGCACCCACACCCACCTACCAGACCTCCCTACTCCCTGGGGCCTCAAGTCTCTTGAGGGTTAGGTGCATCTTCTCTGACTGAGTCCTCTACTCAAAGGAGAAACAGGCTGAGAAAGAAATTAGGGAAATGACACCCTTCACAATAGTCACAAACAATATAAAATACCTTGGAGTGAATCTAACCAAGCAAGTAAAAGATCTGTATGACAAGAACGTCAAGTCTCTGAAGAAAGAAATAAAAGAAGATCTCAGAAGATGGAAAGATCCCCCATGCTCCTGGATTGGCAGGATTAATTTAGTAAAACTGGCCATCTTGCCAAAAGCAATCTATAGATTCAATGCAATCTCCATCAAAATTCCAAATCAATTCTTCATAGGGATAGAAAGAACAATATGCAAATTCATTTGGAATAACAAAAAACCCAGGATAGCGAGAACTATTCTCAACAATAAAAGAACTTCGGGGGGGAATCACCATCCACGACCTCAAACTGTACTATAGGGCAATAGTGATAAAAAAAAAAAACAAAAAAAAAACTGTATGGTATTAGTACAGTGACAGGCAGGAAGATCAATGGAATAGAATTGAAGATCCAGAAATGAACCCACACACCTATGGTCACTTGATCTTTGACAAAGGAGCTAAAACCATCCAGTGGGAAAAGGACAGCATTTTCAGCAAATGGTGCTTATTGACATTTTTGAGTTCTGTGGACTATATCTTTAGTATTTTGTACTTTTGTTTGGCTAATATCCAGTTATTGGTGAGTATATACCATGTATGTCTTTTTAAATCTGAGTTACATCACTGAGGATATTTTCTAGTTCCATCCATTTGCCTGCAAAACTCATGATATCCTTGTTCTTAATAGCTGAGTAGTATTCCATTGTGTAAATGAACCACATTTTCTGTATCCATTCTTCTGTTGTGGGACATCCCAGTTGTTTCTGGCTTCTGCTATCCAGAAATATTTTTTAACCATTTGTTTTATCTTTTGAGAACTGTATTCCCATACCCATTTTAATTGGATTATTTGTTTTCTTGATTCTTAGAGCTTTTTTTCCCAAAAAGTTTTTTATGTGCTCAGATAATAACCCTTTGTCAGACCTGTGGCTAGCAAAGCTTTTTTTTCCTATTCTGCATTCTGTCTCTTTACTCAAATACTCATCTGCTTTGCTGCATAGAAACTTTAGTTGCATGTAAACCCATCTGTCAACAGTTGACCTTACTGCTTGTGGTATTTGAGATCAGAAAGTCCTTCTCTGTGCCTGTAATTTTAAGCACATGCCCTAATTTCTTTTCTATCAGATTTAAGGTGTGAGGTTTTATGTTAAGGTCTTCCATTCATTAGGAGCTCAGGTTTGTTTGAGGTGAAAGATACAGATCTAGTTTCATTCTTCTACCTGTGGTTATCCAATTTGAACAGCATCATTTATTGAAGATGCTGTATCTTATCTAATGTGTATTTTTGCCTTTTTGTGGTTAAAATCAGATTAAAGGAATGTGACTTTATATGTCCAACTCTATTCCATCAGCCTGTTTTCATTTGTTTGTTTCGCCATGACCATGTGTTTTTAGACTCCGTAGTATAACTTAAAATCTGAAATCATGGTATCTCCAGTTTTATTATTGTCATGACTATTCCATTTTTGTTTTGGTGTGTGCACACATGTCTCCATAGGAAACTTATTTTTCAATTTCTGTAAATAATTTTTTGGAATTTTCATAGTGATTTGTTGAATTTATAGATTTCTTTTTGTAAGATGCTCCTTTTCCTGATATTAATCATACCAATCCATGACCGAGGAGGTCTTTCATCTCCCTACGTATTTATCAAGTTCTTTCTTCAACATATTAAAGCTTTTATTATACACATCTTTCACTTTCTTCAGTTTTTACTTTTAAAGACATTTTTGAGATATTCTCTTATTTCATTCTTAGTATGCTTGTTGTTTATTTACAGAAAGTACTGATTTTGTGTTAAATTTATATTCTACTTTGCCAAATGTATTTATCATCTGTAAACATTTTTTGAATGGGGTGTTTTGTGTCTTTTATGTACAAAATCATATCATCTATAAGTTTGAAAACTTTTAATTCTTCCTCTCCTATTTCTATCCCCTTAATCTCCATTGGCTGTCTTATTGCTCTAGCTAAACAGCTAGAACTACACTAAATAGGAATGGAGAGGGTGAACATCCTTATCCAGTTCCTACTTTTAGTGAAAATGCTTTGAACTTCTCTCAGTTTACTGTGATGTTAACTGAGGACTTGTTGTAGATTGCCTTTGTTATGATAAAATATGTCTCTTGTATCTCTAGTCTCACCAAGACTTCTGTCACGAATAGATGCTGTTCTTCTGTGAAAAGCCTTTTTACATCTAATGAGATGGTCATCTAGTTTCTGTTCCCGAGCCTATTATATGGCAGATTACGTTTATTGATTTATGTATGTTGAAATATCCCTGTATCTCAAGAATGAAGCTGACTTGATCATAGAATATAATCCTTATAATGTGTTCTTGAATTCATCCATAAGTATTTTGTTGAGAGTTATTACATTTATAGTTATCAGAGATAATGGCCTGCTATATTCTTTTTGTTGTTGTTGAGTCTTTGGCTTTATAATCAGAGTATTACTGGCTCAATAAAAAGAATGTAAATTTTTCTTTCATTTCACAGAATAATTTAAGGAATACTGGTGTTAGTTCTTCTTTGAAGGTCTAGTAGAATTCTCTACTGAAATCACCTGAACCTGGAATTTTATTTTTGAGTTGGGAGTATTTTTTATTACTACCTTGATTTCATTGATTGTTATGGGTCTGCTTAAATTATCTACTTCATCTTAATTCAATGACCATAAATGAACATACGCTTTTGTAGCAGGAAATGGGGTCCTTTGGGAATATGCTCAAGAACAGTATAGTTGGGTTATATGGTAGATCTATTTCTAGTTTTCTGAGGAACTTCCATACTGATTTCCATAGCTCCTGCACCAATTTAACAACAGTATATAAATATTCTCTGTTCCCTACATTCTCACCAGCATTTAATTTCTTTTGTTTTCTTAATGCTAGACATTTTCATTGTGATTAGATGGAATCTCAAAGTAATTTTAATTTGCATTTTAATAGTAGATAAGGATGGTGAGCATTTTAAAAACTATCTCTTAGCTTAGTGGTTTTTTTTTCTTAGAACTCTCTGTTCAGTTGCGTATCACACTTTAATTGGGCTGTTTGTTTTGCTAGTTTTTAGTTTTTTGAGTTCCTGAAATATTTTAGGCACTAACCCTGTGTCAAATATATAGCTGGCAAAGATTTCTCTTCTGGTTATAAAGCCTGAGTAAGTTTCCTTTGCAGTGCAGGTTTTAATTCCATAGAGGTTTACTTGTTGATTGTTGGATCTATTTCCAGAGTGACTAGAGTACTATTCAACAACTCCGTTTCTGAGAGTAGATATTATATTCTTTTATTCTGGAAACTTTAAAGTTTCAGATAAACATTGATATCTTTGATCCAGTTGTAATTGGTTTATATGCAGGAGAGAAATAAGAATTAGGACTTATTTTTCTGTTTGTCTTAGTTAGGGCTTCTATTGCTGTGAAGAGCCACCATAACCGTGGCAACTCTTATAAAGAAAAACATTTAAGTGAGGCTGGCTTACAGTCCATTATCATCATCATCATGACCTTAAGCACAGCAGCGTGCAGGCAGACATGGTGCTGGAGAAGTGACTGTGAGGTCTACATTGGGGTTGGCAAGAAACAGGAAGAGAGAGACACTGGACCTGGTTTAAGCATTTGAAACCTTGATGCCTACCTGTAGAAAAGATGTTTAGAAAAAACAGTGCCTGGTCCAGCTTGTTCCTGGGCAGCCACCATGTTCCCACTGCTCCTTGACTCTGACCAGGGCTCCAGCTAGCTAGATGCATAGGCCCTGACACCTACGAGGTGCCAGCATGGGGGATGACTCTGCCAGTCCCCCATGCTGCATCCACAAAGCTCAGCTGAACCCCAGACAATATCTGCCATCCTCGCAGTACCCAGTGGAAATGAGACTCTTAAAGCTTAAAGATTATCTAAAGGATTTATGTATTTAGAAATGCTCAGTCAACAAGATGCCCACACAAATTAGAGCTGTTACCCAATATCTAACCTTTTGATAGAAGTTGTTACCCAGGACAGCTTTTGACTCATTTATGGTTCTCTATGGCTGATAGCCTCCTTCTCCACCCCTTCCTCTATTTCTTCCCTCCCCTTTCTCTTTTTCTCTCCCAGCTTCACCTCTTCTTCTACTGCCTAATCACCAACCTCCACTGTGAATACAATGTAGCAGAATAAGTATCCTGCTACACCTACCCGGCAATAATACACTTCTTCTACCAAGGCCACATCTACTTCAACAAGGCCACATCTACTTCAACAAGGCCACATCTCCTAATAATGCCACTCCCTATGATCCTATGGCTGCCATTTTCATTTAACCTACCACAATGTTGACACTCAGCTTTCACGCCCCATTTGTTAAAAATAATATCTTCTCCCAAAGTATAGCTTTGTCATCTTCATCAAACTTTGGGTGCCTGTGGGTGCATGGTTTTATATATGGAAACTTGATTTCAGTACATTGATAATTATTGCAGTTTTGGACCAGCACAATGCTATTTAACTACTATGATTTTGTCTGTTCCTTTGTTTTCTAAGTTGAAACCAGAGATGGTAATACCCTAGCAGTATTTTTGTTGTTCAAGATTGTTTTGGCTGTCTAGAATCTTTTGTGCTTCCATATAAATTTCAAGACTTTTTCTATTTCTGTGAAGACTGGTGATAAGCATTGCATTGAATCTTTAGATTGCCTTTTGTACAGTAATATTTTTAATAAAATCAGTCCTCTCAGTCCATGTACATGGGAGGGCTTTCTATCTGGTGTTTTAGTTAATTTGTTTCTTTACTGTTTTAAAGTTTTAACTAAATAGGTTTCATGCTTCATTGGTTACTTTATTCCACAATTTTTTATTTTTTGAGATTCTTAGGAATGAGATTGTTTCCCTAATTTTTTTAAATTTGTCTTTGGTATGTAGAAGTGATACTGTTTTTGTGTGTTAAATTTGTAACCTGCTACTTTGCTGAAAGTGAACACCAGTTCCAGGAGTTTTATGGTGGAGTCTTTGGGATTTCTCATGTATAGAATGCCATCTGAAAACAAGGATAGTTTGACATCTCAATTCTAAGCCACATTCTCTCTATTTTTCTTCTCTTGTCTTATTGCTCTTGCTAGAACTTCTAGCACTATATTGAGCAGGAATGGAGAAAGTAGACGTACTTGTTTCTGCTATGAGTAGGAATGCATTGAGTTTTCTCTAATATGAGAAAGACTTGTATTTTTATGTAAAACCTTTATTGTGTCATAAGATTTTTTTTTAAACTCCAGTATCTCTAGCATTTTATCATAAAGGAGTGTTAATTTTGTCATACTATTTCTGCATCAATGGAAGTGATCATATGATTTCTGTCAACTCATCTATTTATGTGCTGAATTGTCTTTATTAATTTATATATGTAGAATCATCCCTCCCTGCATACCTAGAATGAAGTCAATTTGATCATGGTGAATGTTCTTTCAGATGTGTTCTTTAATATAGTTTGAAAGTATTTTATTGAATTTTTTTGTGTCTAGGATCATTATGAGTTGCCTACAGTTTTTCTTTCAGTTGTGTTTTTACATGGGTTTCTGTATAGGTGTAATGTTGATATCATAAAATCATTTTTTGAAGTGCTCCTTCTTTTATATTTTGCAGAATAATTTGGGTAGTGTTGATATTAATCATTTGAGTTTCTAGTAGAATTCTGTACTGAATCCATAGGCTTGACCACATTCAGAGTCAACTAAAATCTGACAGCTGGGAATACCCATGAAAGATTTTTCTTGATTACATCATTTGAGGTCAGAAGACCTACTCTAAATCTAGGTCAGAACTTGTGGTGGCAGCCCACTTAAAAGTAAGTGAAGGAAGTTTTGGGGTGTTGCCTGATTGTTCTTACTCTTGGCAAGTTCATCTGCCGTATTGCTGAGACATTCATTCATTGGTACGAGAACATAATTCTTCAGAATTCCAACATAGTCTGAAGACTAAAACTCTGGAACTCCCACTAGGGACTCCTGCATCACATTAGGACTGTTGAGGCATCCAGTCTTGTGAACTGAACAGTTATCAGATCCTTGGCCTTTTCATCAGGAGATAGCCATTATTGGACTATTCAGACCAATAATAAATCTTTTAAAAATAAATACATATTAAGATTGTATATAAGATTGTGTATATGCATATATGATATTTATAGCACACACATTTTATCTACTCTATTCCTTTAGAGAGCCCTGACATTTATGGATTGTACTGCTGGGGGTGGTTCTTAAGAAACAGAATTGTAAGTATTTGGGAAATGTTTTGCAATTTGCTTACACCTACAGCTACTGAGGAGTCCCCTTTTAGCATCAAGAACACTGAAAGCCTATGGTTAGAAATATCTGAAGGGCTTGCTATGGGTAACCAGTAATTTACTAACTCTCTATACAAAACTTTTGACAATTTGTGGATAAATAAGGAAAAACACAATGCTGGCAAGTTGTTCGCAGAAACTCAAACTGACAATGAAAAAGCATTAATTCAGTGAAAAAAAAATAACTGGCTCCAGGTTCATATAAATAATCTAAAGTTTTTAAAGTGTGCCCCAAAAGAAAATCTTCTTTTTAGCAGCCATAGATCTGAAATTACTGAAAATCAAACCCAAGCTCTCATTTACAATGTTGACTAACCTACAGCCAAAATTTAAGTCCCAGCCTTGGAGCATGTCAGTGGATAAAATAAAGACACTGATAGATAAAGATAGAATCCTGTAACATGGGATGGAAATATGTTGGAGGACACTACTGAGACTAAGAACTCTGAAGCCTTAGATACTGAAGGTTTTTTTTTTTTATCTCACCTGATGAAGTAGTCTCTCCACCCTTAGCAAAGGATGCAAACCACCACCACCACCACAGAATTGCCCTCTCTGCCTTTGGCTGAGGAAATTAATCATTCATTGTCTGCCAAACTTGCAGTAACTTTCCCTGAAGGAGATGACAGGCAAAACAATACTAATGTCACTCAATGCTCACCAATAGTTGCCTCTAGATCTACAACCAGACTCAAGGCTAAGCAGTCTCCTAGATGGGAGATAGAAATTATAGTCTGTGAGGAGGTACACTACATCACAAACCAGATAAATGACTTTGCTAGTTCATTTAAGCAGAAGTCTGGGGAATATGTGTAAGAATGGATTTTAATGATGTGGGTTAGTGGTAGAAAGATTATAAAGCTAGATCAGGCTATATGGGCCTGTTCAGTTGAGATCCAAGAACTAATACAGAAGCTCACATGGTGTAATAGAGCGTCAAAAGTTTGATTGGTTGGCTGAAGCCTCTCTCAAAAGATGGACTACTCAAAAGGAATTAGAGATGCTTAATATTCCTTGGTATCGTGTTAATGAAAGAGATTTAAGGCTCAGGGAAATTGAATGTGTTCACTGTGTGAATCCTAATCCTACGCAGTGAGAAGTCCAGAATACATACCTGCTAATGCTGTAAGATATAAACTGGTGACAAGGACATCAGCACATTTGAGGAGCTTTGTGGTCACTCTTCTCCTTGTGACAGACCTTAGAGTTGGAGACACTACTGTTCAATTGAATGAATTAAATGCAATGGATTTAATTAGGACCCAGAGAATCAGGAGCCAGGTGTCAGTATTGAATCATCAAAGGCAGGGTGAGCATAGTTATTGTAATGGAGAACACAGGCAAAGCAATTTCCATAATGGCCTGCCTGTAACAAGCAACACAGGGAATGTGATCTTTATAGTGGCATGACTTGTACAGACCTTTGGCACTGGCTAATCAATCTGATATTGGTATGTAAAGTTAATAAATAAATAAATTAAGTAAAACAAGAAGATTTAAAAACCATAACAAAGAGCTGGGAGAGAGAGAAAAGTTGTGTGGCATACTGCTTTCTAAGCAAAGCATGGTCTTCTTTTTTTTTTTATTAGATATTATATTTACATTTCAGATTATATCCCCTTACCCCATTCCCCCCAACCAGAAACCTCTTATCCCATCCCCCTTCCTTCTGCTTCTATGAGGATGTGCCCCGACCTACCCCCCACTCTCACCTCCCCACCCTCCAATTCCCCCCAGCTCGGTGTCCAGCCTTCATAGGACCAAGAATCTCCTTTCCTACCTATGCCTGACAAGGCCATCATCCCTACATATACAGCTGGAGTCATGGGTCCCTCCCTATGTGTTCCCAGGCTGGTGGTTTAGACCCTGGGGAGGTCTGGTTGGTTGGTATTGTTGCTCTCCTCATGGGGCCACAAACCCTTTTTAGCTTCTTCATTCTTCTCTTTAACTCCTCCATTGGGAACCCCTTGATCAGATCAATGGTTAGCTGTGAGTATCCGCCTCTGTATATGTCAGACTCTGGCAGACCTCTAACGAGACAGCTTTATCAGGCTCCTGTCAGTATGCTCTTCCTGACATCCGCATCAGCTTCTACCTTTGATAACTGCACATGGGATGGATACCCAGGTGGAATGGTCTCCAGATGACCCCTTCTTCAGTTTCTGTCCCACACTTTGTCTCCATATTTGTTCTCTTGACTATTTTGTTACTCCTTCTAAATCGGACTGAGGCACTCACACTTGGTTTTCCTTCTATATGAACTTCATGTGGTCTGTGAGTTGAATCTTGGCCATTCCAAGCTTTTGGGCTAATATCCACTTATCAGTGAGTAAATATCATCTGTGTTCTTTTGTGATTGGGTTACCTCAATCAGAATGATATTTTCTAGCTCCATCCATTTACCTAAGAATTTCTCAAATTCATTATTTTTAATAGCTGGGTAATACTCCATTGTGTAAATGTACCACATTTTTGTATCCATTCCTCTGTTGAAGGACATTTGGGTTCTTTCCAGCTTCTGGCTATTATAAATAAAGCTGCTATGAACATAGTGGAACATATGTCCTTGTCATATGTTGGAGCATCTTCTGGGTATATGCCCAGGAGTGGTATAGCTGGGTCCTCAGGTAATGCTATTTTCAATTTTCTGAGGAACAACCAAACTGATTTCCAGAGTGGTTGTACAAGCTTGCAATCCCACTAACAATGAAGGAGTGTTCCTCTTTCTCCATATCGTCATCAGAGTCTACTGTCACCTGAGTTTTTGATCTTAGCCATTCTGACTGGTGTGAGGTGGAATCTCAGGATTGTTTTGATTTGCATTTCCCTGATGACTAAGGATGTTGAGCATTTCTTAAGGTGCTTCTCAGCCATTCAAGTTTCCTCAGTTGAGAATTCCTTGTTTGGTTGTGCACCCCATTTTCTAATAGGGTTATTTGGTTGTTTGGAGTCTAATTTCTTGAGTTCTTTGTATATATTGTATATTAGCCCTCTATTGGATGTAGGATTGGTAATGATCTTTTCCCAATCTGTTGGTTGCCATTTTGTCCTATTAACAGTGTCCTTTGACTTACAGAAACTTTGCAATTTGATGAGGTCCCATTTGTCAATTTTTGATATTAGAGCATAAGCCATTGGTGTTCTGTTCAGGAACTTTTCCCCTGTGCCTAAGTATTCGAGGGACTTTCCCACCTTCTCTTCTATTAGTTTCAGTGTATCTGGTTTTCTATGAAGGTCATTTATCCACTTGGATTTGAGCTTTGTACAAGGGGATAAGAATGGGTTGGTTTGCCTTCTTCTACATGCTGACATCCAGTTGAGCCAGCACCATTTGCTGAAAATGCTGTCCTTTTTCCACTGGATGGTTTTAGCTCCTTTGTCAAAGATCAAGTGACCATAGGTGTGTGGGTTCATTTCTGGATCTTCAATTCTATTCCATTGATCTTCCTGCCTGTATCTGTACCAATACCATGCAGTTTTTATCACTATTGCTCTGTAGTGCAGTTTGAGTTCAGGGATGGTGATTCTCCCAGAAATTCTTTTATTGTTGAGAATAGTTCTCGATATCCTGGGTTTTTTGTTATTCCAAATGAATTTGCAAATTGCTCTTTCTATCTCTATGATAGATATTGATTTGGAATTTTGATGGGGATTGCATTGAATCTGTAGATTGCTTTTGGCAAGATGGCCATTTTTACTAAATTAAATCCTGCCAATCCAGGAGCATGGGGGATCTTTCCATCTCCTGAGATCTTCTTCGATTTCTTTCTTCAAAGACTTGAAGTTTTGTCATATAGATCTTTCTCTTGCTTGGTTAGATTCACTCCAAGATATTTTATATTATTTGTGACTATTGTGAAGGGTGTCATTTCCCTAATTTCTTTCTCAGCCTGTTTCTCCTTTGAGTAGAGGAAGGCAACTGATTTGTTTGAGTTGATTTTATACCCAGCCACTTTGCTGAAGTTGTTTATCAGGATTAGGAGTTCTCTGGTGGAAGTTTTAGGGTCACTTAAGTATACTGTCATATCATCTGAAAATAGTGAAATTTTGACTTCTTCTTTTCCTATTTGTATCCCTTTGACTTCCTTTTGTTGTCTAATTGCTCTGGCTAGAACTTCCAGTACTATATTGAATAGGTAGGGTAAGAGTGGGCAGCCTTGTCTAGTCCCTGATCTTAGTGGGATTGTTTCAGTTTTCTCTCCATTTAGTTTGATGTTGGCTACTGGCTTGCTGTATATTGCTTTTACTATGTTTAGGTATGGCCTTGAATTCCTGATCTTTCCAAGACTTTTAACATGAAGGGATGTTGAATTTTTGTCAAATGCTTTCTCACCATCTAGTGAGATGATCATGGGTGTTTTTTTTTTTCCTTTGAGTTTGTTTATATAGTGGATTACATTGAGAGATTTCTAAATATTGAACCATCCCTGCGTTCCTGGGATAAAGACTACTTGATCATGATGAATGATTGTTTTGATGTGTTCGTGGATTTGGTTTGCAAGAATTTTGTTGAGTATTTTTGCATTGATATTTATAAGAGAGATTGGTCTGAAGTTCTCTTTCTTTGTTGCGTCTTTGTGAGGTTTAGGTATAAGAGTGATTGTAGCTTCATAGAACAAATTGGGTATTGTTCCTTCTGTTTCTATTCTGTGGAATAGTTTGAAGAGAATTGGTACTAGGTCTTCCTTGAAGGTCTGATAGAATTCTGTACTAAAACCATCTGGTCCCAGACTTTTTTTGGTGGGGAGATTTTTAATGACTGCTTCTATTTCTTTGGGGATTATGGGACTGTTTAGATGGTTTATTTGCTCCTGATTTAATTTTGGTACCTAGTATTTTTCTAGAAAATTGTTCATTTCATCCAGATTTTCCAGTTTTATTGAGTATAAGCCTTTATAGTAGGATCTGATGATTTTTTTAAATTTCCTCAGTTTCTGTTGTTATGTCTCCCTTTTCAGTTCTGATTTTATTAATTTGGATACTGTCTCTGTGCCCTTTGGTTAGTCTGGCTAAGGGTTGATCTATCTTGTTGATTTTCTCAAAGAACCAGCTCCTGGTTTTGTTGATATTTTGTATAGTTCTTTCTGTTTCTACTTGATTGATTTCAGCCCTGAGTTTGATTATTTTTTGCCATCTACTCCTCTTGGGTATATTTGCTTCTTTTTGTTTTAATGCTTTCAGATATGCTGTCAAGTTGTTCTCTCCAGTTTCTTTTTGTAGGCACTTAAAGCTATGAGTTTTCCTCTTAGTACTGCTTTTATAGAGTCCCACAAGTTTTGGTATGATGTGTCCTATTTTCATTAAATTTTTAAAAATCTTTAATTTCTTTCTTTATTTCTTCCTTGACCAAGTCATCATTGAGTAGAGCATAGTTCATTTTCCAGTGTGTGTGGGCTTTCCATTGTTTTTGTCATTATTAAAGAATAGCCTTAGTCCATTGTGGTCTGATAGGATGCAAGAGATTATTTCAATCTTTTTGTATCTGTTGAGGCCTGTTTTGTGACCAATTATATGGTTCATTTTGGAGAAGGTACCATGAGGTGCTGAGAAAATGTATATTCTTTTGTTTTAGGAAATGTTCTATAGATATCAGTTAAATCCATTTGGTTCATAACTTATGTTAGTTTCATTGTGTCTCTGTTTAGTTTCTGTTCCCATGATCTGTCCATTGCTAAGAGTGGGGTATTGAAATCCCCCACTATTATTGTGTGAGGTACAATTGTAAGGCCTCCACTAAGGGAGGACTTCACCCAAGCCTCAGGAATTCACGGCCACCCAATAACTCACAAGACACCGAACTTGATGCAATCAGCAAGAGGTATATTTCGATCCACATGTTGAGGTCAAGACCCATGACCCACACAGGGGTAGTGGGTTTTGACCCCAGGGCTTTGGAGACAGAGAATTTAAAGCCAAAAACCACAACTCAGGGGGGAAACCACAACCCAGGGGGAGTAAAGGAGGGTTATTGGAGAGTACCTATGGAAAGTCCCAGCCCATTATTCAGTTTGTGACAGGCTTCAAGGAACAGTCATGGGAAACATTTTGTATAGGCTATTCTCAAAGAGTCTATTCATATTCAACCATCTATCTTGTGGTCAGCCAAGTTTCTGAAACACAGAGCTCATGACCAAGCTGAACTGCACTCTTGGTTCTGTTCAGCCTGCTAGGAGTTTTTGAAAATGTTTAACCCTTTCACAATGTATACTCTCAGCTTTAGTAAAGTTTCTTTTATGTGAGTGCCCTCGCATTTGGAGGAAAGATGTTCAGAATTGAGAGTCGATCTTGGTAGATTTTTTTCCTTTAATGAGTATGAAGTGTCCTTCCTTATCTTTTTTTATTACTTTTGGTTGAAAGTCGATTTTATTTAATATTAGAATTGGTACTCCAGCTTTTTTCTTGTGACCATTTGCTTGGAAGATTGTTTTCCAGCCTTTTACTCTGAGGTAGTGTCTGCCTTTTTCATTGAGGTACATTTCCTGTATGCAGCATAATTCTGGGTCCTGTTTATGTATCCAGTCTGATATTATACGTCTTTTTATTGGAAAATTGAGTCCATTGATATTAAGAGATATTAAGGAAAAATGATTGTTGCTTCCTGTTATTTTTGTTATTAGAGGTGGAATTATGTTTATGTAACTATCTTCTTCTGGGGTTGTTGGTAGATTAATTCCTTGCTTTTTCTAGGTTGCAGTTTCCCTCCTTGTGTTGGAGTTTTCCATCAGTTATCCTTTGAAGTGATGGATTTGTGGGAAGATGTTGTGTAAATTTGGTTTTGCCATGAAATATCTTGGTTTCTCCATCAATAGTGATTGAGAGAGGGTTTTGCTGAGTATAGTAGTCTGGGCTGTCATTTGTGTTCTCTTAGGGTCTCTATGATATCAGTCCAGGATCTTCTGGCTTTTATAGTCTCTGGTGAGAAGTCTGGTGTAATTCTTATAGGACTGCATTTGTATGTTACTTTACCTTTTTCCCTTACTGCTTTTAGTAATTTTTCTTTGTTTTGTACATTTGATGTTTTGATTATTATGTGACAGGAGGTATTTCTTTTCTGGTCTAGTCTATTTGGAGTTCTGTAGGCTTCTTGTATATTTATGGACATCTCTTACTTTAGGTTAGGGAAGTTTTCCTCTATAATTTTGTTGAAGATATTTACTGGCCCTTTAAGTTGGGAATCGTCACCCTCATCTATACCTATTATCCTTAGGTTTGGCCTTCTCATTCTGTCCTGGATTTCCAGGATGTTTTGGGTTAGGAGCTTTTTGCATTTTGTATTTTCTTTGACAGTTGTGTCAATGTTTTCAATGGTATCTTCTGCACATGAGATTCTCTCTTCTATCTCGTATTCTGTTGGTGATGCTTGAGTCTATGACTCCTGATCTCTTTCCTAGGTTTTCTATCTCCAGGGTAGTCTCTGTTTGAGATTTCTTTATTGTTTCTACTTCTGTTTTTAGATCCTGGATGGTTTTGTTTAATTCCTTCACCTGTTTGGTTGTGTTTCTTGCAATTCTTTAAGGGATTTTTTTGTTTCCTTTTTAAGGGTTTCTACCTGTTTTCCTGTGTTCTCCTGTACTTCTTTAAGGGAATTATTTATGTCCTTCTTAAAGTCCTCTATAATCATCATGAGAAGTGATTTTAATTCTGAATCCTGCTTTTCCAGTGTTATGGGGTGTACAAGGCTTGCTATGGAGGGAGAACTGGGATCTAATGATGCCAAATAACTTTGGTTTCTGTTGCTTATGTTATTGTGCTTGCCTTTCACCATCTGGTTAACTCTAGTGCTACCTGCACTCACTGTCTCTGACTGGAGCCTGTCTTTCCAGTTATCTAGCTTGTGTCTGAACTCCTCAGAGTCCAGATGTCTCTGTAATCCTGTGATCTTGAGCTCCAACTGCTTTAAGTGCAGTGACTCCTCTAGGATGTCTCGGGATGTAGTGTCTCCATGGTAGCAGACCAGCTAGGTGTCAGCTGCTCTGGGTGCAGTGTCTCCTGTAGGATGTTTCAGGATCTGGTGTCTTCACAGGAGCAGACCAGCTTTGTGTCTGCCCCAGCCACAAGGACCAAGAGAGGGGCAGAGGAGCACAAAACATGGTCTTAATAACCATGAATTCATAGCAGCTGTCATTACTGGCTCTGGACTCATACATTAAAATCTCTCTTAACAGTGAACTACAGACAAGGAGTGAATTCAGAGGACACTTCCATTTACGTCTGAGTTATTGGCAACCACCAGGTTCTAGGAGAGAAAGAGGATTGTCCCTTGTTGTGTTCCCACTTGTGAACACAGCAGGCTCTGATGGATGGTTCTTAACCTAGTGTGTTCTGAAGCATACCAAAGAAAATGTAATGAACATGGAGAAAAGAAGGAAGGAGAGAATCTGTCAGGATTAGGAGGGAAATAGAAGAAAGAGTAACTGGAATGATATATATACATGTACAAAAGTGTCAGAAAGCAAAATTTGCTAATACAATGGGTGGAATTAAACAAAGATAAAATAAAGAATTAAAAAATTAAAAAATAAAAATAAAAAGATGGAGAACAGAGAGTTGACAGACAATGAAGATGAGAGATAGATTTAGAAGAAGTTTGAAAAAGAATGGGAAAAAAAGAAAAAGAATGGGAGTTATGTATTAAAATATATTGTGTTCATGTATAAAATTTGCATATATATGAGAATTTATATATGTATAACATACATATATATATATATATACACATTATACAATATATAATGTATATTAAGAAATGAAAGCAGAAAAGCTTACCAAAGAAGTAGAAGCAACTAGAAGTCAACAAGTGAATACAGAGTTAAAAAATAAGGAAAATATCAGAGAATTGAATCAGTGAAAACACATCAGTGAAAGTTGTCCTGTCTGCAAGAGCGAAAATTTACTGCAAAAATAAACCAAGGGCCAGAGCTTTATAGGTAATAACACGAGTCCAAAAAATGTTATTATCAAAGTCCCAAGAGAGGAGACAGACACCATTGGGAAAAGGGTACTTGAAGAAAAATAACAGCTGGGAAATTCTAAAACTCATGGAAATTACTACTTTCCAGTGCCCCTGGGATTAAAGAGAAAAATAAACAAAAATCATATCAAGGCCTATAATAATAGGAAATGGGATTCCATTCAATAACTAGAAGACTTACTCTGACAAAGGCCTAATTTCCATCCAGTTTCATAAAAATTATGTATGGTATCACATACCTGTAATCCCAGAACTTGGCAGATGGAGGCAGGATGATCAGAAATTCAGCCATCCTCTGACTTCTAAGAATTATTAGGCTGTTCTGAAACACATGAGCCGTGTCTCAGACAGAGAATGAGAGAGAGAGAGAGAGAGAGAGAGAGAGAGAGACAGAGAGAGACAGAGAGAGACAGAGAGACAGAGAGAGACAGAGAGAGACAGAGAGACAGAGAGAAACAGAGACAGAGACAGACAAAGACACAGAGAAAAAATAAATATAATAACAATATCAAAGTTTTAAAAACTAGCTGAGTTTAATGTCACACCTTTAGTTCCAGCACTTGTTATGCAGAGACAAGTAGATCTCTGTGAGTTTGAGGCCAACCTGGTCAGTCTACTTAGTGAGTTCCGGGGCAGCCAGTGGAAGAGAGTAAGACCCTGTCTCAAAAGCAAAAACAAAAACAAAAACCTTTTTTTTAACTACAGATAAAGAACAAATCTGAAAGTCTAGCCAACTAGAAGTAAAACAATAACAGGAAAATAGATTTGAATATCAATTTAAATCATAGAGGCCAGAAACATATAGTAGACATTTGTAAAGTTCTAAAAGGAAAGAATTTTCACCGGAGAATCCAAGATCTGGTGAGGTTTTTCTTCAGGGAGGAAGAGAAATAGAAACAGAGAAATAGGAGAGAGCACGTAGCCTATTCTAAAGAGTATCTAGGGAAGTTAGACAAACAGAAAATAAATGACAAATATCAGAAAAAGTTTGGAGTACTAGAAAAGAAGATGGCCCTGACAATGGTGACTGGGAAGCTGTATTGAACATATGTTCCTGACCCGCCTTTGCTTTCCTATATCCCAGATGGAACAAGCTGCCTTGCCTCAAGTTTTCAGACTTTGTGGGACAGAGAATCAGAAAGATATTTTTCTTAAATGAGACCAGCTATTCAGACTCAATCACAGACTGGTCTAGAAATCAATCCAATATTGGGAATAACAATCTTCATTTGGAAGACATTTGGATCTGGACATTTTCAGAGACATATTTGGAAGTTAGTTGCAGTTCTCTGTGATGTTATATTAGCAAGAGATAAAGTTGGGACAGAATCTGGATTTCAAACAAGTGTTAGTACATGTGTTGAGCTATTTTAATTGTCAAGTTAAAATTGCTTTTGTTTCTTCCACAGTATGTATTGTAAGTTACATTGATTGTATACTTTCGAATTGTATTAGTGTGTTGAAACCTGGCATGTCTGTTATGGAGCTATATCAACCAGCTTTTGTTTTATTGTCCTGAGTATTACAGAACCTTGGTTTTTTGAAAAAAGCTTGCAAGTACTGGAAGAAGTGAGTTAGGCTTTCAGCAGAAGCAAGAGGGTAGTGGGCTTGATTATTGCTGGTACAATAGCTTTAATTACATTAATTGCTAGCACCACTGTTTTTTCAATTGCTCTGACACAAAAAGTCAAGACAGCTACTTTTGTTAATAATTTATCAAAAAAATTTTACTAATGTGTTGAGTATACAAGAGGATTAGATAGGCATTTGGAACATCAGATTGATGCTCTTTATCCTGTTCAAATTATTGGAAGGAGGTTCAGAGTTCAAGGGGAAGGAGTCATCTCAAGTGTCATGCCAAATACCAGTGGAGTTGTGTTACTTCCAAATTTTACAATGATAGTCATTATAATTAGAAAAAAGTTTAAAGACACTTGTAGTGTATTTGTCATAATTCTATCACCTCTCTGGATGTTTTAACTTTGCATAGTGAGATTCTGAATGTAAATAATGCTGCTCTGCTGAGATTTGATGGTGTAGATACTGCTGATAAAATTATCCATGGCTTGAGGTCAGTTTCCATTTTGGTCAAGCTTCAAGAATGCCATATATAGCTTGATTTTGCTAGCCTTCTTTTTGTCCTGGGAATACTTTTATTCCTGCCCATCATGTTAAAGCTTGTCTTTAACAACATCAACATGTTGGCATCCAAAATACATGACTTGAAACTGAAAATGGACCCCCAGGCAGAGTTATTAATTTAACAGGCTAGCAAGCCAAAGACAGGTAAGATTCTGCACAGAGCCTTACCAACCTAAGACATAAATACATTGCTTTTCATAATGCATATTTCACAACAGGTAAGGAAGGCATTCTTGGCAGAATGACCTAAGACAGGCTAAGTCTTGTATATAAAATTAAAAAAGGGGGGAAATATGGAGAGCATTTGGGGCTGCTTGGCAGGACTATGACATTGGCCAAGGAAAAAGAAATGGGCTTTAGGCAGGAATCTGACATTAGACTAGAACAAAGAAGTAATTCCAGGCAGGAATCTAAATCTTAGGCTAGAACAAAGAAGTAAGTTCAGGTAGGAATCTAAATCTTAGGCTAAAACAAACAAGTAGGTTTCAAAGCAGGAAAATGACTTTGGGCTAGGACAGGGAAGTAGGCTCAGATATTTTGGTCATCCTGATAAGCCCTTAAAAACAGTGATCACGGGAGTGTTCATGGAAATGTGTTTATTGCCTTGCTTGTTCTTTGTCTGTTTGTGTTTATTGTCTTGCCTGTTCCTTGACTATTTGCATCTATTTTATTGCTAGTTCCTCAACCTAGAACTGTCTTTAATATTTGCATGTAGTTAAAATGGCATAAAAGCAAAAAAGAGTAGGGGGGATGGGATAGGATGTTTTGGGGGGGATGGGTAAAGGGGATGACATCTGAAATATTAATAAATAAAATATCCAATAAAAAGAGGAAACCAAAAAAAAGAAAAGAATATAAAAGAAAAAAAAAAGAAGATGGGACATTGGCCCTTCCATTATACAAGAATTTTATAATTCAATTTATTTATTAAAGCATAAATTTTTAAAACTTCAGACAATGGTATGTAAATGTGAAGAAGGTAGTGAGGCCTGAAAAATGTGTTACCATGCTTAATACAGAGTACAAAATGGTAACAGTAAGAGACAGTGCCACATCCCATACATATGCCATAAATCCCAAAGAGATGCCAATGAGAAGCACACCAAAGGATGCTCAACAGGTCCACAACAAGCTATAATGTAATGTTTAAAGCATTCTAACAAGGCACATGAAACCAAGAAAAGAGAAAGAAGAGCAAAAACCAGAGGAAAAAACTAAGGAAGGAAAATCAAGTTGCAGGCCCTGGATTGTCAGTAATTACTTTCTGAAGAGGAAAGCCACACACATTGATGAAAGGACCAAGGTTCACAGAGTGTATTTTAAAGCAAGGTTCAGCTGTAAACATCATCAGAAAAAACTCAGTTTGACGTCAGATGATAAGTACTAGGAATATAAGAGGACAGGATATATATATATATATATATATATATATATATATATATATATATACATATATATATATATATATATGATGTATATGTGTATATGTGTATATATATAAAACACATCAAAGTTCTTATTAAAATGAGAACTGAGAAGTGATATTATGACATCAAATAGGTTGGTCAAATGGAAAGAAAATGCAAAGAAAGAAAAAGGGACTTACTATGAACCCAACCAATGGACAGAAACTGCTGAGCCCTGTGGTTGAATTAGGGAAAAGCTGGAAGAAGCTGACGAGGAGGGCGACCTTGTAGAAGGACCAGCAGTCTTAATTAACCTGGACCCCTAAGATATCTCAGACACTGGACCACCAACCAAGCAGCATACACCAGCTATTATAAGGCTCCCAACACATATACAGAAGAGGACACCCAGGCCTGGGTTCAGTCAGAGAATATGCACCTAACCCTCAAGAGACTGGAAGCCCCAGGGTGTTAGAGGTCTGGTGGAAAGGAAGTATGGAATGGGGAACAGTCAGAGAGTGGACCAGGAGGGGAATAAAATCTTGAGTGAAAAAAAATTACCAAAAAAAAAGAACACCAAGAAGAGAGAGAGAGAGAGAGAGAGAGAGAGAGAGAGAGAGAGAAAGGAAAAGAAAATGAAAATCCGGTGCAATGCTCATAAATGTCACCCACAATGACTCGTGGGGAGCTCAGCACCACTACCCTGTGACTTGTGTATCCACTGGGCAGAAAACACAAAAGGACATAGGTGCCCTGACCTAAACAATTAACCAATAAGATAACCTACATATGTAGAACCAAAAAACAAAGAAAAATTAGAGATTCCAGCAAAGCAGATACCATCTTGATACAAAACACAAACATCCACAATTTCAATATCACCTGAGCTAGTAAATTGAATAAGGCTCCTGTTTGCAATGTATGATGGTTAATATTGGTTATCAACTTGATTGGGTCTAGGGTCAATTGAGAGACATGCTTCTGAGGGGGTAGTGCAAGGTTTTGAAAACTACCATGAAAAATCTTGAAAGTACCTAAAGAAACATTAACTGTAGGGAAACAGACTGAATATCAACAAATTCTTATCAGAAAACCAAATCATACAGGCCAGAAATAAAGTCCTGGCGCCCAGTGTCTGGGGCTCTGAAAGACAAGAATGTCAGCTAGAAGTTTCTGGGAGGATTACTGTGGGGAGATAACCCTTCACTGCAGTCTACAGCATTTTCTGGCAAAATCTCAGATATAAAGAAGTCCAAGAAGAAAGCCATGCAGGGTTTCACACATCCACCTTTTATTATTGCTGATACATGCATCTACCTCATTGCTGCCTTTGCAGGTACATCCTTCACTGACATTGCAACCCAGAGTCCTTGGCCTTCTGACTTAGACTAAAGACCATAAATTCTTTTAGAATCTCTTGGCCTTCAGACAATGATGTGACATCAAACTTATTGGACTAAGTATCTTCCAGGTTTTTAGTCTCCCTAGCATACACACAGTCATTGTTGGATAATTTGGCCTATATTTTGTCAGCAAAATATAGTAATACCACTCCAGTATGTACTTATTTTATTAGTTCTGTTCCTCTAGAATCCCCTGTCTAGTACAGATTGTGGGAGATGGTTCTAGAGAAACAGAATTGTAAGATTGGATTTATATAGTGGGTTTCGTGATATCTGAAGCTTTCCAACTTTATTGAACCTAGAATAGTTAAGGACTTCCCATGTACCACAGAGAACACTGATAACCTATGGTGTAAACTACATAAAGTACCACACAAAATAAATGCATTTAAGACTGATTCTTCCCTTGTAAAGAACAATGAATCTAGTGACTCCCTATTTAAAACTTTGAACATTTGTGGAAAAGTAAAGAATATAATGTTGTTGGTTGATTGCTCGTAGCATTTATAAAGTAACAAAGGAAAACAAAACTAGATCAAACTGAGCTTTTGGATATGTGCCCATTGAACAGAGATTTGGAATTTAATGTTGCAATTGACAGTCAAAATAAGGTCCCAACAGTTTGCTTGGTTGGTTCAAGTATGGGTCAAAAATAGGAGATGGGAGGTCCAGTAAGGAGAGAGGAACTCTGGGATAGAGATTTACCCCAAACTCTGAGGAGACAGACCGGTGAAACTGAGGAGAGGTAACCAGCCATGTGGCAGAACTTTGACTTATTGAAATGGGATTTTTGAATTATGAGCTAGTCAGAGAATGAGCCAAAGCTTGTGGTATACATAAATAATAAGTCTCAGAGTCGTTAAATTTGGGAACTGGAGCACGGATGGAAAAGCTTATGGTTAAAGCACATTCTTCACTTGGTTCTTTTTCTATCTTGTATATCAAGTACCCAGAAAAGTGTAACTATTGAATAGGGTACAGAACAGACTCTGGGGGTGCAGACTATTGTCTTTGAGGATACTATTGATTGGATATAGACAAAAGCTCTTCTGTAGTTCCAGGCTGTTGGGCTGCTTTGTTGTATCAGCTATTATCCAGAAGAATCAGTGGTTCTTGTAGTTTGAGTGATGGATATAGATGCTTTTGGAGCACTCATAACGGAGGCCCTTAGAATTTTAAAGCTAGACTCAGCAGTCATCTGAATGTAACTATTCTTCTTCTGAGAGATAACTCTTGGCCCCCTAGGGGGCCTTAGTGCAATCACCATGAAACTAGAGCTGCCCACCATGAGATAGATATTATCTGGCTCCAGGTCAGAAAGATGTACATGCATGCCATCTGTCTAATTATCAAACAGAACATTTCGATATGTTATCGGGCTCAGAAAGTCCTAAAGGCAGAAATGAGTTATATAAAATTCACAAATTATCTATAAGTCATAACTCCTGCTACCTGTCCCTCAGCATGTATCTATGACCTCATAGGGTATACTCTATGATTGGTTGAGACTTAGGGAGGAAGAATAGAGTCTAGTTTACAAATACCTCTACATAATGTACAAGCATCACCAGGATACCTGAAGCATTACAAACTTTTTCTAGAACAACCCTGAAAGACAGTGGTGAAGAGAAATCTTCAGAGTGGACAACAAAAGTTTAAGCAGTGCACATGTTGTTCATTTTGCTGAGAAGGATAAATTGACAGATGTGCGGTTATATACTTATTCATGGGCTGTAACCAATGGTTTGGCTAGATGGTTTTGGACATGAAAGAAACATGATTGGAAAACTGATAGGATATTCATGAAAATGATATGAAATATATCTCTTCAAATGGGCAAAGGACTGTAACTATTTCTCAAATGATGACTTCATCAGAGGAAAAGTTTAACAACCATAGAGATGGGATGGCCGGTCTGAGGGATGATTATTCTCCTTTTCTGGCCATTCTGTTATTGCCATATAGACTCACTTAAAAAGTTACCATAATAGATGGGATGGAAGTGATTCGTAGGTTCAACACCAGGGGCTTCTAATCACTGAGATTGATCTAGCTGTAGCTACTACTGAGTGTAAAATTTGTCATCAGTGGAGACCATCACTGCACCCCCAACGAGATACCATTCCTTGAGATGATCAGTCAATGTCCTGGTGGCTGGTTGGCTACCTTGGACTACTTCTTATGTGGAAAAGAGAGCACTTTGCCCTCATTGGAGTAGATATTTATTCCAGTTATATTTCTGCTTTTCCTGAACCTAATACATCTTCTAAAACTACCATCTGTGGACTTACAGAATGCCTTATTATGGCATTTTTCATAGCATTGCTTCTGACCAGAAAACCCACTTAAGATAAAGCTGTGCAGCTGTGGCCTTGTGCATTTCACAGATCTTATGGTATTCTCCATACTCCTGCAGCAGCTGGTTTGATGGACGAATTGAGTAGAATGGCCTTTTAAATACAGTTAAGCCCAAACTAAAAGTTCGGAGTGCTGGGGCATGGTCTAAGGAAGGCTGGATATGCTCTTGATCAGTGCCCAATATATGGTACTATTACATATATATCCAAAATTTATAGATCTTAGGGTCAAAGGGGTGGAAAGAAAAATAGTACCTACCCTATTCACCATTATTTCTAGTAACATAAAGCAAATTTTTGCTTTATATTTGGGCAGATTTATGCCCCACTAGCCTAGAAGTCTTTGTTCTAGATGGGAGAATGCTTCTACGAAGAGAAACAACAAACATTCCATTAAGCTGGAAGCTAAGATATCCTCCAATGTTTCTGAATCATCATGCTAAGAAAGGCAGATCAGGATTGGCTGTCTAGACTTCCAGAGGGACACTGTTTTTTTCAAGTACCTCCTCTCCAGTGAAATTTTAAAGATGAATCTGTTTTACAAAAAAAAAAAAAAAAAAAAAAAGAGCATTGAAAAAGAAAGAAAAAAATAAAATCCATGGGAAACTTATGTGCTGAAAATTACAAAATGCTGATGAAGGTTTCAAAGAAAAAACAAACAAACAAATAAATAAATAAAAAATATATATCTTGTAAATTGACTGAAAAAGTTTCCTACAGTGGAAACAAGGAGAGTTGCCTGCAGTGTGGAAGAAATGTATACTTCAAGTCAATGAGAAACTACAAAAACCTAATGCAGACAGGATGATAAATGGCTAGACCCTTCAGGAATGATGGTGTGTTTCACCCTTCCGGATGAAGATCTAAGACTTACTGAGATATTTGCTCAGGGTAGAGGAAACATGAAATCTGTAGTAGCAAAATTGTGGTTATAAATACCAGCTATAGTCATGTGACAAGTTGCAGAACCAAAATTGTAACTGCCAGGAGTGTTTCTCTCCTATTTTGTGAAGGCATGCGTATGCTCAGGTAACACATACATCGGTCAAAATCCATATTTTTTTCCTTTATTTTTGTCTTACATTGTAGTATCATTTGAGTTAATACTGGTAGTGAAGTGTCATAAGACTGCATTGTCATATATAAGTTACAGGGTAGTGAAAGGTCAAGCATTCCTGAAAGGACTTTACCATCCTTAGTAACTCTAGTAACTAGTAACTCTAGTAACTCTCCTGACAGGGAGTTACTAGAAGGATTCAGGAAGGATGAAAGTCACCACTTACCTAGAGTGGCCAGCACCTTCTGACAGTGGCCCAGATAATAAAGACATCTGAGAACAAAGCTTAGCTTGTTTCAATCTGCCCACCTTTGTTACTTGCTGATACATACATGTACTCAGTTGTTGTCTCTGCTGTTGCTGTCCTTCACTAATACCTGAGCCACGTCTCTTTGATCATTAAAGACCAAACAGACTGAAGATCAGTGGCTCACCAGAAATCCTCTGGGGCTTCAGTACTATACTGGGACTGCTGAGACATGCAGGCCAGTCAACTGAGCAATGAATTTCTTAGCTTCTTCAGCACAAAGATAACCAATAACCATTGTTGAACTACTCAGCCCATATCATGTAAAGCAATCTATAAACCCCCTTTTGTAGTATTTTTTGTTCTATTATTTCTGTTCCTTTGACTAATACAAGGTCAGTACAAAGAATGGGTTTTGTTTTGTTCTTGGGTCTCAAAGATGGTCCTCCTGTGTGACTCTGCCCCTATGCTTCTCGAGCTCTTTCTTTGGCTCATTTTCCTTCTGTTTGTTTGGTCCTATTCCAACTTTTGTTTTTGCTTTATCTTTTATTTTATTTTTATTTCTGAGAGACAGAAAGGGATGGATGCAGATGGAAGAGGAAGTGGGGAAGAACTGGGAGAAGTCGGGGGAGGGGTAGTCATAATCCAAATATATTGCATAAAAAAATAAAAGAAAAAAGAAGCAGTGATTTAAAAAATATGTGTACAGATATGGACATGAAAAGTAACAGGCACCAAGCAAAGATAAAGGATCTACAGGCAGATAGGGCAACATGACAGACAGTAGCAGAGAAAATGGGGAGAAATCTTGTAAGGTGAAATTTGTACCTGAAACAGAGTATGCACAAACCCCAGTATGAACAGATAGAATCTGAACTGTGGTTTATGTAGAAGAAAGATGAATGGGAAAATATCAGAGAAAATATCAGAAAATCAAGCAAAACTGTTTGAAGCTTAGAAACTGAGAAATATCCTAGGAAAATTTTCACCTTTGGCCATAAAAAATAAGACAAAATGTATAAAGATCCAGGTTAGAATGGTTCAGCCTTGTTCCTTGGAGAGAAAATTTAGCTGTGTGGCAGCTGCAAATGTCTATGTGCTGGACACCTGGGATGTTCCCAGGGCCTGGAAGAGAAGAAGAGATGAGAGAAACTGTAGCCATGCAATAAGGTTCTCTCACTGAATCTCAGTAAGTCATCCATTTTCACACACATTTTAAAAATTCACTCAACAAGGCCCAACGTTAAATCAAAACATGTTCGGCAGTAACAAGTCTCTTTCCCCTGCTTTGGTCTGCTCAGCCCACGCAACCCCCTCAAACAAGCACACTTATTTTCTTTCCTATAAAATGTACCAGAGTATAAAATGTTGTTTTCCGCTTTCTTTTCCCATGGCCATATATTCTACATGTATTTTTCTAGCAACATTTGGAGAGCATCTTGGTTGTTTTTATTTTGGTGTTTTTATTAGTTCACAGTATTCTAGTTTGTTATTACACCACAGCTTATTTATCTGACTTTCTCTTGGTGGTGGTGGGGGGGGGTGAATTGTTTCAATGCCACCGAGAATAAGCTTGCACATACATCATGTTGAATGTGTGCAAATGCATGCAGAAGACAAATTCCTGGAAGGCACTGCTGAGTCAAGGGGCAGGTGCATTTTTCATTTTGATAGATGTTCCCACTTGCCCTGAATCATGTTGTGTACCATTTTGCACTCCCACCAGCAATGGATGAAGTGCCTGTTGCCTTAAGCAAAGAAATGACATCATTTGACTTACAATAGCAAAAGCCTGCCTACCCAACCTCTGACTGTAGGATGCATAGAAAATGGAAGTAATCATGGAGGCTTTTGCAGTCAGGAAGGACTGTTAGTGGATACAGGTAAAACAGGGAGAAGTAATGCATGTTTGGTTGGAAAAGACAAAACTTATTGATGCTTGGTTTGGGAATATGAGGAAAGAATCAATCCCATCAGTTATGGAGGGATTTAGGGATATGAGAAGAAGAATCAATCCGATCAGATATAGAAGATGGGGAATGAAACTTATAACCATAAAAGCTAACTGGGTCACCAAAAGGAGTGGAGGGGCTATTCTCCAGGCTGAAAGCAAAAGGCAAACTCATGTAAAGTGGAATAGAAGAGGAGCTACCAGGAAACAAGTATGACTTTCAAAGTATAAGCTGAGAGAAGAGAGATGTGATTGATTCCCTATCCCCAAAGCTGCAATGAGGCTGAGCCTATGGGAATGAAAATCCAGTGACTGGGAACCAGCAGGTCATTTCATCAACTCTAGCATCTACTAGCAGCATTAAGAGAATATTGGGCTTAAGCCACAAGAGGAAAAAAAGCTTAAGATACTAGCACGTAGGGAAATCCACAAGAACAATAGGGTGTGGGTAAAAAACAGAGGGCACTACAAGACTGCCACAGCCATTAGGGCTGGGGACTGTTTAAAATAGAAAAGGAAAGGTGCAGGCCCAGGCAGGGTTGAATTGGGATTACTTATGCTGACTTCAAGCAATATGCATGATTCGTGCTATCGTTTGAATATAGTCTCTCCTCTCAGAAACGCATGCTGTAGTGTCACCCCGCTGTATTGTATCAAGAGATGGGACCTTTAAATGGTATTGGAGCTTGGCCTTCACAAGTGGATGGATGCCTAAACTCATCCACGCAGTTAAGGGGTTAATGAGTTATCCAAAGAATAAACCTTCTGTAGAAGCCCAATGTGGAGTCTCTTGCAGATTCTGTGTGTGGTTCCAGGATTCTGCTCCTTTCTCTTAATAAGCCATCAAATCTGTATAAATTACATTATTAGCAGCAGAAAAAAATGTACAAAGAAAATAAGTAAATACAACGGCATTGGAGGAGATGGGAAAGAATATCCACCAAAGGGCAGACAAAGGACAGAGCGTTTGGTGAGGAGAGTAGCAATGGTGTCTTCCTGCATCTGTGAGCCTGAGCTGCTTCTGCATCTGTTACACTTCAACTCAGCCTTGAGCACCTTGGTGAGTGATTTGAACAAAGCCCAAGTTTGTGTGACACATCAATGTGCTTTCCTTGGCTTTGATCATGGTCTATACCCATATAAGATGCTATCAACTAGGAAAGTGGGGTCGAGTTTCCAGGAGCTTTCAGTTCTGTTTTGCAATATTTTCTAACTATCCTAAAACACAAAGTTCTCTTTTAAACAAACGTGTTAAAGTTTTCTCCCCAGTCTCCATCTTCCATTTCTGTGTGAGAGGCTCTTGTGTGCTGAGCCTTTGCTGCCATCCCTTCTTCTCTCACTTTCTCCCTCCAGTTCACCCCAGAACATTCCATGTCATCTTTCCTTTTCTCTGGCACAACGGGCTCTATCTGCACTGTCTGCATAACTGCCAACCCTTACATGATGAGAGCAACCCGTGCCCTTCCACCTCCCACTATTATCAATGTTATTGTAAAACACTTCCTCTCCCCATCCCCCATCTCCCTGCAGTAGACAGCACTCCTGGAGTCCCCCTCCCTGTCATCCTTCAAGTCACTGGACAGCACTCCTGGAGTCCCCACTCCCTGTCATCTTTACAAGTCACTGGTTTCTCTGTCACAGACCCCACCTGATCTGCCTTTTGTCGAAAGCAACCTCTCTACAGCATTCCTTAATACCAAGCACCTTCTCGAAGTACTGATTGCCCTCTATTCAGTGTTCCCTCGGTACCAGATGTCTTGCTTATTGTAATAATGCGGAAGATGAGGAGCACCCTACTGCTCCTACTTCCTGTGGCTTTATATCCTGAGAGGACAACCCAATACCTGGGGTGTAATCCATTCATATAGGGGTGTTGTTGCCTTGAACATATGCCAGTGGCTCACTGATGCTTTGCTTAATCATTTTACAAAAGCAATGGAACTTCAGATGAGCCGGAAACAAGCCATTTTTCCGTGCTATGAAGCAACTCAACTACTCGCTACCTCCAGTCCTTCCACCATCCAACAGCAAATGACCAGGAGTATCAAATCATAATCTACTTAAATGTTCTTTGCTTCTGAAAAGGACTCAATTCAATAGAACTCCAAATTATCTCCAGTTTCCTTAACAGAATTGGAATCTGTTCAGCTCACATTGGCAGACTGGAAGGAATGTTCATATCAGTGCAACCCCAATCACATCGCTCAGCAGCCCATGCAGAATTCATCTAGGCAGAGAGCAGCAGAGGAATTGCAACCTCAGCAAAGTGGGGGAGGCTGGTGTGGATGCTGTATGCCTGCAAGTCAGCAGCAACTCAGAACAGCAGGACTTGGGAGGCAGAGTTTAAGACCTAATCATTTTTAGGGTCATGACTTCTATGTTCTGCTAGACTTCTAGACCCCTCTGGTTTCCTGAGGAAAGTCAGCATCATGAGCTTGACTCTCATCCTCCTTATCTCCTGGTCCTAATGTCATCCTCTATGACAGATGCTGACTGAACTATGGAACACTCAGGCAACTGACAACCTATTATTTCTTGGTGTGGCCATGAGGGTGTCTTCAGAAGAGATGGGGATCCTAATGAGGAACTGAATAAAGCAAGATGCTTTCTTCAGTATGTGTAGACATCATTCAGTCCATTGAGGGCCTGAATGAACCAAACATTGGAGGGAAGAACCTGTTCTCTCTACTCAAGATGAGCAGACACTGTCTTCTGCTTTGTTCCATGGCTGTTCCCAATGTCCAAGCCTTTGGACTCTGAGCTACATCTCTGACTTACAGACAGCTTATAGAAGCCAAGAGGGGCTTCTTGTTCTGCACAGACTCGTGTTCCAATCCCTACAATAAATATCTTATGCATATATGTTCCAAAGGTTCTGTTTTCTTCCTAGCAATTTACTTCACTGCTAGTAAGTATTCAGAAAAGCAAAAAAACCTTTTGTGCCAGCCTACTTTCTTTCTTTCAGCATTATTGGAGCAGGCATACAACTCATCACACACACACACACACACACACACACACACAACGCACATGTACACATACATGAGAATGTATGTAATCACAAAACCCCTTTCTAAGCAGAATGGCATGCTTCCTTAGCTATTAAATTTAGCCTAAAGTATCTTATATCATTCCCCCTTTGTATACAAGAGACTTTATTCACTAGTCGTTAGAAGACTCAGGAGAATCCAAGCTCAAATGTGCCTTACTGGAGATAGCATCTGGGGATTATACCACCTGCACATAAAGGACATTTGAAGGTTAACTAAGAGCAAGGGAAGTAAGGGAAGCCTACAGGTCTCATATTTTCCATCCACTATACCACCCATGTCATGTTTAAAGGTATGTTGATAGTCCTGTCATCCCAGCAATGAGGAAACAAAGGCAGGAAGATCAGGAGTTCAAGCAGCTTAAATTTGACTAGCCTGCATAGTAAATTCAGGGTCATTGTTGAATGAAACCGGAGAAGAAAAATACAATAAAAAGAACAAATGAAGCAAGGAATTGGTTCTTTGAAAAGGCAAACAAAATTAATAAGTCCCTAGACACACTGAAGAAAAAAAAGAAAAAAGACCCAAGTTAACAAATGCACAGATGATGGACAGGATATTACAACATTCTCCAGTAGAATCTAGAGGATCTTGAGAGAATACTTTGGAAACCTATAATTTAAAAACTGGGGAAACTAGAAAAAACAGAAAATAGTATTGACACATATGACCCACGAGTCACAAGGGTGAAATTACTCCTTGATAAAGATATCTCCCCAGAGAATTGTTCGCTCGAGTGATTGGCAGGTCCAGCATTCCCAAATCTCCCTCAAGTGTCTCAAGTAGGAAGGTAATAGGAGAGGACAGGAATAGGAGCACTTGGTGCCCCTTCCCCAACACGAATCTTTAAAGCTCTTCTGAGGCTTCGTGCAAAGCCATGGAAATTGAATGGGCATCTGCTTTACTCATACGGGCAGCATGGGGCTGGAGGTTTGACACATCCTAAGAGAGAAGTGACTATGGTAAGTGGAAGAGGCCAGTCCATGACCATATACGACAGAGCATTAAACATACAGACCAGCAGACTGAGGTCAAGTATGCTCAGGCCCCTGGAGCAGGAGCTTCCGATGTGAGACAGAGATATTAATGAAGGCCCTAGACAAGGCTGGGGAGGCATGTGCTCAAAGCTCTATCTCACTCTGATATACTCCCCAGTTCCCACAAAACAACTCTGGTACTGTCAGAGATGGCAAAATAGAGTCCAGTCGCCCAAACAAGGAAGGGCAGACAAGGCCAGGCATGTGTCCTGTGGCAAGTGGTGAGTGACCCATGCTGCTGCGGCAGTGCTACACCCTGACATAGACTCCATCATTAGGCAAAGTGGAGTTTGGAGCCAGCTCATCCATTCCAAGCACTAGGGTGAGGCATTGTCCTCCATCGGCACCTCTGTAGTGACATTTGTGATAGACATGCATACCGGAGCCTGCAATCATCTGAGAAATCTAGCGGATCATTTTTGCCTACTGCAGATTGTTGGTGAAATATTTATTCTGGCTGGCCCATATAAAAGACACAAAAAGCTGGTATTTTATTTACAAGCTGTAAGCCTAGATTGGGCCAGTTCTGTGCTATTCTCCCCTATATCCAAACCATATGGCCCTGTTACTCGCTCTTTGAGTCTTACTCAGACTGCTTTTGTTCCATCAGTCTGTTCTGCGGATGCATTTCTCTCAGCCATGTGCTCCTGGTCCATCCTGTCTAACAGAGACCACCTGCTCTCTCCATCTTCTTTTCTTCTTCTCCCCCTACTAACCTCCCCCTCCGTGGTCTCTCTCAAGACCCCTCCCTCAAGTCTCAGGTCCCACCTTTCTCTCTCTACTGCCCAATCACAGGCTCTAGCTTTTAATTAACCAATTGCTTTAAATCAGGGAGCAAGGATTACACAACAAACGTGAAGAATCACTGCTCTGGATGGATACCAGATCTTGGGGTTCGGGATTTATCATTTGTATACGTAACAACAGACTGGCCCCCAACAGCAGATTGGCTGGATCCATGCCCCTGGACTCTGAGCCCATCACAAACAGACAGTAGAGATGAAGCTGGAAAGGGGCCATATCTAGAAAGTTCCATCCTCCTCAGTTGTGTGCCCATGATCTACATAAAGTTTCTTTGATATACAATCGCTGGCTACAATTCAAAGTCTATCTGAGAAGACAACTTGAAAAATGCCTCCTGCTGCCCTTACACTGACTTCATTCAATTTCCTGACTTTTCTCAGCTAATCCTCAGCCTGTAATTTCCTAATGACTCTGTCTGCACTGCTCTGTGGTTCAGTAAAAGGCGCAGCTGGCCAACATTGCCTGTGTGGGTTTGCAGCAGGGATGCTGTCAGCATTTCTTCTCTGGTTATGAAATACTGTCAAGGTTCCACTGGGGGTCCAGTGTTTCTCTGAGATAAGCACTCTACTGTCAAGAAAAGAGTGTGAGAAAGACACTAAGAAACCAGCCTAGAGAAAGCCTGTGCTCCACCCTTTCCTGGAGCAGGGTGAGGCTCACCCATGAATTTTTGTTTCCGTCTGGAATGGATTAGTGAACAACGAATAGGTCAACATGCAGTACATTCCCGTATCAGTCTGGGCTTTTCAGTACTCACTAACCCTGGGTGATCTGACCTGGCTATGGTGCTAAGTAAATGTTTGTCAAATGTATCTGTTAATGCCATGTCATAAAACTGTGTAATTGCTTACAGGGAGCACTCTGCCCACACCTACTATTTCCAAGTTAATGAGATTATGAGCCTCGGGCTGGCACATTGCATCCTAAGGACAGACTGCGAGAAGCTATTAGGAGTTATTACTACCATTAGTGTTATTCAGTTGTGAAAAGGTACTCTTGCCCTTCCCCTCTGGGCAAAAGATATCTCCGGCAAGAAGGCTTGTGACCAAATATATGATTCCAAGTTCAACAGTAAATTGGACAAGCAGCTGGATCCCTGGGATCTACTCTGCTGTGCTGAGCTATCACACTGCTTCCTGTCTCTGCCTTCTGGAAATCACGCCACCCCCCCAAGAATGACCTAATGTCCATTCTATACCCATGATTCTTTTCTGTTTCCCATTACCCCTAACAAGGACCAATGCAGAGAACCAAATAGTTCCATTGCACGTATTGATCTTCATTTATTTTTGGCAGCTACCCCTACCTACTTTCTTCAGAAGAATACATAAACAAGCATAAGATTTAAAATGTAGTTCTACTCCCCAATGTGCTGTGAACCTTCTGTGATCAGAATTCTACTGATTCCTTTAAGATATATTACCCTAGCTACGACTTCCAAAATCTAACCACACCTATTCCCTAAATTAATTAAATGAAAATTCAAGTCAGTCCTTGAACACAAAAGCTGCTTGCAGCTCTACAATACCTGTGTCTGTTGTTGCCAAGACAGTACAATCATCCCTGTGTCCTGCCAGCCCATAAGTCGCTCCAAAGTCCAGAACACCCAGTAGAGACACCACACTCTTCTTACTACCTATACTCCTTCCTTCTTCGACTATTGAATAGGCTACCTACCATCATGGGAGGTTTGTATGTAGTTTGCAGAGCAATAGCACAAAGAACTGAAAACATGACTCACAAAAGAATTAGTGTGTGCCAAGGATAAAGGACCAAGACAAAAGGTGGTGTTTACCACAGTTCGATGTGGTGGTTTATATAAGCAAGGCTCACATAGGCTCCACAAGCTTGTATATTTGAATGCTTACTCACCAGGAAGTGCCACTATTTGAAATGATTAAAAGGATCAGGAGGTGTGGCTTTGTTGGAGGAAGTGTGTCATTGGGGCTGGGTTTCAAAAGCCTATGCCAAGCCCAGAGTCTCTCCCTCAGTCTATGGATCAGGTTGCAGCGCTAAGCTACTTCTCCAGCACCACACTTGCCTGCCACTATGCTCCCCACCGTGAAGAAACTAAAAGTAATCCCCCAATTAAATGCTGTCTTTTATAAGAGTTGCCTTAGTCATGGTGTCCTCTCATAGCAGTAAAACTGTGACTAAGACTGAAAGTTCATCACTGAAAGTTCACTAAATTATGAACCAATTTGTAGAAAAAGTAAATGAGATTTAAAGGCAATCCTTGGCTGACGCCTGGGTGGGAAAGACAACTAACTATTCCTGTGTACAAAGATCTATCTAAAGGCTCACACTATCCCTATGCCAGCACAGTCTCAAAGGGGTTGCATACTCATACTGCCCTTCCTCACAGGGATATTGCCAGTGCAGATCACACAGAGGGTATCCTGTGATTATATGCAGACCAGGCGTGAAAGGCCCCAAGTTTCCACATGCACGGCCTCAACACAAGTAAAGACTGAGAGAGATATCAGGTCTCATGGAGGCAGATATCCTGCTCACAGGTGCAGGGACAGGACTGCAGGGACAGGACTCTTGATGATGCAATCTTTCCTCTGTCCTGAATATCACAATTATCCACTTCATATCTCACTAGTGCCCTCTTCTAAAATCTGCACACATAAATATCATGCTGTGCATTCTCCTACCACTCTGCCTTTGGAATGCTAACATGTAGTTACATGTTTTAATGTTTAATATTACATATTTTAATATTTACTTAATATTTACATATTTTAACTCCGTAGTCCATCTGAGGGTGCGAGAATTGATTCCCGAGAGCCTAGGAAATAGGCTCTGGGCATCTGCGACTTCTATGAATTTCATTGTTTTCAGCAAAATCAGAAAATGCAGAAGTGAAAATTCTGATCCTCAAAGCTATACCGCCTTGGATTGTATAGGCTCACCCTGGCTGGCACAGTCCAGGGACATGATCTGCTCTTCATGGGGCTTTCGGAGAGGGAATGGCACAACCACCTCGAAATCAAAGGCCACCGGTGTGATTGCTGATGCCTTTACCTGGCTCTCAGATCTGCTTAGAAGGCAAGAGCACCAACCTGCAGGAAGAGGATGCCAAAGATGATAAAACATGTTTTCCATGCTTGCAGGATTCTAGAGAATTGAGGTTCCCATCACCATCCTGTGGTTTTAAGTCAGGAGAATGGAGAAAACACAAAACTGCAACAGAAGAAGAGAGTAGCGTTACAGTAAAGAAAAAAGAAAAACCAATAATTTCAAAATGCAGAGGGAACCGAGGACAGGACAACAGCCTAGACAATAGGAATAAGCAAAGAGCTCACTGAGAACACAGATGGTAAACATACTTCCTGGACGGAATCCCATCAAGATCCATTGGAAACACAAAGCCGTTCTTCCTGCCACATGAAGAACCCCAAAGGTCATAGCTGGCCATGTTCTTCCACATCCCTTGTTCCAGTAGCCAGAGGCAGAGCAGAGGTCTGAAGATAAGAGGCCCCAGACTGCCCCAGGGAAAACACAGCAAATCTGGGACATTACAAACACCCAGTCACCCGGTTTAAATGTTATGTTCTGGAGTGGCCCCAATCTACAGGAAGCACGAGCTTTTAAGAGTATCTTTTTAAATAACTGAATTGTACTTTTAAAGTCTGCTTTTCATGAATATCATCTCTTTTTCTTGATTACACCCCCTCATCCTTACAGAAGGAATCTGGGGGTTCTTTTACATCAGGGTGCTCCTTTTTCCAGCAAGTTATGACCAGTACCCTAAAATAGAGGGGCAGCTCTGCCACCTCGTGGTTATCTCTGGTACTGCAACAATCAGAGCCATGAAGTTGAGCAGAGGATGTGGGAACCCTAACCCGGGCCCACTAGGAAGTAGGAGGGGAGCTCTCCAGCAAACCTTCAACTTCATGGGATCAGGACTATCCTGGCTTCTGTGTCAGCAGACTGACATCCACCTTGAAATGCAGAATGGGGGCTTGAAATTGTGGCTTCTATTTTTCTATTTTCCCTTTTCAATTAACATATAATTGTCCATATTTCTAATACATTGTGACATTTCAATGGATAAGCTCAGACTTATGTCAGGTTAGCATGTGCTTCTTATCGTTTTCTCTTCAAGTTCCTTGTTCTTCTTAGAACATGAACTGGGCTCTTGTGAACTGTCACCTCGTTGGGCACAGGACCTTACTTTTCCTGCACCATCCAAGCTCGCCCTAATGCCTTTCATCTTCTAGATTTTCCACTCTCTTCTACTTTGAGAGCTCCAAACCATAAACACCAGACTGGTCGAGATAAGCTTTTTAAAATCTTTTTTCTTATAGAGAGAACATGAGTTGTGTGTGTGTGTGTGTGTGTGTGTGTGTGTGTGTGTGTGTGTGTGTAAATTTTTCACTTCACATAATGCCTTCCAGATCCGTTTTATATAGATGTCAGACTTTTTCCAGAACAAATATTCCTTGGTTCCCTAGAACATGTCTTGTACAAGGGAGACCCAGTCAGAGAAGGACAGGAGCTGAGGATGAGATGGGACGGGGTTGAGTGGAAGTGGAATTTTTCCTCTAGCTGGGAGGAGGGTGATTTCATAGAGCAGCGTGAGACCTATGAGGTAAAACAGTCTCCTTAGGGTAGAGCATGGCAGGAGGGAGGGAAGCCTGCTCTGCCAAGGTCTCCCCAAAGGCCCTGGAGACAAGGCCTGCACTGGCAACAAGGTTAAAGTGTGGTTCTAAGACTAGAGACGTGAAGACAGACCTCTGTACCATCTCAGCATGCCCTACTTTAAGTTAATGGGCTGTATAAGGAATGGGAAAATATTTGTTTGAAAAAGTTAAACATGAAAAATGGATACCAGACACATATCCACAGGCTTCTGAGCTCACTGGGGGTGGGGGGAGGGAGGGAGAGGGTTGGCCAAAGTCCAGATGTGACCTTAAGTGCTGCCCAGTCAGAACTAAAGGTGTTCACCACTGGCATACAGAGACTAAACTTCTCAGGAAACAGCCTGCAAACACCACAAGGTACACAGCTTAGGGCATGGCACACACACACACACACACACACACACACACACACACACGGTTGTACACAGGGTTCACACACTGGGCAAGTGGAACTGGGCTGTATAAGAAGGATAGCTAAGCATGACAGGGTTAGTGTTTCTCCCTGGTCTCTGCTTCAGTTCTTGCATTCAGGATCCTGCCTTGGATCCAAAACTTTGACTTCTCTTGACAATAGATCAAGATGAAATAAACCCTTTCCTCTCTGAGTTGTTTCTGGCAATGATGTTTATCATGGCAACCGAGCACAAACTATGACAGTTATCAAGCACACAACATTGTTCATCAAGCTGGGGCAGGCGGTGCCAGGCTTATGCACAATGACTCTGGGCATGCAAATCCAAGTAACTTACACTTGGCATACCTTAAGGGACACCTACAACAGGCACAAGGCAACAGGACAGTACCAGAATCATCATCTGCATATGCGTTTGGCAGGTGACAAAGGAAACTGAGCTTTGGATGCCAATGCACACAGAGATGAGTAACAGTTGGGAACATAACGGGCCTCAAACGCAGATATCACAAAAGGCAGGCACATGAGAGGTCCACAAACTGGACACAAATGTTGGCTACAGGATACCAAACAAGCAATAGCAAGCATGCAACAACGTAGGTCACAAGGCGAGAACATAAGGCCATACACAGGCATGTGAGCACACAGCAGCAAGTGCCATGCTGGGCACTCAGCAGGAGTACAAACCAGACACTGCAGCACACAAAGCTGATGTCTTGAGCAGTCAGGCAAGAGTAGAAAATGCCCTGACAATACCCTTGTCTCTTGTGTCCAATAGCTGCCATGGCAGTGGTTCCTCAACCTCAGACCCCCATGAAGACAGAACAGAGCTTTGACCAAGCATCGGAGGCTCAAGGTTATTGGTCTTGCAGGTCTAAGCCACACAACCAGACTCCTCATCAGTTTAGGGGAAGCTTTGAATCCTTTTTACTACAACAAATCATAGTGTTGTTTGACATCTTTTATGCCATAGCTTCCTGATTACTGAGCCAAAGAGCAAAGGCAAATGAGATTTGGCTAGCTGTTTGCTGACAATCTCTGTTAGGCTGTGCCATTTTGAATGTCTGGCAGCAAAGCCTGCGAGTGCCTGGTAAAGCAGCTACAAAGCAAATCCAGAGAAAAGCCGTTAGGCTCAACAACCCTCTTCTAGAAACTCGGAAATCAGAGAACAAACTTTATGTTTTGGACTTGCTTTTTAAACCTTCAGCCATTAGGTGACGCCAAAGAGTAAGATATCTAATTGCATGCCTGCCATGGCTGAAATTTCTAGGATTTAGCCCAAATAAAAATCATAGTGCCAGCATCAGACAGTGTCTTTGGCAGCTTTCAATGACTTTCTTACATCTTTCCCTGGTAGAAAACTCAACAACATGCCAGTTCCTATGCAGGTGTGGGTGTTGGTTTCCCCCTAAGGCACAAGCTGCCTACAAGGCATCTGTATACTTGTAAGGAGAAAAAAAAAAAAAAGCCAAAAAACCAAAACCTAGAGCTTGATAAATGTGCCCAAATTCAGGGAGCCGTGAGTGAGGTCACCCAGCAGCCCTTGTTGCTCCAGGGGATCTGTAGCTCTCCATTTGAAGCCTCAGCTGCATGAGAGTCCCAGGTTTGCCAGGCTGCCCTGGGTGGCTGTCCAGGGTGTGACCCAACTACAGAGGGAGCCCCAACATCAGAATCACCTTTGTCTTGACATTACTGGGGTTTGCTCTTTGTGTCTGCCCAAAATTCCTGCTAGTTTACGTCCAATTGCAACAGTATTCACAAGTGGGGTCTGTGATGGTGATTAAGCCCCCCTGGGATTGGATCAGTGCCTTACAAAAGGGCTGGAGATATCCAGATAGACCCTTCTTTGCCTCTATGCCTTTCACCTGTGCTGACACAGTGTTAGCCCCATATGCCACGTGAGGATGCAGTGAGAGGGAACCAGAAAGAAAACCCTCACAGGCTGAACCGCAGAGCCATGACCTCAAATTTCTCTGCTCCAAAACTGAGAAAATAAACTCTTGCTGTTTACAAATTAATGTTTGAGGTAATTTATTATAGCAGCGCAAAGAAGACAGGTGGCTATTTGACTGCTTTTACATTCACGTTGAAGTTTTCCTCATTCTTGGTTTGATAAGTGATTTTGAATTAAAATGTAGACATTTGAGGTACTCATTTACCAAACTGAATCTTTTTTTTTTTCTCTCATGTTAGCTAGCCGTTTGTAGCACTACTCCTATGGATGGGAGGGGCCTATGGATGGGAGGGGCCTATGGATGGGAGGGGCTCAGCCTCAGTACTGTTAGGTGGGAGACGAGGCTGGATTCCTACTGTTCCCTGCTGACACCCAGTGAGATGGGCTAGCCTCACACTGCATCTTCTAACACCATCATGTTAGAGAAAAGAAAGAGCAAGACGCCTCATTACTGAGCCTCGTGAGGTCTCCGCTAGCTGACAGTAGCTAGAGCTTAATTAGCACTGATCATCCGTAAAGATTTTTTTCCATGAGGCATTGTCTGCTACCCACATGTGTGAAAATCAGTTGTGTTGTCATGTTACAATTTGGCAAGGCTGGAAATCTCCTAACTGGTTGTCTTTGGCACTCACAGGTGGAGTATTTATGCAGTGGGGGGGGGGGGGTTGGTCTGGTGCTACTATGTATTTGAATACTGGCTAGTAGGGCAGTGGGCTGTGAGAAGCAGCTGGGTGTTTGGTTGAGCATGAGTTTCGAACCCCGGAACCTTTATCGGAAGGCAGGAGTTCAGCTCTGTTTCCAGGCCCTGGTTCTTTTCACTTAGCTTCAGTCCTCCAACAACCCCTCCCACAGAGAGGTTTATGACCATCAGTCACGAGGAACGGTCCCTCAGGCTCTCCCACATGCAGATGAGGTATCTCCAAGCTCTCAGATCAAGCCAATAGACTTTATCTGCTGTCAGACCCCCCACCCCAAAACTATATATAAGGGCTCTATTTAGGGGAAGTAAGAGGCGCGTGCTCAAGAATCATCCTGGTGTCCGAGAGTTTTTGTCACAAGAGCTGTAACACTTAGGGAAGAGCTCTGCTCTCCTGGAACCTGCCTGGGACACCAAACCACCTCCTTGCCAGCTAGCCAGCTCCTTATTGGCACAGCCGGGGCCTGGACCATCTCAGCTCGGAGAGACCAGGGCAACACCTGGGAGAGACCAGACCGGGCACCAGAGGCAGTGGCAGGGGCAGGCAATCTCCCCTCCTGCTCATACTCTGTGTCCTTTGGCCTCGATCTCCCACATCAGGCTGGGCCGGAGACCTACAGACAGTGGAGACGCAGGCCGGAGGCAGCCTGAGGACAGTATCCAGCCTCCCTGCTCTCACCCTGCCCCCAGTTGGGAGACTGTCGTGGGACACCCTCCAGAACAAGGGACCCACACTGGCTCCCAAGAACTAGTTGCCCCTGATGAGGAGATCTTCACATACGCCAAACACTATGTAGCCACCCCCCAAGTTATCCCTTATTGTTTAATAAAGCAATAAATAAATAATAAAGCCTGGGATGGGAAGAAGAGAGGGGCTGGAGCAAAGGTTCCCGGAGCTTCAGGTCAGGCAGGGACCACATGGAGAATGAAGGAGAGGAAGAGGTCCCCATGGGGTAGCATGGATCATAAGCACATGGCCATGAGTGCTGGCCTGATGGAGCAGCCCAGAGAAAACGCGGCAAGTAGTATCTCGGGGATTTTGACAGGGAAACTTAAAATAGCATAGATATCTACCCAGCTCTAATGCTCTAAAGCTTATTATAAATCTAAAGATCTCAGCGTCTTTTACTTGGGAACTAAATTCTCTGAACTGGGGTAGAAACCCCTAATAGATATTTAAAGGCAACAAGAGAGTGCAAAATAATATTAACTACAACCGTGCAATTTGCTTGAAAATACTCTCTGCTTTTCTGATTGCAGAAAACTGACCTCCAGTGTGTGCTGTCTTGTTAATATTTTAGGGGTGCTGGCTTCCTGGCACTCAGTGTAGGGTGCAAAGTGAAAGAAAAACCCCAGAAACTGTTGCCAGCTCCTTCCTCAGGATACAAGATCCCTAGCCAGCCTGCCGTCTCCCACCTTCCACAGTTTTCATATTTTATTTCTGTGCAATGTTCAAGGTGTCTTATCTGCATCAGGTGGGGGGAACTGAGACAAGTACTCTTCATATTTATGGAAGCAGAAATGGCCATCAAAACAATTTTTATGTGTGATGTGTTATTCAGTTCATTCTATATTCATAATTTTGCTGTTTTAAAACTGTGGCTTAAGTTTTATGTTATTGGACATTAAATTGGCCTATGTAGTACAGTGTTTTGTGCTGTTTTGTTGTTTTGCTTTGGGTTTTTAAATATTTTTAAATTAATTATATTTGCTCTTTCAGGTGGGTTGTTATGGTGCATGCCCTTAATCTCAGCACTCAGGAAACAGAGGCATATAACTACTATGAGTTCCATGTCAGCCCAGTCTACATAATGAATTCCAGGCCAACCAGGACTACATAGTCAATTTCAGGCTAGCCAGCACTACACAATGAGGTCCTATCACAGACAAGGTATTTTTTTCCACTTCCATACATCTATAAAATGCATTTCTCTCTTCTCCTGCCCCTATTATCACTCTCCTATCACTCTCTTTTCTACAAGCCCCTTTCCTTTCCATTCCCACATGCATATCTTTTTGTTTGGTTCTATGACCCACTGAATTTAATCAAGGACCGTTGAGTAAGCATGGAACTCCCCTCCTCCACAAAAAACTCTGACATATGTAATGTCGTGGTTAAGCACCGAGTAGATTTCTACAATCTGATTCTATGCTTCTGGTCACTCATCTGATCTATATCCAGCCTCCTACATGGTGGACTAAAACAATATTCATAGTGTAGTTTGCTCAAAAATTTAAGGGGTTAAGAACTGTCACCCTACAAGCTTCTCCCTTGCTCACTGGGAACCACACTACATGAGGAGAGAAGGACCAAAGAACTCTGAATTGAAGCCCACATTAGGAAATTCATCTGAGGAAGAACCAAGGCTCTCTGTCACAGCTCTAAGCCAGCACTACCTTTGCCAGCCAACTGCATGGACAGTTTTCTCCATGGATCTCTGGACAGAGCAGACCTCTCAGCCAATGTTGCAAGAGAACATGGCTATAGACTATAGACGAAGGGGTATGCATCGCGACTCCCTGTGAGCTGCATCAAATGACTCTTCCACAGGGGCGGCCTAAGACCATCAGGAAACACAGATATTTGCATGATGCTTCATAACAGTGTCAAAATTACAGCTATAAAGAAATAATGAACATAATTTTGTGGATGAGGTCATAACAACACGAGGAACTAAAGTAAAGCGGCGTAGCATTGGAATGCTTGAGAACTGCTGGTCTAGGGGAATGACTTGTGTTTCCTTCTACTGGGCATGTAAATCATCCAGACCAACCAAGAGTCATGATGGCAGACAGTAGACCTCTCCATAGAAGGATTAGCAAATAACTGGTATACTTTAATCTTCTACAACATGAAATATTATTACTCTTGAATTACTATAGCTACCATGACTACATTAAAAAGAAAACTGAAGCATAATATGCTTGATTTCATTTGTATACAAAAGGAGAGGCAATATGACAATATATGTACATCTTTATTTGTTTGAAAATGTGTTTCATTTGGTTACAATTGGCTCAAATTACTCTTGTACACTTAAAAAGCTCAGTGAGGTTGTTTGAAAAAAACAACTAAAATATTTTAAATCACCAAATCAAACAGAACCATAAAATGGTTCTTAACTATCTCACTAAAATGACAACCAAAATTATAAATGTCTCAGTGCTGATCTGAACTGCTACTCGAAGGTAAATGTCTGCAGTGAACTGTTGAGGTTCATAAACCACTGTGAATCCCAAGTCCCTACTGCATTTGTTAAATTTTTCTATTAAAAAATTCTCATAGAATACATTTTGATCACTTTTATCTTCTCCCACAACTTCTCTCAGATCCTCCTCAACTACCCAACTTTGTCTTCTCTGTTTCTCCTGCAAACACACACACACACACACACACACACACGCACATGCACATGCACACATGCTCACACACACACACACACACACACACACACACATACACACACACACACACAATCATGTTGATCTTCATCGGGTCCCATCTCCTGTGCTAAACACACATTGCTAAAGTACTCCTTGCCTAAAAAGCCATCAACATAGACTTTTAAATTCGTTTTTGTGCTTTACATAAATGAAGTAACAGTGTATACTCTGTGCCTGGCTTCTTCAAATAACATTAAATACATGCTGTCAGTCTGTACAGTGTTGTAAAGAAGTTATTTTCATAGCATTGTATTATTTATTATATAGACTAAATTCCATTAAAATCTTAATAGAATATATTTGTTGATGAATATTTGGAATGCTTTAAGCTTTGATTATTATGCACAATGTAACTATAAATATGTTTTCAAACATATCTTAGTAGATTTTTAAATTTTTATTTTATTATTTGTATGTGTGTATGTGTCTGTGTGTCCGTGTGTGGTTATGTGTGTGTGTTGACCCAAAGGGGGTCACCAGAGGACATAAAACCTTCTAGTGCTTTAGTTGTGGGTGGTTGGGAGCCATGCTACCTGGTTATTGGTACCTGAGCTCCAGTCCTCTGAAAGCAACAAGTGTCCTTAAGTGTCAATCATCTCTGCGGCCCCTGTTTTAGTTCACTGCATGGAGTTTTATGCCTACCACGTAACTGTTCTGTTAGGTCTAGCGGATATGACTCTGTTTGTTTGCTCACTTTACAACCCAATATCAGCCCTTCCTCTCCTCCCAGTACCCTGTCACACAAGTCCTTCCCCATTCCACCATTCCACCTTCCCCTTCTCTTTTGAGAAGGCGAAATCCTCCTGTGGGTGTCACACCCCCACTAATACACACACACACACACACACACACACACACACACACACTGCATATCAAGTCACTGCAGGACTAGGCGCATCCTCTCCCACTGAAGTCAGACAAGGAGGTACATAGGATAGGTGGGCAGGCATCAGGCTCAGGGACAACCCTGCTCCAGTTGATGAGGGACCTGCATGAATACAAACCTGCTCATCTGTTGCATATGTGCAGAGGGCCCAAGCCCAGCCCATGCTCAATTAGTTCTTGTCCATGGGATAGGTCTCAATTTGGGGCAGTCACTGGTTGGCCATTCTCTCAGTCTCTATTCTGTCGTTGTTCCCACACATCTTTTAGGTAGGACATATTTTGAATCAAAGGTTTTTGGGGGTGGGGTGCTATCCTTATCCCTCCACTGCAAGTCCTGTATGGCTATAAGAAGTGGCGACTTCAGGATCCATATCCCCCAGATCGTTAGGTGTTTCAGCCCTCATAGGCACCTCCTGGGGCCTCCCCCATCCCAGGTCTATGGCATATCCTAGAGATTACCCCTCTACCGCTGATCTCCCTTCGCTCTTTCCTGCTCTCCCTATATTTTATCTCCCTTTTACCCCCTCCCCATCTCCTCTTCCATCTAGTTCCCTTTTTCCATTGACCTCTGATATCTAATTTGAGAAAGATTCAACCATCTTCCCTTGGGCTCTCCGTGTCATTTGACATCTTTGGGTCTCTTGATTATAGCATGGGTATCCTGTACTTTATGGCTAATATCCACTTATAAGTGAGTACATACCATGCATGTCCTTTTGAGACTGGGTTACCTCACTCGGGATATTTTCTAGTCTCATTCATTTGCCTGCAAAATTTATTTCTGTCCCTGTTTTTAATGGCTAAGTTCATTGTGTAAATGAACCACATTTTCTGTATCCATTCTTCAGTTGAGAGACATTTAGGTTTTTCCAGTTTCTAGCTATTACAAATAAAACTGCTATGGACATAGTTGAGAAATTGTCCTTGTGAGATGGTGGAGCATCTTTTGGGTTTATGCCCAGAAGTGGTAAAGCTGGGTCTTGAAGTCGTCTGAGAAACTGTCAAATTGATTTCCAGAGTGGTTGTACAAGTCTGCACTCCCAGCAACAGTGGAGGAGTGTTCCCCTTGCTCCACAACCTCACAACCTTTGAGTTTTTTAATATTAGCCATTCTGATGGGTTTAAGGTGGAATCTCAGAGTCTTTGATTTGCATTTACTTGATGACTAAAGATAGTGAACATTTCTCTAAGTGCTTTTAGGCCATTCAAGATTCCTCTGTTGAGGATTCTCTTTTATCACTATATCCCATTTTTAATTAAGTTATTAGGATTGGTGGTGTCTAACTTCTTGAGTTCTTAGTATGTTTTGGACATAAGCTCTTTGTCAGATGTAGGTTTCGTGAAGATCTTTCCCAATGTGTAGGCTGTCGCTTTGTCCTAATGACAGTTTCCTTTGACTTACATAAGCTTTACAGTTTCATGAGGTCTAATTTATTAAGTCTTGATCTTAGTGCCTGAACCATTGGTATTCTGCTCAGAAAATTGTCTCCTGTACTTATGAGGTTATTCCCCATTTCCTGTTCTATTAGATTTAGTGAATCTGGTTTTACATTGAGGTCTTTGATCCATTTGGACATGAGTTTTATGCAGGGAGGTAAATAGGAGCCTGTTTACATTCTTCTATATGCAGACACCCAGTTAGATTAGCTCCGTTTGTTAAAGATGTTCTCTTGTTTCCATTATCTCTTCTGTCACAAATCAAGTGTCTGTAGGTGTGTGGGTTTGCTTCGTGTGTCTTCTATTCAATTTCATTGATCGACATGTCTGTTCTTATACCAATACCATGCAGTTTTATTAATATTGGTCTGTAATACAGCTTGAAGTCGGGCATAGTGAAACCTCAAAAAGTTCTTTTATCAAAATGGTTTTAACTATGCTGGGATTTTGTTTTCCATATGAAGTTGAGAATTTTTCTTTCAAGATTTGTAAGTAATTCTGTTGGAATTTTGGTGAGGATTGTATTGAATGTACATTGTTTTTAGGAAGACGGCCATTTTTTACTATATTAATCCTACTGATCCTTGAGCATGGGCAATCTTTGCATCTTCTGATATCTTACTCAATTTCCTTCTTCAGACACTTGAAGTTCTTATCAGACTGGTCTTTCACTTGCCTGGTTAGAGTTGCAGCAAGGTATTTTATATTATTTGTGGCTATTGCCAAGGGTACTGTTTCCCTAACTTCTGTCTCATTGCTTATGTAGCAGAGGACTACTGATTTTTTTTTTTAGTTAATTTTGTATCCAGCCACTTTGCTGAAGGTGTTTATCAACTGTAGGAATTTTTTGGTAGAATTTTTAGGGTCATTTATGTATACTATCATATCATCTACAAATAGTGATACTTCGACGTCTTCCTTTCCAATCTCTATCCCCTTGATCTCCTTTAGTTGTCTTATTGCTCTAGATAGAACTTCAAGTACTATATTGAAGAGATAGGCAGAGAGTAGCAGCCTTGTCTTATCCCTGATTTTAGCGGAAATGCTTTAAGTTTCTCTACATTTAATTTGATGTTGGCTATTAGCTTGCTGTATACTGTCTTTATTGTGCTTAGCTATGTACCTTGTATCTCTGACTTCTTCAAGACTTTTATCATGAAATGGTGTTGGATTTTTTGACATCTAGTGAACTGATTATGTGGGGTTTTTTTTTCTTTCAGTTTGCTTATATGGTGGATTACATTGATGGAATATAAGTTGTATATTCAGCCACCCCTGCATTCCTAGAATGTTACTTGATCATGATGGATGATGTCTTCAATATGTTCTTACATGCAGTTTGCAAGAACTTTATTGAGTATTTTTGCATCATTGTTCATAAGGGAAATTGATTTGAAATTCTCTTTCTTTGTTGAGCTATTGTGTGGTTTAAGTATCAGAGTGACTGTGGCCTCACAGAATGAGTTTGGAAATATTCCTTTTATTTCTACTTTATTGAATAGTTTGAGTAGTATTGACATTGGCTCTTCTTTGAAAGTCTCTTCTTTGAAAGTCTAGAATTCTGAACTAAAACCATCTGGCCCAGGGCTTTTTTTGGTTGGGAGACTTTTAATGACTGCTTCTACTTATTCATGGGTTATAAGACTATTCAGTAGTCTTATTCGGCTTTAGTAATTGGTATTTGTCTAAGAAATCATCCATTTCATTTCGATTTTTCCAATTTTATTGAGTAAAAATGTTTGAAGTAAGACCTAATGTTGAGTTTCCTCAGTATCCACTGTTATGTCTCCCTTGTCGTTTCTGAGATTATTAATTTGGGTATGGTCTCTCTGCTTTTTAGTTAGTTTAAGGGTTTGTCTGTCTTGTTGACTTTCTCAGAGAACCAGCTCTTGGTTTTGTTGATTCTCTGTATTGATCTCTTTGTTTCTAACTGATTGGTTTCAGCCCCGTTTGATTATTTCCTCCCATTTGCTTCCCTTGGGTATGTTTGCTTCTTTTTTTCTAGAGCCTTCAGATGTATTTTTAATTCATTAATATAAGAATTCTCCAATTTGTTTATGGGGATACTTAGTGCTACGAACTTTTTTCTTAGCAGAAGAAAGTTAAACACTATTAAAGCAGTCTTTAATAGTGTTCCATAAGTTAGGTATGTTATGCCCTCATTTTTGTTGAATTTAATTTCTTTCTTTATGTCTTCTCTGACCCAGTGATTATTGAATAGAAAGTTGTTCAGTTTCCATGAATATATAGGCTTTCTGTTGTTTCTGTTGTTGTTGAAGTCCAGCTTTGTTTTTTAAAATTCATGGTGATCTAATAAGATGTGTGAGGTCATTTCAATCTTATTGTATCTGTTGAAGCTTGCTTTGTGACCAATTATAAAGGTCAATTTTGGAGAAGATTCTGTGAGGTACTGAGAAGAAGATGTATTATTTTGTGATTTGGTGAAATGTTCTATAGATATCTATTAGGTTCATTTGAATCATAACCTTTGTTAGTTTCCTTTTTGCTTTGTTTAGTTTCTGTCTTGATGACCTGTTGTCCATTGATGTGAGTGAGGCATTGAGGTCTCCCCCTATTAATGAGTGGGGTTCAATGTGTGGTTTAAGCTTTAATAATAATGTTTCTTTTATGAATGTGGGTGTCCTTGCATTTGAGGCATAGATGTTCAGAATTGAGACATCCTCTTGGTGGATTTTTTTCTTTAATAAATATTAAGTGTCCTTCCCTGTTTCTTTTGATTGCTTTCAGTTGAAAATCTATTTTATTAGATATTAGGATAGCCACTCCAGCCTATTTCTTGGGTCTGTTTGCTTGGAAAACCTTTTTCCAGCCATTTATACTGAGATAATGACTATCTTTGTTTCTGAGATGTGTTTCTTGTATACAGAAGAATGATAGATTCTGCTAACACATCAATTTTGTTAGCCTGTGTCTTTTTACTGGGGAATTGAATCCATTGATGTTGAAAGATATTAATGACCAATGACTATTACTTACTGTTATGTTGATGTTGGTGGTGGTTGAGTGTGTTTGTGTGTGTGTGTGTGTGTGTGTGTGTGTGTGTGTGTGTGTGTGTCTTCTTTTGGGTTTAATGGTATGAAATTATTTCTTGTGTGTTCTTAAGTGTAGTTAGACTCATCAAGTTGGAGTTTTCTTTCCACTCTCCTCTGTAGGGTTGATTTAGTGAAAGGTATTATTTGAATTTGGTTTTGTCATGGATTATCTTGGTTCTCCATCTATGATGATGGAAAATTTTGCTAGGTATAGTAGTCTAGGCTGACATCTGTGGTCTCTTAGGGTCTGTAAGACCTCTGCCCAGGCCCTAATAGCTTTTAGAGTCCCAGATGAGAAATCAGTTATAGTTCTGATAGATATGCCTTCATGTTACTTGGCCTTTTCCCCTTGATGCTTTTAAATTCTTTTCTTTATTCTGTATATTTAGTGTTTTGATTATTATGTGATGGGAGGATTTTCTTTTCTGGTCCAGTCTGTGTCCTGACAGCTTTTTGTACCTTTATAAACATCTCTCTCTTTAGGTTAGGGAAATTTTCTTCTATGATTTTGTTGAATATGTTTTCTGGGTCTTTGAGCTAGGAATCTTCTCTTTCTTTTATTCCTATTATTCATACATTTGGTCTCTTCATCGTTTCCCAAATTTCCTGGATATTTTGTGTCATGAACTCTTTAGATTTTGCATTTTCTTTGACTTTGGGATATTGATTTCTTCTATCATATCTTCTACACCTGAGATTCTCTCTTCCATCTCCTATATTCTCTTGGTGATCTTTATGTCTTCTGTTCTTATTATCTTTCCTAGGTTTTCCATCTCCAGGATTGCCTCACTTTGTGTTTTCTTTATTGTTTCTATTTTCATTTTTAGGTCTTGGACAGTTTTACTCACACCCTTTACTTGTTTGTATGGATTTTCCTGCATTTCCTTAAAGAATTTATTCATGTCCTCTTTAAATGCATCTGTGATCTTTATAAAATTGGATTTAAGATCCTCTTTTTTGGAGAGCAACAATACCAACCAACCAGAGCTCCCCAGGATCTAATCCACCAGCCTGGGAGCACATAGGGAGGGACCCATGACTCCAGCTGTATATGTAGGGGAGGATGGCCTTGTCAGGCATAGGTGGGAGAGGAGATCCTTGGTCCCATGAAGGCTGAACACCAACCAGGGAGGAATTCGAAGGTGGGGAGGTGGGAGTGGGGGGATAGGTGGGGACACACCCTCATAGAAACAGGAGGAGAGGGGATAAGATAAGGGGTTCCTGGGTGGTGGTGGGAATGGGGTAAGGGGATAAAATCTGAAGTGTAAATATAATATCCAATAAAAAAAAAAAGAAAAAAAATCCTCTTTTTTTCTGTTACATTAGGATATCCAGGGTTTGTTGCAGCAGGATAACTGGGTTGTGGTGATGCCATATTGCCCTGGGTCTTGTTTACTGTGTTCTTACCATATCCTTTAATCATCTGGTTTTCCCTTGTGTTGTCTGGATGACCCCTATGGCAGCAGAATTTCTCAGGAAAGTGGCAGAAAGGGGGAGAACCTTAGGCCAGACAGTCTATGGAGGTCTGGGTACCTGACTCTGCTGGTTGTGTCTCAGACAAATCCCACTCTGCAGGCTGTGTCCCAATCAGACCCAATTGGCTTAGTAAGCCAATCTGACTGGGATGGGGTTGGTGGAGCAGGGTTTCAACCTGGTTATTCCTGGGGAGACAGAACACTCTTGGGGTCCAGAAAGTCTCCTCTAGACTGGAGAGCATATCCAGAGCTAGAGAATGAGACTCAGGGGAAGGCACACAGCTCACCGTAGATAAGTAAGACTTCTCAATGCACACCTAAACCTATCACTGCATGACTTGACCTCATTAGCACCTGGCCATAAAGACAAGAAGTTACAGTGTCTAAAGGTTATAATATTCTCGTTTACTGTTAAACTGTTCACCTTTGCATGCATTTTGAGGGCATTTATCTGATCCATTTTATGAAAGGTCCTTTTCATTTTGCAAATTAAGTCAATTCTTCATTTTTAAACTTGAGTTTTCTGTGGTTTTTTCTAATTAATCTTTGAGGATCTTTGAAATTGCAGTGTTTTCCCAGATGTGCATTATAAATAGATCAGTATTCTATTTGGTTTTGCTTGAGGTTTTTTTTGTTTTGTTTTGTTTTTTTTTGTATCAGTTTTCATATGGCTTACTTTTGTGTAACACTAAATCCTAATGTAAATATGGTGGCATTTTTTTTTTTTTTATTTTGTGTGTCCTGTTGTGAAGTCTTTGCTCAGATTGAACTCTGGTGCTGCCAGCTTTAGCAGCCTCCTCACCCTGCCTTTCCCATTTCTATCTAAACTCCATTGGGGAAGAATTTCTTGCATGTTATGTGGTAGAGGGGTAAAAGTTACTTTTCCACCATTAACATCAATTGAGTCAGTACTTACTGCTTAGTAATGACCCTCCTTGCTGTCCTACGCTCTTCTGTTTCCTGAATTGACTGTAAACATTTATTTCCAATGATCTCTCATAATTTCATCACATCTCTGGGCCGTATTGTGTGCCTCCCCTTGATTTCAACATTTGCGTATAAGACACGAATATTTTGAGATACCTGGAGCAACAACTGTTTGTTCAGGTTAGGCCTATGTTTGCTTGTTCTTTTTCTTTTTTCTTTTTTTTTTTTTTTTGTTGTTGGTTTGTTTTGTTTATTTATGTTTCAAATGTTATCCTCCTTCCCAGTTTTCCCTCCACAAGCCCCCTATCCCATCCCCATGCCCCTGCTTCTATGAGGAAGTTCCTCCACTCATCCACCCACTGCTGTCTCATTGCCCTAGCATTCCCCTATGCTGGGTCGTCAAGCCTTCACAGGATCAAGGGGCTCCCCTTCCATTGATGCCAGATAAGGCACTCCTCTGCTACATATGCAGCTGGAGCCATGGGTCCCTCCATGTGTACTCTTTGGTTGGTGGTTTAGTCCCTGGGAGCTCTGGGGAGTCTGGCTGGTTGATATTGTTGTTCTTTCTGTGGGGTTGCAAACCTCATCAGATCCTTCAGTCCTTTCTAACTCCTCCGTTGGGGTCCCCATGCTCAGTCCAATGTTTTGCTGTGAGCATCTGCCTCTGTATTTGTCAGGCTCTGGCACAGACTCTCAGGGAACAGCCATACCAGGCTCCTGTCAGCAAGTGCTTCTAGGCATCAACAATAGTATCTAGGTTTGGTGTCTTGCAGATGGAATGGATCCCTAGATGGAGCAGTCTCTGGATGGCCTTTCCTTCAGTCTCTGCTCCACTCTTTGTCCTTGCATTTCCTTTAGACAGGAGCAATTCTGAGTTAATATTTTTGAGATGGGATGATGGTTCCATCCCTCAACCAGGGGTCACGCCTATCTACTGGATATGGTCTTTACAGGTTCTATCCCCCTTTGTTGGGTATTTCAGCTAATGTCATCCTTGTTGGGTCCTGGGAGCCTCTTGCTTTCCTGGGATCTGGGACTTTTTAGTGGCTACCCTCAGTTCCTCATCCCCCACTGCTACACACCTCTTTTCAATTTCCTGACCCTCTGTACTTCTCCCCCATCTCCTCCCACAGGCCTGTGTTTGTTAATGGTATGTTGTTCTTCCAGTTGTGCTTTATTTCATTTTATTTCAACTTTCAATTGCTCTTCACTGGAGTGTAGAAGGGTAATAGAAGTGTGCATATGGACTTCACACTCCACAGCCTATCCAGACTCACATTTTAGTTCTAAGACAATTTCTGTACAATCCTTGAAAATGTGTACAAAAACAAATATGTCAGTTGCAAATTATAATGGTCTTCTTTTTATTTCCATATAGTTTCCTCCCTTTTTAAATCACACATGCATACACATATATGTATACATATATTTAAAATAACTGATCTTTCTCTAAGAATACCACCTATTTTTATGTTTAACATATCTATCATATGTTTACCATAGAGTAGTTGTCAGGTATATTCTGTGCCGTGGTAGTATCAATATAGGTTAAAGCTATTTCTTTGTATATGCTATAGGTTTTGTTTATAAATCACCTGGAAAAAAAAAAACAAGTTAGCTGGAAGGTTTGACTCTAACACAGAAACCTCTTTTCATGTTTGCCTTTTTCCCCCTCTTAACATTACTTACTTATTGTCTTATTTGTCTTGCTTCTAAAACAGTGCTGACTAGGAGCTGTTAGCATGCTCATCCTACATCTTCCCAAAGCTTAAAGAGCAAACATCTAATCTTTCACCATTAGGATAATTTTGATGGATGGGGTGTAGTTCAGAGGTAGAGTGCTTGCCTATCCTACGTTCCGGATACCTCATTGGTACTGGAAGGAAAGGGAGGGTAAAAGGGAAATGGAAGAGAGAGTAAAAAGAAAAGGAGAGTGGATGGAGGGAAAAGGGGAGGGAGGAAGGAATGGAGAGAGGGAAAGAGGGAATGAGAGAGGGAAGGAGGGAAAGAAGGAGGGAGAGAAGGAGGGAAGAAGGAAAGAAGGAAGGAAGGAAGGAAGGAAGGAAGGAAGGAAGGAAGGAAGGAAGGAAGGAAGGCCATTTATTTCAAGTCCCTTTACCCTTACAATTGCTACTTCAAAAAAAAAATCTGTGTCAGAGCAGCCTCAGGGTGTGGGACGTGGGGAGACCCTCTAGAAAGTACCAGAGACCTGGGAGATAAGAGACTCTCAGGACTTATTAGGTGTGACCTTAGCCAAAATGCCCAACAATAGGGAAAGGGAACTCTGAAGAGTCCAGCTCCAGTTAGACAGACAGGGCCTCAACTGGAGGGACTGAGTTACTAACCCACAGTCAAAATTTCTGATCCAGAATTGTTCCTGTCTAAAAGAACTGCAGGGACAAACGTGGAGAAGAGACTGAGAGGTGATTCAATGACCAGCCCAATTTGGGATCCATCTCATGAGGGGGCAGGAAAGCCTGACACTATTACTGATGCTATGCTGTGCTTACAGACAGGAGCCTGGCATGGCTGCCCTCTGAGAGGCCCTACCAGCAGCTAACTGAGGCAGAGGCAGATACTTACACCAAACCGTTGAACTGAAGTCAGAGACCCCTATAGTTGAATTAGAGAAAGGATTGAAGGTGAAAGGGAGAGAGACCCCATAGAAAGACCAGCAGATTCAACTAACCCAGACCCCAGGGAGCTCCCAGAGACTGAGACACCAATCAGGAGCATACACAGGTCTGTCCAAGATCCTTGACACATATATAGCAGAAAACTCCCTGGCCTGGCCTCAGTGGGAAAAGATTGAATTAATCTTCAAAAGACTTGAAGCGCCAGGGAAGGGGAAGGTCTGGTGTGGGGAGAGCATCCTCTCAGAAGCAAGGGGGAGGAGAAATGGGATGATGGACAGGGGGACTGAGGGGAAAAATGACTGGAATGTAAATAAATAAAATAACTTATGAAGAAAAAATTCTATGTCAGATTGTTCCAGTATTTATCCCAGCTATGAAAAATAAGATGATCAAAATCTGTGAGGTGGGTTTACAAAGTAAAAAAATCTCCCAACATGAAACTCAGCCTTTTTTGAGTTTTGCTTCGGATGTCAAGTCAATTTCATATTGAGTCACACAGCTCTTCAGATCTGGCCTGTGTGTGTGTGTGTGTGTGTGTGTGTGTGTGTGTGTGTTCCACCTAGTGGCCAACTCTGCTACACCAAAAATGTATTTGTAAGCTCAGTCCAAGGAGGAAACTGGGGGTGTGTTTTCTTTCTATCATTTCCTTTTCTAATTTATATATTGAATGAATATATCTAATATGTGTGTATTTGTGTGTATAAAGAGAGAGAATTTCATACATGAGTATTATATTTACATTATTTCCACACTCCCTTTGCCTCCACCATAATTCATATGTACTCCTAACTCCCAAAATTCAAGACCTATTTTTAATTATTATTATAAAACACAGACACAGGTATGTGTACTGGCTAAGTTTTATGTCAATTTGACACAAGCTAGAATCATTTTGGTAGAGAGCATCTCAACTGAGAAAATGCTTCCACCAGACTAGACTGTGGGCAAGCCTAAAGTGCATGTTCTGCATTCGTGACTGCTGTAGGAGGAGGGCCTAGCCTATTGCCAGTGATGTCATCTCTGGAGTCCTGAGGTGTATAATAAAGTAGACTGAGGAGTAAACTAGTAAGCAGCACTCTTACATGGCTTCTGCATCAGTTCCTGTCTCTAGGCTCCTGCCTTTTCTGGAGGATACACTGTAAGTTTATAAACTACAAGCTCCAAGTTCCTTTTGGCTATGGTGGTTTTTATCACAGCAATAGAAACCCTAAGTTATATGTAACCTGCTGGCTCATGAGTGTTGCTCATCTGTCTTTGTACTTAGAACTGACCACTTGGGATTGGATAACTTTTGGCAGGATCACGTTCCTGGAGAACACTGATTCTCCCCTCTAGCCAGCAGCTAATTGTCTGAAACCCTTCATCTGGTGGTGTGGGTCCTCTAGAGACTTCCCCCTTTCATGTTAATATGTCTGTCAGTGTTGTCCTTGCTCATTCCTTGTTTAGATGACCATATCTATTGAGGTTTCATAGGTGAAGATTCACTGTCATTTTCTGGAGGCACAATCTCACAGCAGATTTCCTGGTTCTCTGCCATTAACAATCTCTCCATCCTCTCTTTTCTGATGTTTCCTGTGCTTGGGATGCACAAGCTGTGCTATAGATGCATCAGTTGGGGTTAGGGACCTCATTATTTGTAATGATCTCAGTTGGCTGCAAAAAGAAACTTTGTTGAGAAGCAAGAACTACGCTTCTCTATGGCTATAAAGATATGTAGTTACAATGCAGTTAGATATTAAAATAGATTAAGAAAGTGGCTGTAGTAGGTGTTGAGAGCCAGACCAACCCAAAAAGTTCTCAGGGGCACCCGTGAAAGAGCAAAAGGAACTAACCTCTGTGTCCTTGCTCCAGAGCCAACTTGGAAAGGTCAGCCTGAGGCTGAGGCCTGGGTGGCAAAGGAATTAAGGTTTTTGTTCCTGGGAAATTGCCCTCCTCCCCTGCCCTCTAAAAAGACTAGGATTACCAGTCCCAAGACCTTTGCTTGCTTGCTTGCTGGCTTGCTTGCTTGCTTGCTTGCTTGCTTGCTTGCTTGCTTGCTTGCTTGCTTGCTTGCTTGCTTGCTTGCTCGCTTGCTCAATAATGTTCTTGGGATACCTGGTGTACCCTTCATGAAACATTCCTTGATGACCTTCCTACTGACTTTGTCTGTTATATGATAGCTTCTGTTGACTGTCCCATTTCTCCCCCAGGAAATAGTATATATAAGGTGCTGTACTTCCTAATGAGCTCACTTGGCCTTAGACATATTTTGTGCATGACTTCCTGACCCCAAATTTTCTTATCTTCTCTACCTTTTATCCGCTTTACCTTCTAATCTCTTTATCCTCTTCTTAAGGACTCTGTTATTGAAGAAGGACCATGTCAGTAGGTTTACCTCTAAAGTTTATAACTTCAGGTAAATGAACTGAACTATAAAATCCTATACTGAGTAAGATAAATCAGATCCAGAAAAAAAAAAAAAACTACATAGGTTCTGTCTTTTGTGGATCTTAGCTCCAAATCCTTAGATATGAGTATAAACTTGGAATAACTGCAGAAACCAGGCAAGTATAAAGTGACAATAATCGAAGGGGTGGGGTGGGGAGGAAGGAGCTCTAGAAATGGGAATAGTAAGGCACAAGTGCTAAAAAATGTAGAACTTTAACTAGGGAAGGGGAGGGGGAGCAATACAGAGGGAGAAGGAAGAAAGAGTGGAAAGCC